>CM057452.1:554767500-555367500 GCA_016271365.2 Neoceratodus forsteri | reverse complement strand
TCGCTCCCTCTTCTCCTGGAACTCCAGCTCCATCCTGTGCAACTCAATTTGCAGCCTGAATACTTCTGGATTCAGGATACTGGTGACCATCCTGCTGCTGTGGCCTTCACTGACAGTGGCCCTGCTGTCCTCCTCACCAGACCTGGACACAGCACTGGCCGCTAGCCCTGCCACACTCAAGGTTTGGTCCTTTTCAGTCACAGTCGGTGACTCGCTGCTCTGGTGTCTGCTACCATCAAGGCATCTATGAGGGTCTGCTTTTTGGCTGTCACCTCAAACGGGACACCTCTGTTCCTGCATAACTGCTTTAAGTATTCTACAGTGTGCCTGCTGTAGTTGGATGCAATCTTTCCTGACTACTGCTACTCTGACTGGCACTAAGAAAAACAAATAAATGGGTAGGAACTTGACTGTAAGCCAAGGGATATAGTTCTGTTTCCTTTTGAAATAAAACACTGCCTTTCTTTTTCCAAGAGAGCTAAACAGTCTCAAGCTGACACACTGAACAATAAAGCTTATACCACCAAACTTTTCGCACTCACTGCAACCAATCTGTCACAACCCCACTCAGCAGGTCAGCCTCTACTCCCAAAGTGCCAACCTCTGAGCGTAGAATTGTAAACAGTTAAAGAACAAGGTAACCCTCTTGTCTGTTTTGTGGGTTTGAATCACCTTTGTCCCAAGTTCTGGAGGATTCAAACTGATAACCTCTTGTTAGCGTGCCCAATTGTCAGGCTCAGATAATTCTGTCTTTAGGGGCCAGATATCTTTGCCTGTGGGCACCTAACCAGGTATTACAAAATGAAGCCTTAGAACTCTATGCAAGACCTAGAGAACTCTTACCTGTTTCCCAGTTTGGTACCACAATAAGCTCATACACAGTGTCAACTATAACCACCTACGCTTCACTTATAAAAGAAGATTTAAGGCACACCAGGCAGTTTCTGTTTTAAAAATATATATCTTTACTTTAAAATAGGTAAAATAGGAAAACAGTAAAATCCAGAACAAGATATCCCCACACATACAATCTTAAAACATAACAGGTTTAAAAGTGCAAATTCCTACAACACATACACTCAGACTGGTCTTAGCTAATTGTATTCTTACCTTCTTAATCTTTCAGTGCCGATTTCCTCTCTCTCTCTCTCTCTCTCTCTCTCTCTCTCTCTCTCAGTCAGAAAATGAATGTCACTCTGTGAGGTCTGCTCAGTATACTTAAAAGCAGTCTTGAGCGGCCTTCTCTCTGAGGTCACCTAACTCTTCCTTGGTGTATTAAAATTTATATTTTATAACACAGGATGTCTAATAAGATATTCAACAAAACAGGTGACATCTGAATCTCCTCTCCATGTGATTTCCCCAAAACCAGTCTGTGATCTGCTTCATACAGATATCAAAGTCTCTTGGATGTAATTCACTGGATACCCCCAAGCACATGCATATTGGACTTCCCAGTTCAGTCTGGGACCTGCTTCATACAGACATCAAAGTCTCTTTGATGTAATTAGCTAGCTTCCTGGGAAGACACCCAAAACACGTGCATATGCCCTTTTCCTCATAACACCTAGTGTAAATCAAAGTTTCTCTGAGGGCATTATAAAATGGATATATTGGTTCCTGGCTTCAAAGCAAATTGACCAGGTAATTGCACCTCATATATCTGTAGGTTTAATCTATGTTCTGTCCTTTGAACTTATCCTGTGGGGTTTGATGTGTCAATTTCAGCAAGACAGTATTTTCTCCTGACAGACTCCTTACATATTTTATATTGCAGAAAAATATCATATTGAAATCAGAACCAGCTGTCCATGTGTCACAGCTACCACCTACAGTTACCAATTGATAGTGGTCCTCCAAATATGAGGAGAACCACTTTAAAAGTTCTTCCATAATCCCAGTTTCTGTAAAATCTTCTATCAATAACCTGTGGTCAACTAAATCAAAGCTTTAGACAGGTCCATGAAGACCGTGCCCACAGTTTCCCCTCATGAAGAGGAGAGGCTAACTGATAAAAAATCCGTGAGCATGTTCTCCATGGACCATCCTTTTCTAAAGCCAAATTGAACAGATGTTAATTTCACACTTTTCTAAATAGTCTATTAGTTGGAAATGGACCAGATGCTCCATAAGCTTTGATACTATTAATAACAGGGCAATGGGCATATAGTTGGATGGATTTGAAGCTTCACCTTTAAATATAGGAACAATTTTGGCTTGTTTCCAATTATTTGAAACAAACCCTGTTCTAAACTTAAGTTAAACAAATCAGTTAGGGGTTGAGCTATCAGATTTACTGAGTCTTTCAGTACAGTGGTGGGCTTCAAACATCCATGGGACAGAAACAAAGGAATAATAGAGATATGAAGAAAAAGCTAAAGCCAATGACCAGATAGGGTCACTGGATACTTTGTTAGGCAACTTAAACAGGCAGACTGGATGGGCCTAGCGGTCCTATCTGCCGACAGCATCTATGTATTTATGTATATGGGGAAGGAGAGGAGCTCACCAAGGCTTTCAAGTAATGGCAGAAAATAATGGATGGTGCAGAGAAGAAGAGTATTGCTACACTGGGGACTGTGGACCAACCTGGAAGGATAAGAGCCTATACTTACGTGATGACCTGATTCCATCCACAAGTGAACTATAGTCCTCAGTGGATGGTTTAAATGTTACTTCGATGGATGTTTAAAGTAGTCAAGGAGGGGTGACAGAAGAAATAGAGGAGGCAGAAAGTGGCTCACCACAGGCTAAATAGAGTAGGGAGCTCTCTTGGGAAAGTTCCACCAGGATGCAATTTATTCAAGGAAACAGTGAGTTAGCCAAAGCAAAGGGGAGAAAAGAGCAGTCAAAGGAGAAATGTGAGGAAGGGAAAACAACTGAAAAGGAGAAAGTAACAAGAAAAAAGCTAACAAAATATTGAAGGTGGTGTATAGCCAATGCTAGAGTCTGAGAAATAAGATTGCAGACCTAGAGGCTGTCATGATGGAAGCAGACCTGGATATCATGGCCATTACTGAGTAATGGTGTACTGACAACTATGTCTGGAACATGGTCTTACCAGGGGTTTACTTATGTTATGCCGAGTCTCACTATCCCAACACTGACCTGCCCATGCTGTATTGCCTGACAATACTAAACCCGCCGGACATTTGCTGGGGTAAGGTAGCAGATGTGACTGGGTTGCTACCTTACCCCTGCTGAAGCTCTACAAATCTTGGTTGGATCCAGAGGCTGGCCTAGCTGCCCCAGTGGTGTTGAGGGCTAAACCACTGGCAGTTCAACCAGCGTGCCCTAGGAGGCACAGATTCTAGTCTGCACTGCATCCGTTTCTTTCATTACCCGTAACTAATTTTTTAGCCCCCAGGTCCTCTCCCCTTGGAGTCTGTTATTTTAGTTATGAGGGGTGTGGGGGTTCAGGTGTGAACCCCCAGAATTGTATTTTATTTTTCAATCAGATGCCCGACATTGTATTGTTGAGCATCTGATTGATTCTGAGTAGTAGTTCAGGCTACTAAACTCGGGATCCTGAGACTCAGGATTTCAAGCTAAGGATAACATAGTATATCCTTACCAGGTTGTCTACAATGTTCAGAAGACATAGGGTAGGGAAGAAAGGAGGAGGTGTGGTGCTTCATGTGAAGGAAACATAAACCTGACAGAGGCACAGGAATTCATGGGGGTCGAGGTGATGTGGGTCACTCTGTAGTAGAGAAACAGAGCCACTTATTTGGACAGGAGTGATCTGCAGGCCTCTGACACACGGAGGACTTAAATGAAGAAATGTAAGAAGCAGTTGGCAAAATGGCTGAAAAGGAGTTTAGTGTTGCTGGTGGAGGATTTCAATCTGCGAATATAGTTTGGAGCCTTTCAGTTGCAGCATCAGCTAGGGGCAGGGATATCCAGGACTCCTGCAATATTCTTCGAGCAAGTAGTCAGTGAACCCATTAGTAATGGGGCAATACTGGACCTGGTTCTACTAACAGGGACAGTATTGCACATATCAGGTTGGAAGCCATCTGGGGACCAGTGATCATCGTACAGTGTAGTTCAACATAAGAACAGAGGCAGAGGCAGACTCCAACCACACAAGGAGGGTCCTGGTCTTCAGAAGGGCTGAGGGTACAAGATTGTTGAATGCCTCAGGAATGACCTGGCAGGGGAGATGACTTTGGGGGGTTAAAGAGGGCATAGTGAAGGCAACAAACCTCTGTGTCAAGCAAGTAAGCAAAGGAAGATGAGACCACTATAGTTCTTGAAAGAGGTGACAGAAAAGGTAAAGGCTGAAAGAATAAAATTCAGAAGGTGTAAGGAGACCCAAAGGGAGGAGGATAGGGAAGAGTATCAGGAAAAACAGAGCAGGGAAAGTAGTAAGGAGCGCAAAGGCACAAAGTGAGGAAAGAATAGCTCAAGCAGTAGCAAAATGGGACAGGATAGTTTGTGGGTTAATTAGTGAGAAAAGGAAGACAAAGGAGGGATTATACAGTTAATGAGGAGGACTGTATGGAGAGGACTAGAGAAATTGTAAACATTTTAAACAAATACTTCTGTCCAATGTTCAGAGTAGAAGGTGAAGGAAAGAACACAGAAATGCACAAAGGGCTTTGAGGGAGGGAAATGGACAGTAGTCCCTTTTCTGAGGAGAGAGTCCAGAAAGAACTCAGTAATCTGAATGTGGACAAAGCTAGGGGACCAGAAGAGTTACATCCAAGGGTACTGAGGGAGCTCAGGAGGTACTAGCTGCACTTCTGATAGACTCGTTCAGCAGACATGGGAAGGTCATGCCAAACAGATTTCTTTGACTGGATAATGGCAGCTAGCTTATAATGCAAAAAGTGCAAAGTAATGCATTTGGTTCACAGAAACCCAGGGCAGAGTACACAATGGGGAGGAGCAATACTGACAGTCACTAAGCAAGAAAGAGATCTGGGAGTAATGATATTGTATGACCTAAGGGTGTCCAGGCAATGTGACAAGGCAGTCAAGAGGGCTAGTGAGATTCTGGGGTGCATTGGTAGGCATATCTCCAGCAGGAAGAGGAGGTGGTGTTGCCCTGTATAGGTCAATGCATAGCACCCAACCTGGAGAACTGTGTCCAGTTCTGAGACCACATTTCTGGAAAGAGATAGGCAGAATGGAGGTAGTCTGAAGGACAGCTGTCAAACTGGTGCAAGGTCTGCTTCCAGAAGCTCTATGAGGAGAGACTAAAGGAGTTCAATGTGTACAGTACACCCTGGAGGAGAGTAGGAAGAGTGGGACTATGATAGAGATATTTAAATATCTCATGAGATTAATAAAGTATAGGAGGGAGGTATGTTTCAGAAAAAGGTGCTCTAGAACAAGGGTCATGATATGAAGCTGGAAGAGGATAGATTCAGAAGAGATATGAGGCAGTACTTCTTCACAGAAAGGGTGGTGGATTCCTGAAACAGCCTTCATCGGGAGTAGTGGGGCAAAAAGCAGTGGTAGGTTTCAAAAATGCTTGGAATAGGCACAAGAGAATCCTAAGAGGAAGAAAGGGTATGGAAGAGACAGTGCTGTAGATCAGGTAGGGTCTGCAGCAAAAGTGATCATAATTAAAATGGGCAGAGTAGATAGGCCCAGTGATCATTATCTGCCATCAGTTTCTGTGTTTGTATGTATGACAGGTTATGTGATTCAAATGGATACAGTGTAAATTTTTAATATGTGCAATGTCCATACTATAAACTGTGTGGCACACATAATTCATGTTGTACTATGCTACACATACATGATAATCAGATGGGCAATAATATATGCATTGAGCAAGGAGACAAAATCAAGGGGAACATGTGAAGCAATATACTACTCATAGAGTGGTTCCACCATGATTCACATTGATTCACTTTGAATTTTAGAGACAGTAGAAGGCAGGATGCCCATATGAGCTGCCCTTATTTAGTTATACGGTAATAATCCTCTAAACCCTTCTTTGCCTAGAATTTGTCCAATCTATTCTTCTGCTCAGAGAAATTCCTGCTATTTGCCACTTCAGAAAGCAGATTATTCCAAATGTCTACAATCCTTTGTGTGTAACAAATCTTATGCTTGCTTGTTTTAAAATTGATTGCCTAATTTGTTTTCATGTCCCATTAATTTTTGCACCATTCTAAAATTTAAATGTTAATCCTCCCATAAGTTCCTCCTTGTTAATGACTTTGTACATCATCAACAAATTCCTACAATACACTTGTTGTGCAGAGTATTTAGTCTGAGGAGTTTCAAATGTTCCTCATATGTCCAATATTCCAAACCCTTGATTGTTCTTGTTGCCTTCGTCTGAATAAATTCAATTTTCTTCCTATCAGTAATATTTAAAGCTCCCCAAACAGCGAGAAGTAATCTATGATAGTTATATACTGTATAAAGTTACTGCAGCTCAGACACAAGGGCAACCCTAGGAGGCATAACGTCAAGTCGGTCCAGCCCCTAGCATTACTGTCTCCTGAGCTTCACTGATTTTCACCGACTGGGAGAGAGACCAATCACAGAGGGAAGGCAGACTCAACAGGTGCAGAAGCAGGATTCCTTGACAGCAGTTCTATCTGGGTGAATCCCTCATGGAGTGCACAGTCCAGGCTCCGCTCTCTGCTGGGTGACTTCTCTCCTTGATCTCTCTGCTCAGACCCAGCCAACAGCTGCTCTCTCAGCATAAGGAGCAGTTGGAACACTTACAAGAATTCCTGGCTGCTGTATGTAAATCAGCATTTGTACTGCTGTACTGTTACTGAACTAGTTGTTGGCTAATAGAAAGCTCTCAGCTGGAAGCAACAGCTCAGACACAAAGGACACCCCTAGGAGGCATATGCCAAGAGCGGTCCAGCCCTTAGCCTTACTGTCTACTGTACCCACTACTGAAATAGTGGTTGGCAAATAGAAAGCTCTCAGCCAGAAACAACCTGAAGCAACAGCTCAGACACAAAGGGCAATCCTAGGAGGCATACACCAAGTGCAGTCCAGCTCCTACCCTTACTGTCTGCTGAGATTCACTGATCTTCACCGACTGAGAGAGAGAGACCAGTCATGGAGTGAAGGCAGAGTCCAACAGGTGCAGAAGCAGGGATTCCTTGACAGAAGTTCTACCTGGGTGAATCCCTTGGAGTGCACAGTCTGGGCTCAATCTCTGCTGAGATTACTTCTCTCCTCGATTGCTGTACTCAGACCCAGCCAGTGGCTGCTGTCTCAGCATAAGGAGCAGTTGGAACACTTCCCAGAATGCCTGGCTGCTGTATGTAAATCAGCATTTGTACTGCTGTACCACTACTGAAATAGGGGTCGACTAATAGAAAGCTCTCAGCTGGAAGCAACAGCTCAGACACAAAGGGCACACCTAGAGGCATATGCCAAGAGTGATCCAGCCCCTAGCCTTACTGTCTGCTGTACCCACTACTGAAATAATGGTCGGCTAATAGAATGCTCTCAGCCAGAAACAACCAGAATCAACAGCTCAGACACAAAAGGCAACCCTAGGAGGCACACCAAGTGTGGTCCAGCCCTAGCCTTACTGCCTGCTGAGCTTCATTGATCTTCACCGACTGGGAGAGAGACCGCCTGTCCTCAAGTCTCTAGTTGTGCTACTAAGTGGCAGACCTTAACAAAATGATCATTTTTTAGCAGGAAGGATAAGCAAGGTTCTGCCCCACACTACCCCTAATCCCACCCACCCACCTCACGGGTCCTCGTCCTATATAGGTTCTGCATGTCACACCATTATTACCTGAACTTACTAGAAGGCAAAAAAACAAACTTTAGAAATACACTTTTTCCACCTTTTAATTCTCTCCAGCAGCTACCTACAGACCCAACTAACACTTGTCAGAATTTAGGCATACTGATTAGTCCATACCTGTGTGATATTCCTTCTTACGCATGGGAAAAGGACCAGCAGTGCCCTATGGGCACTGATCCTAGTAAACATACCAGTTAAAATGTTGGCAAATTGAAAATCAGCCATCTTGTTTTCACCAGCTGCGAGTGAAATACCAGGCTGTATTTTCAGTCTGTCAACATATCTACAAATATTCAGATGCCCATTTCATAAATATTTATACTAATGTTTAAGCTTGCCCATGCCTCCTAGAGTTGGAAGCACTCGGCCACTGGCCTCATGCCTCACTATGCCTCCTAGCCATGTGTTAAAGTGTCTAATGCACACCCTGTTGTGTCTTATTGCTTACTTATTTCCATAGCAAAGAATACCAAGCCATCAGGAATGGATATCATGCCCTGTAACCACTGTGAAGCACTCTTTTACAGGGCTTGCGTCCAGGACATAGGATATTGCCACATGCTGGTCCAGAGTACCTCCAGCCCAACTCTAGGAGGCATGGGCAACAATATCACACCTAAACCAGGAACTATGCCAGGTCACAAGGACTTGAAACAGCCTCAGCACCACCAGTACCCTGGCATTAACCATCTACTGCAGAAGACAGATCATCCATGGAGTTGGCAGGTAAAGCAAAGGGCAAAGCTTACCGCAGCAAGGGTCACAAAGTGGGCAACACTCAAGAGTCAGTTATGCAGCTGCAAACAGGTTTGCCCACTGGCAAGGGCGCACAACAAATGAGGTGACTGCTCATGCCAGAGAGCTAGGGCTCACAGCGCCAACCTGGTATCACCCTAGAAAACAATAAGGGATCACAAAGAAGGGACACACATGTTATTGAGCCAGGGAAGGATGAGCACTCTGACTTGGGCAGGGGAAAGGGGTGCAGTGGCACCAAATACTTTGCCAGGATATAACTTGTAGGGCAAACCCTCCCACCAAAGAAAAGAAGAAACTTATCATTGTGGGGACTCCATGATCTGAGGTCAAATCACAGTTAAATGGGACCAACCAAATGGAGATGGCGGTCGGATGTCTCCCTGGGGCTACAGTAAAAGGGATGGATGTCACATAGGAAACTGCATCAGAAAGGTGTGAGACATCAAGGCCGTCATCGTTCACATAGAAACATAGAATTTGATGGCAGATAAGGACCGCTTGGCCCACTAGTCTGCCCATTTCCTACCTAATGGATAAGCTGCAGATCTTAGTTAACCAACAGTCTATTTATTCCTACCCCACTAGAAACGCCTTATGTCTGTCCCATGCATTCTTGAATTCCCCACTTCTTTTGACTCCACTACCTCCTCAGGAAGGCTGTTCCATGTATCCACAACCCTCTCCATTAAAAAATACTTCTCACATTACCTCTGAGCCGTTCCCCTCTATCCTCAAATTGTGCCCCTTGTTCTTGCACATCTCTTTTCTGAAAGATGCTACCCTCTTGGACTTTGTTGATTCCCTTGAAGTACTTGAAAGTTTCTATCATGTCCCCTCTCCCTCCTTTCCTCAAGGGTATACATATTAAGCTCCTTTAATCTCTCTGTATATGTCTTCTGGTGTCGACCCTGCACATTTTAGTTGCACTCCTCTAGACAGCCTCCATCCTGTCTATGTCCTTGGAGAGATGAGGTCTCCAGAACTGCACGCAGTACTCCAGATGGGGTCTCGCCAACTGTCTGTACAGAGGGATAACACCTTCCTGTTTTCTACTGGTGATGCCTCTCCCTCTGCATCCCAGTATCCCGCCAGCCCTCCTTACTGCCTTGTCATGTTCTTGCCCACCTTAAGGTCATCTAATATGACTACCCCCAGGTCCCTTTCCATTTTTGTTGTTGTTAGTATCTCACCCCCCATTGTGTACTCTTCCCCTGGGTTTTTGTTTCCCAGGTGCATTACTTGCACTTCTTTGCATTGAATCCAAGCTGACATACATTTGACCATTCCTCCAACCTTGCAATTCCTTCACACCTTTCCACCCCACCTTCTGTATCGACCCTGTTGCAGATCTTTGTGTCATCTGCAAAGAGGCATACTTTTCCTTCCAGTCCATCTGCAATGTCACTTATAAAGGCGTTAAGAGGACCGTCCCAATACTGAACCCTGGGGTACCCGCTAGTAACCCCCTTTCTTCAGAGTGGACTCCGTTTACTATTATCCTCTGCGTCCTGTTTTCCAGCCAATTTTGTACCCAGACTACCACCTTGGGGCCCACCCAAGGCTGGCTAACTATACTAATCTTTGTGTGGGATTGTGTCAAATGCCTTGCTAAAATCTAGGTAGGCCATGTGCACAGCCCTCCCTGGTCTACTACCTTGGTCACCCAGTCAAAGAAATCTATTAGATTTGTCTGACATAACCTTCCTGCTGTGAATCCATCCTGCCTTGGGTCCTGTACCCCACTGGCCTCTAGGAACTCAACAGCTCTTTCCTTCAGAAATGATTCCATCATTTTCCCTACCACTGAGGTCTGTAATTTCCTGCCTCTGTCTGGCTCCCACTTTTGTGAAGGGAATCACATCCACCATCCTTCAGTCCTCAGGTACCACATCATCCTCCCATGATATGCTAAAAAGAGTAGTCAGTGGTGTCACTAGTTCTACCCTTAGTTCTTTTAGAATTCTTGGGTGAATCACATCAGTCCCTATTGCTTTGTCCACCTTCAGTTTTAGAGTTTTTCAGAACCCTTTATTTTGTAAATGGACTGGTATCGACCTCCCTATCCAGAGTGCTTGTATTCTTTGATTTAGGTACTCCTTCCTCTTCTTTTGTGAATACTGAGCAGAAGTATTCGTTCAGTATCCCTGCTTTTTCACTGTCACCCTCTGCTCACCTTCCTTTCCCTTTATTAAGCCTCACTATCCCTCCCTTGGTCTTTCTTAGCTCCCTAATGTACCTATAAAGGTTTTATCCCATTCTTAACTGAGTTGGCTATCTTTTCATCAGTTTGGGTCTTTGCTATTCTGACTGCCTTCCTTGCTTCCTTCTGCTTTAACTGGTACAGTTCTCTGTCCTCCTCCTTCTGTGTTTTCTTATACTTCCTGAATGCTACTTTTTCTCCTTAACCTTCCCCCACCTCTTTTGAGAACCATAGTGGTTTTGTCCTTCATTTTGTTTTGTTGATTTGCTTCACACAAAGGCTTGTTGCCTCTGTGATGGCTGTTTTGATTTTCCTAGTGCTTTTCTGAGGCACTCTCCCATTTCCCAAAGTCAGCCCTCCTAAAGTCCAATACTCTTGCTTTTGTATGGCTTGACTCTATGCCTGTGTTTATAGTGAACCACACTGTTTGGTGGTCGCTTGTCCCTAGATGGCTCCCCACTTCTAAATCCAAGATCCTTTCTCCATCCCATTTGACAATACCAGGTCTAAGATTGCTCCCTTCTGGTGGGTTCCATCACTAGCTGTCTGAGGCATGCCCCTGTGGGGCATCAAAATAACCCTGCTCTTGGATGTGGCGCAGCAAAGGTACTCCAGTTAACATCTGGCATATTCAGGTCCCCATTAACAATATCTCCCTTTTTCTGCCATTCTAAGGATGCCTTCTATCATTTCCTTGTCCATTGCCTCTCCCTGAGATGGGGTCTGTAAACAATCCCGTGCTGATTGTGGTGCCATTTCCTGTCTCCAGAGTGACCCACAGTGCCTCCTCTACTCCCTGTTTATCCTTTAGTTCCGTAGTTTTGATCCCTTCCCTTACATAGAGAGCTACTCCTCCTCCTCTTTACCTCCCTTCTCTCCTGTAGCTTGGGTACCCTGGTATGTTGACATCCTAGTCAGTATCGCTAACCATTCCGTCCGAACAGGCCAAGGCACATATCTCAAATCTAGGGACAGACTCACTTCTTTCATGGACCTTGGCCTTCTCTGAGGTACTCCCAGTATGGCAGAAGGGAAAAGGCCAAGGAAAGGTTAGGGAAGCCGAAATCACAGAACTGAACTCTTTGCCCCACACTTGGTGTTCAGAAAAGGCCACACCTGGTGACTGGAAAGATTTCTGGGAAAGGACTTACTTTAAATTCAATGGCCTTCACCTCAACAGGGAGGGATAAGGGCATTAGGGCAAATATTTGATGTATTCACAGTGAGTTTAAACTAAAGGACTGAGTGATGGTGACCAGATGGGAGCAGGAATATAGAACCCCAGTCATGACCTCCCCAGATCCTTGTAACAGCACCTCAATCACATAGACATAAACAACAGGAGCTCATGAAGGTCACAAAGTTAATAGTAGTAGTAGTAAAATTTTTTCAACTGAGAAATAACAGTGAATAGGTACACTCGACTGAGACAAGCTCATTTCAGTGAGGTCCTAAAAGTTAAACAAAGTGCAAAAAACAAAGGATCAAGGATGACGGACTCTGGAAGACATTGATGAGCAATGCCCAGAGTCTGGCTAGCAAAATCCCAGAACTCTCAGCCACAATAGCAGATGCGGATTGGACTGGGTCACAGTCACAGAAACATGGCTAAATGAGGCCATGAATGGGATGTTACAATCCCAGGTTATAAATTATTCAGGAAAGACAGAAAAAGACATTGGGGTGGGGGTTGCATTATATATAAGGGAAGACATAAAAGCTATGAGATCCAAAGGTACCAAGATGAACCTGAGGTACTCTGGGTCACTCTCAAACTGGGCTCATGCTCAGCCATCAGACTAGGAGTGATATACAGGCCTCCCTCACAAGGGGCAGAAGGAGACAAAGCAATGCTTGAAAACATGCTAAAGATGTCCGAAAATGGAGAAGTCATGCTGGTGGAGGACTTTAACCTCCTAGACACGGACTGGAACTCCTGCACAGCATCCACAATTAGGAGCAGAAATTTCCTAAACACCTTGGGCGGGGCTGGGCTTAGTGCTGTCACAGCCCCACTAGAGAAACACAGTCCTGGTGCTCACAAACAGTGGCAAGGTCCAGGAGGTGGAGGTGGAGTGCCACTTGGGGTCAAGTGACCACAAATCTGTCTGGTTCAAGGTCATAAAGTCCAAGAAAACAAGCCACACTAAGACATGGGTCATAGACTTCAGAAGAACAGACTCGATCAGATGAGAATATGATTTAGGGATATCCTCAAGAAGAAGGCAAAAGGAGGAGTAGAGGAATGTTGGATAACATAAGAGAAGCACTAGCAGAGGTTACCTCAGAATACTCCAGGCTAGTCATTAAGACAAAGAAAAAGAAATCCGCTATGGTTCACAAAGGAGGTGGCTGCTGCAGTGATGGAAAAGAGACTAGCATTCCAAAGATACGAGGGCTCAAATAGCGAAATAGATAGGGAGGCATACAAGTGCAGCTTGAAGGAGGCAGGAAGGGTGATCAGAAACAGGCTTATAAGAAGAAATGGGAGGAGGTTAGAAGAAGACAGTGAAAAGGCAGAAGTCTTAAATGACTACTTTTGCTCAATCTTTACTAAGGAGGCACCTGGTAACAGATCCACCACAAGGGGACAGAAGTCACCTAGGAGAATGGACACAAGCCCATTCACAATAGAGAGGGTAAGGACAGAATAAAAATCTAAAGGTAGATAAAGCTGTGGGGCCAGACGAAGACCACCCATGCATATTAAGGAACTTAGTGATGAATTCGCAGTACCACCAGCAGATCTTTTAGCAGATCCTTGTGAGAAAGAACAGTTCCCCAGAACTAGAAAAGAACAACAGTGGTCCCCATACACAAGAGTGGTAGCAGCGAGGAGACAGGAAACTACCGCCAGTCAGCCTCACCTCGGTGGTGAGTAAGATGATGGAGTCACTGCTCAAAGAAAGGATACTAGCATTCCTGGAGGAATCTGGACAACTGGATGCCAAGCAGCATGGCTTCAGAATGGGAAGTTCCTGCCAGACTAAACTGATCGAGTTCTTTGACTTGCTTACTAGGGCTGTGGACCAGGGGAGTCATTGATGTTATCTACCTTGACTTTAGCAAGGCCTTCAACTCTGTGCCACACAGAAGGCTGCTTAACAAACTCAACCATTCAGGAGTGGGGCATGAAGTGGTAGCATGGGTGAGTAGCTGTCTTGAACAGAGAACTCAATCCATGACAGTAAATAGGACAGCATCAGGGTATAGGAAGATGACAAGTGGGGTGCCACAGGAGTCCGTCCTTAGACTATTACTCTTAATATCTTCATCAGAGATATCACAGAGGAGTTGAGCGGGAAGGCTTGACTCTTTGCAGATGACACAAAGCTCTGCAACAGGGTGGACACTGCACAGGGTAGAGAAAATGAAAAGTGACTTACTCAGGCTGGAACATTGGTCCAACTTGTGGCAGTTAAAATTCAACGTGAAAAGTGCAAAGTTATGCATCTGGGCAGAAGCACCCAGAGACAGACTACTACTTGAGAGGAGAAGCTAGCAACCACCCATTAGGAGAAGGATCTAGGGGTTATCATATCATACAATTTGAAGGTAGACAGACAATGTGAAAGGTAGCAAAGAAGGCCAGCAGGATGCTGGGATGCATAGGAAGGCATCGTAAGTAGAAGAAAGGAGGTGATCCTGCTGCTGTACAGGTCCCTGGTGAGACCCACCTTCAGTACTGCATCCAGTTCTGGAGACCTTATCTCAGGAAGGGCATAGATAGATTGGAGACAGTACAGAGGGGGCAACAAAATGATAACAGTCTCCATACAGTAAGTTGCCATATGAAAGCAGGTTACAGGAACTCAACATGTACTCCCTGGAACAACGCTGGATAGAGGGACATGATTGAGACATTCAAGTTTCTGAAGGGTATAAACAAAGTCTCCACCAGGAGCTCTTTGTGGTCAATAGCACCAGTAGGACAAGAGAGCATGAGATGAAATTGAGGGAGAAAGTTTCTGGGGCAACATGCAAGGTTTTTTTCACAGATAGAGTGGTTGACCCATGGAATGGTCTACGGCTGGAGTCATTGACTCCAAAACAGGGAATTCAAAGCTGCTTGGGACAGACACAAGATGATTTGCTCACAGAAATCCTAAAGAGTGGGGTAAGGCTCAGGGCAGACTAGATGGATCTTTGGTCCCCATCTGCCATCAATTTCTATGTTTCTATGCATTATGATGGTATGCAACTGTATATCAATGTTGCATTATCTACATTATTGGATTTTATTTATTTATTGTTGTGATTAGTTTTTTTGGTTGATAATCCAGATATTGTTTACACACTAATGACACAGCCAAGGATACTCCTTACAATTCATGACCTTTTTGTTTGTTTTTGTACCACTATATTCTTTTTGGAAATTACTTGCAACCTGACATTTGCTCTGTTGTGTCAGGTTAATAATGAGTTAACCTTATCAACTGCAAAATGCTGACTATCTCTCCCACTTCTCTGTCTGTCTCTCCCTCATTCCTGCTCCATAACACAGGGATCACCCTTACCACCACACCAGGAAGTGACCATACATACAAAACCATTGAGCTTTACAAGGCAAGGTAAGGGGAACCCTCCAAAAATCTCACTGAACTAATTGTTTATTAGGTCATTGTCTGTTGACCCTTCTGCTTTGTTCCTCATTGACTTCCGTGATCAACGTGGGAATGTCAGTGGAGGGTGCTTTCACTGACCAGCAGCATCGCTGCTGTAGAAACAGAATGTGAACAAGGAGATTCTTAAACACAAAGTTCTCACTGTAGCAGCTTGCTGTGAGTAATTAGATGAACTCTGTATAGCAATGGATGCCCTAACGTGTTGTTTTAATGTTGTTAATCCACACACTTTGGTAAGCTAGACTGGCAAGCTGCAGCGGATAATTTAAACTAAAATAGTCTATCCAACACTGCTCAGATGAATAAACACAGCAGCAGAGTAATTGCCCAAAACCTTGAATTTTATCTAGTCCATTTGGAATCTTGAGGCTTCCTTTTCTACAGTCATAAGCAAAATGTCTGCAGGGCTATGCCACTGCAGCCATAAAATTAGGCTTCCACACACCAGTAAGAAATGTAAATGGGATCTTGTTTTTAAGGTTATTTTATTTGATAAAGCAGTAAAAACAGCAGGCAGAACCACAACTGCCAAATGTTTCACAACATGTTGTTTATTTATTAGAAGCCAGGGACCACCTGCCAGATACAGATTCAAAACACCTGCCTCAGCATTGGTTAATGTATGAGGTTATCAGTCAGTGAAACTCACACTATACATGCTCTAGTGTATGCGCAACAGTACAGGGTGGTGCTGGAGTATCTCCTTGTGCATTCATTCTGAGCCAATGCAGAAGTGTCCATGTCAATGACAACTGATCAGTGACATCTCCTTCCAGGTGGCCTGGGTTTATGTCCCAGCTAAGGCACTTATTTCTTTCTCTGTTCTGTTTGTATGTGTTCTGTAAATATGCACACTGCACTCTAGCGATTGAAAATGTAATTATCTGTGCAGCACCAGGTTGTGCATTAGCGAAAGAGTAAGGTGCCTCAGGATCTCCAATTTCCAGTTGCCTTGGTGGCACAGCTGGTAGTGCAACCAGAATAGTATTCGGGTGGCCTGGGTTCAAGTTCAAGCTAAAGTACTTATTTCTTTCTCTCTTCTGTTTGTATGTGTTCCATAAATATGCACACCACTCTTGTGATTGAACAGCTCTGGATGACCACATTATAATCTTAAGCCTTTTGAACACACTACGCAGGCAGTGAGTGGGGACGCTGCTTGAATCAGTCAGGTCATTCACCTCTCCAGGTGCTGAGGCAAACACTTTTGAATGTGCAGTAGCAGACTGAGGCCACTGGAGATTCAACCAGCTGTGCATTTATGGAGCACATGTAACACTGGCATAATCCAATCCATGGATTTTGGGACTGTTATAATGCTCAATCCCCATTATAAGAGGAATTTCATCTATGCTATACTATAAAGTTCTAGGCCCCAAATGGAGCTGTTAATGTGTGGAACAGGTCCCAGTGCACCTGGGCAATACAGTACAATTCACATTAAACTGTCATGGCAATCAGATGCTTTAGCATTTCTGCCTGAGTAGCATAAGTATTACTAGAGTCAGTACAAGCCTTGCACAAACTGTTTCTTTAGAGTCACAACTCAGTTTTGCATTGCATTGTAACTGGATTCAGTTACATTACAACTGAGGTGCAAAGACATTTTACAAACATTGCTCAAGAGTAGTTCAAGTGTTGAAAAACATGTAATATGAGTTGCCAATGCATAGACAGCTGTAAAAATAATGCTAAACAAAGTCATTGGCAGGACAGTTTAATGCAACTTGTACTCTACAGCTTTTAAGCAGTTCTCAGTCACAAGAATCCTATAAGTGTGTGTGTGGGGGGGCACTATGAAGCCTGAGCTGTGAGGTGGCAAGATTCATGAGCTCTGTTAACCTCACAGAAAATCAATACTTTTGTGAAGTGGACTTTTCAACTAAACTCAACCAAAGAGTTACCTTAAGGCTACATTATGGGGAACCCATGTGAAGAGGAATTACAGGCGGCACTAAAATAAAACTGGAGGAGTGTCTCAGCACTTGCCAGTTGGTGTGGAGGCCCAGACCACAGCCGGGCAAGGTGAAGGAGAAACTCTTCAATCACTGGGGTTGAAGTTACTGTGCCTGATCGCATTGGTCACTGACTTGAACCAAAAGGTGAATGAGTTCAATGCTCAAGTGACAACTGTGGAAACTTCCGTGGAGGCAATTAAGCAGGACCTGGTGGACGTGCAGGAGGTAGATGGTGGCATCCACCAATATGACCATGATGCTTGTGAAAGAAAACAATCACTTGAGAGCACATCTAGAGAGTCTTGAAAACCAGACTTGATCTGCAAATATTCATACCCTCAGCTTGCCTGAAGGGATTGAGAGTGACCTCCCAATTATGTTTCAAAAGGACTCATTAAGGAAAAATTTCTACTGGAGGAAGGAATGCTGAGTTGGGTCTACAAAAGTGTACAGGATTATGCCACATGGCCAATGCCAAGACTCTTCTGGAAAAACAATGATCAGCCACACACAAAAGTACAGACTTGTTGCAAATATCACAAATCAGGCATGCATTTGCTAATTAAGTGCAAAAACAGATGTGGTGCAATGGGGCAATAAATAGCTACACACCAGGTGCAAGACTCTTCTGACCGAGAACTCTCCTCCTGGTTATTGATGGTATTAGTACCTGAGATCAGATTCTCAGTTTGCCAGTAGGCAGAGACCCATCATGCAGGATGAAAGTCACATTTAACTTTTTCCAGTTTTGCGAGTCAACAATGAAAAAAAAATTTATAAAGTCCATTAATTGCTGAGAGAGACCTCAGTCATTTACTCCATGATCTATCCAGCACAAAGTGTGGTCTTTTCTGACCCAATTGAAGCCGGCAAATAGGTCACTAAGACTGTGAATAGCCATGCTGCAGCGAGCCAAGACACTGGGAGGTAAATTCTGACATGAAGGACACCTGAAAACTGGTACCAGTACTGTGTTGTATCTACAAATAGCGCTTTAGCTGAAGGACTCATTCTGTTAACAGCAACATTTTCTTTTAATTGTAATTGGACTATTTTCCCTGACCTAAAGTGACATTCTGGGTTAGGTGCTCAGCTACTTATAATAGAGGAGGGATCTGTTCCTCATTTAAAGTTCTAACTATGCTTTAAGCGTAGTACAGTATAGTTCATATATACCATGACTCCTTTCACAGTTGGGAACTGTTAGAGGTTGTGTTGGTCTATGTACAGTAGGGTGCGATTTAATGTTGTTTCAGTCACTGTAAATAGTCACTTATAGTCAATTTTCTAAATTGAGGGCAGGAGGTTATATCAATCAATCAATCAATGCTTTATTTAAAAGTGTCTTCAAAATCAAGGCGCTGTACAAACATAAGCCACAGTATATAAAACAAACAGCAATATAAGTTATTTAAAATCAGTCTGGAAAAGCCTGAGAAAATAAATAAGTTTTAATACAGTTTTAAAACTACTGACAGTCAGGCATTCTCTTATCTGACGAGATAGAGAGTTCCACAGGGTCAGCACTGCAAATGAAAAGCGTGAGCCCCAAGTTTTCAAGCGAACACTGGGAATCTCTAGCAATCCCTCATCGGCAAACGGAAAGGACAATTGGGGAGTATGGAGTCAAGAGATCTTTCAGGTAGTTGGGTCCCTGTTCATGTAGGGCTTAAAGGTAAGCAAGCATACCTTGTAGGTGATCTGCCACTGAACTGGCAGCCAGTGCAGCTCACGCAGCATAGGTGTAATGTGACTGGTCCCAGAAATGCCAGTCAGCAGCCTGGCGGCAGTGTTCTGCACTAGCTGCAAGTGGTGGATATCAACCCCAGATCATCCTAGGTGAGAGGACATTGCAGTAGTCAGGCGGGTAGTAATGAAGGCATGGACCAATGCTGGAAGGTCACCCAGAAGAACCAGGTGTTTCACCCAGGTGATATTTCTCAGATGGTAGAATAAGGATTTAACCACAGCCAACCTGAGATTTCAGGGTCAGACCATCATCAAAATAATGCCCAGGTTACGCACCCAGTCTGAAGTAGTGAGTTGGACACCATCAAGCCATAGGCCCAACATGTGCCCAGCCCCAAAACCTGCTCCCAGGCCACCTGGGTCCACAACCAACACTTCAGTCTTATCTGGATTCAGTCTCAGCCAACTCAAGCTCATCCAGTCTTTGATCTCGGAGAGGCAACTATTTAGCACAGAGATCGCATCAACCTGTCCGGGCACAAAGGACATATACAGCTGAGTATCATCTTCATAGCAGTGAAAACTCAAGCTGTATCATCTGATGATATCTCCCAATGGCAGCATATACACTGCGAACAACATGGGAGCCAATATGAAGCCCTGTGGCACCCCCAGGACAGGAAGCGGGCATCAGAGGAATAAATTCCAGTGACCACCTTCTGACACCTGCTTACGAGGAAAGATCGAAACCATTTGAGGACCATACCCAACAGTCCACAAAGGAACCTAGGGTCTCAAAAGCACCCCATGGTCCACAGTGTCAAAGGCTGCTGAGAGATCAAGAAGGACAAGATGGTACAGCTTTTCAATCTCTTGCCATTAAGAGGTCATTAGGTACCCGAACAAGGGCAGTCTCTGTGCTATGCCTCTTCCTAAAACCAGACTAGAGAACTTCATATTCATTGTGAGTTACAAGGTGATCATCCAACTGCAATGCAATCACCTTCATAACCTTCCCACAAAGGAAGGTTAGAGACAAGTCAGGTAGTTAGCTGGATCATAGGGATCCAAGGAGGATTTTTAAGTAGTGGTCGAATGACCGCCTCCTTTAGGGGTATGGAAAGACTTCCCTCTCCAAGAATATCCATATAATTTCAGCTAGGATTGGGCAGATAGCATCTACACAACCCACTAATAGGTGAGTAGGGCCGGATCCAGACTACAACAGTTTGGGCACAAAGTTTGTACAATCTTCACAATGTCCATGAATTCCGGTCGGCTGAAATCAGTCCAGACAGACCGGTGCTCACTACCTCCATCTACCTCCGCAGCCTTGTAGAGGGAGCTGGGCGAATTCTAGCCCTGATGCTGGTAACCTTATATGCGAAGAACAGAATTAGTTCATCAGACTTAATTTGTGAAAATGCTCTTCGGACTGGAGACAGATTGGTTTGCACAATCTGTCAATGGTTCAGAAGAGTTCAGCCAATCGATTTTGCACAGCAGAAATCTCCCTGGACAGGAACTCTGCCTTCTTATGGGTGATTTCTGATTGATAGCCCTCGTAGTGTTCCATCAATCTAAGCCTGTCAGCATCAAGGCTGCACTTCCACCATGCTCTCTACAGCCTTCAACCAACCTGCCTCAACTCCTTCAAGGGCCCATCATACCAAGGGGACCATGGGTGAAGAGTAAGTGGTCAAACAAGAACAGGAGCAATCAAGTCCAAGGCATCTCCACTACCTTATTATAGCTAGTACTAGATCCCCAGACTTGTGCTTTCACTCAGCAATCCCGATAGGTCCAGAACCGCTGACAGACCCTCTGGGGTAAATCCTTAAAGGGCAGTACTGGACCATCTCCAAAGAGGCAGGTCCATTTGGGAGGCCCCAAACTGAAACCTATGGTGTGATGGTCAGACCAACTGACTGGTTCCACCCCACATCAGAGATCTCCATCCCCAGGAGGAACAGCAGATCCAATGAGTGATGACCTATATGGGTAGAGGAGGTAACAACCTGTGTGAGGCCCAGCATTATCATTAGCTGAAGGAGATTTTGACCAAACTGCCAGAGTTCATCGTCTACCCAGGCATTAAAGTTCCCCAGAATAATCCATCTGGGAGACTCCAGTACCATGTTGATGAAGATGTCCGCAATCTCCTGCAGGAATAAGCCCTCATCACCTGGTGGACGGTAAATGAGGAGTACCCTGCAACCTACACCATCTCCCATGATACACTCAAAGGATCTGGTGATTCCCACTGGAACCTCCACAAGGTTCAGTTTGGTCTTAAAAAGATGGCTACACTCCGCCCCTATGATCCAGCCTTGGCGGTGAATCACCGAGAACCCAGCTGGAACTGCAGAAGCCAAAATTGGGCCTGCATTTCATCCAGCCAGGTCTCGATGATGCATGCCAGATCCACCATTTCAACAAGATCAGCTATAATAGCTGTCTTGTTTTTGATGGACCTGGCATTACATAACACTGCCGGGTTGGATGAGATGCTGAGGAAGCCTTGGCTCCTGACCAGCATTGATTGCTGGGCCCTTGGGTATGGGAACAAGACAGGGATTACTCCTGTCCTGGCTCCATTTAGCCCCAGGGCATCGCCTGGCCCCTACCACCCCAATTTGTCCCTCCTTTCCGTTCCCCCACCAGGCCCAGTTCCCCCATGCCTTCTATTAATCACAAGGAATTGACAGCACTTATAAACCTCCACTGGAAGATAAGGGCAATCAAAAGGCGCAGTTCCCTGAGTCTGGTGGGGGATACTGCCTGACCATCTTTTGGCCACCCCAGCACATTTTAAAACAATAACTGTCACACACAATAGAACTTAATCCCTCCCAAATCAATAATATAATTAACAAATCAAATAAATAAAATATGCTATCATATACTGTATATAACAAAACAAAATCAATAACTATATAAGATTACAAATCATATACCCTGCAACCATCAACAAAGCAATAAAGTAAAAACACTATCAAATAAATAATAATATGAGTCAGTGTTAGGTGCAGTTCTGCAAAGCAATCATATAATACCAAATTTGGGAAAATGGGCTCTCACCCTCATTCAAAAATACAGTGTCCAGTTGCTGTTCTCTCACACAGCAGTAATCAGTAACAATGAAGGTAAAAATCAGAGGCCCTCTCACTGCCTCACACCAGTTCAGCAGCCAAATACCAGCTAGGCCGTAAATCACCACAGGGTACCACCACTTTAATCTCATTATTCCGACACAGTCTCCTTCTTTCCCAAGGGAAGGCCAATTAATCCACAAGCAGCGATATAACCAAAGACCTGCTACCAGAGCCAGACAACAATCAGCCCAGCACAAATCCCTCACTGAGCTGGAGCCCCAGAACTAACGCAGTCCCACAACAGTGCTGCTCTGAAGGGCCCAAGGTGGAAGAAAGCTACACCCACGGTGAGCTCTCACCAACCCTCTTACTCCAGGGAGGTTCAGGCCAGGCCGCAGTCCTGGCTCCAACTGCAGGCCAAAGTTAATGATGGAAAATCCGCTAACAGTACCTAGATCAAAGAGGCAACAGTCACCTCCAACTTATACAGAATAGAAATATGAATCCTTAATAGATGTTCATATAACAGCCAGTCAGGACCCCAGGGCATCAGGCGGTTTGCAGCTAGCCCAAACCGAGCTCCCCATCTGGTTTAGAGCCCTGTAACAGAGCGATCTTACAACTGTTCCATAACAAGAGCTCCCGAGATGAACAGAAATACAACTCCCTCCGGTGAGCTCCTGCTCAGCCCCTCACCCCAGAGTGCTCAGTTTGAACTGCCCTCCCCAGTCAGAGACCCGGTCCCAGCCAAAGTTCACGTTAACAAATAAATTAAGGAGCAAGAGTGGAGCCCCAGAGTTAATGCAGTCCCACAGCAGCATCTGGGCAAACAGGCTCACCACCTCCCAAAGTTATGAAGTACACGTTCGTTTCAATATTCCTCAGTAATCCAGCTTCTTCACAATCTTCTAAGTTTCAGAACTCCTAGACTGGCGTCCTCACTTCCAAGATAATATCCCCAGTCCTGAGCGTTGTTCAAAGACAGGCATAGCTCAGTAAATAGGCTGCATTGTGAAGTTTTTTTAAAAAGCGGTGCATTACCATAGCAACCAACAAAATCGGGTCACCGCAAGGCGCATAAAACGCCGATGTGTAGGTGAAAAGCTTAAACCTGCATATGGCTCAAGCATCAAAGCAAACAACGCAGTTAACAGACAAACATCAGCAGGACACCGAAAAATAAACACAACCTCTCTAGTCTAAACTCACTAATAAGCCCCAACTATCCAACTCCTTAAACAAACAAACCAAAGACGAAACAAATGAAAATAAAATTTTTAAAACAAAGCTACTGCAGCAGCTGTTAAGGCAGACCCCGCCAATCGCCATCATGGTTCCTTGACCCTGCCCTTCACTTATATGTTTCCTTGTGGGGAAGAGAGGAATGTTATTTGAATCAATGTCATCTTCAGGTTTTATCTTTATAATACTCTGATGATGGTCTTTAGCTTTACAGCATGACACCATAAGCCTTATGTAAGGATGTTAATACATGGATTTTGAAAGTTGGACTTCTAGTACTTTCAAAATTAGAAAGCTACTCAAGGGCCCCGTTTATTTGCAGCACGTTATTTAACTTTTAGATTGTTTATTGTGGTAATCCCTTCCGATGGTTTATCATAATGCATACGTAGATGCAAGTATTTCCTGTGCATAAGGGACAATTTTCTCAGATGATGACTTTTATACTGTATATGGACTGTCTATGTATGGAAATGTCATCAATTGCAGTTGAAGAAAATAACACAAATAATGTTTATGAAAATCCTAGAAGTGCTTGCACTGTGATCCATCAAAAATACCAAGAAACAAACCAGAAAATGAGGAAAAGCTTACAAATCCATGCAGTGGGTAAAATGGAAAACTAAGATTTCTGGCTCTTCATCTGAGGAGATAAGTTCACTGACTATGGGACTGCTATATTAATTCATCCTATATAACACTGGAATGGGGCAGTGAGACCACCTGGGGCATTAGCCTCTGGACTGGTCCCTCCTCAACCCATATCTGACCCTGTTGTCTTGACTTCAGTGTCTGCTGCTAGTCTAAAACAGACAAAACCTGAGAAACTAATTACATTACAAGAAGTTAATGGCTCATGGACAGGAAGCAAAGAGTCAAGGTAAAGGGGCAAATCCAGCACTACCAGGATGACAGTGGTGTGCCACAGGGTTTGGTCCTGGGAGCCAATTTTAGTTCAATATTATATGAGCGATCTCCATCATGCACTATATAGCTTTGTAAATAAGTTTGCTGATGACACCAAAACAGGTGGCAAAGCATATAATGGGGATGACACCAAAAGATTCAGGCTGATCTTGATACCCTTTACAATAGGACTCAGTTATGGGATATGCAGTTTAACCTGAATAAATGTGTTGTACTACAAATAGGAAACAACAATAAAGGTAATAAATATTTCTTAGGTGGGGTAGAATTAAAAGAAATAACTGAAGAGAGACACCTTAGGGTTATAGACCAATCCAATTTGAATTTGAAAATAATAACTCCAAGGCCATAGCCAAGGCCAATAAAGCCATAGGCTATATCTGGAGAAATATCTCAAAGCAGACTTAGGAATGTTGTTTTGCCTCTTTATAGGGCTCTAGTGAGACTACACTTAGATTATTGCTTGCATTTCTAGTCCTCATACCTAAAATGTGAAATTCATCACCTAGAAAGGATCTAGTGTAGACTCATAAAAATGGTTCATGGATTGGAAGTTGGATTATAAAGATCTGGTAAACAAACTAGAGCCACATAGCCTTGAGAAGGTGGATACATGGTGACCTCATTTTACTATTTAATGGGAGGGCTAAAAGCCTGAGATTTAATGGGGAAAATAGCTCCTCCCATATCCCTACTTAAACTAGCATTTCGTTGCTCAGCTCGAGCATTTGAAATCCACCTGTGCTATCTGCAGGCTTTGAGCTGGTGCCCTGTATGTCAGTGGCTTTTCCTTCTGTTTTCTCCTCAGCTCTTAGCTGGTGTGGAGACTCCTTTGTTCTCCTACCCTCTATTCCCTTTGCTCCTTGTCCCCTCCTTCCCTTCTCCTCTTCTTGTGTTTTGGTTCCATCCTCCCATTCTGTTTTCTCCTTTTCCTGGTTTGGCTCCTCTTCTTGTTTGTTTGGGCCTCCTTTCCTGCATCCGATGCTGCTCCTTTTCCTTGCCACTGGCTGCTCCTTTCCTGCCAGTGCTGCCTGGGTGCACTGTCACCCGCCATTCCATTCCATCCTGGTTTCTACCTGTCACTCCGCCTCCTCTTGCTTCCTCACCTTCCGATCACCGACCATCACCAGAGACTGTGCTGCCTCTCTAGGATCCACTTCCTGTGTTAGTCATGTTATCCACAGCCTGGACTTTCCTGCTGGCTCCTTGGACCATGCATAGCCCAGTGGTACCCGTCACTTCTTTCCTGCCACCAATCCACCTTCAGTCACATCATGACAACCTTCACGGCTCCACCAGCATATTGCATCTCCTGCTCACTATCTCCTCCCAGAAGAACTGCCTCTGTGGGATACAGCCTCCTCCTCCCATTTCCTTTCTTTTGGGCCTTTGGCTTCACTCATTGGCACCACTCCATCTACCTGCCGGTGCTCTGAGGGTGTGGTATCACCCACTGCGCTTGCATCAAGCTCGCACCAGTGCTCCACAGCTCTCTGTTGTCTTCTTTGGACCTGCCTGACTCACTACAATCCTTCAATTTCTCAAATTGTCTCATACCATCTCTATATCATGTATTTGCCTTGACATGGTTGTTACATGCATCAATTCGCTGCATACTCAACTTCCTTCTCTTGCAGTTCATTGTGCAATAAGCTTATGGGAGCATACTAACAGCCCTTGGTGGGGGAGACCACTTCTTATTTGTGCGACCTCTGAGAGGAGGACTATTCTGCATTCAAGCTGCATTAACAGGAATGGATATGTCTGTGTTGTATTTCCTTTCATCCCTAACTTCTGAATTCTGTCTGAGTTTTACTTCATCTTGGACCTGTCAGCATTTGATAACTATAGTACTACTCTCTCCATATCTAACTCTGGGACTTTTCATGGGGAGCTGGGTTTCCTGTTTCAGTTGTGCATCACCTTGATGGAGTCAAAGTTAGAGCTTCAATGCTTGGACAGGAGTGTGCTTTTGTGGGAGCAACTGCCGCATTTTTCCCCTTGATCACCAAGGCTTAAATGATGCTATTCTCCAGGTGATCTGCAATCACATGCACTGCAGTGATGAACTGCCTATTGGACTTGTCGCGGCTTTCAATCTCCTAGGGCTACAATTGGGCCTCCATCAATTTATTTCTGTACTGCCACCATGTGGGCTCTATTACAGTAACCCCACAACATCTCAGCCTCTCTTACTGAAATTGCCATTGTCTGTCCTTCAATGCCGACATTCCTTCGATGGCAGGATTTATCTCTTCCTCTTTTGTACATATTCAGGGTCATATATCGGATTAGTAGTGGTGCCTTTCTGCCCCCTGGATACATTTGGCACTTCTGGACCTTTCCTACTTGACCGACTCAGACTGCTTACCTCCATGTGCCTTCCATGGGGCTC
This sequence comes from Neoceratodus forsteri, assembly GCA_016271365.2. NCBI lineage: Eukaryota > Metazoa > Chordata > Ceratodontiformes > Ceratodontidae > Neoceratodus > Neoceratodus forsteri. The sequence continues at coordinate 555,340,860 of CM057452.1, read as the reverse complement.
CTGCCATCTCTCTTCTCAGTGTACTTTCCTGCTCAGTGCCTTGTTTCCAGATAATCGCAGCACTTCCAGAACTGCATTTACAATGACAGTACCTCTCTACTGGGGATACAACCCTAGTGTAGATCCTCATCCAATTACCTCTGTACGCCCTCAACACACTACAGCTGCAACCAAGTCCCTATCAATACTCATCTTTTGAGTAAGGACCTATCCTACATCTCATATTTTATTTTTTATTTTTTATTTAGCTTTTGTTGATTGTACTGTACCTACACACCTCTGCTTCACGGAACACAGATGAATGGTCTTGTTCCATGTCTTCCGGGTCCTTCAGGACCAAACATCACTGCTGACTTACTTTGCACATGCTTCATCATTCTACAATACCCACTTGGCTTTCAATATGCCTGCTACATAGAAGTCCATCCCTTGCCCCTCCTCCTTGGCTACATATGAGTCCTTGCCATCTGGGCCTCTCTCAGTCCTACAGTACATGGAGGTCTTGTTCCATTCCATCTTGGATCCTCCAGGAAGGACCATCAGTGATGACCTACCTGGAGGTCACTTCACTCACGCTTCCTCATTCTACCTACATGGGGTTCCTATTACGCTGCCTAGTAACACTCCATTCACTGGATTTCTCACTGCTGCTGCTTATCTAGTTAGATTACATTGAAGGTGCTCCCATTCTTTACCATCATACCATGCTATGACATCTACACCATCATGCAACACTTCCTCTGACTCTGAGGCAGGTTCATCTGACTCTCCTGTGCCTCTGTCTGCTGTTCCTGTCTTTCTAGTTGGCAGTCCAAGCATCCTAGTATGCATCTCTACCTGACCTACATGGGGGCTCGGTCAATGTCATCTCTGGTCCTCAGTGATGGACCTTTCTCACTGACCTACATGGAGGTCTTCTCACTTGCTCATACTGACCCAACAATCTCTGTCCCTAGCTCTGCCTCTGGGTGATCAAGCGAAGGTATACTTTCCTGGCCATTAGGGATGGGAGTCCCTGTCTCTGACTTTGTTCTCTACTCATTCCACTTCATTCCACTCCTTGAGCAACTCCATCTTTAGCCCTGCCTGGGTGGCATTCAGCGAAGGCGGCCTTTCCCCACAGCTGATGGGAGTCTATTCCTCTTATCTGTTCCTTCCTTCAGTCCATCATCTTCCATTCTTGGGTTACCTCTATCCTAGCCACTCCTTCGACACCAACTTGGATTCTGGGCCTTCGGACTGACTCTGTATTGCTCCAGGACTTCCTCCTTCTTTATTCTTTTGGGACTTTCAAGTGCTCCATCATCTAGTGCTCAACCATTCATTGACTTTGTTTCTTGGATCCATCTTCGTGTCAAGTTTCCAGTTCTTGAACACTGCAGCGTAAATCCTGGACATCGTTTATCCACCCATATTCATTCATCTGGACATTCATCTGAATTGGATTCTTCTTCATCTTCCAGAATCCTTTATCTTTCAAATTGATCTTCTTGCTCACCATCAAGATTCAAAGGATACAACTCATCAACCAGCAAGACTCGGGAATAAGACTTTTGACATAACCAGAACCAAACCCTCAATCCATATCTTTTAGGATTATCTCCTCATAGTTTGCCCAGAGGATGGAGCAGATCAGTAGCCATGGGTCCTCAGAGGTTCCACCACAGGTTTTTCCTATCCTGCATGCTACTGGTCACAGTCTCCAAAGTTGGAGGAGGTAATCAAACCATTAACAATTTTTGGACCTCTTTTCCTACACCTACCCAGCATGCCTACCAAGGGTGGGAATAGAGAAAAGCCAAATTCAAGTACATAACCTTACTCCAGTTCATAAGTATACACAAGCACTGCGCTATGCACCACACATTGAATGGGAAGGTTAAAGCCCATGGTTCAATGGGGAGGAAATAGCTCCTCCATTATCCTCTACTTCAACTGAGCACTTCTGTTGCTCAGATTCAAGCATTTTGAAATCACCCAACATCCCCACCTGCCTTCTCCTCCTCCAACACTATTATCTCACCCTTGATGCTGGGCCTCTATTCCCACCTACCTAGTGTTCCTACCAAGGGTGGGAATAGAGAAAAGCAAATTCCAAGACCATAACCTTCAAGTTACGTAACCTCATTCCATAACATTTAAGTTCATAAGTATACACAAGCACTCGCTATGCACCACATTGAATTTATGTAAGGATGAAAACCTGCTCACAGAAATGGGCTTAGAATACAAAATTAGCACTTTTGTTCAAGTCAACATACCAAGCAATTCAGGGAAATCCTTTAAAACAAGCAAAGCACATATTACACTAAAAGAGTAATACATTACTGGAATAGATCACCCCAGTATGTCATAAATGCAACCTGGATTTATTTATATTTTTAATGTTGAACTTTTATTACGACAAAAGAATCAACAATAAGAGCATCCCAATATGTAGGGATAATGAAAATTCAACTAGTATTGATTGCTTTAAAAGGTTGCTGGATAAGTATATGGATTCTTGGGAAGGCACCGAATATCACTGTATAGTGGGGTGGGGGTAGAACTTTAAGCTCCTTGATTGTACATCTACCCTACCATACCCAGTTCATGGAAAAACTTAATATGGCAGTGAAGCATTCCAACTTGAGATGCTGCAAAGTTTTAATTTGCCCACTAAGTTCAGGCAGATTGCTGAAATCTGCCTTAATGGAAATTTTGTGAATTTTTGTGCCTATGTTAAAATGTGCTTTGTCCAACTTCACATTGTATCTTCAGCTTTAATTTCACTTTTGGTGTTGCCAACAACAACAAATTTTTGTGAAAATGTGGCTTTTAGTAAACACCTTGGGTTAGATTTTCAGTGCCCTTGTCAGCCCTGCAGCTGTGGAAAAAACTGGTGCAAGTGGATTACCACTTGAACCCATAGTTTTCCTCACTGCCATGGTATTTTCAAGAGGTGGAGCCGATTTATGACTGGCTCCATGATTTTGGCTGTTTGCAGCATTTTAGTGCAGCTGTGGGAAAATATTATACCCAGTTTAGACAAGACATAACATCCCCACAGCCGCGCTGACTGAAAATGCAAAGCTCTGCAGGGGTGGAGATTTTATCCCACAGTGGTGGCTGTGGCATGGAATGAAGTTCCTGGACAGGCAGAAAATCCAGCCCTTGTTTGAAGCTCACATGGAAGAGCTTCTGCAGATCACAAGGTACATCTCTATACACTGACAGTGCCTGATCTGCTTCCTGTTTTATTTCTAGTCAGAATAAGAGAGTAGAAGGAGCCTGTACTAGCAGAAAAGAAGATAACTTTCAAATGCTGTTTTACAGCTAGTGCTTTATCTTTTCATCTTTGCTATATTGTGGTTTAGTTAGAAACACTGTTTTGATAGTTATTCATTATTTTAAATTTCTTTTTAGACCTATTTGTCAGTTTTTATTTTCCTCTTTTCCTTTTTTTTGTCTCTTTCTGCCTTTATCTCTTTTTTTTTTTATTTGGGATTATGGCTAGTCGTTGTCATGGACATGTTTGCACCTGTGGCGGTGCCATACAGATTCACCAGCCAGGCTTTTCATGAGCCAGCCTCCTCCATAGCACCTCAGTACCTCCTCCCAACCAAGCAGCAGTGGCAGCAGCAGCTCTCTTGATACTTCTAATAGGTCAGCATTCATAGCAGGAGGAGGAGACAAGTGTTGCTAACTTGCAGCAGGCCTTAGACCAGCAGCAGGAACTGGAAAATAATGAGGAACAGCAGCCCTGTTCCCCTGAGATGGAGAGGCCAAGAACCTTCTGCCCTCCATCATGGTTCTACCACCAGAAAGAGTTTCCCCACCAGCAGAGAAGCCCTACTTATCACCCTCGAGCTCCTCTGTTCCTCTACCACCAGCAGCTCAGCCCACACCACCAGTACCCAAGATCTTCCTGGTGTGGGTTATTTTGCAAGGACTCTAGTAATGATAGGGTGGTCACTTATAAGTTATGTCAGACCAGGGTCAGCCAGGGCAAGAAGGGAACACATTTGGGTAGTGGTGATTAAAGAACCCACTTAAAATACAACACCTGGCATAATGGGAGACATGACAGTGGGAAGACGAGAGTGGTAGGGTGGAGGTCCCTCTGTGCTGGCAGAGGTACCATGAAGTGTGTGTCAGTGAAGTGCACATCGCATGATAGGGCAGCGGAAAACCAATTTGAAGCACCTGCCCCAGTTCTGCTTCAAGCAGCTGAGCCAGCAGCACCCACACCACCAGCAGCATCAACAGTATCAGTGGAACTCACCAGCTTAAGTGAGGAAGTGGGGACCTCTCCAATCAGGAGAAACTGCTTGAGGGATTAGGCAAGGTCAGCTGCGGCATTACTGGTGCTGGTGTTAGTGGAGTTCCGTGAGCTTGGCACTTGCAAAGAAGATTAAAGCTGTTTAGATATCTCTTAATTAGTGATGGGTGAAGTGGTCCCAATTTGCTCCATGAAGTGATCTGCAAGTGAAAGGTGAATTGTGGAGTGCTCCATGAGGCGAGGCAGCGTACTTCATGTTATAATGGGTAGCGTAAAGTCCATTGAAAACAATGACTTTGCGTTACTCAGCCTTCCAAACCACTACTCCACACAATTCTTAAGGTGAAGTACATTGAAACAATGCACTCAGCCTTGTTAAACTCAAAGGCGAATTTTGCAGTGATTCATGAGATTTCATGTCACATGGGCTCTAGATTGTTCTGCACAGCCTCAGTTTGGGGTAGTGTATGTAGGAAGCTGTAGGAGACAATCTGCTCTGAGAGCTTTCTGCGATTCAAACCTTCAAAAAGCTATTATTGTCTGTGTATGTATTTTGAATGTTAATGTACAACATTCAGTCTGTGTACTGAGACAGTGGAAGTGTGCTTTGGGGAGGCGTATCTGTGGTGTAGGTAGATTAAGTTGGAGAAAAAGACAGTGCGATCTGTTTTGTGATATTTTTCTTGTATAACTGTGTTAATGTACACACAGTAGTATTTTAATATTTCTTGCCATTTTTTGCTGATTGTTGTGGTGCAGCAGTGCATAATTTTAGTTTGTTTAAAATATGTGGTTATATTACTGAAGTTTTGAATTTGCTATGCATTACTTAGTGTGTGTGTGAATATGTGTATGATGCATGTCATCAAATCAGACACCTTTTATTGTGCCACATAACAATTTCAGCAATGTGAAGCTGCTATCCACTGCAGCTGTGTGATTTTGTACTTCTTTGTGGTATCTTTACTGGTACTAGTACTAGTGACTGTTACTGCAGCAGTGCAGTACACTGCCTCCCCACCAGTCCGCCCCAACCGGCAAAGGTATTCTTTTCAGATTTGAATTTCTGATGGTGAGCACTGGTTAGGTGTTGTGCCTTTGTGTCTGCATCTCTTCAGTGCATAGCGCAATCTTAATCTGTCTGTGCATTTGCATCTCTTTAGGGCCCAATCTCCATCTGTAACTTAAAGATCATGTGCAACGGTTTTACATATTTTTATAGAAGCTTAAAAGCTGAAATTCAAGTCATTTTGTCATGGTTAGTGTTCCTGAAAATGTCATGCTGTTTGGTTTTGAGGTTTTCTTTAAATCAGCATTTGTTAATTTGCTTGATTGGGAATCTGAAACAGCAAGCTACTCCAAAATGATGTCATCGCACTTTAAGTGGAAGTCTCCATAGTTCCACACCAATATTTTCCCAGTTCCTTATGTGTAACTGTTGTGCTCCTCCAGTTGCCAGCAGTTCTATTGCTGTCCAAATCTAGATTATAAATAAAAATATACAGCCCCCAAAAGCTATCAATGTGTTTGTCCTCCATTTTACCATCAATGTTGCTGGACGATGATGTCATCAGAGCAACAGATAATGGTGCTGTACTAAATGCAGTTCCACCAATAGACCAAACCCACAATGTTTGGTTCCCCACTTGATAATGGAGGAACCCTGTAAGTGTTGTGCACATCCTGAAGTGCAGCTCTAATAGGGACTAGGACCATGTGAGTGTGATGCAGCACTGATTTGACATGTATATACAGTATTCATATAAGGAAGTGCGGTATGTGTTGTGTTACTGTTTCTGTTAGCAAAAACAGTTTACCAATATATGACTCTGGGTACAACAAGAGTTTTAAGTGGTATTATGCAGCTGTTGTATTATGGTGTGTGTGTGTGTGTGCGTGTATGTTAACATTCTCTGTTTTGATTGACACCAGCAGTGAGACACAATCTTGCAAATACTCCCTTTCCCTTTGTAACTAGGCAGTCAGTAATTGGATGGCTGCTGTAAGGCAATAAAGAATTCAGCTATGAGGAAAGCATCAGCTGCAGCATATGGAAGAAGGATAATCTAGTGGTTAAAGCACAGGCACAAGCACTGGGGACTCTGGTTCAAATCCTACTATAGTCCCTTACTCTGTAACCCTTAAGAAGTTCCCCTAACCTCCTTGAAACTGTGATGGCCCCTCAGGTCCATGACTTTGAAAGTGCCCCAATTCCCATTTTAAATCATTAGCAGTGATGTGAGAGCTACAGCACTTCACTTTCAAGGTACCAAAGATAAGCTGTGGCAGCCCACCCCCAACTTTGTAATGCCAGCATTTGAAGCATGATGTCCTCACAAATCAGATGCTACACTCAGCTGTTGTAGGTAAAGAAACTAATCAGTCTATGTTTGTAGTGCTCTGTATTTGCTTAGCTCACTCCTCCCATGTAATATGCATTCTGTGTCTTGGTATTTCCAGTCAGAAACTCAGATTTCAGGAGCATTTGAAATGTAAAACAATACACTTTAGAAAGTAAATGATCTAGCTCTCCACTTTCAGGATGCTGAAAGGGGATGTATAAGTCAGTCTTGTGTGATCCTTTGGTAACCTGCCCAGGCTCATCTTGTAATGAATCTTATCAAGGGTGTTCACCTGGTTCAATACAGAGTGACTGATTGACTGCTCGATTGATTGATTGGTTGGTTGGTTGATTGACTGATTCTACTGAGTCTACTGTTTCCACAACATGTTACAACTGTCTCACAGAGAAAATGAGCAGTACAGAGAAACAGCTTTTGTTTCCAGTGAATGAAATACTATTAGATGTATTATTTGATCTACACATACAGTATTAAGGCTACAGGTACTACTCCCTTTGTGAGTTGCATGACAGAACTGCCTTAAGCCATTGCAAACTTAAACTAAAATCAGGACAGACAGCATTGATACTCTTATGTTTTGTTCTGCACTGTTGCTGCAGTGACATCAAGCAATGGGAGGGACTGTATTACAAGTGACCCATTTGCATGTAAATGGAGGCTTGCTTGACATTTTACTACCTTGTGTCAGAGCCTCAAACTCTAGATATGTGTTGCAACAGAAGAAATGGCTGATCTCTTATTGACATATGTGCAGTACTTGATGTAATGTATAATAAATACATCAGACATATCCAAATCATACATATATGGAGTCTTCTCCTTTAAGTTTGACTGACAGGACAGTAATAACTCCACTGTTTCCAGCCACTGTAGAGCAAGTTAACAAATGCTGATTAAAAAAAACCACAAAACCAAACAGCACGAAATTTTCAGGAAACACTAATCATGACACAGGGACTTGAATTTCAGCTTTTCAAGCTTTTATAAAAATATGTAAAAACCATAGCACATGATCTTTAAGTCACAATTGTTTCTTTGGCTTCCCTTCAGAGTACTGGACAGGTGTGGTGCAGAAAAGACTAAAGAATGTAGCTTTTAAAAAGCTGTTGGGTCTAAATCAAAGTTTAAATCTCCTCCTAGCTCTGATCTCAAAATATCAGCAGTCACAAACACACTACTCTGTCTCCGTCTGCAGGGAGAAAGTAAAGTGTCTGCTTGTATGACTCACTTTCTTCCTGCCTAGCTAAAGAGCATGTGACTTACAATACTGTAAGCCATGTGATGTGTAGGGGCTGCCAAATCTGAAGCACCAAGTGGATCACTTAGAATCATAATGAGGAATGCAAAGTTCATTAAAAACAATGACTTCACATTGCCATTCTGCCTTAACTTCAGTGGTAATGACAAGGCAGAGTGAGCACTTTGCATTGCCCACTCCATGTAGCAGAGTGACAACGAAAATACCCACTTCACGCTCACTTCACCGGTAGAATATAAATTCGCTGCATCTTTACTCTTAATATTTAACTTTAACTCTTCCTATCCTGTTTCTAGTCTTGCTTCACACTGTAGTACTTGTTTGTTTAAAAATATACAAAAAAAGTTCAAGAATACAAAAAATTGAATCTATCTTTATTATCTATCGATCTGCATTGTTCCACTCATTGTTTCTTGTCTTTATTTCTGTACTCTTGCTACTGTTTTTTTAAAAAAAAGGGGTCTGATTCTGAAACCTCGGGAGTGGCGCAATGGACTGCACCAAAAAGACAGACACAAGTGGCCCTGTGTGCTAGACGCTGTGCCAGTCTCTATTCTGAAATGCTGGCTGTGCTGGGTGGGTGGGCTGCCTTCACCAATAGGGGCCTGCACTGCTCCTGCAGCCAGCGCCACTGCACCCGGTGGAGGGGACGGCACCATGATGGTGCTGCCATATCCCCAATGTGGGATTCTAAGACAGCCGCAATGGGTGCATGGTTCAGCAGGGTGTAGATCAGGCCAGAGCTGGTGTAACTGCCTGCACCACTCCAGGTGATAGTGCTAGGTGTGACAAGTCCCAAGGCCACCTGTGGCGGGTGGACACTCCAGATTTCTATGCCCACAGATCACCCAGGCAGGCAGATCCAAGTGTGTAGAAACTTTGCATGACAGGGTGTGCCATGCAGGGTCAGGAGGCACATGTGTGCCCCAGCCACCAGAAGGGGATGGTCTTCCTGCAAGGATACAACCCCCACCCCATGCCAAGCAAGAAAATTCCAAATGTTCACAGCGGAGCTGGGATAAATACGGGGCCAGGAGGAGGTGGTGTGGGAGTGGCTGGCAGCGGATCCATGGGATGTGCTGACAGCAGCAGCCCTGGCAGTGGCATTATGGGCAGAGGCTGACATATGTCCCATACAGGTCATCTGTGTCTGGCAGTGGTCCCATTGGCAGCCATCCATGCTGCTAAAGATTTGCAGCTCAGGCGTGGCCCAGGGCCTTGAGTAGCACAGATGACCCAGGTCAGCATTATCCACTGGTGTCTCTGCTGTGGTAGCCCTCCAGCCGCGGACACTTGGGGTGGGGAAGGCTCAGTGTTCACACTGGCATATCCATATGTGGCAGTGTCTTATACCGGCCCCTGGTGCACACCATGGTAGGGCGTGCAGTGCTGGTGTCTTCCCAGTGCAGCACTGTGTTGCTGTGGTCACTCAGAAGTCCTCAGTGGCCTGGGTACAGCCTCTGCCACTATGCTGCATGTCCCTCCCACAACTTGTGGCAATCCCTCCTGTGCACCAAGTATTTAACACATGGAAGCAGCTACCTCAAACTGTTGGAGTTTAGCCCTGGGACCTCTTCCATATGAGAACTGGGTGAAGGGTCCCTTCCACACCAGTGACTAGCTCAGGTTTCAATTTGACAGCTTGCATCAGTCTTCGGGACACTTTGAGAATCGGCCCAAAATAAAAAAACTAAAATTATATTTCCTACCTGTATTTTCTTAATACCTTTCCTCTCTATTTCTGTCTCTTTCCTGAATTTTCTCAGCTACCATATATCATGCCTCTACAGGTCACAAGTAGTGCCACATGATACTCAGCTGTGTGTTTTTACTGCCCCCACACTGTTGTTGTGATACACTTTTATGTTAACTGTGTGTAAATCAACATTTACATTAATTCACTTCTCCCAGAATTATTCTCCAGTGGCTCTAGAATTTTACAGGCTGCTACATGCTGCCACAATGTACTGCACTGTGTGTAACTGCCCTAGTACTGTTGTTGTAATGCACTCTGTGTTAATTGTGTGTAAATCACAATTTACATTAACTCTTCTCTCAGAGTTTTTCCTCCAGTGCCTCTAACATTTGGCAGGCTGCTACATGCTGCCACAATATACTGCACTGTGTAACTGTCCCAACACTACTGGTGTGATGCACTTTGTGTTAATTGTTCATAAATCAGAATTTACATTAATTCTCTTCTCCTACACTTTTCTCTAGTGGCCTTATGACTTTTTTCAGGCTGCTACATGCTGCGACAATGTGCTGAGCTTTGTGTAACTGACCCAATACTGTTGTTGTGACACACTTTATGTTGTATGTAAATCACAATTTATAATAATTCTCTTATCACAGAATTATTCTCCTGTAGCTCCCCAAAATTTGACAGGCTGCTACATGTTGCCATTAGTACTGCACTGTGCATTACTGCACCCAATACTGTTGTGATGCACTTTGTGTTAAAATGTGCTGGTTGTAAATCACAATTTACATTAATTCTGTTCTCCTGGCTCAGATATTTAAACTGCGCCGGGCTGTGCTTCCTGGCCGAAGCAGCTCAATTTGGCTGCGCCAGAGGTGTGGAACTGGTATTCAGCGGAGCTGCGCCATGGCTCAGCAGCATTGAATAAACACCCTGGTCATCCACAGTGCACATGGTGCAGTGGCACTGCACCAGCACCAGTGGCCAGAGTGGAGCATGGGGATGCATTAGCTCAAGTTCCATTGCGCAAGCGCAGCAACCATGATATTCAAAGTTGACATGCAAATGGGGCCATAATGTATGCAAGGCACACATGGGGCCATTTGCATGTCACTATAACCCATTGCATGCAAGCGCTGATCCCGATGACTTGCTCCTGGCGCCTGCCAGCGCAGCATCATCGGGATCGGCGCCTACCCAGCGCGACAATGTGCCCCAGGCGTCGTGGGCTGCAGTAAAAATGAAAATAATCCTAAATCCTGGTGGTCAGTGGACGCTGCCCACTGATTGCGGGCTGAAAGAACTAAAATAGAACACTATTCTCCCTGGTGGTCAGTGGACCTGCCCACCTGATTGTGGGCTGAATGAAATATAAAAGAACACTATTGTCCCTGGTGGTGCAGTGGACCCCCTCACCCACCACTGATCCCCACTGCCCGCTCCACCCGGTCAGCAGGTGGCAGCACCCTGCCTGCCGCCCGTCGCCCACCGCCCAACACCGTTGGTAGGGCTGTATGCCCATGGGTCCACAGCATGAGCCAATGGGCATGCAGCCTATACCGCACTACACATTCCAGATATGTGAATGGATCCTTTCACATATCTGGAATGTGTAATACAATATGACTGCATACCCATTGGCTCACACTGTGGACCAATGGGCATACAGCCCCACTGACGGTGTCAGTTAGCAGGCAGCGGGGCAGCAGGCGGGTGCTGCCACCCACCGGCTGACCGGGGGAGGGACGGTGGGGATAAGTGGGTGGGTCGGTGGGAGGGGGTCCACTGACCACCAGGGACAATAGTGTTCTTTATATTTCATTCAGCCCGTGATCAGGTGGGCAGGTCCACTGACCACCAGGGAGAATAGTGATCTTTTAGTTCTCTTTCAGCCTGCGATCGCGGGCAGGTCCACTGGACCACCAGGGAGAATAGTGTTCTTTTAGTTCTTTCAGCCCATGATCAGGCAGGCAGGTCCACTGGACCACCAGGAGAATAGTGTTCTTTTAGTTCTTTCAGCCCATGATCGGGCAGCAGGTCCACTGGACCACCAGGGAGAATAGTGATCTTTTTAGTTCTTTTAGTCTGCGATCGGGCGGGCAGGTCCACTGGACCACCAGGGAGAATAGTGTTCTTTTTAGTTCTTTCAGCTTGTGATTGGGTGGGCAGGTCCACTGGACCACCAGGGATATGGGATTCATCTGATTTTTTACTTAGCCCGCGATCCGGCGAGGCAGTGGTCCACTGGACCACCAGGGATTTGGGATTTCTATTTTATTTACTGAAGCCCGTGATCGGGTGGGCAGTGGTCCACTGGACTACCAGGGATTTTGATTTCAATTTTATTTACTGAAGCCCTTGATCGGGTGGCAGTGGTCCACTGGACCACCAGGGATTTTGGTTAATAATTGTTTACTGATGCCTGCAATTGGGCATGGGGGCCGCCACCACGAAGGTGCGCAGCTGAGTTCGCACACCCATGGTGGCAGCTGCCGTGTTGTGCCCTGCAATATGGCAGCTCACCTGTGGTGGCCAGCCCTTGCTCCTTTTTTTTGGTGTAACTTTGTGCTAAGCGCGGGTAGGTTGTGCAAGCATGGCTCCGCACATCCCGCTGTGCAGGTATGCATGGGCACACCCCACCTGCGCCTGCATACATTACTGATGCACTCCGGGCGCCGGGTTTGTGTTGGGCACTTTCCCTTTCGAATATCACACTGGGTGCATCAGTGGGTTGCACATGGTGCAACACTGTTGAGCCATGCAACCCTTTTGAATATCTGGGCCCCAGAATTTTTCTCATGTGCCCTCAATCATTTCTCAGGCTGTTACATTCTGCCACAGTGTGCAGTGCTGCACTGTGCTGTGCTGTGTGTAACTGACCCCAAAACTGTTGTTGTGATGATCTTTGTGTTAATTGTGTGTAAATCACAAGTTATATTAATTCTCTTATCCCAGAATTTTTCTAAGGTGCTCACCAAAAATTGACTGACTACTACATGCTTTCACAATGTACTGTGTTGTGTGTAATTGTACCCAGCACTGTTGTTGTGTGCACTTTGTGTTAATTGTGCCTGAATCACAATTTACATCAATTGTTTTCTCCCAGTTTTTCTCGCATGCCTAAAAATTGATAGGTTGCTACATCCTGCCACAATGTGCTGTGCTGTATGTAACTGCCCCATACTGTTTTTTGTGACGTACTTTGTTAATTGTGTATAAATCACTATTTACATTAATTCTTTACTCCCAAATTTCTCTCTAGTGCCCACATAATATGACATGCTGCTACATGTGCGGCAGTGCCCCAAGCACTGTTCTTGTATTGCACTTTAGTTGAAATTGTGCAAAAAACACAATATATATAAATTCTGTACTCCCAGTTTTTGGCAGTTGACAGAATAAATAAGTCAGGCTACTACATGCTGTTGTGCAATTTCCTTGTGATGCCCTGAAATGAGATGGACTACTAAAATCAATATATGCTGCTGCTAGCTGTTGGGCTGTGCTACTGTCCAACCATAGCCACTGTCATAATGCATTTCCAGTGCCCTGGAAATTCATAGTGAATTATTATGGCTAGAATTGTTCTTTTGACACCCTCAAATGAGATGGGCTACCAATATCAATACATTCTGCTGCTGCGAGGAAATGAAATGAGATGGGTTCCTGGGATTAATATTTTGCTTATGCATTGTGCAAGTCTCACACCACAGCACCTGTCCTGAGGAACTTAGTGACCATCAATTATGCATGTCTTTGCATGAAATGATAATGTCTCATTGCAGTGCTGGTCCAGAAGATGAGCTTTGAATATTGCTTGTGTCCTAACAGCAAAGCTAAGTATTTATTTTTACTTTTTACTGCGGGGTAAGAAAGTGCATTTCTAATAATCTTTTGTTCCTGTTTCTCTCTTTGCAGCTACAGTTCAAGCCACTTATAGCGGCATGTTCATGATTAGACATTCTACCTGATATACAGAGTGGTCAATTTAGCCAAAAAGTATCTTGCTGTGTGGCTCATCATGATCACTTTGCCCTGTTTTACTGGTCCATGAATCAAGAATTACTGCTATAACTCCCGGTAGTACAGTAGCTCCAGATATATTTGTTGTCTTGATTGCTGTTCCCTAAGCCTCCTATCACACACACAGTGCTCTGATCCCTGCCATTGTCTCCTCAGATGCTCTCGTGTTGCATCCCTCATGTCACATCCCCTTTGCCCCTTGCTCACATCTCCAACCCTCCACTGAACATTGCGCTGTCACATAGCTGTTCATTGACAAGAAAAAGAAATCATCAAACCGCTCTCCTATGTGACCCCTTCCAAGGCTGCAGTACAGGAGATGGACAGAGGAATGGACAGGAAAAGGATGAACTAGCAAGAGGGCAACATCCGTAATATGCCTATGTTTTTAGATGTGGTCCCTTTAAATGGTAAATGGATTTTGTTTTCACCCATTACAAACGGCTGTCAGTGGTAAGCGGGGCTCTATAAGTGGAGGCTACTGTGTTTATCACTAGAGTGATTAAATCAATTGTTGCATGTGTCCGACTTGGAGCTGGTTATTTAATTTAGCATTATTTCCTATAATGGAAAGTAAGTATTCTTTGTTTTTACAGTTTGCTTTTAAATTCTTAAGTGTTATCTACAATATATGTCTCTCTCTATTCTGCTCCTGTTTCTTTGGTTTCAGGTATTTTTCAACGCGTGACATCGTAGAATGAGGCAGCAGCATCAAGTGAATGATTGTTATTTATGCTGGATACAGCAGATGTGTTAACTTCAAAACACCATGCACAGTAGCAGAGAAGCTGGAGAAGGAGGGCCAAGCATGAGTCTGCAGGTTAGCCCCATCAACGATCTGGTGGAGAAGATGGCAATGACTTGCTTGCTGTAGGAGGAGGCATTCATCATGATGACAGAATTTAAAGAGACCTGTGAATACAAGATAGAAATTATTTAGACTGTAGCACACTCCCGTTGTTGCTACACCTGTAACGGAAACCCCCAAAAAAAATTAAAAGAAAAAGAACTTTGGAAAGGATGGCTATCGTCACATTGGTAATGGCCATATCTTGAAATGACATGAAGGCACCCCAGACAGGAGGCGGAGAAGAGGTCTTGCTTACTGGATGTGAAGACAGCAGGACAGGAGGGACCTGTAAAGACAAGGGACAAATATTTAAAATCTAATAAAGTAGCCACTGTGGGTGACCACACAGATGGTACAACAGTTGTCCACTCCCAGTCTTCCTACACCTATCACATGTGAAGACAAATTCTGGTCAGAGCCAGCAGGGCTGCAAAATGTTATTTTACAGGGATTAGGAGCCATCTACAGGGACATTCTTCCCATAGACTTCCTTTTAGTTTTACAGGAAAATACAGCAATTAGGTTCCATAGGAACAATAGTAATCTACAGGTAAACATAGGAAATCACCCTGGTGTTACAAGGAAAATGAAATTTAAAATAAAATGTGTGTGATACACATTTTGTAAATGCATCTACTAGCCAATTCAAACCATTCATTCTTGAATTAAATATTTCTTCAAAGTTGGTTGGTCCCTGGATGTGAGCAGTCAACAGTCAGCATATTATAAGGTTGCTGATGACTTCTCTCATTATGGTCCATATGTGTATCACAATTATTTTCCTTTGCTGTGGAACTGGTACATAAGAAAAAATTTGATATGATGTACTGAAGCTACTGAAATGTCAAAGAGTGATGCCCTTTGCCTGACAGAAACTAATGATCATAAGTTGCCATCATGAGAATGGACCGTGGCTACTTTCAAATACCTAACTGTTATTTTACACTTTTGAGTGGTTTCCTAAGAAATGATTTAGATTGCTCCTTAATTGCAAGGGATCCTTGGTAGTTAATAGAGGTTTTGTGCTTTAGCAGTATGTTTGTATATTTTTCTGCCACTATGCATCTGGTTCTCTTACAAATGTGGGATCCCTAAGACTTCAGTAGTTTGAAGTATTCAGTTTTCTCACCACTTCATGTTTGATCCCCATGGATTTTTTGTAATAATTAGAGAGTGATCATGTCTGGTTTGATAATAATGGATCGTAGCTACAGTGACTGTGTAGCGGTATACAAGTGGTGCACAAGCGTGGTATCCATTAAATAATATATATAGCGGTACTGCACAATGATGTGCACTGCGTGGTACCAATCAACTTTGCACGATTACCACTGTAATTGTTATCAAAACAGTTTTACATTTGAATGAATGTCTTGGCTTGTTCCTCATTTGTAAGGGATCTAATTTACTCTGTGATCATGTGTATTTGTCAAAAATGGACTGCAGCAAATTCTTAGAAAATAGCCTTGCATTTGAATTCATGTTTCGTTGTTCTTCATTTGCAAGGGATCCTAGTTCACTCTATGACAGTCCTACATTTTAGTTTTGTACACTTGATTATGTTATTGGTTGATGTACGTCATTGTGTGGGGCTATTTAAGGGTGGCCAGGTCTCCTTTTACCCACCCCATGAAGAAGCCTTTATGGGCAAAACACTGGGTGTTTATATTCACTTAGGCAACTGGCCGTTGATCAGCTTTGCTGGATGTTTTTCTTTAATAAAGATTTTAAATTTGGAAGTGTGGATTGATCAGCATTGTTAATTCATGGAGTGCAGCTACTTGTTATCTGATCTGATACTTAAAATCACAGACTGTTAACTCCTTCCTGTAATGTTCTACAGCAATGCTTATGAAGTGGTTGACGTTCACAGAACCCTAACCTCTACCCTCAGGGCCTTCATGGCTTAAAGACAATAAACTTCTTATGAACCATGTTAAGTCCCAGGAGATGCTCTTCAGAACCCCTACAGGCTCAAGGATAACTGTACCCAGTTAGCAGCACTTTATGACGATGGCTCCCCTCTAGAAACAGTAATTTCTTTCAAGTATCTAAGGGTTACACTTGATCCCTCCTTGGATTTCTCCCTCCACTTTTCTTCCATCTGCAAGGCGATTAACTCCAGCCTTGGAATAGCATACCAAGCTATCCCTAACATCTCCTCGCCTGTGCCCAAAACCATTGCAAGTACATTACTCCTTCCCAAGCTCATGTATGGCTTGCCAGTACTTTCATGCACCTCCTGTACCCTAATGTGCAAATGGGAAGTGGGTTACAATAACATATGTTGTTTTGCCCTTGCGCTTAATCACCTCACCCGCCACTGCACACTTTATAGAAAACTAGGTTGCCCTCAGCCTTGATAGACCTTTCCTTTGAGAGAATTATACACAGAACTCTTCTTAACCAATTGCCTGACTGTCTAGCCTCCTCCTTGTACCATGTAATAGCCTCTACTCCCTTAAATATACTGACAGTGACCAACTGACCATCTCTAGGTCAAGGTCCAAATATGGCACTATGACATTTGCTAGCGCTTCCCAAACTTTGGAACAGCAACCCGCTACATGTAGGACAGTGCTAGCCTCCACCCTTTAGAAACCAACTCCGACCTTCCTGACCCAGTGCTTCCAATGTCTCCCCAGCTCTCCCTCCCAGCTCCAGGACCACCAGACCTGCTGACGCCCAGCCTCACAGGTGTTTGGGGGTAGCCAGCAGCCCTGAGCTCTCCACCTCCCATCCAGCCTGCTACATCCAGGGACTAAAAGCTCTCCTCCCAGCTCCAGGAACACTGGAGCTGTGCCATCCTGCCTCACAGGCATTTGGGGCAGCCAGCAACCCTGAGCTCTCCACCTCCCCTATCCAGCCGGCTACATCCAGAGATTCAAAAGTTATCCTCCCAGCTCCAGGACCACCAGAGTTGCGCCGTCCTGGCTCACAGGTGTTTGGGGGCAGCCAGCAGCCCTAGCGCCACCCCTCCAGAATCCAGCCTGCTACATCCAGGGACTCAAAGGTAATTCTCCTGCCTCTCTGACACCGCACCATCTTGCATAGCAGCTTACATCAGGTGGGGACCACGTGACCTTGTATTTAGTCTGAGGACACGGACTGATAGAATTAATTACTAACTTGTTTGCCTGCATTTACAGCATTTCTGCTCTGTTTCATGGTTACCTTAAGGCTCACTCCCCCTTATGGCCTAAGCATTAGCCCTTGTGTTTTCTACCCATTTTGTTCTCAATTACAGGGATCCATTCCTGTTTTCAAGTGCACATTTTCTCTGTGTACTGAACTACTGTGATTATTTGCTCTGACTTTCAATGTCCTGCACTGTTTAGAGCTAGCCAGCCACTCCTAGTGTTTCATTTAAGCTGTATATTGCCTGCCAAAGGTCAGTCAGAGTAGTTAACTCCTCGAGTTCTGCATTGTTGTTCTTACAGCTATTTTATTTTTTTTTTTTTTTTTTTTTTTTAGTTGTTTAACCAGGAGTAGCACACTAGCTGAAAGCCTTTTACAGGTGCCACCTAGGAGCACAAGGAAGTTAAGTGACTTGCCCAGGGCTCAGTATGCAAGTGGAAGCTGTGGGATTCAAACCCAGGTCTGGTCTGCTGGATGTCACCAGATTTGCAGCTCAGAGCCTTAAACCACTGTGTTATACTACCTCCTATTTCTGTCTGCTGATTGCATAGTGTCCCCTGCATTATCCTGTGCTGATTTTTGTCCTCTCTGATGTTTTTGCTAACAGGCTCCTTGCTGCTCAGTGGGGCCTAGCAGGCCTGGGGGTTTCCTGGGCAGACTCCTACCTGCCTGTTACACTACCTCCACCCTCCAGGCTTGGGTTACCTACCTAGTTTCACTATTTAACCTCTTCTCTTTCTTCCCTTCCCAGCTCCCCCCCAGCTCCTGGACCACCGAGCTGTACCGTCCTGCCTCACAGTCATCTGAGGGCAGCCAGCAGCCCTGAGTGCTCCACCCTCCCCAATCCAACCTGCAACATCCAGGTGTCCTGTCAGACTGTGGGGTGCGGCACTAGGTTGCACTTCCCACCGGGTGGTCCTCCTTTTATTTCTGCCTGAGCCTATCAGCCTGCTTTTGCACCCCATCCCAACCTTCTCTTTGTTTTCCCAACCTCACTCTGAAGTAACAGTTTAGCCACTCCTACTCCCCCTCAAAACAATTTTCCACCTCCTCCCTGCTGCCAGACCACTCTTCACTGTCCCTCCCCTCCCCATCTTGTCAAGGCACTGTAACTGTCCTAGTGTGGGACATTGGGAATGGAACCTTGGTCTGCCCCTATGCTACTGTTCCAAAGGCAGAGCCTTAATCCACTTAGCCAACACTGCCTTAACCTGTTTTGTGGTGATTGTAAGATATAGAATGCATTATGAAACATGTACTGCTCCCTCTGCTGGCAGTCTCTCTCTAGGCATTATGTTATTGACTGATTTTTGTGCCTCCCTACTTGCTATTGAGCAATGGAGCCAGTTTTCCTGCATACCCACCACATGTCCTGATGCCCCCTCCCACAAATAACCTGATGGGAACGCACACCAATGGCCCTCTTCTTCTTGCTTTTCTCTCCAACCTAGAACACTGGCAACTTAGGCTTTTGTTTTCTCCCTCTCTTTACCTCTCCCTTCTGTCCCTTTCCTACTGCCCAATTCTCTCCCTACTGTTGTTGGCAGGGGACGACAAAATGAACCCTGTCCCCCTAAACATTCCAGTGCCCATTCCCACACTATGTGGGCTAGCCAGACTTGGCTAAGGAAGGCTCACCAACATCTGTAGCCTCCCATCCAAATAATGCAGCTCTCAAAGCTTGTTGGCCTCTACAAGCCCCATGTCCTGTGGCTCATGGAGGCATGGCTGAAACCAAATATCTCAGATGACACCTACCAGCTCCCAGAATACTCCCTGTTACACTGTGACTGACCAGGGAAAAAAGGTGCTGATGTTGCACCCCTTCATCAGGAGGCCCTTAACTGCCTCCTTTGTCCTATCCTCAGAGCCTGACTCTCCCAGTAGTGGCTCATCTCCGAGCTGATTCTGGGCTCATCCAAAAGCTGTACCTTGATTGCTAGTTATAACCCCCCAGATGGAGGCACACCAGGTCTCCTCAATCACCTGTCTGGACTGTCAACTGCTCCACCCGGAGATACCATTCTCCTGGGAGACTTTAACCTTAACTGGTTAGGCTCCCAGCAACTCGACTACACCAATCTGCTCAAACATCACCAGCTAGTACAGCTGATCACTATCCCCACCAGACATAATATGCACATCCAAAATCACTCCCTTCTTGATTGTATGGTCACAAATAGGGAGGAGAATGTGCTCCAGGCAGGGACCTTATCTGACTCCATCAGCAACCACTCCCTACTTACCTTATCTAGTTGACTAAATCTAAGAACCCCCCAACCACAAACTCCTGTCCTTCCATATTTTCACTGCCCTGATACCACTAAACTCATTGAGGACGTCAGTGCTGTTGGCTAATTGGTTCTCTACTCTGTCTGATGTGTCTACTGCAGTAAAATTCCTCACTGATGCCCTCCTTAAATTCAAGACAGCCACTTCCCACTCACCACTAGGAGGGTGAGAGATGTCTGCACCAGATGGATTGCCAAAGAACTTCTGGCCCTAATGAAAGACAGAGACTCCAGATGAGTCATCTACAAGCACGAGGCCTCCTGACCTCTGGAATGAATATCAGAGACTGTGTAACAAATGTGAGCAAGCCACCCAGTCCCAGAAATGCAATTACTACATGAAACTGCAAATGGATAACCTTGCAAACCCACATTGTTTCTGGAGCTCCTTGGGCTCCTTCTCTCTCAAAGTCCCATATCCCAATTATAAACTTAACCCCCCACAGGCTTACTAACAGACCCGACTGAGGTTGCTTAGGTGTTTAACAGCAAATTCACTGATCTGTCTGCCCACCGTAACAACACCCCCAGCAACCTCATTCTTCAAGGCGCACAAATGTGATCTGCCCTTCCTCCTCTCCCACCTCATCCCCCCACCCCTGCCTTTCTACTTCAGGGTCATCTCCAGAATGTTAGTTCTAAGCTCCTCAGAAGCCTCCCACTCAAAGAAGCCCAGGTACCAATGGAATCCACCTCCCTGCTCAAACATGTTGCCCTGCCATATCCAAAACCATTGACGTTTATTTTAAACTTGCTTTGACCACTGCCACCATGCCTGTCTCCTGGAAGACAGCCAAAGTAGTCCTATATTTAAAGCAGGAGACCCTCTTTCTCCCAATAATTACTGACCAATCTCTATTCTCCCCCACCTCAGCAAACTCCTAGAGAAAATTGTACCACCAAAGTTCTGACTACATTCATAAGTACAACCTTCTGTGAGCAGCAGCATGGTTTCTGCAAAAAACACAGTACTGCCTCTGCCCTTGCCTTCTTCATAGACCATGTCTACAGAAATATGAATTGCACAAAAGCTGCTGGCACAGTGTTTGTGGACCTGACCAAGGCCTTCAACCTGGTCAACCACCATCTACTGCAAATCAAGCTTGACCAGCTTGGATGCTCTAATGAGACCTTGCGTTGGTTCCACAGCTACTTAACTGGACATTCCAGTTGGTTATTGGTGCTGCCACCTCCGCTGAATTGCCTGTCTCTATAGGTGCCCCCAGGGCTTGATACTCAGCCCCTACTATTTTCTCTATTCAACTCCTCCCTCTGATAGCCTACACTGCACTGCTCTCTTTGCAGCAG
Organism: Neoceratodus forsteri; assembly: GCA_016271365.2. NCBI lineage: Eukaryota > Metazoa > Chordata > Ceratodontiformes > Ceratodontidae > Neoceratodus > Neoceratodus forsteri. The sequence continues at coordinate 555,319,666 of CM057452.1, read as the reverse complement.
ATGATTTAGCCCTCTTTCATAGCGACAAGTCACTTCAAAATATATCCTCAGTACTCAACCACAACTATGGCTCTGCCCATAAATGGTTCTTATCTAACATGCTTCTTGTCACTGAGAAGAAAACCAAGGCAGTGCTGCTCGGATCCAGGCCCTACCTGACTGGTATTGTGAAAACCAACTCTCTCTCACTGCACTTTCTCTGTCTGGTCCTCCCTGCAGACTGTCACCTACCTCAGATATCTGGCTGTTACTCTTGACCCCTGCCTCTCGTTTACAGAACATATTAACACTATCATATGCAGGTTAAACCAAAAGTTGGGTGCCGCTACTGACTAAGGAATTTCCTAACTTCAGATGCCCGTCTAGCCATTGCTCGTGCAACCTTCTCCCCATCCTGGACTACTCGCCCCATTTTTCCCCTGCTATGTCCTCCCCCTTCACCACAGTCTCAATTCTGTCTGTAATAGTGTTTGCCGCTTTGCTTTATTGGCTCCTTATGCAACCCATCACTGTTCCTTGTATCAGTCACCAGGGTGGCTCTCGCTCAAAGGCCATAATGACTGTGCCTTAGGAAGCCTCATTGATGGCTCCTTGTGTGATGGTGTGGATTCACCATATGTTTCCCTCCTCACAGTCAGTGTGCCAACACAGATCTCCATGAAACATCGTTCCCCCCAGTGGTCCTCAAAGTCTCTTCAGTTATGGGTGGTAAAGCACTGTCTTTCTCTGTACCCTCTCTGGAACAATATCCCTGCACCCCACCACTTGGCGGTTCACATCTTATCTTCAAGTCCCTACCAGACCTGGCTAATATCCACAACCAGCTGTCCCTGCTCGCCAGGGTAACCCCCTTACATGTTACATGCACCCCCGTGACTTTTATATCCCTGGTGGACTCTAAACTCCACTTGCACTTAGCCCTTGCACTTTTGTTCCACACAATGCATCATTTTTATTTGTACTGCATTGTTATCACTCATGCATCTTCTCATAGACTGCAACTCTGGAATTGTGCTGTAGCTTGTACGATTTCATTTTTGTTATTTTAGCGCTGAACCCATGTATGCTTCACTTCTACTTAATGTTTCATAGGTTTTCTGAGCTTCTTAGAGACTGAGGGTCCATTACAGCTCACTAATGGAATCCTAAATTGCCCAGCAATGTTGTTACTAGACATATAGTGGTCAAGAGAAGATTTAAATGCCTCCATAGTCTTACTACCCACCACCTCAATAGGTGGATGGCCCTTGTGTTGTAGAACTGGTCTCTGAGTGTGAAGCCCAACTGTTCCTACATATGTTGATCTGACAGAGCTCTAAAATCAGGCAATATCCCCCTCAATCTGTGATATTCTAGAGTATACAGATTGAGCTTCCTAAACCTATCCCCATAACCTAACCCCTGGACTTCTTTTATCCTCCTAGTTGCCTTTTCTGGACTCACTCAAGGGCTCGAATGTCACCATTATTCCCAGAAGCCCCAAACTGTGCACAGTATTCAATGTGAGGACGCATCAGGAGGTATATAGAGGAGCAAAACTTCCTTCTTTCTGCTCTTGATGTGTCTATGGATGCAACTCTGAATCCCACTAGCCTTTTTAATAACCTGACTGCAGTGAAGCTGGAATTTGAGGTTATTACTGACCCTGATCCCATTTCACATTCATCATGCACAGCTCTGAGCACCTGTCCTGCTAGTGTGTAATTTAATTCAGGGCTTTATTCCTCCAGGTGCATCACTGTGCACTTCTCAATGTTAAAAGTGCTTTTTTCCTGTGCCCAATTTTCTAAATCCCCAATGCTTCCTGGTATTACGCATCTGATTGGCTATTCACTGGGAAACCCAGGCGTGTATTGTCCCAAATTTGGAAAGCCAGATACCGGTTTCCATCTTCATAGTTGAGATGTATTGATTAAAGAGGCATGGCTCCAGCACTGATTCCTGAGGGACCCCACTAGTCACATCAGCCTAATCTGACAATTCTCCCAGAACACATACCTTTGCTTTCTCCCTGTCAGCCATCCCCTTATCCAACTAACTACTTTAGGTTATATTCCCAATCCAGCAAGGGTATCTAGCAGCTGCTCATGAGGGACCTTATCAAGGCCTTGGCAAAGTCCAGAAACACAACATTCACCGAGCTACATTCATCCAGTGCTTTGCTAACCATTCCATAAAATTCAAGCAATTCAGTCTGGCACGATCTGCCCTTTGTGAATCCATGTGTGTCACATCCTTGACCCTGTCACTTCAATGTAACTCATAATAATGTCTTTTACAATGCCTTCAAGTACTTTCCCAAGGACAGAGGTCAGGCTAATTGGCCTATAATTTCTGACCTCATGTCTTAAACCTTTTGTTTATTGGGATTACCATTGCCTGTCTCCATACCTCTATAACCTGGCCTGTATCCAGTTATTTTGGAATAAAGATGTAACAGGACCTGCCAAACTGTCAGCAAGTTCTTTGAGGAGTCTAGGATGTAGACCATCCAGACCTTGTGCCTTATTCTGATTCAGGTTCCTTAACATTTTTCTTACATCTTGAACCTTAATTTGTGGGCCTATAGTTCCTGTAGTCTAGTATCTGGGTCTGGAGCTATTGGGCCTGTATTAAAGATGGAGGAGAAATAACTATTGAACTGCTCAGCCATGTCCTTGTTCCCTATTATTAGTTTCCAGCGTTATCTTTTAATGGACCAATCGTTCTGCTAGTTCCCTTTTATTATTGATATAAGCATAAAAGGCCTTATAATTATCCTGAATTTTGTAGCTAGTTTATATTCATATTTATTTTTTGCCATTGCAATAACTCTCGTGCTCTCTTCAGGCTGTGTTTGTACATTTCCCAAGATCTTTCATCACCATTCTGCTTTTGCCCTGCTATATTCTCTATTTTTTTAATCATTTTTTGACTGCAGGGATGAGCCATATGGGGGCTCTCCTGGATTTATTGTATTTCCTGGTGACCGGGACATAGGTGTTAATCAGTTTATTAAGTTTAGTACTAAACCTATCCACATACTCTGAAGTGTTATGTCCTCAAATCTTTCTCCCAGTTACATTTGTCTAGTTCTATTTTCGTTAGTGCTGAAGTCAGCCCTATTAAAATTATGAATTTCAGTACTACCTTTATTGATTTTCCCAGCCTCTATATACTTAAATTGAACCATAGAATGGTCATTAGTACCCAGGGGAACATCATGGTAACATTCTGAACATTATCTGCCATGTTACTTAGCACCAGGTCCAGGACATGATTTCCCTAGTATTTCCTGGACCAATTGTTCCACTCCTGCCAACAAAAGGCCTCCAAAAAGCTAGCCTCAACCTGAGAATCCATCTGTAATGTATCCCAGTTAAATCTGGGGAGATTAAAGTCCTCCAGCAGGATAACATTTCCTCTTGTGCAATGCAGTTAATAAAATTCAAAAGTAGGCTATCATTTTAGACTGTATTTGCTGGTGGTCTGTATACTACCCTATGCTGATCTTGGTTGAGCATGTGGGGTAACCTTAATCCACACACTTTCAGTATTACCCCATACAGTGCAATTGACATTTTCAGACACTATACTATCCAGAACGTATAGAGCCACCCTCCTCTCCTTAGTATGTGTCCTGTCCTTATTATATAAAGTATATCCAGGAATTTGTTTGTCCCAAGTGTCATCTGCTCACCACCAGGTCTCTGTGAAGGTATATATGTGTATGTTTGAGCTAAATAATTTCAACTTCAATTCATCCATTTTGTTACTAAGGCTTCTAGCATTTAATAAAAGAAAGCTCCAATTGGTCTCTGAGTTGTGTACAGTATTCCTTTAGCGGTTCCCTCATCCCCCTGCCTTCTAGTTTAAATAAGTATTAATGAACTGCTTTAATTTACCGGCAATGACCCTTTTCACTGCCTGTTGAGATGTAATCCATCCTGCACAAAACTGTGTGGTGCCTGTAAGTCCTCCCAGTGGTTCAAATAAGTAAAGCCTTCACTAACACACCATCGCTAAGCCACCCATTTAATTGTCTAATGTTCTCATTTTGATACTGTTCCTCCTGGAGCTGGTAGAATGCCAGAGATGACCAGATCGCATCCTCTAGCTGTGAATTCTTCCCACAAACTCCAAGTCTCGCTGTATTTCAATGAGACTTCCTACCCACGTCATTAACTCCTACATGAATCACTGTTACCGATTTATGTGTGTTTTCAAGCAGGCCGGGAGTAACTTCCATATATCCCCAAGTCCAGCCCCAGGCAATACAGAAACTGTAGGGTTTTCAGTTCTATTTCTGCAGATCACATGGTCTGTATACCTGTGCTTGTATCATACATTTTGTTATTTGTGCCACTTCTGTGGCTTGGGTCATGCCGAAAACTATTTATCAGATCAGTGCACTTACCCGGTTACCAAAGACTAAATAAAATTTACTCTGAATAACCTTGTCGCCTTTACTATATGCCTCCTACCTACTTAGATGTCCAGTGAACTAATGAACTCTCGCCTGAACACTACACTCCCCTTGGTATATTCCTGGTCATAGGTTTCAGATGTGCATATGTCACTATGATGAATATGCTCACTGTATGTATCACTGCATTGTATGTAACTTGCACCACTGGCTCTATTATATTTGTTTCTGTTGCATTTGTTACCCTGCACCCCATGTAACCTTTGCCTCTTCAATATGTCATCTTACTGGACACACCACAGAACCCTAAGTAACCTGATTTGTCTTGTCTAGCTTTGTACTGTACCAACTGAGGCACGATGTTAATGTTTCATTGTTATGAATAAAAACCCTGCCTTGTAACCTCCCTGGGTCATGCCTGAGAATAGGCAAATGTCTGCCTAGTGCACCTTACCTAGTCAACAAAAACTAAATAAATAAATGAGAACTTCATGCAGTTACAATTTATATCTCTACTTGTACCTTATCAACAATCCTCTGTTTTCTAACAAAAACAAAACAACATTAGCATGGAGCCCTCTATCTTCATTCTAGCTACAGCTTTTTCCATAAGAAACATATACTATCATTGTATATTTTAAAATGATTCAATATGTCTCTTTGGCTTGAGAAACGTGCTATTGTGTTATATTTAAACATGCTTCAATAAGAATCTTTGGCCTTTTGTTAGCTACCACATCTCGACCTGCCCCATTGTTGAGGACTCTTGTGATCGACAGTTTCATTAGACATCTGAGCACAAGGCATCAGACTGCAGGAAAATCAGGTAAAGCCTTGTCTGGTGTATTAGAGTTTCTTTCCTGTTCAGGTCCTCACCATAGGCATTTCACTTTCATTATACTGTTTTTCTGATAAGTTCCTAGCTTCCTCAGGTAAACACTCTGTCTGAGTAGGTACTGTCACTAGTGGTGCAAGAAAGTGTCCTGAGCTTGTTGGCACTGGCAACAAATGTCTCCTGTTTCAACTTATCAGTTGTCCCCTTTCAGTAACTACCAAATAGGATCTTGTAGCCACAAGTCTTTGAACTCCTGCCAGCTCTCCCAGCAACCTCACTTCTCACCCTGACTGTTTCTCCAGGTTGCAACAGCCTGTAATACTTTACTGTTTTGTCATAGGTATCACGTTGTTTCTTATATTGCATGGTCTTTTCTTCCACATACTTTTATTGTCAGTGTAACATTCACATTTTATCTGAGGTAATTGGGTGTGAATCTGATGTCACATGAGCATTTCAGCCAGGGGTTTGCCACATTCTAATGGTGGTATTCTGTAATTCAATAATGCAATGAATGGGTCTGTGTTTTCTTCTCTAGTCTTTTTAGTAGATATTTTTAGGATTTTGACTCCACATTCTGACAACCCATTTCCTTGTGGAGATGTGGGACAAGAGGTGATATGATTGAAACTATTGGACTTTGCAAATGCTTTAAATTCTGCATTTGCAAACTGAGGTCCATTATCAGTCCTTGCAATCTGTGGGTTTCAAATCTTGCAAAGATTACCCTAAACTCTTGTATCACTTGACTTGATGTGGGTGCCTTAGCTTCACAATTCTAGGTAACAGGAGAATGCATCAATCACTGCCGTGTGCTCTCTGCCTTCTAGAGTAAACAAATCTACCCCAACCTTTTCCCAAACATTGGCATTTTCTGAGTCTGAAATTAAAGGTTCTCTCTGAAGTTCAGGCCTGTATTTTGGACATATATGACATGCCAAAACTGTATTTTCCACATCCTTAGTGATTCCTGGCCAGTACACTACCTGTCTGGCTCTGTGTTTACATTTATAATACCCATATGCCCTTCATGGATTTTATGTAACATTTCCTTTCTTAGGTACTAGGAACTACTATTCTATCACCATTAAGTAATACTCCATCTACCATATATCATGCAGCCTGAAGAGGCACATACCTGTGTGGACGTGTACTGTCCTTTCCATCCATTTTGCATTGCTGACACTACTGCTTGTAACATTTCATCTGCTGCTGTTGCAGTCTGCAATGCTTTCCACATCTGTGCTGAGACAGCTCTAGAGGTTTTTATTCTCTTGTTTCCATGCTTTGATCTTTGGTCCTGTGAATATCAACCCATGTTCTTGACAAAGCATTAGCCACAGTCAGATGGGTTCCTGTGTGTATTCCATCTTGTAACCATATTTCTGTAGTTTAATTAAAAGTCTTTGAATCCATGGTGGTGCCTGCCATAAGTCTCTTTTATGTCTGTGGGTGGAGCCTACAGCAATATCACTTGAGCTTGACAAGAGGTTTCTGTGGAACACATATTTTAGTAGTCTTCAGTGTATATTTCCATAACACTGCAATTCCCTATGGTAGTTATACAATATTTCTTTCTCTTTAGAATGATGGACACATAACCCCAGCCTGTTTTTCTCTGAGAGCAAATGTGCACACCTTCCAAACAAATCTAAATATCTTTAAAACTATTCAACATGCACAAAAACAACCAGCTTGAAAGTTGTTCAGGGCACAAAGTCCTTTCACATGAGGGTAGTCACTAATCTGAATTCTTTATATTTTGTAAAATATGATCTTCTACACAACCTCATTTTTTCTCTCTGAGTGAACACAGTAGGCATCATGCCAAACAAATGTAAATATCTCAGAAAGTATAAAAGTTACCAATATAAAACTAACATTAAAGTTGTTCAGGACAAAATGACCTTTCAAATAAGGGTAGTCACTAATCTGAATTCATTAGATTTTTTAACTATAGCTATCTGAAAGGTGAAAATTGTGATGAAAATGAAAATTCGGGTAATCAGATGACCATAGTTTAAAAAATATAATTACTGCAGCTTAAAGAATAGGCTCATTTAAATGTTTGTTTTGTCTTGAACAATATTCATACTGATGGTATGTGTCATTCATATACTTTTAGATATATTTACATTTGTTTGGCATAACTCCTATTGCACTTATAACAGCCTCATTTCTCTAAAGCAGTATGCCATGCTAAGTGAAATGAGACCAAACTATCTTGTCATGCCTAATTTAACAGGAGATTCTGACTTACTAGTACTTCAAAGGAATTATTTAGTGCTTACCAGCTTGGATCTGCTTATTGGGTCACATTAGATCTTTTCAGGATGGGATCATGTTAAATCTTTTCAGAACAAAAGCAGCAGATTAATTTTAATAATTATTAGCCAGAAATGTCATATTAGATCTATATGTGAAGCTGACACTGATCAGATGGGGAAGAAGGAAGACAGAGAAGAAAAACAGTGGCTGTCTGTAAACTTTTAGGCATCTATGCTGCAACATTGATTTTTCATTTATTATGTCCTCTTTGGCAACTTCTATTATTAAAATGCATTAAATGTATAGTTTACTAAATCTTGACCTTAGGACAACTCTTGAATGACTTCTAAATAAGTTTTAAGCCATTCCCTTTATGGGAGATCAAGACCTGTGCAAAGACCAAGGGCCAGATATTCAAAACTTTGCCCTGGGCAAAATTAGCACTGCCCAGCTGGCAAACTTAGTCCGAGCACAGAGCACGCTATATTCAAAAGGAATAGCCCAGGGCAAACAGCTTGGAATATGGCATGGTAATGAGGACATGCAAACTGGGCTGGGAGTGCAGGGCAAAAATAGCCCTGGAATAAGACAGCACTGAATAAAGCAACCAGGAAGTGCAACCCACAACAACAACACAGTACACAGCAACATGAGGGCAGGTACAGACGAACTACGTGGCCAATGTGTGTGCCAGCAAATGCATGGACTCAGTACAGCTGCAGGAAGCAGCAGATGTGAAAGAACAGTGATCAAAACTGTATAATATTCCCGTACTGTTAGCGCCCGGCCTAACACATTAGCCTTGACATTAGCCTGAGCTAAAGCAGTTAGCCCAGAGCAAACCGCTTTGCCCAGGGCTAAAATGTGCCATATTCAAAAGTGCCATGCAAATGAGCCTACTTACGTAGTCTCTGGGCAAACAACCGGATTAGTATCTCATTATACCCTGATTTGCATGCAGTTTGCCGCGTTACTGCAGAGTCCCACGGAGCCACCTGTAGGTCAGTCTGGAAGTACGGGACTGACCAGGTCCAACCGCAGCTCCACCTGTAGGTCAGTCTGGCAGTGCACGATGATAGCTGCAGGCTACATGTAAACAGTACAGCATAGCATAGCATATTATACCCCAGGGGACAGGACACCATAGGCACAGGTGGTGGTGGTGCTGCATGCAACTGTCACATTGTAGGACATGCTACAGTGTACAGCAGAAACTACAGTAGCAAGGGGGCCAGTAGTGTGTGGACACAGCAATGCCTATGTGTGTAGGGCAGTGATGATGACTGCACAATACATAGTGAGTGGCCCAACCTGGATGTTTTCTGACTCTGGACATTACTGTTACGCTGTTGTGTGACCCACAGATGCTGCACCTGTGGCATGATGCTCACAGTGACATGTACATTTCTGGCTTTGTGTGCTATGGCAGTTGTACAGCTGTGAGGTATGTGGCCGGGGTTATATTATCCGAAAGGCACACTGGTGTTGGGGTATTCCTAATACTGACCCATGTACACTGCATGATATGACCCAGCCTTGTGGCCACACCTGGTTTGTAGCACAGCCTCGCCACCCATACATGCTCCCTCAACATCCTCCATGCCCACAGTGCTGCATGTGTGTGCTGGCATCTGTTGGTGTCCACGGAAGTGTGGTCCACAGGTGTGCTGTATGGCCACACTGCCGTGCTGTCCACTGGTGGCAGGGTCACCACTTACTGCCTGGCATGGCTGGAACTGGTGACAGATGATGGCATCATTGTGATGCCATCAGTTAGCAACATGCTTCCTCTATGTTTGGCTTTATCTATGTGTCATATTTATTTTGTTAGGGTCGCGCCAAAACCCGCGCTTCAGCGGCCAGCGCCAGCGCCGTAAAAAGCCATAATGTCGCCAAAGCTGATTGCCAGGATTAAGACCAGCTTTTCCTGGGTGGTAATGTGCACCGCTATGTCGCGCTAAGTCGCCAAGAAACCACTTAGCGCGTGCTAGTCGCTGAATATAGCATTGCGTCTGTATTCATGCCAGTTTGCCCCTTGCATACATTATAATTTTGCCCGGCGCTAATGCAGTTTGCCCACGCTTATTTGGCCTTTTGAATATGGCAGACCCGCTACCATCGCTAAACCTGCAAATGGTTTTTGCCCAGTGCAAAGTTTTGAATATCTGGCCCAAGTGTTATGTTTTCATATATAATTTTTTACAAATTTCCACAGTAAAAGTGTGGAGAAATAGAAAAGTATGTACAACTAATCTCCTATGCATTTTCAAGTCAGAAAGAAGTTAATATTTGCACAAAATCAAACTCAAAGTTTGTACAGTTTTGTTCTAAAGTTATTTTATTCTAAATCTTATTGGACTGTTGAGTGTTATTTTTCATATTTTTTACAAATTTCCAAAGTAGAAGTGTGGAGAAATGTAAAGCATGTACAATTAGGGGTGAGAAAAAACAGTTTCACCAGCAGAACTGAAACGACAATTAGAATTTCACTTCCACGGAAGTTCGAACCATTTCAACTTTGGGAAATCTGGCTGTTCCCCTATTAAATCTGTTTTCAACCCCAAATTCCAATCCTGTAGTCCCTGGAGGCTAGAGGTCCCTCCCCACCCACCCCACAGGTAAACATTAAATCCCTGGTGGCTAGCAGTCCCTCCATCCCCACTGGTTCACCCACTGGCTGCCTGATTTAAAAAAAATCCTTATACATGGCGCCCCCACCCAACAGTGCCCACACAGCCCAAATGTCCTTATGCCCTAGTGGTTAGTGGTCCTCCCTCCACCTCTTCACCTCCAAGTGTATAGTGACAGAAACACCCCTGTCCATCCATAGTCTGTAGTTAAACAAAAATTCCCTGGTGGTCTAGTGGCTTCCCCAACAGGCTATAGTCCTCCCTCACCCGATCCCAAGTCCCATATATTTCCACAAATCCCATTCCCTGGTGGTCAGGTCCCTAATCCCCCACCCCAGAAGAGTCCAACCACCACTCTCACCCCACCATAGTAAACCCTACAGTGGGCAGACCAGAACATCCTTCTCTCTCCTTCATGGCTGGCCTGCCCATTAAAGCTTTAATGAATGACCATGTTTCTGTACAGTAACACACTCATTCATTAAAAGCTCAGTGGGTGGAGCCAGCCATGAGCATGTCTTCATGGCTGGCTCCACCTACTGAGCTTTAATGAATGAGCATGATCCTGTACAGGAATGCACACATTCATTAAAGCTCAGTGAGGCCAGCCGCGAAGGAGAGGAGGGATTTTTCTGTCCACCCACTGCAGGATTTACTGTGGGGGTGGGGCAGGGTGGTTGGACCCTGCTGGGGTGGGGTGGGGGGCACTAGACCACCAGGGATTTGAGAAAATATATGGGACTGGGGATCAGGAGAGGGAGGCTATTGGAAAGACATTAGACCACCAGGGAATTTTATTTTTAACTAGGAACTACAGACAGATGAGGGGTTACTATCACTATACACTTGGGGTGAAGGGTGGGAGGAAAGGACCACTATTACCAGGGCATAAGGACATTTGGGCGAGTGGTATTTTCTAGTGGGAGGCACTATTTATAAGGATTTTATTTTAAGTTGATTGGCTGGTGGGTGATCAGAGGGAGGGACCACCAACCATGAAGAATTTAATGTGTACCAGTGGGGTGGTGGGGAAGCCACTAGCCGCTATAGGTTTTTTTTTTATATCGGGAGAATTTCACCATAACTTTGGCAGAAGTTTTCTGCTCCACCACAGGCATAGGTTCAGAAAATTCCACAAATGTTTCTTGATTTCTGTGGAAGTTCTGTGGAGTGAAAAATCACACTTTCACCCACCCACCCCTATGTACAACTAATCTCCTATGCATTTTCAACTTGGAGAGAAGTTAATATTTGTGCACAATCAAACCCAAAGTTTATACAGTTTTTGTTCTAAATTAATTTTATTTATTTATTTGCTTTTGTTAACCAGATTAGCACACTAGACAGCATGTGCTTATTTTCAGGTGCACCCAGGAGGTTACAGAGTACATAGGAGACACAATACAGGGATGGGGTATAATCAGGCCCATGTGCACATGGGTGGAACAGCAATACGGTACCATGTCATTACATAATATGGTAATGTATACAGCAAGCAAGATATAAATTGGCAGTAGGGAGGTGGGTAAGCACCAGGAAAACATAGCAAGGTAAGGTATACAGCAAACAAGATATAAATAGGGTAACCAGGAAAACATAGTAAGGTAAGGTATACAGCAAACAAGATATAAATCAGCAGTAGGGAGGAGGGTGAGCACCAGGAAAACACTCATGACAGGGAGTAAACAAAATACATGACCTTTCGCAAGCACCTCTCATTAGAGAGAAACACACTACCCTCCATGAGCAGCTAGAGGTGGGAAGTGCTAGCCAGGTCACCCCCACCCCAGGACAGTTTAAGTGCAATAATGCAGGTAACCATCATAGATTAGCCGCAGGCAGTGAACTAACCATTATTCTAAATCTTATTGGATATTGATGAACTGAGCAAAGAAATGTTTAGATAAAGCAAATTAAACACTCCAGGATTGGGAGGTCATTAAAATTGCAAAAGGTCAAATTATGAAACCTTAAATGAACTCATTAAGACCATTCTTTTTAGTGTGTAATTATAATGAATTAAAACCATTTGAATATAGACCTACAATTATACAACCATTGTGATACATGTTTTAGGATCAGAGGAACAGTGCAAGGCTACCAGAATTGTGGTGATCTCACTGCTTCAGTGCTTTAGTTTCATGTGGCTCAAACCAAACAGCCATAATAAAAGCTTCTATCTTCAAAAAAAATGATATGTTATTATATTTGATTTAACCTGAAAATACAAAATAGCAATAAGGAAGTAAAACAATCAAGATGAGATTTCAGCTCTTCCAACCATACATTGAACTGAGCCATAATAAAGGCTTCTATTTTCTTCAAAGCAATTATATTTTATTTTGATATATTTAATATTCTGTATCTAAGTAGACACTAGAAAAAAGTTTATTGGGTGTTTGAAAACAGGCAAATGCAACCAGACTCGGAACTCAAAAGAGTATGTCGGCTGGGGGCTAAACAAGTTGAGGAGCTCGCTTGACCACTCCAACAGGGACCCACCAGAATTACTGACCATTGGTGGGTGCTAGTAGCAGAGGAGGAGCTGGGCAAGTGCTGCAAGCAGTCAGTGTAGTAGTAGGAGGAGGAGAAGGTGGGTGGCAGGCTGTCTGTCATAGTCCAGCTCTTGTTTTAAATCCCCATTGGGCCTGAGTAGTTGTAGCAATCATCTATGCAGCAGCCCTCCTTCTGTAAGGATTAAAGGGACTCAGTTTAGCTGTCCTGTTGTATTCAGGCAGGCTCGAGCTCCATTACAGAAGCAGATCTGACTGAGCCCTGGACCCCAACTCTGCTACTTGTACGGGACTAATTGCTAAAGAATGAGGGATCCTCACTGCTTGCAGAGGAAGTGGGAGGGGCTGCGGTTGGTGTTCATTTGTCTGCAGGGTAGGCAGGGGTCTGGCTGGGCTGGGAGAAGTGCCTTTAAGTGGAAGCATTGCATATGTCTCAAATTGTTGTGGATTGCATGGGTGTAGGCAGGGGGTGTTCAAGGTGTTCAACCCCTCCGAATTACCTCAGAAAATTTCAAATTCCTGTATTTCATTTGCAAGTTGACTCGGCCCAGCTGCAAAAAATCAGTGACTCAGCAGTCTCCATAGTGGTTGAGCTAGCTGCAGCACAATGTGCATGCAAGGGACCATTGATGTTAGGGAGATGGAGACATCATCAACAGAGAGAGCAGAAAAGCCTGGTGAGACAGACTAGTAAGTGTGCTGCTGTGCTCGTCATCTGTACAGCTCCGAGCAAGTTGTGGTGTCCTGTCGCAGTGGTAGAGTGGGACTGTGTCTGCTCTTTCTAGCCTCACTTGAACTGTGGAAGAACTTGAAGTATGGTCTACTAGAGAAAGAACTGACCTGTCCAGTGCCGAGATGCAAGTAATGCATGGCACGCCTCTTGACTGTGCTCAACGCTGGCTGGACTGGTAGGTGGTCCAAGAGAAGACAGGAGTGGTGAAGGAAAATCTGCTCTGGCCTACTGGCCTGTAGTCCTGTCTTGGGAGGGAATGACTGGTGAGGCAAGCAAACGGGAGGATAATCAGCAGAAAAGTGGTGAGTGGAGAAAAGAATAAAGATTGATTCATGGAGGACTTCTTCATTCAGAGAGGTAGTGAGGGGTATTGACACCATCTCCCAGGGCAACCCACTCATTGCATCTCAACCCCACCAATGTTCTGCCCAACTTGTGTCAGTGTGGCTCAGTTTTAGCACATCCAACTCTGGACCAGGTTGTGGGTCTCATACCACACCGGAATTTGACTCATATCTAAAATGCTGGCATCTGAGTGTAGTATTGGGGGTGTTGTACTGCTGGGTATGCTGTTCTTCAGATGAGATAGTAAACCATGTCCTTCTACCCATCCTGGTGCTGCCCTAGTTGGTGTCCAGGTGAAGTAAAAGAACCCAGGACACTTCTCGCAAAGAGTTGGGGACATTCTTGTGTCCTGGCCAACATTCCCTTCCATAAACCAGATCGTGTTATTGTCCAGGCTGTGTGTGGGGTTGATGTGCAATATGGCCGCCACTACACATTCAGTCACTTCACTACCAGTCTAACATTGCTTGAAAGTACTTTGGGATACACTGTGTATGAAAAGCACTATATAAATGCTGATTCTTATTATTATTATCATGTGAGTGGAACAGGTGGAAAGGTAGATGCCTGACTGACATCTTTGTCTCTGGCTGTTGCAGAGTGCTCCCATGTGCAAAGGTGGAATGGGGTTAGGAATACTCTCAATATGCAGAGGTGGGATGGTGGTAGAGGAGGAGTGATGCAATGTGTGGAGGTGTCCCCATGTGGAGGAGTGGGATGAACGGGATCAATGCTCCCCATGTAGGCAGGGATGAAGAGGCGGAGTGCTCCCATGTACAGAGCTGATATGAAGTGGGAGGAACGCTCCCATGTGTGGAGGTTGAATGGAGGTGGAGGAGTGGTCCCTATATGCAGGAGGAGGGATGCAGGGAGAAGCACTGGAGGGTTCAGGGATGAGTGCTCACAATGTATGGAGGTGAAATGGAGGTGGAGCAATGATACCTACGTGTGGAGATGGAATGGAGGGAAGAGTGCTCCATGTTCAAGTTCAAGTTTATTGTGAAGGATAAAACCATTGAGCAAGCCTCATTTGCAAGGAGGTTCCTTGTACAAACAATGATAAAGACAATACATAGTGTGAGATACAAAAGAAAGGACACATAAATTAAAATAAAGCAATTTTATTTACTTTAGTATATAGAATATGTACAATGTTGCATTCAACAAGGATTGAGACCAGATATGATTATGTAAGACATTATGTCCACCATATGGAAGAAGGCTGAGAAGGAGAATTGCCCCATATGCAAAAGAGGCATGGAGGGGAGGAGTGCTTATGTGCAAATGTGTAAGGGAGGGGAGGAGGCTCCCCATGTGGAGGTGGGATGGGGGCAGTCACTTAATAGCTACTATCCCAGACCCCACTCCAGCCTGTGTGTGAAACTTTTGGAATGGGGCAGTTTTGATGGGGCAGAGGTGCAATCCACATCTCTTCTCTGGCTGCTGTAAAGTATTGATTGATAGTTGGGGTGCAAGAGGGCACCAGTCACTCAGGATCACCCACTGTATCTTAACCCCCACCCAGCAGAGTGTGAACAGTTGGGAGGGGCAGACACAAGATCCACATTTTTATATCTCAGTACCACAAAGTGCTCTCAATGGGTAGAGCACGTTAGGTGGGAGAGCTCTGAGTGAAGCAGAGTATTCTGCAAGTGTAGAGGTGTGGCATAGGTGAGTGAGTGGCAGTCACCCAAATCCCACTCCAACCTTCATGCCAGCTCTGGTGGAGGGACGAGTATGAAGGGGCAGATATGCAACTTGCATCTCTATCCCTGGCTATGCAGGGTGCTACCCTTGTGTGGAGGTGGATGGAGCATCATTCTCCTAGAGCCACCTGCCTGGAACCCCTCCAATGCTAGTGCCAGCTTCATGGAACTCAGATGGGTGAAGATGGACAGATGTGTGAACCACATCTGTCATTGGCTCCTGCAGTGTGCTCCAACGTGCAAGAGGTGGAATGGAAGGAGAAAATTCTTTACATGTGCAGAAGTGCAGAAAGATGTGTTGGTGTCAATGGCCTCGGGCCACCCAGTGGATCTGAACCGCAACCCCATTTCCACTGACCTGGCACCCACCAGGCTAGATAGAAACAGGTGTGATGGGCAAATGTAACTCACATTTCTGTCTCTGGCTGGGGCAGCCAATGTACAGTGGTGGGACAGTTGTGAAGGGGCACTAATCACCAACTTCTGCCAGGCCACAGTTCACTATTTACCTTGGGCTGCCCACCTGGAAGTCACCTTGTTACTGTGCCAACCTGTGTGGAGTTGGATGGGTGTGGAGGGGAAGATGAGTAACCTACATAAATCTGTGGCTACTTAGATTGTTCCATATGTGCTGGTGTGAGTGGAGGTGTAGGGCAGCAACTACCCAGGGTGATCATCCAGTGTCCACCTTACATTGTGCTTGTCAATGTGAAGATGCAATATGTGACCCAATATATTTGTCTCTGTCTCTGTCTGGGTGCTGCTTTTAAGCGGAGGTGGAATAGATGCCCAAGTTTGTTTCATACTCTCTCTCTCTCTCTCTCTCTCTCTCTCATGTCCGCCTTCCAGGGTGAAAGGAAAACTGCAGCACTGCTCTCTGTCCTGGTCACAGCACTCTTGCTGCCACTTTCTCTGCCTCTCTGTATATGTTGTCTGCTTCCACTGAGCTTCAGAAAGACAAACAGAGAATGAAACCAACAGCAGGGTGCCGGAAGAGTGAGCGGAAATAAAATGGATGGCAACTAAGCCTCGAGCACACACTGTACTCTAATTCTGTTTGGGAGGGGGGTTGACACCATCTCTGACTGGAACAGATTGACCTGCTCATACATGCTGCACTGGAAGTGGCTCTCATGATTGCTATGTCTCTATCAGGGGGTGGGAGGATTGGGGAGGTAAAAACTGCTTGGTGGCCCGGCCCTTGTATGGCCAGGACGGATTTCGCTTAAGCGCCAGCGATCCGGGTTGGGAACGAGCCCGGGAAGCTGGAGGACGCCGGGAGAGGGCTTGAGCGTCCCTAGGGACTGCCTCGCCCTTCCGGGGAGGAGGAACCAGAGCCCGCTCTTGTCTGACCTTGGGTGGAGACCCGAGGTATAACAAGACCAATGCCTAACAGGGGGTGATGTGCCAGGCATCGCGCCAGCGCCTTTGACGCTAGGGACAAGGCACATCATGAGAGAACACCAGAAAACACCTTGTGGCCTCCGGTAGATGGAGCACCAGGCCCTGGCCCTCAGTGCCCCTACCGCCCAGAAAACAGCATCCCGACGAAAGATAGACATCTCAGGGTGCATGGGCCCCACCCCGCACTCCCGCCTGGGGGATAACCATGGCTCCATGGGGATGGACTGTACTGGTCACCAGGTAGGTGAGCAAGGGCTGAAAAGGCCATAGAGTGTCTCCAAGAGAAGGGGTCGCAAGGAGGAGGGGGAGAAAAAAACTGCTTGGACACAGGCCACACATTTAAATTAATGTTTGTTCAGGTGCAGTTCTGGGAGCCACCAGTCGTAGTTATGGTCACTACATTGCACTGCCCCAATTTCACACTGTCAAAGCTGGTGCTACAATAGTGACAGACTGTCACCTGGTGATCACTCATTCCACTTACTCACAACCTCAGCATGTTGCTGTCACGGTTTGGGGCTCTCTCTCTCTCTCTCTCTGCTCTGTCCCTGACACTTGTGCCACTCACCACCTCTTTCAATCCTGCACTGTATTTTGGGGGCACTGCTCCTCCTTCTCAGTGTCTGTCCCTGCAGCCTGTGTGTCTCTCTCCCCACTGTCCAGAGTTAAGCTACAGTACAGCTCTGCAGGCAATGCTGCCTCACTTCTCAGCACTCTTGCTCCTTGTATTGTGTGGCAGGGTGGAGGGCACACTGAGGCAGCATGTACACTAGGAGATCCACACGACAGGTCAGAGGGTACATCACAGAGAGGAATGCTCAGGCTGGGCATTGTGGCACATATGAAGCACTGGAGAGAGGAGCTCAGGGACAAGAACATGCACGTCATTCACACAGAGACACAAACAAATTCAACTCGGACGCCTGTCTGGGGAAGGATAAATAATATTTACGTGTTCTTTACTGCTAGGACTGTTTACTGCTCATGGCACAGAGAGTAGGGGATGCAGTGTATGGCTGGGTACCCAGACATCTACAGGATGAGTGGGGAGACAAGCAGCAAGATCACTAAGGGCATGAAAGAAAGGAATGAAGCACCTCATTTGAGCACTGTATTTCTTTCAACTAGAGAACAGATTCCATCTGTGAAACTGTGACTAGTGTCACAGTTTGGTTGCATGCTCATTGGCCTGTCAGGACACACCCACTGCAGATTGCTGTGCATTGGACTCGTCCCTGACACACTCTGAAATGTCATTCTATTATAAGATGTTTCTTGCACACGTACAAGGAAACATAACAAACTATAAAGAATTTAGATTAGTGACTACCCTCATTTGAAAGGCATTTTGTCCTGAACATAAAATGTAAATAATGTACTTGGGGTACAGAACTCCAGGGGCAGAGTACACATGGGTGGAGTGGTATTGACAACATTAAGAAAGCACACGTTCAAAAGAGCTTTTACATACAGTTGATTACTGTTTAACAATATTTTGCATCTATGGCTGCCACTGTACATCTGATGCAAACCCATAATGACATTCCTTACTTGAAGCAAAGGGGGTGGTGGAGGCCATAACTGACTCCTTGGTTTTGTTTTAAAGGGCTGTTTCTTTACAGCAAAACAAGGAAAGGCATCATTTCTAAAATGTGCAGATGAGCATGGGCACCACTTTTTCCAGAACATGCCACCACTGGCAGTTACCACTTCAAGACTGCTACACCCTCCTAATACAGTCAGGGGAAACCAGAAGTAGTCTACCAACACTGAGATCAATATGGTTAAGGCACATTTGCCAGAAATTACAGCTTAGAAAAGAATGAAAAAGTGACTGTGATGACAAGCAAGTCCCAGACCAGATCTCTAGTTTGTTAACAGACTCCTCCTGAGTCTGATTTGTACGGTGCATGGGCCAAGCTCCACGGATGTTATGGCATCATCAGATTTGATAACAGCACTGTGGAAGCATGTAACCAGACCGCTGTCTGATGTGCTGCCACAGTGCTCTGACACAGTTTCGGTGATTCTGTTATGCAGACCTTCCTCTCCACAGGCCGCATAAACATAACCATCTCGGTGCACTACTTTTCTGTTCTGCAACTGCAGTACTGACAGCCACCGTGTGCAACTATGGTGACGTTGATTAAACTGCACATGCATGACTATTGTACATACATAGTTATGTCAGCATTGCCATGTTGGTAGGCCTGACTACAGGGTTAACCTTCATACGCGTGAGTATCACGCATGCACAGTGTAATTCGTTGCAGTATTATTTATGGTTGACTCTGGTGCAGCGAAAGCACTGCATATTCTTTCCACGCTCTTGCCACTCCTAAAAGCTCTCCACAGCCATATCGGTTCTGACCAGAGTTTGTTGAAATAGTAATCAGTAGTCTGTGATCTGTTTCTATCGCAAAAGGGTTCCATAAATGTAATTATGAAATGCACCACATCCAAAGACTATGGCCAACATCTCCTTTTCTATTTGAGATATTTATATCCTGTTTTTGTAAAGGCTCTGGATGCTTATACAACAGGTCTCCAGCTGCCATTTCTTTGTTGAAACAATACTACTCCCACACCATCCTTTGAGACTTCCATGGAAACGTTTGTCTGACAAGTAATATCAAAATATTGCAAGGTAGGTGCTGTAGTCAAAAGTCTTTTTATTTCTTTGAATTCTTGCTCATGTGCAGCTGTCCAAAACCATGTGGCTGACCTAATTAGCAATTTTATTAGACTGTATGTCTTGTCAGTCAAATTGTTAATGAACTTCCCAGATAATTCACCATCCCCAGGAATCATTGTAAATCTTTCTTAGTCTTGGGCTGTGGAATCCTGTTTACAGCCATCATTTTGACTGGGCCAGGTTTCACCTCTCCTCTGAAAGTATTTCTCCTAAATACAGAATTTAAGTCTTTTCTTTATCTGACATTTTCCTCTGTTTAATTTAAGGCCGGTTTCCTGGCAACTTGTAGCACTTTTGTCAACCTGGTGTCATGAAACATAGAAGTTGTTGGCAGATAAGGACCACTTGGCCAACCTAGTCTGCCATGTTCCTGTGCTGTGGAGACCTAAATCAGTATGTTATCAATGTAAATTTTAACTCCTTCAATGCAGTCTAACAGTTGCTGCATTGTTCTGTGAAAGATTTCTGGTGCTGCTCAGATGCCATATTGTAGTCTTTCAAAACAGTGTCTCCCATTTGGAGTATTAAAAGTACATAAGCGCACCTTCTGGTGTTAGAGGTATCTACCAGAATCCAGAGGAGGCATCCAATATTGAAAACTATGTTTTCGACGGATTTATGCTGACTGCAATTGCAGTCGAAATAAATCGCCGCTGTAACATCAGTTGACAATGATGCCATTCAGCTGGATTCTCCTCAAATCAGCCTCACAACTTCTGCCGCGTACTTTTTGGAACCTGAAGAATAACTCTGCAAAGAAATGATAAATGTTTTCCTATGGATTCAAAACCTCCTATTATAGAAGAAGAAGAAGAAGAATCAGCATTTATATAGCACTTTTCATAGACAGTGTATCCCAAAGCACTTTACAAGCAATGCTAGACTGGTAGTGAAGTGACTGAATTGTGGTGGTGGCCATATCGCACATTATACCATGACTCAACACCATATGGTGCAATAGGTGCCACCTTTGCTTCCACTGCTCTTAACCTTGGATGACCGATGCCCACCAAAGTGTGAATTAAACCTGGATAAAGCATTCCTAGCCTGTACCAATTTTTATCATATAGGCTATATGAGTGTTAATTTTCATATTATAAGAAAAATTATGGCCCAGATAACAGAAGGATTTTACAACCTCAAATTGCTATTTTCAAGCTTCCCAGTAGTTCAATTAGAACATTTGCCAATTATTAGAATTTTTGTTTTTGTATATTAATTACTAGCTTGGTTTGACGACAATAATTATGTAATAGTTTCAGATATTTTGAGAACTCCTGATGACACCCTTTGAGCCGAAATGGGTAGAGGTGAAGTTTTAATTGAGCTGCATGGTGCTCTGGCATTTTGTTTAATAAAGTCATTTTTATGTTGCTTGCATGCATGTGCAAGAAACATTGTGCCATCATCCAAGTTTTTGAGTGTGGCATCCATCTTCCAATGCAGTCAGTGTGTTTGCAGGCGTGGCCCCAGTTCCCCAATCACTGCTGCAGCTGTCTATGACAGCAGTTGAAAATGCAGGCATACACTTGAAAGGGAGAGCTTCACTTCAGTGAGCAGAGCTCCTCTCCACACACACGCTCCATGCACACTGCATGCTCATACGCCTTCCCCATCACTGTACATCCGATGGGGTGCCTAATCCCGCCGGCACCACACCGCCCCAAAGCATCCAGGTGCCACGCTGGGAGCCCACCCCAGTGTGGCTAAATTGTTTTATGGCTGACGGGTGCCCAACTCTGTCGGCTGCATGCTCCCAAAGCATCCAGGTGCTACGCTGGAGCCCACCCAGCGAGGCAAATGATGCATGGCCGACGGGGTGCCCAATCCTCGTAGGGCTCCAGCTCCCCCAACAGTTTCAGCTGCCACGCTGGGAGCCTACCCCAGCGTGGCAATGTCCTCGCCGCTTTCGTCCTGCTGTCTTATTAAAAGAAAAACCTGTAAATGCAAAAGCTGTCCCTCGGGCGCTTCTCCTGCCCCTCCCGCAACCCGCACCCACCCACTGCACACTCCTGCCTCCTCGCACTTCTCACCCCATACTTACCTCTGGAGCTCAGCGCAACGATCTTCGGTGGACCGGGAACACGCTCGCACTCTTTCAAAGCCGATCATGAGCTGAGGAAATGCCGTGAGCTGTATAATGGGATAGATAGGTTTTTTTCAACTTTGTTGCCTATCTCAGGCATTTTTGGGAATTCTGGGCTCCAAATATTCCAACATGGGGTTTTGGACCCCTCTCATGAATTATTGCACTTTCATGGTGTTAATCAGCCCGAAAGTGGTTGTGACACTGCGTGAAATCACCTTTCGGGATTGATTAATGAAATGACACTGCCAGTGTTCATAAGGTGGGCTCTCAAAAGTCTATGTTGAAAATTTGGTGAAAAAATTCTAAAATGGCTGTTTTCGAATGTGCATTGCGTAGTTCCTACGCACGCTCATAGTTCGTGAATTTTCAATATTTCACTCCAGATTTTCAACATTACCATTTTACCACACCTCCTTTTGAGCAGTACAGCTGTCATTTTCACCTCACCCAAAACGTAGTCCTACCATGTAGCGCATTAATGGCACAGTTGGTATGCAATCAATGTATGGGACATATTAAGAAAATCACAGTGACACTGTTCATGAGCAGAGGTCTTAAAATGGCTATGTTGAAAATTTGGTGAAAATTCTAAAATGACTGTTTTACAAGCTATGCTATGCAGTTCCTACGTACGCCGTGAAGTTCATGAATTTTTTAATATTTGCACTCCAGATTTTCAACATTGCCATTTTACCACACCTCCTTATGAGCAGTATAGCTGTCATTTTTCACATGTCACCAAAATGTGTTTCCGTGCATGAAGCGCATAATGGCGCAGTCGGTGTGCGCAATCAGTGTTTGAGACAGATTAAGAAAATCACAGTGACACTGTTCATGAGCAGAGGTCTTAAAATGGCTATGTTGAAAATCTGGTGAAAAGATTCCAAAAGTGACTGTTTTACGAGAGTGTGCTGTTCCTACGCACGTCAGAAGTTCGTAAATTTTAATATTTGCATCTCAGATTTTCAACATTGCCATTTTACACAAGAAAATCACAGTGACACTGTTCATGAGCAGAGGTCTTAAATGGCTATGTTGAAAATTTGGTGAAAAAATTCTTCAGATGTTCTGCAATATTATTAATGAAGACATTGAACAGAACTGGCCCCAAGACCGATCACTGTAGCACCCCACTGGTCGCCCTGCCTCCCTAGACTGCACACCATTTACCACCACTCTCTGCCTCCTGTCTGTTAGCCAGTTTCAACCCAGTTTACCACCCTTTCCCCATGCCCAGCCTACCCAGCTAGTTTATCAGCCTCCATATGGGATGCTGTCAAAGGCTTTGTTGAAATCAGGGTAAGCGTTGTCCATTGCCCCACCCTGATTCACTTCCTTTGTCACCCAGTCAAAGAAATCAACCAGATTTATCTGACATGATGTCCCCACTGTGAATCCATGTAGTCTATGGTCCGGTCTCGATGGCATCTAGATGCCCCACTATCCTTTCTTTAAGCAATGTCTCCATGATCTTCCCCACTACTGAGGTGAGGCTGAACGGCCTATTGTTCCCTGCCTCCCTGCTGCAGGACTTGTGTAGAGGGACCACATGTGCCCTCCTCCAATTCACTCATGTTGAATGACTCAGTGAACATGGCTGCCAGAGGTACTGCTATCTCCTTCTCAGTTCTGTTAATATCCTTGGGTGTATGCCATCTGGTTCCATCGCTTTGTCCACCTTCAATTTAGTGAGCTCCTGCAGGACTCTTTTGCCTTTGAATGGACTATTGTCCACCTCTTCACCCCTTGGCAACTGCTGTACTGCTGTGGCCCTGTCCCTCCAACTCTTCTCTGAATACTGAACGAAAAGACACAGTGGATGTCTTGGGAGGAAGGCATGGAACTATCACTTCCAAATACCTAAACAGCACATACAAGCAAGCAACATTCGGCATTGACAAATGCTTGTTAAACCTGGAACACTGGTGCCGGTCTTGTTTTTTGCTATTGCTATTTGTTTTGACCAGGCACAGTGGTGCTAGTGAAGCGGAGTTTGCAGCCTTTATAGACCTACCTTTAACCACTGGAGAATGTAATTTTTCAGATAACAATTTAGCTATTAAGTCATTCTCAAATAGATTAAATAATAATGGTGCCAGGATATATCCCCTGCTTAACCCCTGATTTGTTCTGATGGATTTTGCTTGACTACCCTGTATGTTAAATCTAATTTTTGTCCAAGTTCCTGAATATAAATGTATTGTTATCCTTAAAATTGTGAGATGCATATGTATTCTATATAATTTATTCCACAGCAAGCCTATAGTGATCTTATCAAATGTTTTTAAAGTCAACAAATGCAATGTAGATTGACATATTCTTCCTTATGTAATACTTTTCCAAAATATGATACAAGGTAAATATGTGATACACTGTAGAAAAAACTTTCCTAAAACCAGCCTGACATTTGTTCAGATAATCTGTTTCTTCTAACCATATGTCTAATCTATAAAGAATTACTTTTGTGAAAATTTTACTTAAACAATCTGCTAAACTAATAGGCCTATAGTTTTCCGGTAGAGATGGATTTTCTTTTATGTAATGGAATGATAATATTTCTTTCCAACTTTTGGAGTAAAATTTTCAGTGATCATGTTAAATAACAAGATGGCCAACATGCTGCTTCACCATGTATTTCATTTTATATATACTGTACCAGCAGAGACCATATCATGTCCAGGGGCCTTGTTTGACTTCATACGCTTTTTATAGCTGTTTCAGTTTTCGTAGGTGTTATATTAATTGAGAAAAGTCTGTTTCAGAAAGCACACTTACAGCTTGTTCCCATTCTTCACTATAGAATATTTTTCAAAGAAAGATATCCATTCATAGGGGTGACATACGTCTTCGATATTGGGGCAATATCCCCTGCTCCTTTAGCTACTAATTGCCAACAGTTTTTGTTATCTTTGACTTTGATGACTTTCAGCATCATCTCCAGTTTTGCTTGAAATGACTTTACTTACCCTTTAGACCCAAGGTCTGCAACGGAGGCTCAGGAGCCGCATGCGTCTTTTGCCTGTGTTCATGCGGCTCTGCAGCCCTAAATGTCAAAGTCCAGTTTTATGATTTTCAGTATCTTGCAACTTTGCTGCACAATAACATATTTGGAATTGTCTGTGGAGATCACGCATTGAATATGCAATAGCACATACACACTGATATCCTTGATAGAAACGTAGAAATGTGTCATCAGAAAAGGACCGCCAGGCCCACCCCATCTGCCTAACAAGCTACTGGGACTTTGTAGTTTTACTATCTATCCCCACTCCCAGATCCAAGAGACCCTTATGTTTCTCCCACACCCTTGTCTCTCCCCACAGTCCCTGCACCCACCACCTCCTCTAGGAGCTTTTTCAGTTATCCATCACCTTCCATGAAGTAGAATTTTCTTGATGCTGGGACAATATGAGGAAGTTAAGCACATACTTATGAGAGACTATCAGCACTGCAGTGTCCACCATATTATAGGCTAGTATTGATACTACCATTTGTGTTACTGACATCAGCTAGTGGGATGTGAGGGAGAAAGCCAAAAGTTCATGACAGAGCTGCTCTGATGACATTACTGTTAGCGTTACTGCTTACCAAGGTGCTAAACAAGGTTGGTGCCAAGCCCAGAGTATTGCAGATCAGCTCTGATGCCTCACTACTGCAAAATGCTCTCTTGTAACCAAAGGGAGGGATCATGTTGGTAAATATTTGCAGTTCAGGAAATGTTGCCAGATGTTAGCAGGGCTTGCAGTACTTGACACTGAATGCAGAGGAAGCAGCCATGCCATGTGTTTTAATGTATAGCAGGCTGGGTCTGGTAGATGTCCATGCCCAGCCACCCTTGCCTGACTTAGACATCAGTGCCCCAAGTGGGAGGGACAAATGGACTCCTACCCTCAGATACACAGAATGGTCCAGCCAGTTATTTTGTCATCCTTCTCCATCTCTTAACAGGTGCTGAGCATGTTATGTACTGTATTGTGATAGCCTCATATCATTTGGGATCAAGGTGGCGTGAGAGGTACAACCACAGTTACATCAGGATGCTATGTATGATTCAGATCATTAGATAGGCAGTGTTCCTCAGGCAGGATAGAAGGCTATGGAGATGGAAGGAGGACAAGGTCAAGGCATGCAAGGTCATACAACTGCAAGAAATATTAAAGGGACATTGTCAACCTTGTTAGTTTCAGTGGTTCAGCAGGTAGCACACTCACCTCTGAGGCCAGTAGATCAGAAGGCTGTGGGTTCTATCCCCATACCAGGCACTTGGGTTAATATCCAAATACTGACACTGTAGTGTAGCATGAGGGGGTACTGCACTCCTGAGGTGCTGTCCTTCGTTGAGACATTAAACCGAGGTCCCATCTGCTTGTTCCAGTGGTAGTTCAGGTGGATGTTAAAGACCCCACGGCACTTTCTAAAAAGTAGGGAATTTCCCGTGGTCTGGGCCAAATTTCCCCACATTCACTAAAAATACCACCAACACCTTAATCTGGTTCAAGGTCAGTTGGCATTCATCTGTATCTCCCTCCCTGGTTCGTGCCTGAAAATAAGCAAAATTAGTTTAGTGCACTTACCCAGACAACAAAAACTAAATAAAATAAAAAAAACATGTTTGTATTATTTTAGGTAAAATCCACATTTATGATTGCTTATGCTTCTAAAATTCATTTATGTTGCTGGTTGTTTTATCTATCTCATTGCTTGTTAGAAATTAAATGCATGGTAATGTATAGCTATGCCTAGCTCTGTTTTGCTTCAAATCATTGAACTACTCGTAGTACACATTTCCTGAACATAAGACACACCATCAAGCAGTGCAGCCACCATGATACAATAGTCTCCTCTCCTCTCCTGTCCTCTACTCCCACTGCATAATGAGTGGCTAGCTTGTGTTGGGGTGTTTCTGAGTCCAGGAAAGATGCAGTGTGATGTGGTCAAGAAATGTAAACAAACATGTTTTGGTGTAGTAACACCAATATGGTGGGCCGCTCATTAGTTTTTTCACTTTTAAAAGAAAAAAAGGATGTGAATCAAACTACCAGCTGCATAAACAGTCTGTATATAATGTGAACAATCATAAATGTGCTTTGAACTAGGGACACTTTGAGGCTTAAGGAAGTTGACAGTGTTCCTTTAAGCATATTAAACAGAGCTTTGCCAATGTTAAGGTGGCACTGATGCTGTGAATCAGCCATACATTTTATGTTAAACTGGCACACCCAAGAAAGAAAACAATCATAGATGAGAATATAACATTTCTAGAAGACTGGTGCTCTTGGTTTCATCAGCAGGTGGATGAATGTTTCAAGTGATTTTCAGTGAAAGTTTCCAAAAATACTACTAAATCAGGGCATGTCCCAACCAAACATTCAATAAATGCCAATAATATGTGTGGTAGGTGTGGCCAGGCTCACCTCTATCTATGCTGAGACACAGGAAGGTTATACCAGAGAACAGAGGCCAATAGAGTGGGACTTTTCAGTTGCTCCAAGAGATTTACCTGAAGCATGTATTAGGAATTAATTTTGAGTTACTAACCATTTTCCTTTTCAGCTACAAAATTATGGCTAAAACCCTCTGATTCTCTTAGGGAGGATCTGTAGAGGAAGCTATCAGGTGGTTCCTTTGTGCAGTATTCCAACTGATTAACATATGCTTTATTCAAATAGCATTGTGGGATGAATTTAAGCTAAATTATGCACTACAAAAGACCTCTGCTATGCATACACTCATATGGCTCTCTAGTGATCAGACTGGTCATGCCAGGAGGACATGCAGCTCCCAATCCCGAAAGGTTGCAGACCCTGGCTTCAGGGTGTTTTACTGTATACTGTTTTCTAGTTTTATTTATATTCTTATAACCTTCTGTTGATGGGTTGTTTTCACTGTCCTAATTAATTTTGATAGACCTGATTTATGTTTCCTACAATCATTGTCAAACCATGATTGGGTTACTTTACCCCACTACCAGTCATATAAATTAGGGAAGTATGTGTTGGCCAATGTCATACACTTTATCATATATGTCTTTTACTTGTAATTGGTGAATTACCACAGTAGTATTAAATTGTGTGTCTGGATTAATAAAGTATTCTTTTATGTGGTCCTCAAGTTTGCTAGATATCATAATTGCCTTTTGGATTCTAAGTTCAATATTTGGTAAATTAAACAGTTCCTCATCTTTAGCAACACTTTATTGCAGCATACCTCAACTACATGAAGGAAGGGAACATTGTTTAACCAGGAGTAGCACGCTAAGCAGATGCTTGTTTCCAGATGTGACCTGGGTGCACAAGGAAGTTAAGTGACTTGCTCAGGATCACACAGTATGCATCTAGGGGCTGCGGGATTTAAACCCAGGTCTCCAGATCTGCAGCTCAGAGCCTTAACCCACTGCACTATACAGCCTCCTAAAAGCAATCTAACAGTTCAGCCTGGCTCTCAGCAGGCTGTCTCCTTGTTATCTGATCTGATACGTAAAATCACAGACTGTTCAACTGTTCCTGTAAATGAGAACTACATGCTGCTACATTTGTGTCTCTACTTGTACCTTATCAACACAAGCACTACAGAGGCAGAGAGATTTGCTCGTTCCATACATAGCACTCAGTGGAAGGAGACAGTCTAGGTATCCAGTAGCATGCTTCCAGAGTCCCTTCTTTCTCCTATGTCATAGCACTATGTCAGCATGGCTGTGCCCATACAGCCATAAAAAGAGAAATCATTTAGCCTGACTTGGCTACTGTTGTGCCCTGCACTGCACAGTATGTCCATTGTCCCTCAAAGTCTTCCTATACCTGTCACTTGTGAAGAAAAAGAGAAATCTTTTAGCCTGGCCTGGCCATTGTTTTGGCCTGTGCTGCATGGTATATCCATTGTCCACTTCTAGCCTGCCTATACCTGTCATCTGTGACAAAAAGAGAAATCAATTAGCCTGACTTGGCATGCCCACTGTGTCACTGTTTGCAATGAAAAGAAAACTTAAAATTAAAACTTAAAAAATAAATAAATCATGTAATGATACCATCAAATTACTGATGGGCATGATGATGCCACAGAGAGGGGTAGTGGGAAAAAGCATCTTAATTCTGTGTCTTGTGGTGGGCTGTCTGAAGTGAGAGGAGACAAAAGGAAAGAAAGAAACACATTTTAGAGTCTTGGAAGCAAGTGCAAGGATAGACTCACTGTCACTGCCAACAGTGAGAATAACTAGTGAAAAACAATGAATGTTACTTACCCTCGCAGTAGACAAAGTGACCTTGCTGGACTTCTCAGGTTGCTGCCTTGATGGGCTAGCTGGAGGCATGGCTTGAGGGCTGGCAAGCAGGCTATATGGCTGTCTAGAGGTGTGCCAGGCAACAGCATTTACACTAGCTTAAGACTCAGGATTTCTCAGTCAGGATGCATGAGGTGGATGTGGCGGTAGCCCATGTTGTTGGTGGATGTGGCGGATACAAGCAGGCTAGAGGAGGAAGAGGAGGTGGTGGTGTCCTTTTGTTGATGGATGAATGGTCTGCATGACTGGCAACAGTGGTAATTATGCTGGTTTAAGAGTCCTTATTTCAGAGTCTGGAATGGGTGCATGTGGGAGGCAGTGCTGGCTAATGTTGTTGGTGGATGTGGAGGACACAACCAGGCCATAAGAGGAGGGATGCATAGGTAGAGTCTTGACTGGCGGTGAATGCATGTTCTGCATGACTGTCAGTGGCATTTATGCTGCAAAGTTAACAGACCATGTTTTTCAGTCTAGATGCATGCGGTTGAGGTGGTGATGACCAAGTTTATTGGAGGCAGACTTGGGCATCCCATGAATTAGTGTTCAGAGATTATCTGCTTTGTGGGTGTGACATAGGAGAGGGCAGATATAGGTAATCTGATGGATGTATAGAACAGCAACACAGCTTGGGAAAATATAATGACAGGAAAACAAAACTGAATCATAAAGAAAAGGATTCAATTGATAAGGAGGAAAGGATGGATCTAACAATTTTGTTTTCATGCTTTAGTCTCTCTCATCAAGGAAGCAGCCCTCATAGCCTTCCAGACTGGAGTTGTCCTCCCATGGGAATTCTTACTCCATTACTGCTGCATCTATCTCAGTGGAAGGCAATTTGTCAATGTTGATACCATCAAGCTGTTCAGGTTCTTCTTCACCACCACCACCACTGTCATGTGGCATGAACGCAGACATGATTGTGTTATGTGAGTGTGCCCTGTATTCATTGTAATAAATGTTAGCATGCCAAAATTTCTAGGTGACAGATTTGTATGCCTGTACTGAACCATGGCCCCTGCCAAACTAAATGCATTCTCCGTGCTGACACTTGAGGGTGGACAGCTCAGATATTTGACTAATATGGAGGTCAGTGCTGGCCATTTAGTAACCTTGCTACTTCAGTATACAGTGGGTCTCCCAATATGTTAAGGTGCCCTGTGTCAGCCAAATATGTATCCACCATGCATCGTGCTGCACACAATCCTGCCAACTCATCAGCCTCCTCCTGTTCCTCCACACCTGCAATTCCCACCTGGCACAAAGTGGATTTACTTTCATTTTTCTATTACCAGGCCTGCTTTTGCAGCCCTTTTACCTGAGGTGGCAGCAATCTGGTCTCTGATCACTTTCATGTTGTGCCTTACATAACTGTGATCAAACTTCTGTGCCAATGAACCCATCTTATTAGCTGATCAGTTAGATTTTGGACCTGATCATGCCCACCTTCAAGTATAGCTGACATGCCCCATTTATATCATGGGTCCAGCATGGTGGCAATACCAAATCTGCAGACTGCAGAAAGTAAGAAATACGGCTATGTTCTGTTAAGGCACAGCTTCCTGTATCACCACCTGCCTCTAACACCAGCTGTACATTTAACAGTGTCTGCCTCAGCAGCCTTAGAAATGGGATGGCCTGACTGATACAGGCAGTGTCCCTACTCATTGCCTGTGTTTCATGTTCAAATGGCCTTAGAATCACAATCAGGCCACCCATTAGTCATCACTGATCTATTGTCAGAGATATGGATAATCCTGCCCTGTCATGGCTTGTCTGCAGCAGCAGATATTCTGAGATGGCCTTGTACTGCTGCTACAAGCATTCAATCATATATAGTGCTGAGTTCAAGCACTCGGTCATGTACAGTGCTGAGTTCCATCTGTGACAACTTCCTGCTTTAAACAGTGCTGTGGCAGTTTGTTCTGGATCTTCAGGTGCCTTGAATGGTCACAGGCCATTACGGAATGGGCAAATTGGGCACAGATGTGGTGGGCCACAGTCAACATGGACTTGATTTCAGGATATGATAGAAACTCCTGCACTACTAGATCAAGACAATGTGCCATGCATGGAACCATTAGAAACCCCCATCACTATTGCATTTGAGAAATTATCACTCACAATGAAACCCAGTTTCAGAGAATGTGGGTGCAGCCACTCATCAATCTCAGTCAGGAGCAGTTCTAACATTTTCCAGCACAAGTGTGTTCCACTTACACTCTTCATTGCCGGTGTGGCATACTGGTGAACACCTGGAATGTTGCTGCTACCACAGCTGAGCTTTATACAATTTTTCCCCATTCCAGCATCAAATACTAACCCAGGTACCTATGCCCAACAGGCTGTTTGACCAATGATCCACATAGCCATATTAAGATGTAAGTATATGGTGATGCTGAACGCTGCAGGGCATGTATTACTGTGCATGATACAGTCCTATAAAGTTCAGGAATGGCACGGGTGAAGAAATAGGTTCACAATGAAATCTGTCATTTTGGACAGGCAAGCGCCATTAACTTTTAGAATCCCATGTTCTCCATAAAAGAGAATGGCAAGAGATCAATTGCAAAAGTTTCCATGGTTGCTGCATTCGGTTCCTCATGCAATAGCATAATTGGGTGGATATTTGGTGTGATGTTTAACGTGCTGTGCAGTGTAGACTGCACCTTTGGGATGTTGGAATACCAAGCAGCTGGACTCTGTGCACTGGCAGCATGGCTGGTGGGTAGCATTTGACTCAAAGGAGTCATGGATGCTGCACAAGTGAATGAAGTGATTTTGTGTGTTTTATAGACTAGGGTTTATGTGCTTCAGTGACTCTGGCTGCTAGTACTAGTGTAAAGCAAATAAGAGGTTGCCCATATGCTCTGGATGCGTGAGGCTAAACCACTACAATAAAGGAATAAGAAAGCCTTGCAACTCCCCCAAGTCAATACATCAAGGCTCAAAATGCACAGACTGTGGGATGGCACCTGTCTAGCCTTTTTATCTATTATAAATGTCTGAGTATCTTTATTTAAGAAATTCATAGTTTTTCACATGTTCTGCTGGCTTGAGCCTTGATGTGTCAGCTTGGGGGTGAGCTGTGATGCTTTCTTGTTCCTTTACTGCTAGTACTAAATCCACCACTGCTACTATAGCCACTACAAGGCAATCCCACTGACTCTGACTCTCATTTCTGTAATAGTCCTCCACAGTCAACTCTGCTTCCATTTTTGTAAATGCCCTAATACGGTTTTATAGAACGTAGTAACATTTGGATTCTAATTTCTTGCTTGTATTAATTTTATATCAATGTTTTCTTTTTTCCTAGGTTATAATTTGGTGATGTATTTTGGATCTGAACTACCTCCCCATGTGTGCCTTCACAGATAATTATTGATTGTCCCATGATCACCCCTCTGAAATTATTTGAATGTCCAAACCAAGTATATGGGTGCACAAAGGCAAAATGATTTATTTACACCACTGTAACATTATGTACATCTGCATAAGTCGGTCATATTTACAACATTAACAGTTTATTCACAACAGTCTATTACAATTATCCATATTAATACACAGTTCAATCTTGCATTGAATTACCCTTTTCCTTCTTCTCTCGGGGTCTGGATGCCTCATCCAACCCTCCGCCACCGACCATCAATCTTCCCTCCTGTACTTTAGCTAGGTCCAGATGCCACACATGACCCCAGCCATTCTATCTACCTCATCTCCCTCTCTAAACATGTCCAGGTGCCTACCCCAGGCCTGTGCACCCTCCCTCCATCCCTGCCCCCTGGCCCTGCCTCTTCCCTTCCTCTAGGCCCCTCCCTCCCATCCCCTAATTCCCTTTCATTTCTTCCAATACCCTTCCTTTCACACCCCCTTCCCTTCCCCTTTGACCTATCTGCATGCTCTTCCAGCACCTCACCAGTATAACAATCAATCAATCAATCAAATCTTTATTTATCCAGGCGATCACCATTGAGCAAGCTCATTTACAAGGTGGACCTGCTGTTGGTAGGGACAAACGTACAGGTACAGATAAATGTACATAATACAAAAGGAACAAGATGTTTTTATAATAATGATAAGAGCAGTATATATACATTCCAAAGGCACATGTACAAGTAAGATATACATAACACAACAGTATCATGATATATACAATACCCACAGGAGCAGGATGTGTATGGTTGTCATATACAAACCACAGAGAATAAAAAAGAAAATCATTTATATTCCTGTCCATCAGGAACATGTTAATGGCCTGTATGGAAGTCCCTGAGCTATGAAGGTGCGCATGACGGTGTCTAGGGCTTAGGATTATGTGACAGGAGGGGTGATGTAGAGGGTGCAGAGGGTGCTAAGTGCGGGTGGGGCGAGGGAGGGGTATAGTGGCAGGAGGAGGACTTAGATGAGCAGCAGGGACTAGAATGGGTGGAGAAGCGATAGTCATGCTGCTAGGAGCGATGGAAGCAGTTACAGATTTCAGCAAACGTTTTGTCATAGATGGTCTCAATGATTTTTGTATCCTATTCCAGAGCATAGGCAAGACAAAGTTTATGGCAGCCCTTCCAAAGTGAGTGTTGACCTTGGTACTTTCGGAAACCTGAGAGACTTCTCAAGGCATAATTCCCGATCGGACTAAGGGGAGACAGTCAACAACATATTGTGGGAGTTTGTTGGTAACGGCTTGGAGCGCCCATAGAGGTGCATTTCTACACTGCCTATATTGAAGGAAGGCCACCCCACAGCTGCATATAAAGAGCAGTCATGGGTGGAGAACGGAGGCCAGTTATAAATCTCAGCCTATGATACAATATGTCCAGTTTTGCAAGGTGTGAGGCAGGGCATTGGCCATAAATGAAGTCAGCGTAGTCTATTAATGAGAGGAACGTAGATTGGACAAGCTGTCTTTTGCATCTGTGGTCAAGAGGCAATTAATTCTGAAAAGACCAAGTCTCTGCCTCAGTTTTTTCAGCAGTTCTTCTGTATGCTCCACAAAAGAAAGTTTATTGTCTAGCCAGAGACCTAGATATTTGAATTTAGGCACAAATTCAAGATTTTCACCTGATAAGGTGGAGATGGAAGGTAATGGACCAGTGACAGCAGAGTAAGTCCCTGGGCCTGATGGTGAGAAAAGCATGGCCTTGGTTTTTTTGCATTTAGTAGTAGCCTTTGCTAAGGAGCTGGTGCTGCAGAGTATTAAAGTCAGTTTGTAGGTCAAAGCAGGCAGCTTCAGGGATTCATAAGCTAAGTAGAGCACAGTATCATCAGCAAACAAGTGGATACTGGCTTTTTATGCCTACGCCCAGGCTGTTGAGATAGATGGCAAACAATAATGGCCCAGTATGGAGCCCTGAGGGACACTCTTTTATCAGTTTAAGTGGAGAGAGCTTTCCTTCAGCCTTGATTTGTTGATGCCTGCCAGAGAGTAGTCTTGGAACCATCCCTATGAGGTTGAGTCAATGCCTATAGTTTTTAAGGTGGAGAGGAGCAGGCAGTGGTCGATGGTGTCGAATGCCTTACTGAGGTACAAAAAAACAGCACAAACAATTTTTTATTATCTAAGTCCTGCTGCCATCATTAGTTACTTTTGCCAGAGCCGTGATTGTACTATGCTTTGCTCTAAAGCCAGACTGCATTAGGTTAAGCAAGTTTGAATTGTCTAAGAAAGATCTCAGCTGTGTATCCATGATTTTTCCAGTAGCTTGGAAAGTATGGGTAGGAGGAAGATTGGCCTATAGTTATTTAGGTCACAGGATCCCCTGATTTAAACAGGGGATGACGTAAGCAGTTTTTCATACCTGGGATGGGGACCTTGTGATAGAGACAGGTTGAATAGGTGTGATATAGTGTGGCAAGAATGTGGTATGCTATTTTCAAGAAATATGGGTTGAAGGAGTCAGCCCTGGCACTTTTTAGTATCCAGTTGTAGAAGATCTTTAACTTCTTTTATGGTGGTAGGTAAAAAGAGAAGACCACATTATTGATACTTGGTTCTGGAGGTTGGGTGTTGATCTGTGGAAGGAGACTGCTTACTGGTGCATTATCAAATGCCAGGCCTGCAGTGGCAAAATGATTGTTGAAAGCCTGCAGTATCTCGATTTTATCGTTGATGGTAACATTATCAGTGGTGATTTCAGAAGGAAGCACATTTCCTGGGGAGTGACCAGACAGTTCTTTTATGGTGGACCAGAACTTGGTAGGGCAATTTGATGCAGAGAGTAGCTCAGATTGATAAAAGTTGATCTTGGCCTCTCTGACCAACTTAGTGCAGGCATTTCTAGCTGTCCTGAAGAGACACCAGTCTACATCGCATGTGATTTGCGGCCTTTTTCCAGAGATAATCTCTTAAGGCAGCCTTCAGTTCTGCTGAAAACCAATGACAGGTTCTGGTTTTATTCATGCTTTAACCAGGGGGCATGTTTGTTTAGGGTACTGGTTATGATTTCATGGAAAACATCATAGGCATCACTCACTGATTTAGCCAGGTAGAAACTCTGCCATAGCAAACAGTTTTTAGATCACTGAAGTATGCAAAAGGATTGAAGTTCTGTCTGGATCTTTTAGTGGAAAATTTTGATGTTGATAGGGGTTTGGTAACAGTTTTATACCAGCAATAAGGCAGTGGTCACTAACATCCGCTGAGAGGATACCAGCATGGGAAAAGGAGTGGAGTTTGCTAACAAGGAGTAGTCCAAGATGGTGCTTCTCATTGGATTTTTCTTGTTATTGCGAGTTGGCTCAGTAATAAGTTGAGTGAACCCATGAGAGTCACAGAAGTGCTTCAGGGGTAACGAGACCTTAGTCAGCCAATTGTAGTTAAGATCACCTAGTTTAATTGTTTCAGCGGGCAGAATCCAGGTGGGATGACAGATGTGACAGGAGTTGCGGTCCTGCTGCTGGAGGTCTATAACAGCCTATGATGTGGAACACCACTGATGGGGAAAGTTCGACAGGCATTCAAATCCACCAGCAATGGAGGTAGCATCTAATATGGACACTGTGAATTTGCTTTAACGTAATGGCTACTCCGCCACCCTGGTCTGCCTGTCGGCTCTGAAGAGGAGGTAGTTAGGGATGTTAACCTCTCTGTCTGGGGTGGACGTCCAAAGTCAGGATTCCAAGACCACGAGTACGTCTGGTGCAGTATGGATAATCCAAGCCTGGACAGAATCAAACTTTTAAAAGACTACAAACATTTGCATACAAAAGCTGATTCCTTTCAGTGGTGTAAGTTCAGAGGGCATGAAAGCGCTTTTGGGCTGGGTTAAGTTCATCGCTGCCTGAGGCTGCAAGTAGAAGGAGCACAATTTTCCTCAGGGCAGCAAGGAGAAGTTTAAAGGCACAAATCTTTCTGCAACTAGTATAGGTTTGAGTAAAGGGGTCCGGGACCAAAGCTTCCCTTGTGCTGCCCCTAAGGACGATAGCCTAAAATCCATCCAGAATAACACCATGCCACAGGTTTTGGATGGATAGGGTATGGGGCCATGTAGAGGATATTGGATAGCGGTTCCGCCTCGATTAGATTCCACAAACTGAGAGGGATCAGAGGCATACAGTGGCAGTGTAATTTATTCATAATGTTGATATATGGGGAGTCTAGCAGTGTAGGCATGACTCTTTGTTGGGATCAATTCTATTTGGTTGCTTTGCCACATAGGATACTAAGCAAAGTCTGACTAATAAACAGAGCCAAACAAGGTCTCTCATGCTTGCCCTTTATGTATAAAAAGGGCATGCTGCAATGAAACCTGCTAGCCAGGTTCTATAAGTCCCAGAGGTTGTTGCTTCATGCAACTATTTGAGAGGTTAAGAATCGGTGTTATGCAAGATAATTGTATGCATCCCTGGCAGCAAAGACGTCTTGTGTATTTATCTTTATCAGACAAGGGTATCCTATTGGGGACACTTTTGTAGAAAAGGAGGGGAGATTACCTGTATTATGATGGTTTATAATAGCATGCCACTAGGGGCGGTGTTATACAAATGTTAGCAGGAAAGACCGTCCGAGGGGAGAATAGAGTATAAACAGAAGAGGGACCTATGGGGTTAAAGGTGGGCAAGAAGGCTAATAATAACACCTAGGGAGGGGAGGGACTGGCTGGTGAAAATTGCGGCTTTACTGTACCTCTGCAGCTGAAAGCCGCCTGAGGAAGGGTCTCTGGCAGTGGCTGAGGAAGCGCCGACCACCCCGGTGGCCGCTTGTCCTGCGGTGGATGAGCTGTGAGCCCTGGAGGTTCCCTGCCAAAGAAGGAGACAGAAAGGGCACTATTAATACTGGTCTCTGGCAGGGGCCAAGCAAACCAGTGAAAGCAGCCAAATTAGAAAGACAAAGGAGGATTTCTTGCGCCTGAGGTCTAGCTTGTGTCTGCACTAAAACAAAGACGGGCTGTGAACACTTAATTTCAAACTCTAAACAATCAGGCAATGGCTCTAAACATTATTCAAAGCTTACAAATGGTACAAACAGTTTTAAATAACTATTTTTGCACTGTGTTTTGAAGGAAATGGCTCTTTTTTGCCCAGTTTTTGGATTAGAGGAGACGTGTAAGGCGAGCCAATTGGAGCCTGCTGAAAAAGGTGCTCACAATTCAATAGGCTGCAGCTTTGCCATACCTCTGCAGCTGAAAGCATCCAGGAAGTGGTCTCAGGTGGGCTGAGGGAAGCGCTGACGCCCGGTGGCTGCTTGTCCTGCGGGGATGAGCTGTGAGCCCTGGAGAGTTCCTGGCTAAAGAAGGAGACAGAAATGGGCATTATTAATAATGGTTTCTGCAGGAGCCAAACAATCCAGTGAATGCAGGCAATAAGAAAGACAAAGGAGCGATTTCCTTGGCGCCTCAAGGTCTAGTTTGTGTCTGTACTAAAACAAAGAGGGGCTGTGAACACCTAAGTTTCAAACTCTAAACAATCAGGCAATGGCTCTAGACATTATTCAAAAGCTTACAAATGGTACAAACAGTTTTAAATAACTATTTTTGCATGGTGTTTTGAAAGAAACAGCTCTTTTTGCCCAGTTTTTGGATTAAAGGAGATGTGGAAGGTGAGCCAATCGGAACCTGCCTGAAAAAAGGCACTCACAATCCAATAGGCTACAGCTTTGCCATAACTCTGCAGCTGAAAGCGTCTGGGGAAGTGGTCTCGGGTGGTGGCTGAGGAAGTGCCGACCACCCAGTGGCCACTTGTCCCAGTGGCAGATGAGCTGTGAGCCCTGGAGGGTTCCTGCCCACAGCCGAAAGCGCCTGGGAAGTGGTCTCGAGCGGCGGCTGAGAAAGCACCGACTGCCTGGTGGCCACTTGTCCTGTGGCGGATGAGCTGTGAGCACTTGAGGGTTTCTGGCTCTGCAGCTGAAAGTGTCCAGGGAAGTGGTCTCCGGGCAGCAGATGAGGAGTGCCGACCACCAGTGACCACTTGTCTCCTGCGCGGACGAGCCAGGAGAGCCCTGGAGGGTTCCTGGCTCTGCAGCTGAAAGCGCCCAGGAAGTGGTCTTGAGCAGCGGCTGAGGAAGCACCGACCGCTTCAGGTCAGCTTGTCCTGTGGCAGATGAGCTGTGAGTCTCTGGAGGATTCCCGGCTCTGCAGCTGAAGTGTCCGGGAAGTGATCTTGGGTGGCAGCTGAGGAAGTGCTGACTCCTCAGAAGCCACTTGTCCTAGGCAAATGAGCTGTGAGCCCTGAGGGTTCCCAGCTCTGCAGCTGAAAGTGTCTGGGGAGTGGTCTCGGCGGTGGCTGAGGAAGCGCCGACCACCCAGTGGCCGCTTGTCCTGTGGCAGATGAGCTGTGAGCCCTGGAGGGTTCCCAGCAAAGAAAGAGACAGAAAGGGGCACTATTAATACTGGTCTCTGGCAGGGACCGAGCAATCCAGTGAAAGCAGCCAAATTATAAAGACAAAGGAGTGATTTCCTGGTGCCCTGAGGTTAGCTTGTGTCTGCACTAAAACAAAGAGGGGCTGTGAACACTTAAGTTTCAAACTCTAAACAATCAGGCAATGGCTCTAAACATTATTCAAAAGCTTACAAATGGTACAAACAGTTTTAAATAACTATTTTTGCATGGTGTTTTGAAGGAAACAGCTCTTTTTTGCCCAGTTTTTGGATTAAATGAGATGTGGAAGAAGAGCCAATCGGAACCTGCCTGATAAAAGGCACTCAAATCCGATAGGCTGCAGCTTTGCCATAACTCTGCAGCTGAAAGCATCCGGGGAAGTGGTCTCGGTGGTGGCTGAGGAAGTGCCGACCGCCCAGTGGCCACTTGTCCTGTGGCAGATGAGCTGTGAGCCCTGGAGAGTTCCTGGCTCTACAGCTGAAAGCGTCCGGGAAGTGGTCTCGAGCGGCGGCTGAGAAAGCACCGACTGCCCGGTGGCCACTTGTCCTGTGGTGGATGAGCTGTGAGCACTTGAGGGTTTCTGGCTCTGCAGCTGAAAGTGTCCAGGGAAGTGGTCTCGGCAGCAGTTGAGGAAGTGCCACCGCCCGGTGACCACTTGTCCTGTATGGATGAGCTGTGAGCCCTGGAGGGTTCCCAGCTCTGCAGCTGAAGCATCTGGGGAAGTGGTCTTGGGTGGCGGCTGAGGAAGTGCTGACCGCCCAGTGGCCGCTTGTCCTGTGGCAGATGAGCTGTGAGCTCTGGAGGTTCCTGGCTCTGCAGCTGAAAGCATCCGGGAAGTGGTCTCGGTGGCGGCTGAGGAAGCGTTGACAGCCCGTGGCCACTTGTCTCATGGGTGGATGAGCTGTGAACCCTGGAGGGTTCCCCTGCCTGCAGCTGAAAGCATCTGGGGAAGTGGTCTCAGGCGGTGGCTGAGGAAGCGTTGACCACCCGGGTGGCTGCTTGTCCTGCGGCAGATGAGTTGTGAGCTCTGGAGGGTTCCCAGCTCTGCAGCTGAAAGCATCTGGGGAAGTGGTCTCGGCGGTGGCTAAGGAAGTGCCGACCACCGTATCCACTTGTTCTATGGGATGAGCTGTGAGCCCAGGAGGTTCCCAGCCTGCAGCTGAAAGCATCCAGGGAAGTGGTCTCGGCAGCGGCTGAGGACTGGCCGGTGGCCACTAGTCCTGCAGTGGATGAGCTGTGAGCTCTGGAGGATTTCCTTGGCACCCTGAGGTCTAGCTTGTGTCTGCATTAAAACAAAGAGGGTTGTGAACACTTAAGTTTCAAACTCTAAATAATCAGGCAATGGTTCTAAACGTTATTCAGATCTTACAAATGGTACAAACAGTTTAAATAACTATTTTTGCACTGTGTTTTGAAGGAAACAGCTCTTTTGCCCAGTTTTTGGATTAAAGGAGATGTGGAAGGTGAGCCAATTGGAGCCTGCCTGAAAAAGGCATTCACAGTCCAATAGGCCTCAGCTTTGCCGTACCTCTGCAGCTGAAAGCATCTGGGGAAGTGGTCTCAGGCGGCGGCTGAGAAGCGCCGACTGCCTGGTGGCCGCTTGTTCTGCGGGCGGATGAGCTGTGAGCCCTGGAGGGTTTCCGGCTCTGCAGCTGAAAGCATTTGGGAAGTGGTCTTGGGCGCAGCTGAGGAAGCCGACCGCCCAGTGGCCGCTTGTCCTGCAGCCGGATGAGCTGCGAGCCCTGGAGGGTTCCCAACTCTGCAGCTGAAAGTGTCCAGGGAAGTGGTCTCGGATGGCAGCTGAGGACCAGTCAATGGCTACTTGTCCTTTGACGGATGAGCTGTGAGCTCTGGAGGATTTCCTTGGTGCCCCAAGGTCTAGCTTGTGTCTGCACTAAAACAAAGAGGGCTGTGAACACTTAAGTTTCAAACTCTAAATAATCAGGCAATGGCTCTAAACATTATTTAAAAGCTTACAAATGGTACAAATAGTTTTAAATAGCTATTTTGTTCTGTGTTTTGAATGAAACAGCTCTTTTTTGCCCAGTTTTTGGTTTAAAGGAGATGTGGAAGGCAAGCCAATTGGAGCCTGCCTGAAAAAGGCACTGCAATCCAATAGGCTGTGGCTTTGCCGCACCTCTGCAGCTGAAAGCGCCCGGGGAGTGGTCTCGGTGTGGGCTGAGGAAGCGCCGACTGCCCTATGGCTGCTTGTCCTGTGGCAGATGAGCTGTGAGCCCTGAGGGTTCCTGGCTCTGCAGCTGAAAGTGTCCAGGGAAGTGGTCTCGGGCGGTGGCTGAGGAAGTGCCGACTGCCCAGTGGCTGCTTGTCCTGAGGTAGATGAGTTGTGTTCCCTGGAGGGTTCCGGCTCTGCAGCTGAAAGCATCCGGGAAGTGGTCTCGGCAGCAGCTGAGGAAGCGCGACCGCCGTGGCCGCTTGTCCTGCTGCGGCGGATGAGCTGTGAGCCCTGGAGGTTTCCGCTCTGGAACAGGAACTGTCCACCTGCCCGGGACCCTTGACCCAGTATAGCAGGAACTTCCACCTGCCCCAGGAACCTTGACCAGTATGGCAGGAACTGTCCACCTGCCCCAGGACCCTCAGTCCTCCCATACCGCTCCTTTGCCTTGTGTGCCTCCTTTCTCAATCCCACTTCCTGTATCAGACAGAGCTGGTGGGAAAATGAAAAAATCCTCAA
Source organism: Neoceratodus forsteri (assembly GCA_016271365.2). Lineage (NCBI taxonomy): Eukaryota > Metazoa > Chordata > Ceratodontiformes > Ceratodontidae > Neoceratodus > Neoceratodus forsteri. The sequence continues at coordinate 555,278,265 of CM057452.1, read as the reverse complement.
GAAAGAGGAGAGCAACCCTCAACCTAGGCTTATAAAACCCCTAAGGACCCATTGCAAGGATCCCTACAAGCCATGCCCCTGGCCAATCCAGTACCCCTTGAGTTGTAACCATCATCACCTAGCACCTGTCTGTCATGACCTCACCTGCCCTCCCTTGCTCCTTGTCACTCCTTGTGACCTCACCAGACTCCTCCTCCCCTCTGGCCCCCTGTCTGTTCCTCACACCTTCCTTCCCCTCCTATCCCTTCCCTCCTCCCCTCCTCTGTTCTCTGCTTCCCTCATTTCATCTGGGCTGCCATCAGACACCCAGGTTGCCTTTATTGGCAACCCTACTTGTCCCATGATCATCCCTCTGAAATTATTTGAATGTCCAAACCAAGTAAATGGGAGCACAAAGGCTAAATTGTTTATTTACACCACTGTAACATTATGTACATCTGCATAAGTCAGTCATATTTACAACATAAGCAGTTTATTCACAACAGTCTATTACAATTATCCATATTAATACACAATCAATCTTGCATTGAATTACCTTTTCCTTCTTCTCTCGGAATCTGGATGTCTCATCCAACCCCTGCCACTGACCATCAGTCTTCTCTCCTGTACTTTAGCAAGGTCTGGATGCCATAGACCAAACCCCTAGCCATTCTATCTACTCCTCCTTCCCACCTCTAAACACGTCCAGGTGCCTGCCCCTGGCACATGCACCCTCCTCCTTTTTCCCACCCGGCCCTGGCTGTTTCTCCCACTTCCCTCTAGGCCCTCCTCCCCTGTCCTAATTCTCTTCCGCTAGCCGCCTCCAGCTTGCATTGGATGGTGGTGCTTTTCCCCCTACGGGACCTGGTTCTACCATAGCCTTACCGCAGCCAGCTGCCAGAGAGCCAGTAAAAATACTGCCAAACCCCTATCAGATAAATGCACTCCATCCCCCTATAAAGGCACATCTTGTTGAAAGTAATGCCCTGTGTGGAACACAAACTCCCCATCCCCATTATTAATGCTGCCATTCTCCTATTTAGCCATTTTTGGACTCTTTCAATTGCTCCAATACTGGCTGCCTGACACCAAACCCTCCTTGATATAATGTCAGACCACACAATCTCCACCCTGGACCACCAACCCTTGATGGTCTGCAAACTGCCATGATAGCTTTCAACAGGGCTCCCCATGGCGTCTTCCCTAAATCATTGCCCCCAAGGTGAATAACTAATATATCCGGCCTGCCCCAAAGCAATTTAAGTTCCTCAAAATGGGTAGCAATTGAGACCAGCGCATTCCCTGAATCCCTTTCAATCATATCTGGGCTTCAGGTTCTCTATGACTCCCTCTCCCTTAGCTACTCACCGTGTACTTCTCACCCAGTAGACATAGGGCGTCCCAGGATCCACATAATCTGTTGCTTCTTGTCACCTGCTGATAGAAGAAAAACAGAGAAGTAATTTTAAAGTCTGATATAGCACTTGTAACAGTCGACATGCCAGCGGCCAAATCCTTTATTTCTTCACAGATCCCCCCTCCCGAGCAATGCTGATGCTGCCCTAATTCTAAAAGCATGCGTGGTGAACTGTGCAGAGTCATGCCCTTAAAAGTCAATGCCATCTTCAATATCCCCACCACCTGGTAACACACTGCCACTCCCCGTTCCCATGTTGAAACCAGGTACCTGTGTCTGATGCCTGAATGCTCCTGTATTTCTCCATGGCTTCCACTGCACAGACCTGCCCTTCTCCACTGTGCAGGATATGTAGCCAGGTGCCCCATCCCATCTGGTCCATCTTTGATCGTCATAACCAAAATGTGCAGGCCCTCCTTGAAAAATGAATGTCTCCTCCCCATACCATCCATCCGTGTCGCTTTTGTGTTTTGACACCAGCTCGCCCACCTTAAAGGCCCCTGTACAGTAATGTGAATACCGCCTGAAAAGGCAGACCTTGGCTGCTAGTAACATAAGGCCCCAGTGCCCCCATGACTGCCACTACAATGTCGTGTGTTGTGGGTCTCGTGGTCTGTTTGCAGGCCCTCCCCTTCTGCCACCCCAGGAGCATGCGCCGACTTTTTTCTTTGGGCTCTGGCCAACCCCTGGAAACACAGGCCCAACCTTTGCCTGCTAGCAGTACTGCCATGGAGAAGTGGGCCATCCCTTCTCCCATCTATCCACCATAAATCTCATTACCTGTTCTTCTAGAGGCCAGCATACTTACCACCATGCCCTGCTGCAACCAAACCCTTGAAGGCTTCCCACGCACTTTCATAGGCCCTCAGAATGTTGTCCAACCAGGATCTCCGATACAACATTCGGGCTTGCCACCCAATTTCTCACAGATGGTCTGGTATCGGGTTTTTACCATCTCTGCATTAGGGGACAGCCTCCTGAACCTGCCCAATTGGAAATGTGAAAGGCTGTCAGCGATCTCATTCTTTACCCTTCTACATGCCTCACTCTAAAGGAAAGGTTCAAGTGCAGTCTTAGCAGAACCAGTTGTCTGGCAACCCTAGCCACCGCCTCAGTGTGTCCTGTCTTCCTGTTAATTACCTCTACCACCCCTTTGTTGTCATACCAGAACACCACCTTTTGTATCTCATCTCCTCCCCATACCACCAATGCTACCCAAATAGAGAAAATCTCTAGAACATAATGTCTTTCTGTAAACCCCAAGCTTTCTAACTGGTGGGCCATGGTTCTGCCATCCACTTGCCCCATAGTATGCCCCAAAGCCTGATGCACCTGATGCATCCATGTACAACTGCAGGGCCTCACTGTCTACCCAATCCTCCTGCCAAAAATCACTCCATTATACTCCTCTAAAAAATCATTCCACACAAGAAAGGTCCTCCTGTATCCCTTTTTGATGTCAGTCCAATAGTGCGAGCGCTTTGCCTTGCTCGTGGCCTGGCCATAATCGCCCGGCGTGAAAACTCTGCCTGGGCGGATCGCCTTACAAGTGAAATTGAGATGGCCCAGCAGTTGCTGTATTACTACCAACAGCACCTTCTCCTACTGAATACCTGACTGAGAAGCTCCTTCAGTTTTCCACTTTGGCTTGCGGCAGCTGAAAAATTCCCCCACCATATCCAATTAAATTCCCAGGAACTCAATCACTCTGGCAGGCCCTTCTGTCTTCCCTCTGCCAGGGGATACCGATTGTTACTCATAAAGCCTGAAAATCCCCAACATCCTATACCTCTGCCCTGGATTCACCTATGAGCAAGAAATCATCCAGGTAATGTACTACCCAGCTGTGCCCATACCTGTGCCTGAAAACCCATTGCATCCATGTGCTAAATACCTCAAAGGTGGAGCAGGCTACCAAGCACCCATGGTCATGGCCTTGTCAAAATAAAATCCGCCATCAAATTGGAAACCAGTAAGTCCCAATCCTCTGGTCAGATGGGCAAAAGGCAGAATGTGGATTCAATATTCGTTTCACCAGTCACACCTCCTTACCGCATTCGATAAGCAGCATGCTGAATCAAGGGATGCATATGACACTGCACTGTCCTCGTCAGGGATACCATCATACACAGAAGTGCCTTCCAGATATGACAGGTGGTGAATTAGCCACTACTCCCCAGCTGTTTTTGGGCACCAGCCAGAGGGATATCTGAAACTGACCACAAGGGGAGCCTCGAAGGCCTTCTACCCTACCAGCCTCCTTCTCTTTTGATTTTTCCTTTTGTGAAGACAGATTCTTGGCCCTAGCCCCTTCCTGTTCCCTCGAACTTTAACGAAACCCTTGGGAAAACCCTCCTCAGCAAAGTTTCCCTTTATGATCCGGGTAATCCACTGTCCATGCCTCCACTACCTCCTGTTTTATTGGTGTTCTGGCCAGCGCAAAACCCAATCATAAAACCTTTTCCAACTGAATATTAGTTCCAACCATAGTTGGAATTGTACCCACCGTTCCGGAACCCCAACCCCTGCTCCCAAAATTCCCACCTGTACCTCCCTTCCCCGACCTCCAAAGCTGCGAGTTCTTGCCTCACTCACACCCCCAGATCGGACTGGAGGTGTTTCAGCATTTTAACACCGGGTACATTCTCCCACACATAGAGCAGGTATGTTTAACCTGCAGTTTGCCCAGGTGCACGCTGCTCTGTTGAAAACCCAGCATGACGCAATCTTTGGTCACCCCTGACCAGCTACCTTTTTGCTGACTTCTGATGCCACCCCCACCTGGGTGGACAAGGTCCTCACCCATAGCTTGGAATGCATGCAATCCCATCTCAGATCCCCTTGAAGCCATCCTCTGCCAGAATGCTTCATCATATTCCAGCCATCCATACCCTTTCTGCACCTTATAGGCATCCCTAATTTTAGCAGTGTATGTCAACGGGGACAGCTAAATCCAGTTGTTTTCCAATAAAATGGCACTATATATCAAGAAACCTGCTTGTCAGCTGTCCAGGTTTTTTCCTTATACATGGCTTCCTCCTCTTTGTGTCCCACCACTGCTAGTGCCATACCTCTCAACTGTCCCTGATTTTCAGGGACTTGATTTAGTCTAAAAATTTTATTCTGCCCTCCCTAAAATTGTGTTTCTGTGACTAAACAGTGGGGTTATAAGTACAAAATAATATCAAACATAAAAGTTACAGACTTGTTCTTTCTTAGTTGATTTTTTAAGCCTTGTCCCTGATTTATGAGGGAGGTTGAGAAGTATGGCTAGTGCCTGCTAATGCCACCGCCATTTCTGATTTTCCACCCTCTCCTTTGCTCTGTATTTCTTGGCCGTCTTTTTGTCTAACAGGCCAAATACATCCACATACTATCCTTTCCAAATCCTATCCTTTATGGAGGCTGGTACGTGATCTCCCAGTGAAAAACCTGGAGGAGCGTTGATAGTTTCCTCCCGGGCCGTGTCTCCCTCTTACCCTTTAGGCTTCCCTTACCTCCTTTTTCTCTCTTAAATTCTTCCAAAATCTTTTCCATAGTACCCAGCCCTTATCCCCATCCCGCTAATAAATCCTCCACATATTCCTTTAAACTAACTTACTCTGAAGGCTCCTCTGTATCCTTACCCCATCAGCATCCAGGTCCGTCGGTTCTGGTGTGAGCTCAGGGATGGGAACAGGCTCAGGGTCTGGAACTGGTCCCATAAGGTGCTTACCTCCAGCCCTCGTGCCCCTTGGCCCAGACAGCTGTTTATGCTTCCTCTCCATAGCCTCTTCTTTCTCCCTTTTTGCTGCCTTGTCTATCAGCTCGGTCATCTTGGTCATCAGTCAGGCTGCCTCGGATCTCATTTGGGCACTGGAAGCTGGAGGGGTTACTTTCTTAGGCACCATGATCTGCGGATGAATACTTAAAACAACAAAGGGACAAGAAACAGAAAGCATCAATGTCTGGAAGCTACCATCCTCACCACCCCAGTGGGTGTTTGCCCCCTGAACCAGCAGGTGAACAACGCAACACCTCCCACCCCATTCTGGCCACTATTAAGGCCTAGGGACTTCTTATTGTCAATATAAAATGTGGGGCTGGGCCTCTTGCTATTCGATCCAAAAAAATGGGGTGGGGGAAGGGGTGCCATTTTCTGTTCTAGCCCTCCCCATGGGTGGCGCCAACTTCCCTATAGAGCAGCGTGCTTGCAGTGGCAATAATGAGTTATATAAGCTTATTCAAGGAGCTCCAGTTCAAACTAAACTAAATTCAAGAGTACATGATTTTATCTTGAAGAACTCAACAAGGAAACACCAGACCTTAAAAAGTGAGAAGACCTGCAAATCACTATTGCAAAGGAAAATCGGCATTAACATAACATACACTTCTTGGAATTTGGCTGTCACAATGAAGAAACCAAATTTAATTTTACATACCACTGGGATCTTCCTCTGTGCCAGCCCTATACCCAAGGGCTATTAATTTATTACAATTCAATGCATGGAGCAGATGTTGAGACCTTAGAGACAACCCTACCAATTCCCATCCAATGGTCAGATGCTGAGAAAAACAAGGACAAACTCATTACAAAACCTGTAGCCCCAGTTGAGTTACTCCCAGGAATCACAACCTTTGCCGTCTGCTTCAGGGGATGTATTTATCACACTGCCCATCAGCTCTCACCTGTACCATGAGCCCTAAGAATAACTCCCTCATACCTGGGTACAGTGGTTCTCTCATCCGTGATCAATCCCCACACCGTGACCTAAGTGCCTCTGGTTCTGTCCCCTGCATGTTTCCAGCCCCCATGCTGCCTCCCATGGGACCGCCTTCCAGTGAGGGACTAGTAAAAAAACCCTTTCCCAGAGGCCTCTCTCCATGGCATTGGCTGGCCTAGCCTGGTAAAGAATTCACCGATCTCACTCAATTTATTTACAAATTTTTTTTTTTTTTTAACAAAATCTTGCTCCTTTCATCAAACCTCCCAAGCTGCCTTCTATGTCCATTTGAAGGCACCGTCCCCAAGTTTTAATCCACCAGGCTGCCACCCACTGCAATGCTCTGTAGGCCCCTTTTCAGCCTACATGGCCATGACATCAGATGCCACCAAATGGCCATTTTCTTTAAAGCATACCCCACTTGACAACTTACAATGCACAAAAACTTCCAAATCCCCCACTTGCACTTTGCAGAATTTTCTTGTTACCCCATGCATCTCTCCCTCCTGTATGCTGCACCCATTTGTCCCTCTCTTGGTTCCTTTTCTGTGCCACCAAATACCACAATGGCGCCTGGATGTGCTCGGTTCTCTTCGCAACCCCTAATACTTGCAGCCTTGCCATGGCTGCCCCAACTAAAACCACTCAAAAACTCAGCCTCTTGAAAAAACAGCCTGAGGGTGCCAGAGGAAATGAATGTCCTGAAATCTCTCCTCTTCAAAATGCCAAATCACCACCCCGAGATCAGAGGCCCTCCCGGCACACAAAAGCCCTGCTGATTGCCCAAACGAGAGCCTACTCTCATCATTGCTGCCCTTCTGCTTGCAAGGCCCCCACCTGCCGGACCCAACCAGGAGCCTGGTAAAGCAGGGGCCACCATGCAAATGACTCTTGCTCCACAAGGCATGCCAACCCACCGGTAAAACTGCTGCGGTTTCCTATATCCACTTCTCCAGACACTCGCCTCCCCAGATGGGAAGGATTAAAACCTTGAGAAACAACCTCTCTTCTCTACCCGAGCAAGCTGTATCAATGTCTCCAGGGATCAACTTGGAGAGAGCCACTTCTACTTCTAAATGCAAAACAAATAGCATGTCTTAATTTTTGGACCGGGCATTTACCAAACTTGTTTACAACAAAGAAACCGACCATGGCATCCTGCATCCCAGCATGTGTACAATCCGTTTCTCCACCGTTCAACAATAACAGCATTGTCAGAAACAAAATGCTATTTAACCATTTTTTTTTGTTTAAATAAATCAGACTTGGTCTCATCCTCTACTGTTTGAACTGTAGCAATTGAAAATTAAACTAGGCCCAGTGCTCCATGCGGTCACCATGCGGCCAGTAGGCCCAGAGCCCTCCCAAACAGCTATTGTACTTTTATCTATATTTCTTCTTCTTCTTTTTTGGAAAACCTTATACAGTTCTGCACTAAGCTGCTGAAACAGACCTTCAGCAGAAAATATGACTACCCTTTTATAGGAACAGCCTTAAAACAACAAAGACCCTCAGGCCCTGGCTGCCCAGGCACAAGAGTTGCAATACCTTCCCTAGTGGTGTAACAATCAGTGGAAATGTTGCCAATGCTGTGCTGAGATCAACTCAAATGAAAATCCCAGCAGAAAGAGTGACAGCAACCTCAACCTAGGCTTATAAAGACCCTAAGGACCCTTTGCAAGGACCCTACAAGCCACACCCCTGGTCAAACCAGGTACCCCTTCAGGTGTCGCATCATCACCTAGCACCTGTCCATCATGACCTCAGCTGCCCCTCTCCTTACTCCCTTGTCACTCCTCAGACCTTTCTCTAGGCTCCTCCCCTCTGGCCCCCTGTCTGTTCCTCTCACCTTCCCTTCCCCTCCCTATCCCTTCCCCCATCCCTTAAGCTTCCCTCATTTCCTCTGGGCTGCCATCAGACAATTCAGGTTGCCTTTTATAGGCAACCCTATTTATTGCTCTACCTACTATCTTATGTATTTCTATACCCCCTTTCTTATTCTTTATGATTATTATTATTTTTCCTCCCGGCCACCCTATTGCCTTCTATGTTGACAGCTATGTGCTTCTGCCACATAACTTGGCTATTTGTAGCATTTGTAAGTATATGTAGCTGTTGCTGTTTTGTGGGACCAGATCTTTGTACTGAGTCCTATCCCCCACTTTTCTTATATTACTTATAGCTTATAATCTCCCAGTATTCACTTGCAATTTCTCACATTCTAGTGTTTGCAATTTGATGTAGTTTGCTGCAGTTTCTATGGGCTTTCCTTAGGCTTCAGTAATGAGTCATCTACTCCCTCCACCCCTTTTTCCTAGTCTCGTTCATTTAGGTGTTACTTTCACCTAGCTTGTTTTCACTCATTTGAGTGATACTGCTAAATTCTTTTGCAGTGTTATGAGACTAATGTACCAGGTTTACTGCTTTTCCACACTTTTGCCAACTATTAGTCTGTTTCTTTCATCCTGGCACTTCTACAGAACAGCCTTAAAACTCAACACAATCTCATTTATTGCCAAACATAATATATTATTTGCATACTCTCTCTTTTAACACTGTATTATGAGGCCGTATCTTTGCACGAGAGTTACCCTCTCCCGCCAGACTCACTATTCCTGTAGCTTATTATCTCCAAGCATCTATTGGCTTCTGCTATGTAATTTGGCTATTTCTAGCATTTTGCAGTTTCATGTAGCTGCTGTTTTCATGAGTTTTCCTGATGCTACAGCAATGAGTTATTGTATGCCTCATCACGCCCCTCCCCCATGGCTGCACAGCGAGAGCCATGCTGACGTAGTGCTGTTACATACAGAAGGGATTCTGGAAGCACGTCATCAGATACCAAACCCACCACAGCTGTCTTCTTACATGGAGTAGAGTTGAACACCCTCCACATCCTGTCCATTAACTACAGTGTGCTTCCTTTCTCTCCTCCCGTTGCATTATTTACTTGCTCTTAATCCCAAAGAGGAGCTAGTAGGTGTTGAGTTTCACAATACTGCTCATTCTAAGGAAGTATAGGGGCAAGTCAACATCTGTAAAATAAAACATTTACTGTACGACTGTAATATAAAACATTTACTATACGACTGTGCTTCCAAACACTGGGGAAAGAAATGATCATGGGCTGCCTCATCTCTGCCATAACACGAATAACTTCTTTGTGTGTCCTGCAGCACTGTCTCCAGCTCTGCCACCAGCTACTTTGCTTATTTAGACCCTTGAACTTCATACAGAATTCCACCCCTGAAGGTTTCTTCATTATTATCCTATTTAGTGTTTCTTTAGAGTAAAACAACGCACTACTGTTTACAGGCTAACTTTGTTTATGTGTCCTGCAACACTGTCATCAGCTCCACACACCTTATTTAGGCAGTTTAACTTCATACAGACCTCCAACCCTTCACTCAAGTTTTCTATTTTTTTTTTTTTTTTTACGCCTCTGGCACTCCTCTCTTTGGGCTCCCCATAATGCTACCTCTTGTACCTGCCAGACTCACCCATCCTGGTGTCACTACACTGAGCCATGCATCTCCGCTCAGATCTCTGGTCAACTCTAGGGCTGGCGATCCCTGCTGGGGCCTCCGCTGTTCACTGTTGCAGATTGACTCCTGTGAACTCCTGCACTGTCCCTTTCAAAGTAGCCAGCTTGTCCCCACCAAGGGTGGCACCACAGAATAGTGGAGGAATGTCACTGTTGGCACCAGAAGGGGCATAGCCATTGAGTGTGCCACAGGAGGATCCCAGCATGGGCCTGGGTAGAGAGGCCATCATCCAGCATACCGGAGTGGCAATTTTCCTGTTCTGTATCCCTGCTCACCCTCCTCCCCACTGATAGACATGCATGGCTGACGTGGCGTGGATGCCAGATGGTGCATTGTTACCCATGCTATCACTGGCACCTCCACAAGCCACCACCAGGAGCCACTGAAGAGTGACATGGCAACCACCCTCCGCCCAGGAGCCAGCCTCTGCTCCTGATGTCCTGCGCTTGGGATGTGAACCTAGGTCACCAGCATGCCAGAGTGATCTCCCATCACTCAGCACCATAGCTAGCCATCCTTATCCTATTTATGTGTTTCTTAAGAGAGAAACAGTAGTGCTGATGTTCAAGTCTCCATGTGTACAACTGCAAAACTGCCCTCCAAAATGCCTTCAGCCTGTGAACATTCAAGTTCAGGTTTATTACAGGAAATACTCAATTGAGCAAGCGCATTCACAAGGAGGTCCTGATGACGGTGACAACACAAGCAATACATACAAAAGCAGTGCAAGTTTTATACAGTAATGGATACATTCATAATACAAGGTACAATGCAATCAAGAAAGGTGTAATTGGATACAGAGCAACAATCTGGGCTACACTTGAACAAAATGGAAAAACATGCAGAGCATTCATAGGCAGTGACATATATAGCAATGTATAGCAAACAAAAGCAGCCAGGAAACATGATTTTGTCCGGAGGACAATCTGAACATACACTTAAATGTAAAAAACAATGCAGGGCATTCATGAACAATAACAATACGTGCTAAATAAGATCAGGCAGGAAAACAAACAAGAAGATACTGAAGTTGAAGGGGTGCCGGAGATGAGAGGTATAAGTGCTAGGTAATCAAATGCAAAGTTACGAGGAGAATACTGTCCGTTTGACAGTGGCAGCCCTCCTTGAGATATTTTTGGCCACAGTTTTATAGACATTCACAGAAACAAGGTCAGTCTAGCTGTGTTTCAGAGTAGAGGGAACATGATCAAGACAGGCTCAAAAGCCTTCAGTACTTACCATCTGACAGGCACACTGGGAGGAAAGAGGAACTAATGCAGCATCAAAGCTGTCATGAATAAACTCTGAGTCATTTTTATAAGGTCCAAGACACGCTGTGCAGAAATGCAGCATGATGGTGCAATGCTGGCACTGCTGTTTACAGCATAAATTTACTTCTGTGTGTCCTGTGCCATTGCCACCAGCTTCTGCACCAGCTACTTTACTTATTTAGATCATTGAACTCATACAAGACTTCCAGCCCTCTAATCCTTTTGTCATCCTTATCCTATTTATATGTTTCTTTAAAGTCAAATGGTGGCAATGATGTTTAAGTTTCTGTCTGTACAACTGCAGAACAAAAAATCCTTCAGCCTGAGAAAACCTAACTGTGTCTCACAAGTGGAGGGAAAGCTTTCAGTACTTACCATCTGAACAAGCACACTACAGAGAAAGAGGAAGGAACACAGCATCAAAGCTGTCATGAATAAACTTTGACTCATCTTTATAAGGTTTGAGATGAGCTGCACAGACATGTAGTACAACGGGTTCCTACATTGAGATGTTGTCTAAAAGTTTATTTGTAGTGGGTGCCACACACCAGGTTGTGTGTTCTTCCTCAAGGGGAAGGGTGGAAGGTGGTTAACTTTAATGCTAGGAGCCTTGGGAGAAAAGCTGCAGAGTTACAGGTGCTCATGGCAGAGGAAGAGGTGGACATTGCAGCCATCACAGAAACATGGGCCACCCAATACAATGGCTGGGACCTGTCTGTACCAGGGTTCAGGTTATTTCATAGGGACAGGGTGATTGGGAAAGGAGGGGTGGCACTATATGTGAAGGAAGGACTGAAGTGTGTAAGGGAGGAAGGGAGGGGGATAGTATGCAGGTCACTTTGGATGCAAATCCAAGATTCCAAGAATAGGATTCTCAGAATGGGAGTAGTGTACAGGCCGCCTCTCAGATGGCATGAGTTAGACAGGGAACTAGTTTGACAGATCAGGAGGACCTGCAAGAAGGATTGTGTGGTGATTGTGGGGACTTCAACATGCCAGGAGTGGACTGGAGTACCCCAACAACCAGGAATGGAAGGGAGCAGGTACCGCTGGATGCCTTCCAGGACAACTCTTGCTGCAAATGGTCAGTGAACCAACTAGGTTAGGGAATACCCTTGATCTTGTGCTGGCAAATGGGGAGTTTGTGAGAAACTTATGGTGGAAGAACGCTGTCAGGAGTGTCCACCAGTCAGTATGGCTCACACCGGATATGAGCAAGGAAGGTGGAATCTGGCACAAGAGTGCTGGACTTCAGGAGGGCCGACTTTGGGAGGATGGGGAAGTGGTAAAGGGTTCCTGGCCAGAAGATTAATATACAAGTTAGCCAGCCTGGGAGTGGGTCCCAAGATGATAGCCTGGGTAAAGAATTGGCTGGAGAATAGGACACAGAGGGTAATAGTAAATGGAGTCCACTCTGAAGAAAGGGGGTTACTAGTGGGGTGCCACAGGGTTCAGTATTAGACTGATCCTCTTCAATATCTTTATAAGCGACATTGCAGAGGTACTGGAAGGAAAAGTATGTCTCTTTGCAGATGACACAAAGATCTGCAACAGAGTTGATGCACAAGGTGGGGTGGAAAGGATGAGAAGGGACTTGTATGGTTAGAGGAATGGTCAAATGTATGGCAGCTTAGATTTAATGCTAAGAAGTGCAGTAATGCACCTGGGAAACAAAACCCAGGGAAGAGAGTACACAATGGGGTGAGATACTAACAACAACAAAATGGAAAGGGACCTGGGGGTAGTCATATCAGATTACTTAAGGTGGGCAAGCAATGTGAGAGGGCAGTAAGGAGGCTGGGGGATACTGGGATTCATAGGGAGCGGCATCACCAGTTGAAAACAGGAAGTTGTTATCCCTCTGTACAGACAGCTGGTGAGACCCCATCTGGAGTACTGTGTGCAGTTAGTTCTGGAGACCCAATCTCCGCAAGGACATAGACAAGATGGAAGCTGTCAGAGGGGCAACTAAAATGGTGCAGGGTCTGCACCAGAAGACATATGAAGAGAGACAAAGGAGCTTAATATGTATATCCTTGAGGAAAGGAGGGAGAGGGGGAACATGATAGAAACTTCAAGCACCTCAAGGAATCAACAAAGTCCAAGAGGAAGCATCTTTCAAAAAAGAGGTGCAAGAACAAGGGGCACAATTTGAAGATAGAGGGAGGCGGCTCAGAGGTAATGTGAAGTATTTTTCACAGAGAGGTCGTGGTTGCATGGAACAGCCTTCGGAGAGAGGTTGTGGAGTCAAAACAGTGGTTGAATTCAAGCATGCATGGGACAGCCATAAGGCAATTTGGGGGTGGGGTAGAAAAGTAGGCTGCTGGTTAGCTAGGATCTGCAGCTTATCCATTAGGTAGGGAAATGGGCAGACTGGGTGGGCCAAGCGGTCCTTAACTGCCTTCAAATTCTATGTTTCTATGTTTCAACCTAGTATGGGCACTAACTAGAGGTGGGAGCTCATAAAGCTGGGGATAGTGGAGGCAACCAAACCTGCTGCAAGGCCCAGAGCAAGAAGGCTAGGGCTACGAACCCAAGCTGGTGAGGAGGAGGTCATGGAAAGGTTAGGAGAAAAAGAGCTGCCTTTAGGAGGTACAAGAAAACAGGAAGTGGGGGAGGACAGGGAGGAGTACCTGAAGGAATCGAAGGAGGTGACACGGGCAATAAGGGGAGCCAAGGCATCTCAGGAGCTCAGGCTGGCACAAGGCATTAGAAGGGGAGAAGGACTTCTTTAGGTACATCAGGGAGAAAAGGAGCTGTAAGGACCACATAGTAAGGATTAGGAAGGGAGGGGTTGGGTGGAAGCAGAGTGCGATAAGGCAGAAGCATTAAATGATTACTTCTGCTCGGTATTTACTAAAGAGAAGAGGAGGGTGATACCCAAGGGGAGAGAATGGCAGAAATTGGCTGGAGGGGGTGACAGATGGGAAATCATGGAGGCAGAGTTCGAAAGGGTTTGAAGGCACTGTGGGTGGACAAGGCACCAGGCCCAGATAGCATCCACCCCAGGGTACTGAAGAAGCTGGCAGAGGTCCTTGTGGGACCTTGGCAGACCTATTTAATGCCTCACTACCTCAGAATGTGTACCTCAGGATTGGAGAATGGCTCTGTGGTGCCCTCCACAAGAGTGGCCCACGGAATAACCGGGGAACTACAGAACGGTGAGCCTCACATCCATCGTGGGTAAGCTGATGGAGACTATCCTGAAGGAGTGACTGGTGGCCATCCCAGAGGCCAAAGGACTACAGGACAGCAGACGGCATGGCTTCATATGTGGCAGATCCTGCCAAACCAACCTGGTGGATTTCTATGACTGGGTAACTAGGCAACTGGACAGGGGCCATGCAGTGGATGTCCTGTATCTGACTTCAATAAGGCATTCTACTCAGTGCCACATGGGAGGCTGGGAAGTAAGTTAGAAGGCACAGGGTGGGTGCAAAGCTGGTGAGATGGGTAGGGAACTGGCTTCAGGGAAGGCAACAGAGGGTGGTGGGTGGGGAGCTCTCACACCCAAGGGTAATGACGAGCAGTGTGCCACAGGGCTCGGTGTTGGGACCAGTGTTGTTTGGGATATTCATTGCAGACATATCACTGGACATCAAGAGCAAGATCAGTCTGTTTTCTGATGATACCAAGATGGGAGAAGTGGTGGACAACCTAGGGGTTAGCAGGGGTTGCAGAATGATCTGACAAAGCTTGAAACCTGGTCAGACACCTGGTAACTGGGGTTTAATGCCAAAAAGTGCAAGGTGCTGCATTTTGGGTGAAGAACCCAAGGAGGAGTTACCAGCTAGGGGAGTGCAGCTAGCCCAGACATAGGAGGAGAAGGATCTGGGGTGCTCATTACAGGGTCAATGAACAACTCAGCACAATGTAGGAAGGCAGCTGCAAAGGCCAACAAAATGCTGGGTTGCATTGCAAAGGGTATATCCTCGAGGAGGGAGGAGGTGATTCTGCCACTGTATGGGTCATTAGTTAGACCGCACCTGGGTACTGCGTGCAGTACTGGTGCCCGTATCTGAAGTGGGACATTAAGTTACTGGAGGGGTTCAACACAGGTGAAAAGATGATCAGGGGCTGGGGGACTTATTATACGAGAGGAGGCTGAGGAGTTGAACATGTACTCGCTGGAGGAGAGGAGGGACGGGGACATGTTTGAAACCTTTAAGTACATGAAAGGAATAAACAAGACAGGTACAGAGGGCTCTTCAAAGTAAGGGAGGGAGGGACACCTGGGGCCATGATATGAGACTGGAGGGTGAAAGGTTCAGGAGGGAGATGAGGAAACACTTTTTACAGAGAGGATGGTAGCTGGGTGGGAATGTTACCTGCAGAAGTAGTATCCAGTAGAATAGTGGAGTGCTTAAAGGGATGGGACAGAACAAGGGGAGGGTCAATGGAGGGAAGGGTGGAAGGGAGGGCAGCTGCAGATAGGGGTGCTAGCTGCACATTCGAGCAGACTTGATAGACCTCTAGGCCTTTAACATCTACGCCAAATTTCCTTGTTCGCATTACCTCTTGGTGTGGACCACATATCCTTCCTCCCTACAAGCAGGAGTCTGTGATTACATCACTGTCATGTCAGAGGCAGGGAACAGTACTCACTGATGCACACAGCCATGCTTGACACTTCCCTATGCACCACCACAAGCTTTGGAAAGGCAAAACCTTTGAGTGGATACATGGGGTACCATCACAAATTTCTGTTGATATGGGGGGTGAGCCACAATCAAAATTGTCCTCAGAGTTCCAGGAGCAGAAATTGTTCCTGTACATAGCACTGGTTGTACAGGAAAACAGAGCATTTCAGTTTCCATAAAATTAGAACAGAATGAGTGTTTACTCTTAGACTGAACAACCACTAATACCTTCTGATAATTTACCCCAAAATGTATTATTTTTGTAATGCTTAAAATTATATTTCCAAATTTGTAACATTTGAACTGCTAGGAATAGAAACTTAAGTTTTTTAATGAAAGCTTGGAGCACAATCAGCATAATAGATCCCATGATCCAATCCACATGAATAGATCCCATGATTGGATCGACAATTTTAAAGTGGGAAGCAATTTTATGGCTGCTAAAACTATTAACTGAAACTCCTCCCACTGCCAAGTGTCCCTACCTCCTAGTTCTTCCCTCCATGACCCAGTCTGTTCACACAAAGTCCTCCCACTGCCAAGTACCACCCCACCCCACCCCACCTCCTGGGTCTTTTCTCCATGTTCCAGTCTGGTCCCTTGAAGTCGCCTAAATAAAGAAAACTATTCATCCACTGTCCCTCAACCCTCTACCCCTGACCTCCCCACTCAGCACCCCCCATTCATTTAGGTTCACTCTAGTGCTGTAGAGCCAGTCTCTGATCTGAAACATGTCATCTGCCTGGAAAGAAATGGCATACATATCCTTCTCAGATTAGCTCAGACCAGATTTTGTTTTGGGAGAGGATTTTTTAGTCTTGTTCTTGTTTCCTACCTCTCTTAAAGGAAAACTACTGGTTATACTGAAAAATGCAGCAGTTGCTGCAGAAAGCGTAATTAGGACTTTAACAAAAAATAAATTTTCATGAACCTTTAGTTTTTTTATATTTGTAATGAACCGTGCCAACAGTCATGTCGGCTAACTCATTGGTGGTCATTTTAGGACTAAGCAGCTTCCAGTGCACTGATTATACTGAGGGCTACCAACTCTGCCATTAGTTGACAGCCTTCATTAGCATAACCAGATCACCAAAAGCTGCTTGGTCTGCATGAGATGGTCGTGGCAAGACGGCTGACATGGATGATCAGTGCTATTCTTTACAATTTAAGGGAAACTCCTAAAAGGTCATTGAAAAATATTTTTGTTACTTAAAGTCCTACTCAGGTGTTTCTACAGCAGCTGCTGCCTCTTTACAGTAACTAGTGTTTCCTTTAGGACTTGTATTTAGAAAAAATAAAATTGTGATTTTAACCTATATACTGTATATTCTATGATAGTATCTTTCACATATGATGAAGGAAATGCACTTATGGTTTTCCTTTCTTAAAACCAAATAAAAACACAGTTTGGAAAAAAACTTATTTCTAATGAAGTGTGGCAGTCCTTACCAATGTTTGTCATTTCCCACAATTTTCTTCTTACCTGGAAACCCTGTGTCCAGTCAAGCTCCACCCCAACTACATGCTCCAATGAGGTGGCCACATACTGTGAATACCACCTTGAGAGCTGTACTGCCTAGACAATTTGTTTTGCAATTAATTTACCAGGAGAGCCCAGCAGAGACACAACATCTTTTTACAGTGGGCCTGCTTTAACCAGTTCCACAGCTGGTGGACTGAAACACTAAGAAGTTAAGTGACTTGCCTGAAGCAGCAGAGCATGATAGTGGAGAATATTTTGATCTATGCTTTTTATTCTATTTTTGATTGCCTTATCTCCAGACTAGTATGATACCCATGTCCACTTTTCTGAGACCACTTTACCACTTTTATTTACTGTTGAAATAATAAAGAGCACTCCTCTTAATATGGCTTAGACTGGGTTTTCTTCAGTATTTTCTGTGTTTTTCAACACCCACTGTTTAAGATCACTTTCCACGTGTCTATAATGTACTGGCACACAGCAGACACTACTCCCACACCTTCTCAGAACAATCTGTGAGGAAAAAGAGCTGAAACTACTGATGAAAACCTGATCTGAGCCATATTAAAAGGAGCATTCCTTTATAATTTTAAATATGGAAAAAGTGATAAAGCAGATGTGAAATTGGGAAAGAAGGGTATCGCATAAGTTGAAAGATAAGGCAATCAGAAATATAAATAAATGTGTCAACATTTTCACTGCTTTCATGCACTGCTGCTTAAGGTCACACAGTCAGTATTTGTCTCTAGTGGGGTTTAAACCTGCAACCTCCAGTTCTCAAGCAGATGCTCTAACCACAAATCTACATTTCCTCCAAATATAAAATGTCTCTGCCATAAACTCTTCAGTCTCTCTCTAACGCATCTGAGAACACAGTGTATGAAAGTCACTTTATAAAGTAAGCTGTAATGTATAACAAATCAATATTATCATGTGCTGTATGCCTTTGTGGTTTCCACTGTCATGTGGGCTTCATACTGCATGTAATGACACATGCATAGGCTAAACCTTTAAAAATTCAATGTAAAGCAAAATCACAAAACTACATTATAATGGTTGCTGTGGGAGATAAAAACACACTCATATTGTGTTTGAGTCTGTCTTAAAGATATGTCACAGCTATCAAGCTGCAAAACAGCAATTGCACATTCATAATGAAGGGGACTGCTGACTCAGAGGGTGCTAAGTGTCTTCTGACAAGTGCCGTAAAATCCTATGGATTAATGACCTTGTGCACTTATGGTTGGTGCTTAAATACCCTATTGTAATATGTACTTATCCAGCCATTTCTCTGTGGAAGTCAGTGAAGGATAAACTTGCCATACCTTTCCATTTCCCTTTCCTGAGCAATACCCTTGTGTCTATCAAAGTCAGCCATTCCTTTGACAATACTTCAGAGCTTATATCAAAGCATTTATCAAATAAGTCATTAAGAGTAACTTTTTTCTGGTTAAATCTTTTTGCTTCTGAGCTTGTGGTAGTTTAATTATGAATATTGGTTAATCAGACAGAAGACAGTAAATCACTCTGGAAGGGTGGTACTCAATTGCTGTCACAGTTTATGATGTCAGCCAAGCCCCTGGAGTGATTTAGTACCTTGTATCCAAAGGACTCCAAAGGACTGCCTATGCTGAATATGCAGTTTACTGCATCAAGAGAGAATCTGCTGACTAAGAGGACTATGACGGGATACAAGAAGAGGTAACAGACAAGAGGGATATGAGAGCGCTGCTGTTAGAGACAATGTGCTTACATAATAGAGGCTGTTAGTGCTGCAGTCCCTTCTGCTAGTACTACTATGTGATGCACAAAAGGTGGTAGAATTGTACAAGCACAGAGAATATGGTGAGTGCAAAAGCATGTACAAATACACCCCAGAGTACAGCGCAAAGCAAGCTACCAATTATTACACAGTCGTATACCACAGCACCCTGCTGGAGAAGGAAGAGAATGCCACTAGACAGAGAACAGGCTGCCCAAACACAAAGTATTGTACTGTCTCAGCTAGTGCTTTCTAAGCATGTTAATGCTGTTGCACAAATGTGCTGTATAATCAAACATCCCTATGCAAATGAACCTGTTCCCCATTCAAAAATATGAAGGGATCATAGCCTGCTCATTATGTGGCCATTTCAATCTCATTAACAGAACTTTGCCCTTGGATTGCAGGAGGCTGGGACAGAGTCTAATGTTAATGGATGACTATTGAGCTGAGTATGACACAGTACTAAGCAGCACTGTATCACATGTACTTTGTGCTGTGGCCAGAGTGCAGTCCATGCCTTTGAATTGTTTATGCTTGCCTGTACATGTAGTTTGACTGAGGTTTCTGGCACTATATCCCCATGACAGGTGTACAGTACATCAGAACATGCAAAATAACTTGTCTGAACCTCAGCAAAACAAACATTGAAGACTTTCACATACCATCTCACATCTTTGCTTTTGCATGCTTTTCAAGCCTCAGAAGTAATTTACAATATGTGCTGTTTAACAGTGTCCTCCATACTGCATGCTTTGTTAAAACATGTCTTTCAAATGCAGTAATTTGTGCAGTGCAACCCTACCCTAGCACCATACTACTTTGAAATAGTTTAGTGCACTGTGTGCAAGTCCCCACTCATTTGCTTGTGCACAATGTATAACTCAGTGCCACCACCTAACTATACTTGTGCTATGCAAACTAATGCTTTAAATATAGAAACCCCAATGATAATTCCAGACTCAAGCTGAAGCATCAGATCACATGGCACCAATGCTCTGATTGCCTTAGCACGCACATTACCCTCCTTCACCCAAACAAATTGAGACATACACAATGCTTTGGAAAAATGACCATAGCCATGTGTTTATTATTCCTCTCCCTTTCCTTTAAGGAGGCAGTATACAGCAGTGGTTTAAGACTCTGGCGGCAAACCTGAGACCTGGGCTTGAATCCCACAGCCCCCACTTGCATACTGTGTGACCCTAGCAAGTCACTTAACTTCCTTGTATACCCAGGTCATACCTGGAAACAAGCTCAGCTTATTGTCCTCTCCTGGTTAAACAATTTCCCTTTCCTATCAAACCAAAATTGTAACTTTTACAGCATTGTTAGCATGATGTGCACAGTAAAGGAGTCATAGTAAGGTTTTTATATTTCAGTCAGCCACTTACCCCAAAGAGATCTGACAAATGAGTACAACCTCTGAGGGACTCCAGCCTCAGAGGCATAAGGGTGGCTCCTGAGCCATGTGACCCCCATCAGATGGTACTACACCACAGGCCATGCCTGAAAAAGCCATCCTTCTGACTGCCTTCTGCATGGAGTACTCCAGTTGTCTGGCCCTCACCTCTTGCCAGCCTCGGCACAAACCACTGCAGAAGATGCATGATTCCCTGTTACCCCTTTGTACAGACCTTGCAAGACTACCATGCTACCACAGGATGAGGGCTGCTCCCAGTGCTCATCCACCGCAAGCACTTAACACTACCCAATTCCTCCACAGCACTCTGCAGATCAGCTAAACCGTATCACAACCTATGTCTGAGAAGTGCACACTATCCAGGGCATAAAACTAAGCTACCTTAATCACTATCTCGCCATGCCTAAGAACACACACCCCAACAGAATCTGTAAACTCTGCATGACCACGTTGGTCAACCTGCAAGCTTTCTCAATTACAATGGGGTCCCCTGCATGTCAACAATACCTCTGTTTGAGGATGTGCAACCAAACTAGGTGTGCTCCCAGCTAGGATTCCCAAAGCAATGCCATGTCCTCCTTCATCTGGCACAGCAACCCAGTGACATTACTACTCCAAAGTCATGCTAGATGTACCACAAAACACTGGGAGGACCCTGCCATCAAACTTCATCCATGACCCACAGGAGTAGGTTACCCCATCTCATCCTCAACATCCCAGCCAGCGTACCAGTATCTGCTGAGGGTTCATAAAACATTCTCACCTCAGAGAACCACCTCAGAGTGTCCATATAACCATGCTTGCTTTCTTGGGAAACCCCACCTGCCATAAACAAAAAGAGATTAAAGCAAATGCAGTCGTACATACTGGTCAGAATCCTGCTGCCTCCATTAAACAAGCATGTAAATCTGTCCATCTGTAAGCCCTTCGACCCTAGCATATGTGACAGCCCCAATGTGGAAGGAATGAGTGTTGATCTCAGTGGAGTCCACTCCCAACTCCCTCATGGCCTTTTCTAAGATGTGGTAAAACTGGAATGCTGACAGTGGGGTCTTGTCTTCATACCAGAAGTATGTGTCACACCTACCAGCATTTTGGATTACATATTCATGGACCTGGTGTGGATGTCCCACTTAGCCCCTGGAAGACCACAGGCTGCACCAGCATTCCTGATCCAACATGTCTGTCATGCTCTTTGAAGCCGGGCACCCTTCTTGGGTCACCACATTAATTGCTCAAGGCCACCATCATTCCTGGCACCCTATTTGGCTGGATCAAAAGCCATCAGGAACACCATGTGGAACAACACTGCCTCCAATGATGGTGAGCACACCCTCAGCAGTTCACCCTATGCCTAGTCCAGTATGGTCAGAATAACTGGTCTATGCCTGTCTGGTCATTGTGGAGTACCTAAGCCCATCTCTCACCATTTTGTGAGGCAAAATGCATAGTGTCCTCCACACCAGTGATCCTGGGAAACAAAAATGCTTTCAGATACTGACCCACTGCTCCAGGTGTCAAACCTTCCCATTTATTTGCACTACATAGATGCATAACTGGTCCACAGGAATGGGCCATGCATTCTGCCACTCCTGGGACTGTCACACACTCAGAAAGTTCTCAACACCAATCCGGTTCTGCTGAAGAATTCCTCAGTGACTCCCAGGCTTTTGTATCACCAATTCCCAGAGGTAGGCTGGGACTCCCTGGTATACACTTCTGCTCCTGGAGCCAACTCCCAAAACCTTGCCACTGCAAACAAGAAGGACTATCAGTAATACTGTTAGCCATACCTGGCATATGCACAGCTTCAAACTGGATACTAAGCACCATGCATTTTAACATAAAGACCCACATGAGATTACCCAGGGTGCCCTTGGCACCTAGCAGCCATTGGTAGTGTGGACTGCTCGTGTTGTCTGTCCTGAAGATTACTCTTTTATCCTGATAATGCCCCCATACAACTAAGGTGACCATGATGGGGAAAAAGTCCAACAGAGTAATCTGTTTAGTAAATTCTTCTTCCACCCCAGGAAGGCCATTGCTTTATGTACCATTCCCTTGAAAATAGACCTAAAGCCAAAGCTTCCAGATGCATCCATGGACAGCTCAAGTTCCTGGCTGGTGGCTGCCTCCAGCCAGATTGACACTCCATTAAAACAGCTCAGGAAAGCCAGTCACACACCAAAGTCCTCTCTCATGTTCTATGTTAGTGTGGTGAAGCATGCAACATCATCGCCTGCCTTCAATCAGCCGGAGGAAAGTTCTGCAGATAGGAATGACTTCCCAAACAAAACAGAGATGGCCCAGCAGCTGCTGCAATTTGCAAAAGATAATCTTGAGTGTTTTGCCCTCCGTCCAACAGCTCCTCAGTGTCACTACCTTATCCTTTGGTGGGTGAAACTTAGTGGTCACAGTGTCAATATTAATGCCCAGGAATAATAGCATAGTGCTGTCTTGTCCTCTGCCAGGGACCTTAGATTGGCACACACCACCAAGGGACCTCAGGTTGGCGACACCACCTGGAAGGAACCCATTAAGTGCCCATAGTCTCCAGTTCCTGGTATTCCATCAACAGGAAATCATCCAAGTAGTGTACTACCTGATTCAACCTGTCCTGCACCTGGTCACCCAGTGCAGGAATAAGTGAAACTGCTCAAACACAGCACACATCATGGAACACCCCATCAGCATGCAATTGTTGACATAGTACTGACCTCAAACTACATACCTAAAATATCTCTGTCCTCTGGGTGTACTGGAAAGAGCCAGAATGCTGACTTGA
The DNA here is from genome assembly GCA_016271365.2 of Neoceratodus forsteri. Taxonomy (NCBI): domain Eukaryota; kingdom Metazoa; phylum Chordata; order Ceratodontiformes; family Ceratodontidae; genus Neoceratodus; species Neoceratodus forsteri. The sequence continues at coordinate 555,255,257 of CM057452.1, read as the reverse complement.
TGTCTGCCTTACCTAACAGGGCTCCCCACCCCACCACCTGACCACCTCGACTGTCCTGTTGAACAGCGGATAAGACACTTCCGCATAGGATAGATCAATATAATGATTGAGCAAGTTCCCCTCAGGATAAGACAAATGATTAATCATCCTGAACTCCCCAGCACCTTTTTGGGAACCAGGCCAGTGTGTGAAACCCTGAGGTGGGATCAGGGTGGTGCTATGAAGCCACTAATTGTACCTGCTACCACCTCCTTCACCAGCTTGACCGGATGATCTCCGGTCGTTCCTAGTAGATCTCAGGTTCTCTGCCTCATCTGACTTACAGGGCCATATTATGGTATCAGAAAACCTTCCCTAAATCTGTCTGCCAGTGCATGAGTGGTGAAATTATCCAGGTAATTGATCAACCATGCCATCATGTAGTGTTGGTCAATCTGCTTTCTCTTACGCTTTCCTAAACTCTGGTCATGCCTCCCTGTCAATTCGCTCTGCCTCTTCATTCTCCTTAAATCTCTTCTTCATGACTTTTATTCTCCTCCTGCAACTGTCCATGACCCTCTCCCACCCCAACTACTTTTGCCCTGGCAATCTGTTTTCCTTATTACCTGTTCACTTGTTCTGTACTTATGCAGTAGTTACCTCAACAAAATTATCTCAATTTTATCTACTACACATATCTGTCATACTGATTTGACTTTAATTTTGTGGTTATGCTCCTTGTTTATTGTGTTTGCTGTGTATGACTTTCTACTTCCCTTACCCCAGGACGTATCTAGCTGTTTCCTGGTTAAACTTTTGAAATAAATAAATCAATAACATGATCCACCTTATTGGCACTGGAAGGCCTATATTGTGCCACTTCAAAGAATTAGGGGTGTGAGTACCCTTTTGCATTGGGTGAATGAGTGTAGGTGGCTATACTCTGTACAATCATGCCTGGACCAACAATGTTCTACTTTACATGTTCCCTGATTAAAAGTTATAACAGTTCCCTCCTGACCTTCTTACACTACTACCTTGAACCCCATTTTTCAGCGACTGCAGTTGTCTAAGGGTAGCCATTGTTGGAGTGCTGACCCCCAGTGAGATTAATGGTCCACATAAATGAAAGGACCGATATGTCCCAGATGTCCCAGGTCCTGGCTGGGTATTTTGCTTCCTTCAGTGAAACATTTTTTGTACTCCAACCAGCCCGTATTTTATGGCATGTGTTCATCGCAACAGATAAGACATACATACATTCATACATATATGCCAGCAGAAACAGGCCTTGTGATCTATCAAGTCTGCTCAAGTGCAGCTAGCACCCCTAGATTGCAGCTGCCCCACCCTCACCCCTCCAACAGTTTCTCATCATTACTACACAGACACCCCATGCCCAGTCCCATGCCTCTTGAAAGTAACCACTGTCCTACATGATACCACCTCCTCCAGTAGTGTATTCCATTTCAACTCCACCCATTCTGTGAAATAATGCCTCCTCACCTCTCTCCCAGATCTGCTTCCCTCCAATTTCAGCCCAAGACCTTTTGTATCCCTTCCTTCCTCAGCCTAAATAACCCATCTGTGTCAGCTTTGTTGAACCTTCAGATACTTGAATGTTTCAATCATATCCCCTTTCTCCCTCCTCTCTCCAGGGTGTACAAACTCAGATTCCTCATTCTATCCTCATATGGTTTGTCTTCCATCCCTTGTATCTATTTTGTCACCTCACACTGCATCCCTCTAGCATCCTGATATCCTTCACAGTACACCAAGTGCGGCCTGACTAAAGACCTATAGAGAGGCAGGATCACATCTTCATGTCTTGATGAAATTCCCTTGCAATGCAACCCAGCATCTAGTTAGCCTTGGCTACAGCCTTTCTGCACTGAGCTGAGTTGTTCATGCTCACAGTTATTATCACCCTCAGATCCTTCTCTTCCTCCATGAGCCCCAGTCACACCCACTCAACCAGTATTCAGTCCTCGGGTTCTTTACCCCAAAGTGCATAACTTTACATTTCTTTGCATTAAAGCCCAGTTGACACTTCACCGACCACTCCTCCAACTTGGTTAGGTTGCCCTGAAGCACTTTTCACCCTCAACATCATCCACAACTACCCCGAAGAGAATAGGCCCAAGAACAGAGCCTAGGGTACACCAGCAAGGATGGGAGGGAGGAAGATGTGACATTGTTGATCAAAACTGACTGGGATCAGCCAGTTAGATAGGAGCTAAACCAGGACACTGAGGCAGGGGATAGGCCAATGGAGCATAGTTTAGAAAGTAGTAGAGGCGGGGAACCAAGTTGAAGGCCTTGGCTGGGTCAGTGAATATAGCTGAGGTGATCTAGCCAAGACCCATGCAGCATGGATGGCATCGGTAAAGCGGAGGAAGGAGGAGATGGTTGAATGGGATTTCAGAAACCAGACTGGAACAGAAAAGGGTATTTGAAGTGGTTAGGAAATTGTTGAGCCTAGAGAGGAAGAGGGATTCTTGGGCTTTAGTAAGAGCAGAGAAAGGGAGATGAGGCAGTAGTTACCAGGGATGGTAGGGTCGCCACCTTTAAAAGCGGGAGAACTGTGGCAACATTCCAGGCTAAAGGAGCTGTGGCTGAGGAGACTGAAAGATTTAGGATGAAGGTTAAAGAGTAATAATTGAGGGTGTGGAGATTTTAAGGAGTCTTGGGTGCAATCCATCAGGGCTAGACTTAGAGGGTTCAGTGACATAAGAGCTCTCAGGACTTCTGAAGGTAAAATTGGTGGTAGTTGAAAGCCTGAGAGTTGTGGAAGAAGGAGGGGAAGGACGGGAGGTCAAGGGCCCAGGTGGAACAGCACAAGATGTGTAATACATATTTAGGGCTTTAACAACATGAGAGGGATCAGAGATTAGATAGAACCAGTCTCCTGGATTGAGGGTGGATCAGATTGGGGTGCAGAAGTGAATGAAGATCCTGCCAGAATGAGGATAGAGTATGGTTTGAGGGGTGCAGGCGATTTAAAGAAGTCTGATTTTGCATGCCAGATGCTAATGGTGCAACTGTTGCAAAAGTGCGAAAGGCTTGGAGGGAGGTCTGGTCACCTGAGGATTTAAAACAGTGCCAAGCACAGTTACAGAGCACTACACTTGGCCAGGATGCAGAAGTGATCCAGGGATGGTGGGCTTATTTTACTTTTATTGTTTTAGCAGGGCATGGGCATCCCAGATCCTTAGTAAGTCGGATGTGAAGTGGGCGAGGCATTGTCAACCAAATGGGAGCAAAGAACTGGGAACCAGTTTGCCAGGGCCAGGTCATTAAGAGTTTATTCACATCAAAGGGATTTGAGGGGCGATAGTGGATGTATTTGGGGACAGGAGGAGATGGGACTTTCCACGGTGAAGGTAGAACAATGGTTGCTGAGAACTTCAGGTAAAGTACCAGCACAGCAAATACAGTGGGGTGGGATGAGTGCACCCAATCAAGTAGGGAATGTGATTGACTTTTCGGGTTGGGATGAGTAGGTTCTTTAATCAGTTGGGAAAGATCAAGTGCTTCAATCCGCTGGCAAGAGCTTAGTGATGAGTGGGAGAGCCAATCTAAGTTGAAGTCGCCAAATAGGAGTAATTCCCTGAGTTTGCTAGAGCAGAGACAGTAGTGATGCAGGAGACAAAGGATGAGGGGTGAAGTTTTGGGGAGGCATATTAGACCCCCATAAAAGGGGGATGAAGAGAAAGTGAGATTGATTAGGAGGAGTTCACGGGTGCGGGGATTGCTTCATGGTGGATGATAGTGCAGTTTAAAGAATTGCAGTAGTAGATAGCTACACAGCCACCTCATTTCCACGGTCTTCACTGAAAGGTTGAAGTCAGATAGGGTCAATTGGTAATCAGGGATACGGGAGGATAACCAAGTTTCTGATATGCAAAGGATGTCAGGGGTGTTGAGTAACCCACACTTTCAGGTCATTAAGTTTGGGAGAAGGTTCGTACATTACACAAAAAAGAAATACCTACTGCATGTACTAGGTAAATCTAGATACTGCAGCGACATCCTAAATCTTAAAATGCTCCACCTCACCTTAGGTGCAGTCCTGACTCCCTCACCAAGATCCTCAACCAATCCTCTGTCTTGGTCATTTCCTTGGTCTAGAAAGTGGCAGTGGTGACCCCGTTCACAAGGCTGGCGACAGGGCTACCACTCTAACTACAGCCCAGTCTCCATCTTACCACTCCTCTCCAAAGCTTTAGAGCAGATTGTTGCTGATCAGCTGACAAAGTATCTTTCCACCTGTAACTACAATGTACCCAGCAGCATGGTTTTCACAAGGGTATAGCACCACCATGGCCTGCTCGAATATACTGATTATATTCATAAATTACTGGAGCCATAGGCACCTCATGGGGACAGTCTACACTGACATCACAAAGTCATTCGATACTGTTAATCATGCTCTTTACTGGAGTGTCTACCCACCCTTGGACTCTCACAGGACATTGCATCCTGGTTTAAGAGCTACCTAGATGACAGAACCCAAAGATTAAAACTACTCGATACTCTCTCTACCAGTCACCCTGTGAGCTCTGGAGTTCCTCAAGGATCTATTCTGGGTTCCTCCTATTCAGCCTCTTTCTTATCACCCTTCCCCAAGTCTGCCCCTCCAACCTGCTCCTATATGCTGACAATGCTGTGCTTTTCACCAACCAGCTTAGTCCTGCAACCCTCGTCAGCAGCCTGCAACATACTTTCACTGCAGTGAGACCTGCTTCATCAAACATAAGCTACTCGGAATGATAAGAAAACCAAAGTGATGCTCTTTGCTAGTACACATAACAAGTAAAAAAAATCCAACTAATGATTACTAACAACCTTAGCTCACCTCTCAAACAGGTACATAATTTCAAATACTTAGGCATAGCCTTGACAGTAACTCATCCTTCACTGAACATGCAGATATCATATCCAAAGCAGTCAATCCCAGGTTAGAGGTTCTATACAGACATAGACACAGCATGTCCCAGGAAGCCCCTATCTGGTCATTACTAGTTCCTTCCTTTCAATTATCGACTTTGGGCTCATAATCTATGGTTCAGCCACCAGCACCACACTACATAGTCTAAGTGTTGCCCTAAACAAAGCCTGCTGCCTAATCACTGGGGTCCACCTTTACACTCACACCTGTGACTCTACACCTCAGTGAACTGGCTGAACCTTCAGGACAGGATCTCCTATCAAACCTGTCTGTTTGCTAAGAAGATTAGTCTCAGGCTGGCCTTTCCTCGGTACTACAGCTCATTAATAGGACACATAACCATCACAGCACCAGAAGCACATCCAATCATACCTTCCAGGTCCCTTTCTGCCACACTGTGCAATCCCAGTGAACTTTTATGTACAGAGTGCCCAGTGGGCATAACAGCCTCCCACCTGACCTCTTAGCATGCACCAAAATTGGGCCCTTCAAACTCAAACTACAACAACATCTGTTGAAACTCAACAGTTGTGACTATCCACCTAATTCTATCCTGAGCTTTCTCCGACACCCCTTGCCCAACCCATTTTTTCTTACAACATTCCTCCACCAGCTGTCTACCTAACCCTTTCACTCCCCTTATAATCCCTCCTATCACTACTCTACATTATACTGCCTAAACCTCCAACCTCTGTGTAGCTGCCTTCAGGTATACCTCTCATTGCCAACCCCTTTCTCCTGTCCCACCCCCTCTTGATCATTAACCTCACCACCCCTCCACCTGCATGGATCTGTGCACTACTCCCAATCTCCCTCCTAACTCCACACTCTGGTCCTGGTCCAGGGCACCACGGAATCATCCTCTGTACAATGCCTACCTCTGTTTGCCTATAAAGGTCCTTTTCTGGTGGAGCCTCACTACTCTTCCTTTCTCTGAATACTACATACGCAACATTATGACAAGGTCACATATATGATTGCTATTACATAATCTGTAAACACCTGTAAATTGCAACTCATGATACTTATGTAGCACTTACTATGTTCTGATGTGTTTTATGTTCTATATACTCACTCAACCATGTACAATTGTTTTCCATTCTTGTTTGTCCCACTGTTTTCTCCTGTTATGATGTGAAGCCTTTGTAAATGAGCCCCTGGCTGAAAGGTTTTGTAATTTTGAGACTTAAATAGATAAATAAATAAAATTAGTGTGGAAGATCCACAGGCCTTTAGGGAGAGCCTGCAGGGGAGAGGAAGTAGAGCTAGTAGGACCTGGATTTGGTTCAATATCCCCAGCCAGAAGCAGTAAGAGGAGCAGGAGGTGCATGAGTGAGGCATGATATTTTCACATGACACAGCAAACTAGGAGGGTACATGTTAGGGGATATGGGGAAGAAGTTGATGAATGACTGCTAGGTTTAGAGAGAGAGTAGCTGAGTAGCCCATGGAGTATTATGATTCTAACCTTCTCCTTCACCTCCACCCTTTGTACTTGTCAGTGTTGAGGATTAACTAGTTACTTGTAACTAGTAACTGTAATCTGATTCCATTTACAGGTAACTAGTAATAGTAATGGATTACTTTTAAAATAAAGTAATAAGTAACTGCAATAAAATAATTTTTCCCTAAGCGTAACTAGTTACTGTAATATAAATAGAACAACAAATGAGTATCCATCTGTTATGGTTGCTATAATCCATTAAGGGGTTCTCATGACTTCATACAGTAACCTCAAGAGCATTATGACATCACAGGAATCCGGAGATTGTGCAGGTGTCTTTTGACATTCAGGTTTCAGTGTAAACAAAGGCTGCTCAGTGACTGCATGCTTGATTTAATACAATCAAGCTAAAAATTGCTTTCTGATAAGCACTGCATGAGCATCCAGCATCTTCACCTTGCACATTGAATGCAAGTTGCCTACCATTTTTATCTTTATTCATGATAAAAAGTTTGGGCTACATTTCATGGCTGTGAGTGCTGTTTTCATAGCCTTGCTGATATTCAGGTTTATGTTAGTAACTTTGAAAGATTTAAATACTGCATTTGGGTAGGTCCTTGGAGGTAGCTAGATTGTCTACTAGGATTTGTTGACAGTTAAACTATTTTTAATGAATTAAAGGTTGCTGAGGAGTTGAAAAAGAAACCTGCAAACTCTGCTTATCTTGGAAGTAACCTCATAAGTGTTTGAATACTGCATTCTGGTTGTCCCTTGGGGTAGCTGGATTGACTACTAGGATTTTGGGACAGAAACTATTTTAAATAATTTACTGGTGTGTAGGAGTTTGTGATAGTTAAACTCTTTTTAACAAAGTTACTGGGGTTAAGGAGTGGTCACAGAAAAACCTGCAGTGTGAAACAGGAAAAGACAGTCTTTCAAGCAACAGAGGGTGGTGGATCTAGGTTTACATTTGTTTGTTACAATTCTTAAGATTTTCAGTGCAGGAAGAGTTTAAAGCACAGCTGACTTATTTTGGGTCTGACAGCTTTCAGAGCACAAACCACCAGGCCTGTTTTGGGGCTGGAGAGGTTTACCTGTGTCTGACTTGGATGTGTGGATTTTTCTCTGTCTGATTAGCAGGGTATTTCTCTATCAAATTGTTGTGTAGGGCATCTTGCTGACAGGAAGGCACTCATTGCAGCAGTGGGTCAGAGCTTTTAGCTGATTGTTTTGCAAGGGCACAGTTTAGCTCAACCCCTTCCCACCCTCACCCACCCACCCCTGGAAATAGTTCCTTTATACCTGGGGTTCTGACATCATTTCCTCAAGAGTGCAAGGTGCATGTCACTGTCATATCCTCTCTAGCACACTGCACTGACAATATAAGCATACACATTGTATAATATAAATATATATCTATTTCTATATTACAAACCAATCACACACACTCAAAAAACAAAAAATGTGGGGAGTAGTGCAATGTAATGGCTGTGGGGCAGCAGTCTTCTGGGAGTCTTTCTGGAGGCTGAGATGCTGCCCTATTTGCAGACAACTCTCTGCCCTGAGGGAGGAAGTTTCCGCCTTCAGGCCACACTGGACAGTAGTACGGGACCTTCCCCAGGCCACACTGGACAGTAGGAAGGGAACCTCCCCATCCAGGGAGCACCAGAGCCACCACCACTTCCTCAGAGGTTGCAAAAAGCACAGCAGTTGGACCACAGTGGGCTCAGGGAGGGTGAGGATGGTGGAACAGAGGCACACCAAGTCAGTTGTTCCACACCACAATCCATACACCATTCTGGGGAGCATGGCTCCCCATGGATACCACAGAGGAGACTAAGAAGGTGCAGACAACTGTCCAAGGGAGGCCCTCAGGAAGGAGGCAGAGGGCACCACAGGGAAAAAGCAGCTCCTGGTGGGGACTCAATTATAGGGGATAGAACTGGGGAAGCAGGGAAAACTGAAGTAAGGTGCCTGCCTGGTGCCATGGCTTGGAGGGACAGGAAGCGCATCCTTAGGATCACGAGAACAGTTGCACGGAGTCTGAGCTGGACGTCATTGTCCACCTAGGGACAAATGACTTAGCTCATCATGAGATTAGAGCAGTGCAGAAGGACTTTGTAGAGTTGGGGACGGGCTTAAGACAAGTAGCACACACAGTATCCTTCTCAGAGGTACTGCCTGTCAGTGGCATGGGTGAGGCGAGGGTACTTTGCACCATGCAGTTTAACAAATGGTTAAAAAATGGTGTGGAGAACAGGGTTTGGCTTCATTGGGGACTGGGGTTCCACCTGGAGGACACCAGCCTATACTGGCAGGATGGTCTGCATCTGTCCAGGAAGGAACAAGTCTTTTAGGCAATCAGTTTAAATGCTTCATTGGCAAGCCTTTAAACTAGTCAAGGGGAGGCACTGATAAGCAGCAGGAAAATCCCAGCCTTCCTACAAAACAGGGTACTAAATGAGAAAAGACCAAGGTAGAAAGGTAAGTGGGGATGCCGCTACAGAAGGTAAAGCCATCAAAAATGGAGAGCAATGAGTACCAATGCCGTAGTTTGGGTAACAAGCTTCCTGAATTAGTGGCCTTGATGGAGGAGGAAGATCTGGATATTGTGGCAGTCACAGAAACATGGTACACACAGAACCATGACTGGGATGTAAACATACCAGGATACACTATCTATAGGAGGGACAGGGAGGGTAAAGGGGAGGAGGGTAGCTCTCTACATAACAGAAGAAATCAAAGCAACAGAACAAAAGGGTAAATAAGGAGAGTAGAAGCACTGTGGGTCAATTTGGAGGCAAGCAATGGCACCACAATCTGCACAGGGGTTGTATACAGACCCCACTCTCAGGGAGAAATGGACAAGGAAATGATAGAGTATACTTAGAATGGCAGATAAAGGAGATATTGTTGATGGGTGATCTGAATATGCCAGATGTTAACTGGAGAGCAGTTGCAGCAGCCACTTCTAAGAGTGGGGTTATTCTAGATGCCCTACAGGGGCATGCCTTAGACAACTAGTACTGGAGCCCACTCGAGGGAGCAATCTTAGATCTGGTTCTCTCAAATGGAGATGAAGAGGATCACAGATGTAGAAGTGGGTAGCCATCTGGGAACTAGCGACCATCGAACAGTATGGTTCACAATAAACACAGCAATAGAGTCAAGCCATACAAAGACAAAGGTACTGGATTTGGAGGCTGACTTTGCCAAAATAGGTGAGTGCCTAAGGAATGCACTAGCAAATGGGCAGGAAGGAGGGTGGAAGAACAATGGGGAATAATAAAACTGCCATCACAGAGGTAACAAGCCTTTGTGTAAAGCAAATAAACAAAATGAAATGAGGTAAGAAACCACTATGGTTCTCAAGGAAGTGGCAGTGAAGGTTCAAGAGAAAAAAAGCATTAAGGAAGTACAAGGAATCACAGAAGGAACAGGACAGAGAACTGTATCAGTTAAAGCAAAGGAAGCTGGAAAGGCAGTCAGAACAGCAAAGGCCCAAACCGAGGAAAAGATAGACAAATCAGTTAAGAAGGGGATAAAACCTTTATAGGTACATCAGGGAGTGAAGGAAGACCAAGGGAGGGATAGTGAGGCTTAATAAAGGGAGGGAGGGAGGGTGGGCAGAGGGTGAATGTGAAAAGGCAGAGATATTAAACACATATTTTGCTCAGTATTTACAAAGGAAGAGGGGAGGTACCTAAAACAAACAGTAGAAACACTCTGGATACAGAAGTTGATACCAGCCCATTTACAGAAGAAAGGGTTCTGAAAGAGCTCTTAAAACTGAAGGTGGACAAAGCAATGGGGCCTGATGGGATTCATCCCAGAATTCTAAAAGAACTAAGGGTAGAACTAGTGACACCACTGACTACCCTCTTTAACAAATCATGGGAGGATGGGGTGGTACCTGAGGATTGGAGGAGAGCAGATGTGATTCCCTTCACAAAAGTGGGAGCAAGGCAGAAGCAGGAAACTACAGACCTGTTAGTTTAACCTCAGTGGTAGGGAAAATGATGGAATCACTTCTGAAGGAAAGAATTGTTGAATATCTAGAGGCCAGAGGGCACAGGACCCATGGCAGCATGGATTCACAGCGGAAGGTCATGCCAGACAAATCTGATAGATTTCTTTGACTGGGTGACCAAAGTAGTTGATCAGGGAGGGGCTGTGGACATGGCCTACCTAGACTTTAGCAAGGCATTTGACACAGTCCACACAAAGATTAATATACAAGTTAGCCAGCCTGGGAGTGGGTCCCAAGATGACAGCCTGGGTAAAGAATTGGCTGGAGAATAGGACACAGAGAGTAATAGTAAATGGAGTCCACTCTGAAAAAAAGGGGGTTAGTAGTGGGGTACCGAGGGTTCAGTATTAGAACGGTCCTCTTCAATGTCTTTATAGCTACATTGCAGAGGGACTGGAAGGAAAGTATGTCTCTTTGCAGATGACACAAAGATCTGCAACAGAGTTGATGCACAAGTTGGGGTGGAAAGGATGAGAAGGACTTGGCAAGGTTAGAGGAATGGTCAAATGTATGGCAGCTTAGATTAAATGCTAAGAAGTGCAAGGTAATGCACCTGGGAAACAAAAACCCAGAGGAAGAGTACACAATGGGGGTGAGATACTAACAACAACAAAATGGAAAGGGACCTTGGGGTAGTCATATCAGATGACCTAAAGGTGGGCAAGCAATGTGAGAGGGCAGCAAGGAGGGCTGGGGAAATACTGGGATGCATGGGAGAGGCATCACCAGTAGAAACAAGAAGTTATTATCCCTCTGTACAGACAGCTGGTGAGACCACATCTGGAGTACTGCGTGCAGTTCTGGAGACCCAATCTCCACAAAGACATAGACAGGATGGAAGCTGTCAGAGGAGGGCAACTGAAATGGTGCAGGGTCTGCACCGAAAACATATGAAGAGAGACTTATGGAGCTTAATATGTATAGCCTCGAGGAAAGGAGGGAGAGGGGGACATGATAGAAACTTTCAAGTACCTCAAGGGAATCAACAAAGTCAAGAGGGTAGCATCTTTCAAAAAGAGGTATGCAAGAACATGGGGCACAATTTGAAGATAGAGAGGCGCTCAGAGGTAATTTAAGGAAGTATTTTTCACAGAGAGGGTTGTGTATGTATGGAACGGCCTTCCAGAGGAGGTTGTGGAGTCAAAACAGTGGTGGAATTCAAGCATGCATGTGACAGTCATAAGGCAATTCTAGGGGTGAGGGTAGGAAGAAGTAGGCTGCTGGTTAACTAGGATCTGCAACTTATCCATCAGGTAGGGAAGTGGGCAGACTGGGTGGGCCAGCGGTCCTTATCTGCCGTCAAATTCTATGTTTCTATGTTTCTATGTAGTAGCTGTGTCTAGGTATTATGAGCTGTCAGAGCTACAGGGTGGTATAAACCCGTGGAAAGACAGCTGGCGCAAAGACATGCAGCCTTGTGACATTTAGCCTAGTCATTTTGATCTAATACTAGTTTGCCTTATGAGATCTTTGCTCTAACACGGTGGCTACAACTACAAGGTAGCCTCATTTATCACACCACTACTTTCTACATGGTTACAGTCCTACTGCCAGTGGATGTCAGGGTTCATTTTGCCAGTTGTCTCATTACGGAAAATGTTAGGCTGAATGGTTCCAGTGCAGTGTCATTGTGCTGGGTGTCCCTATACCAATTGTTGCAGATCCGCTGTAAATAACTGGCCCCTCCAGTTTGAGTATTTCTTTGATTTGTAGAAAATGAAAAGAGTGTGACACATAGCTGCCCCTTTAACCTTCTTATCTAGGTCCTGTTAATTAGTCCACTTATGACCTCAGCTCATCCCCTTCTACTACGCGTTTTCATACCTATCTTCACCTTTCCATTTTCCAGATATTATTCTTACTATACCTATTATCACTTTTCTCCTATGGCCTCCCCTATTTTCTTTCCTCACAAATATTATCATATTCCTAACCTGCTTTTTTCTTTAGATAATTCCTAAGGAAGACCTATGTTTGAAACATCGATTCTAACTCTGTTTCTATTTTTAACATGCACTTCATATTACCATAGTGTTCTATGTCAGTAACATGTGCTGTGCAAATAAAAGTAATAAAACATAATTTTATCAGTTTATTATTAAATATACAGTATCATTTTGCAACATTTGATATATAAATTATATTACTTATTCACTGCTACATGGTACAGCTAAGAATCACTATAAGAACTGAAATGTGTTTGAGGGGCAACAGATTGGCTAATTGATGTACAATTTATAGATAGCTAGCTGCACCCCTGCATGTTGGAAAGTCATGGCCCTCACAGTAGCCATTGTGAATCCTGAGGGAATCAGGCCAGCCTACCCATTGTAAAGAAAAGGCAAGTAGTCAGTCTGCAGGCAGGGTCAGTGCCTATTTCTACCAACACCACATGTGCTGAACTGCCACAGCAGGCTGCTTGATTGTCCATCTGCCTGCCCATCTTCCACGTCTATCACTATCACCCAACCCATCTCAAAGAAAATCCTCATCAAAGGGTATGTACTGGAGTGCAATAATGTGTGTTGTGTTGTGTGATAATTTGATTGTGACACTGTCTGACTTCAGTTGTGGCATACTGGCAGTGGCATAATAGTCATAGCAGACTTAGTTATAATTACAACTGTGTCTCAGTGGTGGTGGCAGGTCAAGGTTCAGCTGTGGGAAGGATTGTTTAAATTGTGTGTTGGGGTAAGCAGGTGTGTGCTGGTAGAATTTATTGTATGTGAAGTGGGGGGTGGATTTGTGGCTGGTAATGGCAAGTTAGGATTCAGGCTGCTGTGGAGAAATAAGAAAAGATCACCAAGGCAAGGTAGGGTAATAGATCTGCAGGGTGCATGTGTGAGTGTAAGGGGAGCTACTGTATGTGAGGTGGGATTTTATTATGGAAATTTAAAGGGTAGTTATAGCCCTTGCATAGTCAGGAGGAGAATAGAAGCTAAATGTGGAAAGATTGCCAAGTGCAAAAGATGCAGGAGGGTGTGTAGCAGTGGGTAAGTTTGGGATGTAAAGGGGTAGTTGTGATTGCCATTGTCAGGATATACAGCTGTGTGGAAAAGATTGCCAAGGGCACTGGCAGTAGATGCAGGGTGTGTGTGTGTGTATGTGTGTGTGTGTGTGTGTGTGTGTGTGTGTGTGTGTGTGTGTGTGTGCGTTGGAGGGTGAGGGTAGGTGTTATGGAAATGAGAAAGATCAGGGACAGCAGTGGCTGGCAATGTCAGGATTCAGCTGTGGGGTGAGATTGCGAAGGGCAGCAGTAGATGCAGGATGTGTGTTCAAGTGTTTTTTTTCTAATAGAGCTCTTATTTATGGAAACGTGAAGGAATTGGTATGGCTAGCAGCGTCAGATGGGTACTGTATTATAAATTAACTTATTCATTGTCTTTAGAATCTGTTTTATTCTTTTATACACTTCTTGGGGTTTCATGAGTACAGCTATGTTCAATGAATAAATACAACCATGTTATCAAAACTAATATAAAGTAATATGAAAGTAATATGCATTACAGTTACAGTTACTAAGTACTTTTTATATAAAAAGTAATAAGTAACTGTAACTGATTGCATTATTTGAAAGTAACTAGCAACTGTAACTGATTACTTTTTAAAAGTAACTTACCCAACAATGGTCCTTGTCTTTTTTTTCATCCACATGCTCTTTGGGTGTGTTAAGCAACATAAATACATCCACATACTCACCACTACCAATCTGCTGCCTCATTATTGGAAGGTGTGAACCTACCAGCTCCCCTAAGTTCACACAGTTTATACTCACAGGCAGCATTTCAGCTTGCTGCACCAGGGGATCTGGGTCGGGTGTGATCTCTGTCCCCTGACCCAGCACTGATGTAGTCCGCATCAGCTGGGGTACTGACTGCTTGTGCCCTGAACCTCAATGAATGCCAGCACCTTATCAAGCTTCTGCTTGAGCAGTGATGGGCCAGAAGGGGCACTATGGTGTGGGCTACAGTCAGGAGCACTGTAGGCCAACCCCTGGGTATAGAGGCTGCTCCAGGGATGTAACCACTGAGGTCAGGCTGCCAGTTGGAATGGCCCTGCTGGAAGAGCCAGAGGAGGAGGAAGAACATCTTGGAGGTATGGGGATCACAGGCATTGGAGAGCATTATACTTTGACCCTGCAGGTGCAGGAAACTCTCCCTTCACCCTATGCAGGCACTTAGGAGCCATTTCAGTGGGACCCTCAAAAGTACACCACAAAAGTTCCTTAATTTCCTCAATCCTCAAAGTCTCAAAATCTGGCCTACCTGGTGGAGGGTTCACTGGTGCTAGAGGCACCTGCTGGGGTTTGTATGTCCTCCCATTCTTCACTGGGTCTGCCAGTGACTGCTTAATTGGTTTCAGTCGAGTACTGTAGGTGTCTCAGGATGCGGTTGCAGAGCTGGTTGACCTGGGACTTCTGATGGGCCAGGACCTTCCAGATTATGGAAGCAAGCCTCCCACCATGCCTTCCTTTTGGCCTGGACAAAGGCTTCCAACTGAAGCTCGAACTCTGCAATGGCCTTCCTCCCTTTCTTTTGTGACCACAGCAAACTGTGAAAACACAAAGCACAGAAAACACAGAAAAAACATCTGTGGTCTCTGCCTCCATTTGCTACTGCACCACAGGATTGAACTTTAGGAGACATTGGGTTAGAATTTTTTTCTTTTAATCCAGGTTCATGAGGGAGGGCATTGCTATGGCTGCCCAGCTGTTATTAATGCACCCTTTCATTATTCTATTTTTTTAAGTTAACATGCAATTTAACCATAGGTAATCACTGATCCTTTTATACTGTATCATTGTACCTGCTTTGACCCTGCTTAGCTTACATTGCCTTTTATAATCTATAAGGGATGTAAACCCCTACAGACAGATAAATTGCTTTAATAAATTACAAGTCAAGCAAATAGCACCAAAAGGAGCCCTCAGTGCAAGACAACAGAACACTGGGGCCATGTGTGCATTTAAAAGGATGCAGTCTCAGCTCAGTATGCTGAAAACAGCCATTCTGCAAATAGTATTTTCAGGTTTGATAATGAAGTTTAAAATGGTGAAAACCATGCAACAAATCAATTAGGAAAAATACAATTGCTTCACCAGCCAAAGTGTATTTTAATGTTTTGTTAAGAAACAACATGAATAACCCCTATACAGCTCTTCTGTAATGGTATATCTTCTACTGTGCTTCATTATTAATATGGAGAATTTTCCATACATCACTCACACAGAGGCAGTCTTTTGTATGCAGGCCTGCATGCCGTGAGGCTGTGGCAAGGCTGTTTAATGATGGTCTTTGATTTAAATTGCATTTGCAACACTGCTGGTGTCCCCTCAAGCCCAGAATTCAGTAGCATTTCATCAGTGTGCAACAGCCTGGAATAACTTCACAGAGACACTGTACAAAGGCTGCAATCCTAAGGTTTCTCAACCCTTTTTAATAGCAAAACTGGCAGACTGGCACTCCCAGCCTGCAGGCATATGTTGTTGCTCCCAAAGAAACTTACTGGCTACAAGTACACTATATGAATTTGTGAAAACTCCAGTTGTTCTACTCTCCTTCCAACAAAGACTATGGTATAATACTGCATGGCTCCAGAACAAAGAAACAAGCCAATTGATGGAGGGGGACTTGAGACTAAGTAGCCACATTTAGAAGACAATATCCTGTATTTTAAGCAGCCCTTCTCCAGACAAGGTAAATGCCCACAGAAAATTGTAGTTTGGCTTGTAAATCCTCCAAAATGCAAGTCAGTATTGAAAATGTTATAAACATTCACTAAAATACCCCAAACAGTCTTGTGTACTCTTGTTTAGGTCCTAGAGCTTAATCATCTGTATAACAGCATGAACAAAGTTGAAAAATAAACAAAAGCAACATTTTGCCAGTTGTAAATCCCATGTTTTAAGCTTAGCCCTCTACACAAAGGAAAAAGCAACATTTTGCAGTCACAAATCTTAATGTTTCCGCTTAGTCTTCTAATATCACAAGCATGCACAAAATGCTGCCAATTACATTTCCTATATTTCCAGATATCACTGTAACCAAAAGTCTGCAGAAATTTTTCCAGTTACATATCCTGTATTTTCAGTTTTGCCACCTACCCAAAAGTATGCTTACAACTTTATTGCAGATCATATCAAGCCACAAGCCAAAACTCAATAAACATTAATGTGCAAGGATACATTTCAGTATTTATTTAGTATATGTCAAATAATGATGTATAAATGTATTTATGTAAAATTATCCTTCAATCTCTGACTAAGGTGACTTAGTCTACAGTTGTTCCTAAATCCTCCTTGCCATATTGGATCTCTTTTTCATTCGTTCTGCCGCTTTGCATTAGATTGCCCTCTCATACTCACCACTGCTCTCTTTACTCAAGTCTTTCCTCCCTCTCTTGATGCTAGGTACCTTTCCCATTGTGTCTCTGTTATCCAAATTCTGGTTTGACACTTTTCCTCTTATTTCAAATCCCTTCTTCCTCCTACCATCTCTGCAACAATACTTTCCCATATCTCACTATTCCTTCTAGAAAATCTATTGTTGGCAAATCTGCTTTTTCTTATCACTTTCCAAAACTTCGATCCTCCCTTCCCTTCCTATTCATTCTGCCTCTCCTCCTTCCTCCCTAAAGTCTCTTCTTTTGACTTTTGTCATACTACCTACAACTGTCTGTGACCTTTCCTCATTTTCTCCATTCTCTAGTCTTGCCCTCTTCCTACTGTTTCACTATTTTCTCTTTCTGTATATATTAGAGTGTGTGTTATTTTCTATATGCCCTCATTTACTTTTCTACCCATAATATTTAAATTCTAATTGTAAATACTATATTACTGTATTTTTTTTATTTTTTATTGTTAGCTATCTCCTTCTCCCGCTTATCCAGGACTCATCTGGAAATGAGTTGTTGTCTGCTCAGTATGCATTTCCTGGTTAACCTTTTAAATAAATAAGTATTTATTATGCATTCAGTAAGTACAAAACTCTATTTTTTGTGGGGGGGTTACTACTTTTCCTCTCATGCCAGCAGGCCACCATGGGTCCTACCCACACACCCAGACCATTCACCCTCCTTTACTGGGATGTGCCTCATTCCTCTATGGGCACCATGGCTTACCACCCAGGAGTGGCCATCTATGGGGACCCTAACCACCCCAAAGGAGACTTTGTCAGTGCTGTTGGGAGAGGAGTGCCTTTGTTGGTGGTGGCAGGCTTGGGTGATGCACAGACAACCTCCTGCAGCACCTGATAGTATTTATTGTTTGTGGCACAGCCCCTATGGGGTGCAAAGAAAACCCTCAGGGTGAGTGCACACATGCATGCATTACACATCATTTGGATCACCCCCACTTGTCTTCCCTTGCACTGCCACCCATGGTCACCCAGGTAGCAGTAGCACAGCAGAGTCCATAACGATCCTCCCAAGGTGGTGAGCATCCTCTGGGACACTCTGCACATGTCCCAGCTGGCACTCTGGCGACTCTGGCTCATTCATTAGCTTAGGTCATTGTCATTGAGAGCTGTAGTGGTACTACTGTGTCTGTGGGATGACATTACAAAATCAGTTTCTAGTCCTGCACATGCATGTTGCATGGCAAAACCATCCTATGAAGGAAGTGCATAGTGTTTTTTGAATAATAATAGAATTTGATGGCAGATAAGGACTGCTTGGCCCACCCAATCTGCCCATTTCCTACCTAATGGATAAGCTGCAGATCCTAGTTAACCAGCAGCCTACTTCTTTCTACCCCCACTTCTAGAATTGCCTTGAATGGCAATTAATAATTACATCAAATAAAGATTACTGTTTCTTCTATTTAAATCTGCTTGTTACTTGACAAACTGAAAAACAAATACTAATTGATACTTTAGGTATTAACATATAAGCATACTGAAGTAGCCAGCAGAAGGAGACCACATGGTCAATCTTGTCTGCTCAAAATGATGCAGGGTCCAGGTTTTACCTTTACCACGGGACCCTGGCACACTCTCCAGCTCCTCCATCCCCTTCCCTTTTCCCATGACTTCTCTGCATGTCTGTCCCAGGATCTTTTGAATGAACTCACTGTCTTAGCTGCCTCCACCTTCTGTGGCAGCACATTCAAAGCTGCCACCACCACCTCTGTAAAGAAATGCTTCCTCAAATCCTTCCTGAATCTACCCCCTTCCAAGCTTTAGGCTGTGTCCTCTGGTGGTGGTGTTGTCATTCGTGTTGAATAGACCCTCACAATTCACTCTGTTTACTCCTTTCCAGTACTTGAAGGTCTGTATCATATCCCCTCTGCCTCCTATCTTCCAGGAATACATCCTTAGGGCTTCTAGCCTCTTCTCATACAATTTATCATGCTGTCCCCTGATCATTTTAGTTGCCCTCCTCTGGATCCCCTCCAGCATCTTAATGTCCTTCCTCAGGTATGGGTGCCATTTCCTCCTCCATATTTCAAATGTGACCTTACCAGTGACCTATACAGTGGTAAAATAACCTTACTCTGCCTACTACTAAATCCTTGCAATACATCCCAGCATCCTGTTTGCTTTCACTACTGCCTTTTTGCATAAGAGCTTGAAGCCGTCTTATATATAATAAAATGCTATGTAAGGATGTCAGAAATATTTCTCCTGGGGAGCAAACATCCACACTCAAATCTTATCATTAAGTCATCACATTCTTTGCACCCAAGAGTGTTCATTTGTTGAAGGCAAGGTGTGTTTCAAAAATCATACAGTTTGAAAGTATATATGCCTACATTTTTATACGAAATGACTAATCACAATTATTACTTTGTTTGATTGAAATGTGTAGGTTGCTAATAGCAGCACTTAATTTTAATGAGAATTCAAGCAGGGCACAGCAAATGACAAAAGCAGCACTAAAAGATGGGCGTCTCATACCCTAAATCCTGCAATGGTGCACCAGTACTGAAGTCCATATGTGTACCCCAACTCACGCAACTTTGTACATAGAAATGTTTAAACATACAAACAGTAATGATTAAGCATACAGTATACAAAATATATTAAAAAAATAGTACCAAAAGAGCTATGGAGAAAATGATATATAGCTCATGACCTTTCATTTATTTACAATTAATGGACGTGCATGTGATGTCATGCAGACAAGTACATACAACATCTTGAATTTATCTTCCCTTTCAGAACTCTAATTGCTCAGCACCACTTGAAGAATGTATGACTTTTACCATCAACACAGCATAGGGTCAATTTTCACTATGTATTTTACAACATGTAATAAACAGTACATAATCTTAGGTTTCAGTGACCAACTACATCTGTATGCAATTCAACAATCCAGGAGGAGGCCATTCAAATTTCAGTATGTCTGACTGAGCTCAAGGAGAAAAGTCTTAAGTCATTTTTTAAAGCTGCTAAGTGAGGAACAATCTTGAAGTGGTGCAGGTAGGGCATTCCACAGATAAGGAATGTAGCAGGCAAATGATCTTTTTTCTGCATGGGACCTTGTTCTTTGAACTACAAGTAACATACAGCTTGAGGACTGGAGCATTCTCCTTGAGGGTTTTAATTGTCAACACATCACTAAGGCTGGGGAGACAACACCTCTTATTAATCTGATGTTAGGCAGAGAAAGGACAGTAGAATCGGCATTCAAAACTGGACCAATTTAACAAGCAGAAGACATCACATTGGTGCTCCTAGGTGGAGCACTGGCGATAAATTTACAAATTTTATTATAGATAACTTTTAGCTTATTAGCCTCTGTGCACCGTAGGGTTTGAAGAAGTGGAGCTCTGTATAAAAGCACTGGGAATAGCGTACTGTTGGCAATAGCAAACCTGAAGTTACTGGACAAGTAATTGCTTGTCCATAAAGCAACCAAGTTTTCATGTACAGGGACTTTGAGACATGATCCACATGGTGCTTAAATGAGACTTTCTGGTCAATATAGATGCTAAGATATTTAATAGAGTCAATCAACCACCTTAGTTTGGACCCCAGTGGTAGACACAATAGTAAACAAATGTTATCTAGTGGGACCGAAGTGTCTGGAACCAGACAGGATGGCTTTAGTTTTCTAAGTATTCAGGACTAGCTTGTTACTAGCAAACCATTCCTCTAATTCACTGAAGTCACTAGTAAGCTGACTACCAATTTGGGTGACATCACCACAGCACATGACATGATGTCATCATTGTATAGTATACAGTAGTAAATTAGCCTTGCCACAGTTACCAGGCATAACATTATTAAAAGCGAGAACAACAGAGGATCCAAGACAAATCCTTGTGGAACATCATCTGTTATTAGCTTCTGTGTAGGCTGTTACCCTTTAATGGCATACATTCCATTATAGCATCTATTTTAATATTGATATTTTAGCTATAGGCCGATAGATAGACAGATAGATGCTAGATAGATTAGGTAGGAGATAGAGACAGATAGAAAAACAGATAGATAGATAGATAGATAGATAGATAGATAGATAGATAGATAGATATCTGAGATAGACAGAAAGATAGATACTCTCTCTCTCTCTCTCTATATATATATATATATATATATATATATATATATATATATATTCATTACAAAAAACTTTGTCAATGCATCAGTTAGAGTTGAAACAACAAAATTAGGAAATGAGGCATTAGAATTTTGAACCTACCACCCCCACCCTACCACCCCAACCCACCCCACCATCCATACCAACAGGCATCAGGGGTATGTCTTGGGGTCCATCGGCCCTAACTGTCATCCCATTCCATGTGTGGGGAAGCTGAGATGGAACAGTATAGCAGAATGGGGTGAGAGTTAGGCCCAATGACCCCAAGGCACCTCTGACATCTGTTGGTGTGGAGGGTGGGGGTGGGGTGAGGTGGTGGGTGTTAGGGTTTGAAACCCTAATGCCTCATTTCCTAATTTTGTTGCTTCAACCCTAACTGATGCATTAACAAAGTTTTTGCAATGAATTCCTTACTTTTGAGAAAGTGTAATCTTACCTTATATCTTTGTGGTAGCACTGGGCCTCCAGGCCCTGCACTCCCATCACTCTATAGTGTGTTGTGGTTGCATCTCCCTGTGGGAGTGCAGGGCTCATCATGCTCCCATCATTCAGTAATGGTATCCATTTGTGGAAGTGCAGGCCTTCCATCCACAAGTGTAGAGACAATTTAATGAACTGTTTTCTCTCAGTACTACATAATATAGGGTCCTGCAGTCCCATTACTGCAAAATGGTACCCATATCAATCAGTCAATCAATCAATCAATCACTTTATTTAACCAGGCATAAACACCATTGAGCAAGCTCATTTTCATGGTGGTTCTGGGCATTAATACAATATAGTACACTTCATAAGATTACAATTACGGTGGACAACAGTGCACAAAAAAAGAAAAAACATTGTGAAGGTGCGGTCAATAGGGCCTATACATACCGGTCAACATAATTAACATGCAAGTGCATAACGATAAGCTTTACTGTAATGAGAAGAGACAACAATCCCATATAGTCTCTGCTAAGTAAGGCTCATACCTAAATGATAAAAATAAGGAGGTATTAAGGAATAGGGTAGAAATTGGGGTGAAAGAGCAGGCAGCCAAAAGGGAGGCCAGAATAGGTAAAAGGTAGAGAATAGGCAGGGCCATCTTGGATTAAGGGAACTAGGCTTGTAGGTCCTAGGTTTCTGTTGTTAGAATGAGGTTGGATGAGATACTTAGGTGTATCTGGGTCCTGCGCTCCCACCTACCCATAAGTGTAGAGACTCAACACAGACCTAGAGATATTCCAAGTAACCCTTGTGATGCAAATGATACAATATCTCAGTAACCATAGCAACACTGGAAAAATTCCACTGCAGTTGTAATCATGTCCTGGCAACCTGTGCACATGTTTGGTGTACTAAGCTGTGTTTAGTGAAAATCCAAATCTCAAACCGTTTTTGAGATATACAGTAAGTGCTGAAAGGTACTGCATCCGCTACAATGTTATCCTATGGAAAATTTCCAAACTTTGAAATGTTATAACTATGGAAGTAATGTAAATGTTATCACCAAACCAGCAAATGTCACATCTGTGGGCAAGCCCTTTCTACCCAGAAAATTTCAGCCCTTAATTTCAAACTGTTTCTGTGCAGTGAAGTTGAAAAGAAACAGTAAAGTTTAGAAGTCCCTTTCTGTGAGCTGTCAAAATCCCTTTTCATGAGATGAATCTCTTTTCACGAACTGTCAAATCCCTTTCATGGCGAATTCATTTTGTAAGATAGGGACATCTGGTCATCCACTCATGAAAAATAATTTTGACAGCTCGTGAAAGAGATTGGCTCATGAAAAGGTATTTTGACAGCTTGTGAAAAGGAGTTTTGACAGCTCACAAAAGGAATTATAAAGTAATCCTTTACATGACTGTCAAAATCCTTTAATCGAAAAATACTTTTCACGAGGTAGGGCCAGCTGATTGTCATCTCACAAAAGGGATTTTGACAGCTTGCAAAGGATTGGCTAGTGAAGAAATTTGACAGCTATTGAAAGGGATTATAAAAAGTAAACCCTTTTGCTGGCTGTCAAAATCCTTTTTGATGAACAACTACCTTTTGTGAGCTGTCAAAAACTCTTATTTTGTGAGCCAATTCCTTATTGTGAAGTAGGGGCCATCTGGTTGTCATCTCACAAAAAGGATTTTGACAGCTTGTGAAAATGGATTGGCTTGCAAAAGGGATTTTGACAGCTCGCATAAAGGATTGGAAGTGAGTCTCAAAAGGGATTTTAAATTAAAAATGACCATTTTCTGACTAAAGTAAAGTAAACCAAAGTCACAGAAGTGTGCAGGACCTCCCCATGACCCACCCCACATCTAGAACAGACCACGGATATATTTCGACCACATTAATCAGAGCTCACCTGGCTGAATATTATTGCCAAACAACAAGACCATGGGTTACACTACCAGCCTACAATTCCCAGAGTAGTCCTTTCTTCATCCTAAATCACCAAGATGTAGACCCCCATAAAAATGCTGCTTTCACTGTATTTCCTTGCACTCATATTGGAGCTGTCAGGTGCATGAAGAATAAAACCTTGCTCCTGGTCCTTCTACACACACAGAAGCCCCTTGCATCAAAACTTCACTTCAGGTGGAACATCTACAGTACCACACCAGCCTATTGCATCTAAACAACAGCCACAAACCTTTAAAATGCTGACACAACACTATCTCCCAGTAGCTGCCCTACTCTACAGTCACAACCCACCCCCAGCCTCTGACCCTAAGCAACCTAAAACAAAGACAATAGAATCTAACTGAGTAACTTGGTCCTGTTTTCATAAAAGATGATCCTGATAATTTTACTAATATCAGAAATGTGAACCCCAATCTAGGACTCCAGTTTGTAAACACACAAATAAAATCTGGCCAATTTAAGATCATCTCACTAAACATAGGCAGCCTCCTGCCTAAGCTGCTTCAATTCCAGGCCTGGTTAGAGGTAATCAAACTGGACATTATCGCATTAACCAAGACCTGGCTCTCACCTAAGGTCAGTGATGTGACAGTTGCTCTGGATGGTTATATCATTTTCTGCCAAGACCGGCTATTATCAAACGGGGGGTGGATTTGTTAGTTACTTAAGAGCACCACCAGAGGACAACTAATACCAAGCAGCCTGAATGCAAAGTAAGCCCAGATACTAACCATTAAGCTCAGCACAGAATGACAAAATAAAGTCCTATTACTCTCTACCATCTGTAAACACCCAGACAAATGCACCACCAGGCTTGGGCAGTTCATGAACTTGCTGACCCTCTCTCAAAAATCTTTAACAGCTCACTTAGAACTGGTGTGTTTCCTGACAAGTGGAAGGTGACACTTGTCACCCCAGTTTTAAATCAGGGGTAGAACAAACCTCTCCAATTACAGACCTATCTCCATTCTACACCCCTTTTCCAAAGTCCTTGAGAGAGTGGTCAGACCAACTCACTGAATGCCTGGATAAAATAACCTTGCTGTAACCAACAGCTCGGGTTCCAGAAAACACTCAACCCACACTGTACTAATTGATTACACCTCTCAGATCTATAATGCCCTTGACAATGGTCTCACTGTGGGTCTA
Source organism: Neoceratodus forsteri (assembly GCA_016271365.2). NCBI lineage: Eukaryota > Metazoa > Chordata > Ceratodontiformes > Ceratodontidae > Neoceratodus > Neoceratodus forsteri. The sequence goes on along the minus strand of CM057452.1, from coordinate 555,230,768 downwards.
TCTTTATAGACCTCACAAAGGCATTGATACCATTAATCATCACCTGCTACTAAACTGTTTCTTATCTACTGGCCTATCCACATACACTGTGGCCAGGTTCCACAGTTATCTCTCTCATGCAGAACACAGTGTGTGAGAATTAGCAGCCAGATCTCAGAACATAGGGAAGTGAACCTTGGAGTTCCACAAGGGTCCATCCTTGGGCCACTCCTCTTTAGTTTATTCATCAACAACTTGCCCTCTATCTGCCCAGCACACTCAGTACTATATGCTGATGATGCGGTCATCTCAGTATCCAGCAAACAGCTGACCACAATCACCGCTGAGCTGCAAGATAACTTCCATGGACTTGAGCACTAGTTCTCTAAGAACAAACTGCTGCTCAATTACAAAATGACGAAGAGCATGCTCTTCACTGTCTCTCAGAGCAAAAAAGTTCAGCCCACTCTTGATTAGTAGCTCCAAGGGGACACTCTGGAACAAGTATCCACCTTCAAATATCTAAGTGCTCACCTAGATGACTCCCTCACCTTCTCTAAGCACAATGACTACATGGTCAAAACAGCTAACACAAAACTGGGCATCCTATATGCCACACACAGTCCATGACTCCAGACGCCTAAAGCTAGTTACATGCTGCTCAGTATTACCCACTGTAGACTATGGCCATGTCATCTATGGCTCTGGCCTTACACCTCATTAAAGAGGGTCACAACCTCATTGTAAAAAGGTGTGATCTGGTCCTAGGGCCCACCATCTCACCCATACTTGCACCCTATACAAAGAAACTAATTGGCTCCCCTGAATCCAGGGCCAAGTAAACACCTGCCTGCTGGTAAAAAATCCTTACTTTGCCAAACCCCTCACTCAGCCTCCCTCCCCGCTCATTTATGGGCATTCCACTGTCAACACTAGAAGTACAGCCAAAGGTGGGCTACTAGTGCCTTTCAAGCACACCACACTAGCTCAGAGATCCAGCTCATATAGAGGATCCAAATGGTTCAATAACCTGCCCTTTGTGCTCTGCAACTGTGAAAAACCCAGTTAATTCAAATATGGGTCTACCACACTCAAGCACTTGAACATTCTTTTCCTGCAATACATAACTCTAACTAGCCTAATGACTTGCTATTAACATGCCACCAGCTACCTTGGCCAACCCCCTACCCTTCTTTACCACCCCTCCGTCACCTGACCTACCCCATTACCTCCCCTTTGCAACCCCCACTGTCCCTCCCACCCGCACTTATCTGTCCTGCTCATTTGACTATATCATGACAATGCCTTCTCAGATTGCTCCTCCTTTCACTTCACCTGGAGGCCCCTCCTACCCTAATACCTGGCACTTACACAAGGGCTGTACCACACTGATTATGTGTTGTTTATTGCTGCATCCTTCAAGTGGTAACTCGCATTCATTTGAAATTGTGTAATTATTTTCATTCTTTGTCAACAATTGTAGCCCAGCAAACATATCTTATTTGATGATTATTCCTCCTACTTGATCTGTAACCCATGTATTGTATTGTATTGTATTGTATTGTCTCTCTCTTACTTGAACCTTTGTAAATGAGCCCTGGCTCAAAAATATTAATTTGAATCTGAAATAAATAAAATGAAAATAAATGAACAAAACCCATACTTGATACGAACATACTGAAATCTGTCAGCAGATAAAGGCCTAGAGGTCTATCAAGTCTGCTCGAATGTGCAGCTAGCACCCTTATTCTGCAGCTACTCCCTCCCTTCCACCCTTCCTTCATTAACCTCCCCTTGTCCTGTCCCATCCCCTTTGAAGCAGTCCACTGTTCTACTGGATACCACTTCTGCAGGTAACATTCCACCCAGCCACCACCCTCTCTGTAAAAGTGTCTTCTCATCTCCCTCCTGAACCTTCCTCCTCCAGTCTCATATCATGGCCTCTGGTGTCCCTCCCTCCCTTACTTTGAACAGCCCCTCTGTACCTGTCTTGTTTATTCCTTTCATGTATTTAAAGGTTTCAATCATGTCCCCCTGTCCCTCCTCTCCACCAGTGAGTACATAACAACTCCTTACCTCCTCTCGTATGATAAGTCCCCAGCCCTTGATCATCTTTGTCACCCTGTGCTGCACCCTCCAGTAACCTTAATGTCCCTCTTCAGATACGTGGCACCAGTACTGCACTCAGTACTCCAGGTGCGGTCTAACTAATGACCTATACAGTGGCCCAAACCGAGGAAAAGATAGCCAACTCAGTTAAGAAGGGGGATAAAACCTTTATAGGTACATCAGGGAGTGAAGGAAGACCAAGGGAGGGATAGTGAGGCTTAATAAAGGGGAGGGAGGGTGAGGCAGAGGGTGACTGTGAAAAGGCAGAGATACTAAACAAATATTTTGCTCAATATTTACAAAGGAAGAGGGGAGGTACCTAAAACAAACAGTAGAAACACTCTGGATACAAAGTTGATACCAGCCCATTTACAGAAGAAAGGGTTCTGAAAGAACTCTTAAAACTGAAGGTGGACAAAGCAATGGGGCCTGATGGGATTCATCCCAGAATTCTAAAAGAACTAAGGTAGAACTAGTGACACCACTGACTACCCTTTAACAAATCATGGGCGGATGGGTGGTACCCGAGGACTGAGGAGGGCAGATGTGATTCCCTTCACAAAAGTGGGAGCAAGGCAGAAGCAGGAAACTACAGACCTGTTAGTTTAACCTCAGTGGTAGGAAAATGATGGAATCACTTCTGAAGGAAAGAATTGTTGAGTATCTAGAGGCCAGAGGGCACAGGACCCAAGGCAGCATGGATTCACAGCGGAAGGTCATGCCAGACAAATCTGATAGATTTCTTTGACTGGGTGACCAAAGTAGTAGATCAGGGAGGGCTGTGGACATGGCCTACCTAGACTTTAGCAAGGCATTTGACACAGTCCCACACAAAGATTAATATACAAGTTAGCCAGCCTGGGAGTGGGTCCCAAGATGACAGCCTGGGTAAAGAATTGGCTGGAGAATAGGACATAGAGGTAATAGTAAATGAAGTCCACTCTGAAGAAAGGGGGTTACTAGTCGGTACCACAGGTTCAGTAATTAGGACGGTCCTCTTCAATGTCTTTATAAGCGACATTGCAGGGGACTGGAAGGAAAAGTATGTCTCTTTGCAGATGACACAAAGATCTGCAACAGAGTTGATGCACAAGTTGGGGTGGAAAGGATAAGAAGGGACTTGGCAAGGTTAGAGGAATGGTCAAATGTATGGCAGCTTAGATTCAATGCTAAGAAGTGCAGGTAATGCACCTGGGAAACAAAACCCAGGGAAGAGTACACAATGGGGGTGAGATACTAACAACAAAAAAATGGAAAGGGACCTGGAGGCAGTCATATCAGATGACCTAAAGGTGGGCAAGCAATGTGAGAGGGCAGTAAGGAGGCTGGGGGATACTGGGATGCATAAGGAGAGGCATCACCAGTAGAAAACAGGAAGTTATTATCCTCTGTACAGACAGCTGGTCAGACCCCATCTGGAGTACTGCGTGCAGTTCTGGAGACCCAATCTCCGTAAAGACATAGACAGGGTGTAAGCTGTCCAGAAGAGGGCAACTAAAATGGTGCAGGGTCTGCACTGAAGACATATGAAGAGAGTCTTAAGGAGCTTAATATGTATAGCCTCGAGGAAAGGAGGAGAGGGGGGACATGATAGAAACTTTCAAGTACCTCAAGGGAATCAACAAAGTCCAAGAGGGTAGCATCTTTCAAAAAGAGGTGTGCAAGAACAAGGGAGCACAATTTGAAGATAGAGGGAAGGCTCAGAGGTAATTTAAGGAAGTATTTTTTCACACAGAGGGTTGTGGATGCATGGAACGGCCTTCCCGAGGAGGTTGTGGAGTTAAAACAGTGGTGGAATTCAAGCATGCATGGGACAGTCTATAAGGCAATTCTAGGGGTGGGGTAGGAAGAAGTAGGCTGTTGGTTAACTAGGATCTGCATCTTATCCATTAGGTAGAGAAATGGGCAGACTGGGTAGGCCAAGCTGTCCTTATCTGCCATCAAATTCTATGTTTCTATGTTTCATACCCCTTGCAGTACAACCCAGCATTTTGTTGGCCTTGCAGCTGCCTTCCCACATTGTGTAGAGTTGCTCATTGACCCTGTAATGAGCACCCCAGATACTTCTCCTCCTCTGTCTGGGCTAGCTGCACCCTCCCAGCTGGTAACTTCTCCTTGGGTTCTTCATCCCAAAATGCAGCACCTTGCACTTTGTGGCATTAAATCCCAGTTGCCAGGTGTCTGACCAGGTTTCAAGATTTGCCAGATCATCCTGCAACCCTGCCATCCCCTAGGTCATCCACCACCGCTCCAACCTTGGTATCATCAGCAAACAGACTGATCTTGCTCTTGATGTCCCATGATATGTCTGCAATGAATATCCCAAACAACACTGGTCCCAACGCCGAGCCCTGTGGAACACCGGGTCGTCACTACCCTTGGGTGTGAGAGCCTCCCACCACCACCCTCTGTTGCCTTCCCTGAAGCCAGTTCCTACCCATCTCACCAGCTTTGCACACGCCCCTGTGTCTACTAACTTACTTCCCAGCCTTCTATGCGGCATGGAGTTGAATGCCTTACTGAAGTCCAGATACAGGACATCCACTGCATGCCTCTGTCCAGTTGCCTAGTTACCAGTCATAGAACTCCACCAGGTTGGTTTAGCAGGATCTGCCCCATATGAAGCCAAGCTGTCTGCTGTCCTGTAGTCCTTTGGCCTCTAGGAGGGCCACCAGCCTCTCCTTCAGGATAATCTCCATTAGCTTACCCATGATGGATGTGAGGGGCTCACTGGTCTGCAGTTTCCTGGTTCATCCTTGGGGCCACTCTTGTGGAGGGCACCGTATGAGTCATCCTCCAGTCCTGAGGTACACACCTCCAATGTAGTGAGGCATTAAATAGGTTTGCCAAGGTCCTGCAAGGACCTCTGCCAGCTCCTTCAGTACCCTGGGGTGGATACCATCTGGGCCTGGCACCTTGTCCACCCTCAGTGCCTTCAAACCCTCCTGAACTCTGCCCTCCATGATTTCCCATCTGTCACTCCTTTCCCCTGTTTCTGCCATTTCTCCCCTTGGGTGTCACCTCTTCTCTTCAGTAAATACTGAGCAGAAGTACTCATTTAGTGCTTCTGCCTTTATCGCACTCTGCTTCCACCCAACCCCTCCTTCCTAATCCTTACTATGTGTCTATAGAAGACATCCCTGGAGCAAGTTATAACATTTTGTTTGGGCAGAAAAAGAGAAAATAAGATAGTGGCTGCTAAGAGGGTTTTTCTCACGAAGAAGGATTTTATAAATTCCTCTTTGTGAGCTGTCAAAACTTTGTGAGCCCAAATCCCTTTTCACAACTGTACAGCTATCCAAAAGACTGAACTGAGCATGCTCAGAACCCACAATTTCAATACTGAGTAACTTTACAACAGATTAATATTGATATTAATATTATTTCACCAAACTAATTATGGCTTGTTTTTGGGGCATGCTCCTTCTACCCTGAACATTTCGGAACAAAATTCCAAACAGTGTGGCCGCAGCATGATGAGAAACAAACAGAAAAAATTGGTGAAAAATGACTTTTACACTTTTCACTATGTGCTGCAGAAAAATGCAGTTCGATCAAAACAAAACTTGGCACATCAAGAGATCTATACCACAGGGCAGTGCATATCATATTTTGTGCAAATCCATTGAATCATTGCAAGTTAATAAAGTACAAAATTTGAGGGTTTAACATTAAACTGCAAACTTACAAAAGTTGGGAAATGTTGCATTAGGGTTTCAAGCACTAATACCCCCACCCCCGCCTACCCAGGCAACAACAGGAAAACATTACTATTTCACCCTCTTACCTCTTCACAAAATCAGGCGCAAGTGTGCCTTTGGGGTTGTCAACCTCAACGCTTTCGTATTCCATCAGTAAATAAGTTGAGATTGGTACAGTATATGAAAATGGGTGACCATTAGGGTTGACAACCCAAGGCACAGCCCACATCTGATTTGCAAATAGGCATGAGAGGTAAAATCATGATTTTTTTCCTGTTGCTGCCTGCAGGGTAGGAGTGGGGTGTTAGTGTTAGAAACCCTAAAGCTACATTTCCCTACTTTTGTTGCTTTAACCCTACCTAGTGCATTAACAAAGTTTTTTTTTTTTTTGCTATGAATTTCCTTACTTTTTGAGATAGTATAATCATACACTTATTTGCTTGTGGGAACAAGGGGCCTTCTGGGCCCTGTGCTCTGAGTCCTACATAGATGCATATATGTATGTTGCTGTGGAGAGCCCTGCACTTCCATTGTAGGACAACAGCAATCAGATTGTCAGCATAGCCCTTTATTACCCCACCTAATGTCCCCAGTATAGTAAATTTTGAAATCCCCACCAAACGTGATTGTGTGCCACAGCAACATCATTCCACACCACAGGTGCAAAAACACAGTTTGGCCAGGATTTAAATAATGACAGCCATCACGTTCATGAGGTGGTCTAAAATATGGCTATGTTGAAAATTTGGTGTAAAAATTTTAAAATTACCAAAGTAACGGGCAGAGCATAGCAAAATGTCAATGGATATGCATACAGTAACTTTTTCATGTTTATTTTGATCTCAATTTTCAACATAGCCTTCTTAAGACACCACCTCATGAACAAAGGTTGTGAAAATGTTAAATCCCACCTGAAAGGTGATTTCACCAAGTGACCTCTAAATCACCTTTTGGGATGGATTTGCCTAATTTCACTGTCAATGTTTATGAGGTAGGGTCCCAAAAAGGCCATGTTGAAAATGTGGGCTCAAATGTACAAAATATGAAAGTTATGCATCAATTGAAAACCCAATTGAACTACATTTACCTTAGTTTCTCATATTGCAGTCGGAAGTTCCAGCAGCAAGACACGTCTTCAACTGGAGACTGGATCTTCACCATGCTATCTGTTCAGATGAGTGTGGGTTTGTGTGGGGTGTGGGGATGCAGGGTGGTGGGTGCTCAGTAGTAGGTTGGGGTGGGGGAATGGATCTGAGGGACCATTTTCTTTCTTACAGGAAACAAAAGACAATGAGGGATGTTTACCTTTATTTCAGATGGGTGGGAGTGGGGTTATCACTAGACACCAGGGAAAGTATAATAACTATGAGGACAGCTAGAGGTGGTACCACTAGACACCAGGAAACAGCAGAAAATGAGGGACAGCGGTCAGAAGGGAGGAGGGTGCTACAAGATGGAAAGATAAACAATACTGGACAGTGATCAGAGGAGTAGGGTTACCACTAGACACCAGAGAAATATGAACAATACAGGATGGTGATCGGTGGGGTGGGGATGCCACTAGACACCAAGGAAACAGTGCCAACATAAGAAGATGGCAATTGGAGGGTGGGGTACCACTAGACAGCAAGGAAATATGAAACAATACAGGGATAGGGGGGGGTACCATTAGACACCAGGGAAAGTTTAACTTTAGAAAATATGTGAACAGTGATGGGGGAGTGCCACTATACATCAGCAAAAGCAGGAACAGTGATTGGAGGTGGAGGATGCCACTAGACTCAAGGAAACAGTGGCAACTTATGGGGACAGTAATGGACTGCCCATACAATCACTTAACACAGGTATTTTGAAGTGGTTACTGAGCATGCTCAGAACCAGAATTTCTAAAATGTAATAACTTGGAAACAGAGTAATATTTTCACAAAACCAGCAGAAGAAACATCTGTGGGCCAAGCCCTTTCTACCCTAAACATTTCAGACCTAAATTCCAAACTGTGTGGGTGCTAGGTGATGGCAAAACAGCAATTTATTTTAAGTGATAAGAAAATGTTTGTATCACATAATCGAAGCAAGCAGAAGTGAGTCATGAAAATGGTAAAATAAGTAAAATCACCTCTGAGCAAATTGTTTCAACACTTAAGTGCAGAATCCACTTAACGAGGTCCCCATGACCAGCATATATATGTTGGTCTCTCTGTACAGTGGCATTTTTACAGTTTTCAAATTTTATTAAAAAAAAAGAAAACAAGATGGTGGCAAATGAAAAAGATTTTGCCCTCATGAAAAGGTTTGCACATATGATCACTTCATATAGCTGTTTTAAATGCTTACTGAGCATGCTCAGAACCTAAAATTTTAAAATTAAATACCTTTGGAGCAGATATATTTTTTCACCAAACCAGCAAAAGAAATTCCCATCTGGAGTTCTGAGTCCAGTTCTGGAGACTCCTTGTCCGCAATGACATAGATAGGATAGAGGTTGTCCAAGGAGGGCACTAAAATGGTGCGGATCTGCACCAGAAGACATATGAAGAGAGATTACAGAAGTTTAATATGTATACGCTCGAGAAGAGGAGGAGAGGGGACATGATAGAAACTTTCAAGTGCATCAAGGAATCAACAGAGAACAAGATGGTAGCATCTTTCAGAAAAGAGATGTGCAAGAACAAGGGGCACAATTTGAAGATGGGGAGATGGCTCAAAGGTAATGTGAGGAAGTATTTTTCATGGAAAGGGTTGTGGATACATGGAACCACCTTCCTGAGGAGGTAGTGGAACTCAAAACAGTGGATGACTCCAAGAATGCATTGGACAGACATAAGACAATTCTAGTGGGGGTAGGAAGAAGTAGGCTGTTGGTCAACTAGGATCTGCAGCCTTTGCATTAGGTAGGAAATGGGCAGACTAGATGGGCCAAGTGGTCCTTATCTGCCATCAAATTTTATGTTTCTATGTTTCTATGTTAGCCAAATCCTTTATACCCTGAACCTTTCAGACCAAAATTCCAAACTGTCTGAGAGCTAGGCAATGGCATAAAAACATTGATTTTTATGTTTTTGTTTGTTTGTTTGTTTTTGCTATATGCATCTCAGAATCCACACATCCAACCAGAATGAAACTTGGCACATCATGAGCAGGGACACTGGTTTACCAGGACTGAGAAAGGGCAAATTCCATTTTGCACACTGAAAAAACAGTATTGCCACTGGTGTCTACTAAGACAAAATCTGGTGTTACCGGTGTTTGGTTTTGTGTACTTTATTTAACAATATTTAACTTTGCTAACATGCATTTGCTAATTTTGACCTCCTATTGCACATCCTTGTACCAATTTAAAGTTATTTTAGGTACTAGATGTGATGGAGCAGCAGCACTACAGCCCCATCCCTAAGGTGTGATGGAAGCAGCACTGCAGCCCCATCCTCAGCTGCGATGGCAGCACCAACAGCACTATGGCTCCCATCCCTCTGGTGTGATGGCAGCAGCAACAGCACTATGGCCCCCTCTCAGGTGTGATAGAAGCAGCTGCACTGTGGCCCCATCCCTTAGGTGTGATGGCAGCAGTACTACATTCTCCATTCTTCAGGTGTGATGGCAGTATCAGCACTATGGTCCCCATCCCTCAGGAGTGATAGTAGTACTACTATTCCCCATTCCTAGGTGTGATGGCAGTATCAGCACTATGGGCCCCATCCCTCAGGTGGGACAGCAGCAGTACTACATTCCCCATCCACCAATGGTGATGGCAGAAGCACTACAGCCCTGTCCCTCAGGTGTGATGGCAGCAGCAACAATGCAGTCCACATCCTTCAGAAGAGTTGGCAGTAGTGACAGCACTATGATCTCCTTTCTTCAACACCACACCCACATGCACAAGTTACAAATTACTTGGTCTCTTTGCTTGTTAGAACTAAGATGTGAATTAATCTGAACCACCACCACTAAGGTGGAACACCTTTATTTTTTCTGTCTATCATTTAACTGCCAGAATTGGATTTCTGCCTGTGACACTACTGATCAAGGTTGGGAACAGACTTGGGTGTTGGAGGGCCAGCCGGGGGTGAAGGCTTGCATGTCCAATGACCACTCGCCTCCTGAGATGGAAGGTGGGTTCACAGCTCAGCATTTGCTGGCCCCTGGTGGAGGCCAGAGGCACAGCAACACATTGGCCCTCACTGTGGGAGGGAGCATGATGGACATCGGCTTGTGCCTTGACATCATGTGGCCTGTCACACTCCCAAGAAAATGGTAAAACACCCACTGGCCAACCAGAGGATGGCTGCTGCTCCCTCCATAATCCCAAAACCCCAGACACATGTCCGTTCTGACCTCTGCCATGCCTGGGATACACAGGAAGCTCTTTGGGGCAATTCTCCTCCCTGGTAGCCTCCCACAGGGTGAGCCCACCAAGAAAGGATTACTTGGGTTACCTTGTAGCACAGCAATAAGGGACAGTGAATGGTGGTCAGGACTCAGCAGTGGTGGTGGGGCCTTGGCAGGCCTGAAGGAATGGATGGCCAGTAGGAGGAGAAAAAACAAAACCTGCTTGAATTTGCTTCTTTGAAATAAAGTGTCTTCACCTAAAAATCCACAAGTGATTAGTGGAGGACCTTCAAATGGAAAATCATGCATCTCTTAAACATGTGGATGCTTTTTTTACTTGATCTCCATGAAAAGGGTGCCTCTCAGTTTTCTTGTCTGAGCTCAGATGTGAATTGAGCACCACTGTGCCCACCAGCATCATACAGCCCCTGGGGTCTTACCTTCTGTGTGTCATTAAATGTGCTTTCAAAATCCACTGGCCAAGCATAAGTACACATAAACACTCAACTTTGCTTTTGTTGAAGCAGTCTATCAGAAAATGTTTTGCTGTCACAGAGACTGAAACAGCAGGTGAAAGAAAAAGTGCAATGATCCCAGTCACCTAAATGGGATGCTAACGGTGAAGTCTTTTTGTAAGTAGTAAGGCAGTTTCTTTCTTGTGAACACACTTTATTTTAGACTAGTTTTCATTCAAACAACTTGAGGATTTTGGATGGCCCTGCTGATTATAAACTTGAAAGCTAGTTGGTAACAGTGATCCTGCACTTAGCAATCTACAACCTAGATGCTCACATGCAAAGAATGTAACAAAACCTTTACCTATACAAAATCATTGCAGCCTGAGTAAAACTCAGGTAACTTACATAGTACCCTGACCACCGTATGATGTAGTAAGCATATATTGGTATTTTTTATATTCCTTGTAAACTGGGTAAGGCCTACTAGGCAGAACTGCCTGTTTTCAGGGTGACCCAGGAGCACTGGAAGGTTATGACTTGCTCGGAGTTACACAGACACAGTATGCAAGTGGAGATTGTGGGAATCAAACCCAGGTCTGCTGGATGTACCCAGTTCAATCATTGTTTGTTACTCTAACCCCTAGACTATACTGTCAGCCATAATAACACCCATATATAATGTTTTAATATATGACTTCAACAATAGTGCACAGTACCTACAGTGCAAATTATGAACGTTAAACACTTTACATTTTACTAAAACTGAAATATTTGCCACTCCGTCTGCTTGTTTTCTTACACCAAAGTGGGTGAATAGTTGACAGAGCACTGTAAATAGCTTTTGATCAGGCTTCGTTATTCTACATCCAGAAACAGACAAAATGTATTTATTCTGGATTTATTTAATATTGATTTTCTGTGGCTCACTAAATAGAATCTATTTAGCAGATGTTTTTACATTTTGGAAGAGAGGTAACACGTCTTATCCATTTAGGATTCATGTTAGGGGCATAAGTTTTTCTTCATATTTAAAACATATTCAAGTGTCAGTGTATTCATTTAGTAGTTTATGCTGACTATTACATGCTGCAGAAAACAGTAAAGGATTTATTGTGAAGCACTCAGGGTCTATAGTGGTACTCCGCAATTTCCCAGCAAGTTTTGCAAAAAATCTCTGCAATTTCAGGTTACGTTCCAAATTTTCCAGTGGCCCTGCCCACATGTGCTGATACTTGTTTTTTTTTTGTATCATCCAGTGTAACATAAATAGTAAAATATGTTTAGGCACATACTAAATGAAAACTGTGGTTTCAGGAAGGAAGAGTCCTCAGCTGATGGAGAGGTTGGAGGGAAGCATGGGTGGAACTGAATGTCTAGTATAACAAAACAGTGCGGGTGGTTTCCTTACTGATTCTATACACAGCAAAGCAGAAGAATGCGAAGCACAGCAGCATTCATGTTAAGATGCTGTAATCTGGGCCGCCCACCTGTGCTGCGGTAGCACTACTACTTGTAATGCCAGCAACTCGGGGTCAGAAGCAAACTCAGGTTGCTGGAGGTCTGGTCAGGGGTAGGATTGAGCACCTGGGGGCATCTCTCCTCTGGAGAGGAGGCTGCAGGTTCCGCTGCTTTACCACCACATGGGTAACCACGGGTGGTGATGCAACTGGGCTGCAGAGCGATTGGGAGGAGGACACTAGCTGGGATCTGGAGCAGTGGCATGTCTATATGTCCCTACCTCCTTGGAGCCCCTAGAATGCTGGTGCCCTCAGGGACAGAACCAGAAAACTAGGAACAATCACCCCACATCAGCCACTGGTAGAAGGGACCCAGCTACCCCAGACTTCATGACCAGGCTCCATGAGGGACCCACTGGGCTGCCCAACACACACTAAGGGACTATGGAGGAGTGACCTGGGGTACCATCCCTTCCCACCTGGGGGTACAACCCAGGCAGGATGGGCAGCCCACACAGAGCTCCTAAGCATTACCTAGGGTGAAGCTAGAGGATACCCAGCATAGGGATCTCTGAAAAGTGGAGATGGATGCTGTGAGAAGGGGGCATAGAAAGTGAAAATAAAAATTTAAAAAAGATGCTGAAATCTTAGGGATTCTGTGCAGTGACATGCAATTTCCTTGAGGCACCAGTACAAAATTCTAAATCCACAAACCAAGCAGGATTCTATGATTTTACCAGTGTTACCAATAAAAATGGAAAACCGGGTCCTTGATCATGAGAGCTACTCTATGACATCGTGCATGCAGAATTTTGTGCAAATCCATTTAATGGTTGCAAAGATATTAAAGTGCAAAAATTGGAATTTAACATTAAACTGACTACTCAACCCTAACTATAGTGGCACTACTGTGCCACTGTAATAGATAGACGGATAGATAGATCAATGGACATACAGACAGACAGACAGATAGATACAGTAAACAGACAGACAGATGTAGATATAGATATAGATATAAGTATAGGTATAGATATAGATATAGATATAGATATAGATATAGATATAGATATAAATGCAGTGCAGATGCGGTACAGGTACAGATACAGATACAGATACAGACACAGATATGATATAATACAGATATAGATATATATATAGAAATAGATAGAGGTATAGATATAAATAGAGATAGAGATATAGATATAGATATATGATATAGATATATTGAGATCGTGCGTCAGTGTGTGTGAAATGTTGATGGATGCTGCAGGGCCAGAGGGTGAGTGTGTTGCTGTTTAGGAAATAAAGCTTTTCATTTTAAGGGCAGCTATTATCTACCTAGCTGTGTAGCTCCAGTAGTTCTGTGGTGACCCTCTATGTACTCCATGTAGGCCTTTTACAAGGTTCACCATTAAAATAAGTAATTTTAAGCATTTAAAATCCATCTGTAGTGAATGACATTCATGTGGCTGCCACCTGCAGTGCTCCCACTCACATAGTGTATTGATGTCATGTGGAGAAGGCACTTGCAAGCAGAAGCACTGGTGGCAATCGTGGTTCAGTAGAAACACAAAGTACTGTAGCCCCCCCACACACACACTGCCGATCGCCAGCCCAAGTAACAAGAAAAATGGTCCCCACTCTCTGGTGGTTAGTGATGCCCCTCCTGCTGATCCTGGACCCAAGTAAAACAAAGAATAGTCCCCATTCCTGGTGGCTAGTGGTCCCCCTACCAATCACTGGCCCAAGAAAACACAAAGAATTCTCCCCAACCCTGGTGGTTAGTGGACCCCCGCCCATCGATCGCCAGCCCCAGTAAAATAAATGAATAGTCCCTGATGGCCAGTGGCCCCCTTCCCTGCCAATCACTGGCCCAAGTAAAAACGAAGAACAATCCCCACTCCCTGGTGGCTAGTGGTTCCCCTCCCAGCCAATTGCTGCCTGATATGAAATAAGGATATTGCCTGGTGGTCTTCGGTCCTCCCCACTTACTGATTGCTGCCAGATATATAATGCAGATATTCCTGGTGGTCTAGCAGACCCCCTTCCTATCCTAAATCTGCTCATACAGCACAGGTTATATTTTTCCTGGTGTCTAGTGGACCCCTGCTCCCCACCCCAACAGGTACTGTCCAACCACCCTGTTCCCCCATCCCAAACCCGAGCCACAACCAGCACAGCCCTCCCTCTCCACCACTGCTGGCAACCAGCTGGGTCTCAATGAATGCATACTGTATACAGTATGAACTCATAGCTAATCATAGTATAGTCTCTGCACTAGCAAATGTGACTAATGACTGGCTCACCACCCTTGATAACAAATATCATACTTACTATCATACTATCTTTTTGTTCCAGTCACCAATGGTGAGGCATCTCTCTGGTGGGGCCTGCTCAGGCACTCCTCTATCATCCCACCTGAACTCTTTCCCCAACAAAGGAATGGGTGCTGGGTCCCCCCGTCGACCCCATATGGGGAGCGGGGACCATGGAAAGTCAAGTTAGGAGTCGGAGCCAGCACTGGAGCATGGGCGTACCACTGATGTTGGCTGGTGCCTCCCTGAAAAGCCACTCTCCTTGTGTTACCTCCAGATCCCCACCGGTTGTCACTGCAGAGCAAGGCATCCCCAAAACCCCACCTCAGGAGAGGAGAGCAGTCCTCGGACACTCAATCCTCTCCTCCCCTGCTGACCCCTGACAACCAGAGTGGTGAGGTGTGGCATCCAGTGCCTCAACCCTCGCAGCACCAGGCCGACTCTGATGATTTATATTAATGGCATGAACTCCAACATCACAAATGCAAACTCCACTCTTCACTGATGACACTGTATTATACAGCACAAAACCATCCATAGCCAGTGTCTGTATAGAGCTCAAAGCAAATTCAACCAACTTCAGTCTAACCTTTGAAGGCCAAGCTCCTGCTAAACACTAAAAAAAAAGGTCATGTTCTTCACTCCTCCACACCATAGAATAAACCACAGTCCATCCATATGTCTTGTCCACAATCACAACTTTGCTCAGAGAATCATTAGAGATCACTGACAAATTCAAATACCTCAGCTTCTGCCTAAACCATTACCTTACTTTCTCTGTTCACACAGAGCCCTCTGTAAAAAACAAAAATCAAAATTGGGTTTCTTTTACAGGAACAAAATCTTTTCCCACTTGATGTCAGGAAAGACTTGTCCAAGCAACATTTCTTCCTTCATAGACTACACTGACCTCATCTATGCTAATGGCCTCCTTTCCTCCCTCCATAAATTAGATGTACTCTATCAATAGGTTATTCACTTTATTACAAATGCTATTCTGAAATTCATCACTGCCTACTATATTCTCAAATTGAATGGACCTCTCTAGCAATCAGAAGATGAAATAATATGCTACTTTGGATATACAAGGTCCTGCAAGATAAAATGCCATTTTATATCTCCAAATATTTTCTTTGTTCCACCAGTACTTATGCCCATGGAAAAACTCCTATATTATGTTTAATATACCTAGAATTGACACTAACCACGGAAAGGCTGCTATAAGCTATGCCCTCCCAACCCTTTGGAATTACTTCAGGAGACACTCAGACTTACTAGCCTTGCTACTTACTCTGCATTCAAATCCTTCATCAACTCTCTCTGCCTTGTCAGGTGTCCCTGCTTCTGAGTACCAGCAGCATCTTCATATTTTATCAAGTCTAAATCCTGCTTGTAATTCTTCCTGGCTGTATGAATCTGTTCCACAGCACCTATCGTCTAGTGTATAGTTTTCTTTTTCTCCCTTGTAATGTTTTGTTGGTCATTCACCTAATTTAATCCATGTATATTTATTCTCATGTATTGTTGTTGATGTACCCCTTGTATTGTATAGTCTGTCTAGGACCTCCATGTAAATGAGCTTACTCAATGGAGTTTTTCCTGGTCTCAAATAAACTGAACTGAACTGACCTTATTGACATTGACTGACAGCTCAGAGTGAGCTGTCATTCAATGAGCCTCTCTATATATACGAGACCCCTGGTATTCTGTGATTCTGTGGATATAGTCTATATATAGTACATGCTTAATGGAGCCCAGTCAGTGACCAGCAGTGGTGGGGAGAGGACTATGCTGGTCACCTGTTTGGGTTCAGGATGGGGGATCGGGGTGGTGGGACAGTACCTGCCGGGGACTGGGGTCCACTAGGCACCAGGGAAAAATATAACCTGTAGTGTATGGGCAGATCAGGGATAGGGAGGCTAGACCACCAGGGAATATCTGCATTATATATCAGGCGGCCCTAGGTGAGAGGGAGTATCACTAGACCACTAGGGACTATCATTATTTCATATTGGGCCAGTGATCAGTGGGAGAGGGATCACTAGCCACCAGGAAGTGGGGGCTATTCTTTGTTATTTACTTGGGCCAGCAATCAGCAAGAAGGCAGAACCACTGGCAATCAGGGACTATTCATTTTCTTTTATTGGGCGGGCAATTGGGGAGAGGGAACCACTACCCACCGTGGGTTGGAGTGTATTCTTTTCTTCTTGGCTAGCGACCTCGTGGGATTGAACCCACACTGCTGGAAACCTAAGGAGAGGCAGCAGCAAGATGGCTGCAGCGCTGCTCCTGCTCCATGCCCTCTTCTCCTCGTAGAAAATGTCTGGGGTAATTTTAGCAACTGAGCCCTTCATTAGCAATATTAGACTGATTATTGTTCCTTTTAGAAAGATAAAGCGCTAGTCTGAGCTGATCTTGGACAAACCTGCTATGCCGGGACAGCAAGGATGCCAGACAACAAAGTTATGAACCCCGTTTTCTGTTCCCTTTTGTGTGGATTGGCAGCACTTTTAGTGCTTAAAGCACAATTAATTACAAATTAGGATGCTAATGTTTCCTGGGATGGGAGGGTTAATATATCGATAGAGTGAAATAATGCTACACTCAGAGGAATGCTTTCTGTGTCTTTTGATTCTACAGATCAATTTGTTTAAACGGGAAAGTTGCAGCTTTCTCAGGAGGGTGCCAGACCCAACAAATTGGATGGAGATAGCTTCCAGAGAACTATGATGGGCTGGAAATGAGTGAGAATCTGCAGAATGGCAGTGGACTTCAAATATTTTGCTGGTAACTTGGACCCCAGACCAAGAAAACAGAGTTAAGTGTAGCAGAATTATAGCAGTTATATTTTTAAAATTTTACAAAGATGATCTTCTGGTGACTTATGAAAGCTGGCTATGGAGTAATTTCCCTCAAAGGTGATCTTTTATTTTTCCTCGTTCAACGGATGACTATTTTATATTCAGTCTAATTAATGAAGAAAGGTGAAAATGGCCATATCAGTTCTAAATGCTTTAAAAAACTATTTCAGTTTTGTTGTTGTTTTGTTTTTACATAAAGGGAAAAAATTACAGCTTCAAAACTTTGTGGAGCTATTGAACTTTTCATCCAGTCGGCAGCATTGGAACTTTGCTGGCATGAATCTGATGTCACTATAGCTAACAAGGGAACTCAGATAGCCACAAAGAACAAAGCTATACTGGGTTAATAAGACTGGCTCTGTTTGGAGTTCCTGATCTTTATAGTTTTGGTGCTATAGTTTTTAAAGAATTATTTTGTACCACATGAAAATGAATTTTGTGGCACTGAAGCTTGGTTAAGCAAAAAGAATTGAACTCAAATCCCAAGCTCAATCTGAGCTTCACTGGCCTATCTGACCTGTTTGAATTGGCTGAACTATCTGAATCAGCACTGAGTATGAGACAGCTTTTACTGAACTTGGTTTTATGAAGAAGCATCATAAATGATCTTTTACAGATGGATATGAGCTGCTGAACAGTGGTTATCATCGTTAGCTCATACGACAAGTTCTTGTAAATTATATTACATTTAATTGGTTCTTTTGCTAATTTTGTCCTGGTATCGCATAACGCTTTTAAACCTTGTCATTTTATAAATGAATACTATAATTGTCAGACACAGCACAAAGTCTAAATTACAGTTTTGCAAGTGGTTGCTATTGTGATTCAGCAAGTTTGGAGGTCCCATTCATGCAACCTGAGGATGAAAACCATGTTTCAGGTACATGTCAGCTACTCTTTAACTATAAACCAACATAAAGGTGATTTTTTGTTGTTGCTGTTGTTGTTTTTTGCCTCACTAGTGTCTGTTAACCCCATTGCAAGATTACTGAATTGTCATTTTTACTTGTGCTCCAGACATAGATTCCTTTAGCAGCATTTTGCTAGCTTTACAGTATTGTATATGTTAAATGAACTTGATAACATAGGGATTCATGATTTATAATCCATTGTGTTATTTCATAAATATTCATTTAAACTGCAGTTCATACTGTGATCATGGGAAACGGGGCAAAATTGTCCATTTTAGTTTCCATCCATTGCCCCATGTCTGTGTGTGAAGCTCCTACTGAGCAGCTACTTGTGCAGTCAATTTTAAAAGCCAACTCGTTTTGCTGATAATTATGTCCAGCAGAAGAGCATTCCATTCTCCAATCACTCTGTGCAAAGAGGTACTTTCTGTTGTTGGTATTGTGTTTATATAGTTGGAGCAGATGCCCCTTTTTTTCCACCACATCTTGTTTCTAGGCAATCCATCTCTGTAAACAGATAGGAATAGTTTATAACATCCTATAGAAGCAATAGGTCTCCTCTGTACCTTCTTTCCTTAAGAGACATTCATTTTAATAGCGCAAGATGGTCATAATAGTTTTTATCCCTGAGACCCCAGATTTGTTTAGTAAACCTTCTCTGAGTTTTTTCATTGTGCATAATATCGTTTTTTTATAAGGTGTCCAAACTTGCAAGCAGTAGTCAATGTGTAGCCTAACACATGAACGGTACAAGGGAAGAAGGACCCTTGTGTCTCTAGAGATGATATTCTTTTTACATTCCACAGTATCCTATTTGTTCTTCCTATGACCTCATTTGTCTGTTTGAAAACGCTAGGTGATTGGTTATCACCACCACCAGGTCTTTTTCCATTGTAATTTTGTTAGTGGTCTATCCCTATTTCCATTTATTGGAAAAATTAACAGATTTTCCATTGAGTCAAATTAACAATGGAATTCATCATAAAATGGGACAACTATACATCAAGATGATCACTTCTACTTCCTGGTACAATACCAGTACTGCTGTGTTCAGTATCAGTACTGTTTATTATATATTTAATCAACAGATAATAAAAATGATAGTCATCACTCAAAGACTATACCACTTATTACTAGAGCTGTACTGAACACATCAACAATAGACTGTTAAGGGTCCACACCCACCACCCACCTCTCTATACCTGTTTATAATTCATAAAATAACTAAGTGCTATGGCATGGCAAACACAAGGAAGATGAAGGTACAGGATGGCCATATCTTATGCCACATTAATGAGCCTTTTGCTCACAAACCAGACCATGTAGAAGACTTTTAATTGGACTATAAATCATGTGACTTGTTTTGCAACATAACATTAGACCTAACAGACTCTGATACACAAGTCAAGTATTGTTACATAATCTGGTATTAATATACAGTGCTAATATACAGAGTTTTAAAACAGTGCCCATATAGTTTACTCTGAGGAATGCAGCACACTCATGCTGATGACGTAATTGTGTAGCTCACTGGCACAATTTTGTGAGGCTAGTGGTAGCTTGGTGGCACAGCACTTGAATTAGTTTGTTTACATTTTGAGGATATTTCAAAACTGATGAAACTGGCTTAAACCAACAACTAAAAGTAACACGTATAAAGATTTAACTTAGCAACCCTTAATCTATATTTACATGGGGCATTTGCAATATAGTGGATCCCAAAAATGATGGTCTACTTGTCCTTTAATTGATTTCCCAAGCAAACCTCAGTTAAGCAATGCAACTGTTGCCCATAATGTCAAAATCTGTGTAGACATTAGAGGAACCGTGATCATATTTTATTTATAATACAGGGAGGTAAAAGGCATTGGTTTCCTTATCAAAGTTTCCTGAAATTTGAAAATGTGAATTTCCTGTAGGCCAGATGTCAACAGAGTCTAAAAAGTAAGAATAACTGGATTACATAATGTTTTAGTGTAAAACAAAAATGTTAACACTTTTTGTTTGGAGTGGTTAATTTCTTTTTATAACCAATTCTGCACTGACCAGAGACTACCTATGGGACCCCTATGCACACTACTACTCATTTTCATACAAGAACTCCTGGAGGTGCCAACTCCACAAAGCATCTGCCAGATTTGGGGGTAGGGTGATGGGAATGAGTGGAAGACATGTACTAAAAAGGTATGATTTTCTTATCTGCAGACAGATCATCCAGGTCACACAGGGGATGGACCAGTGACAAAGCGTGGCCTTCATTGTAAAATGCAGGGCTTTTACTCTTTTCCTGTGCCTGCCCCAACAGAGACTCATGTAAATGAGCTGCAAGGATGCACAAATGCACCACAACATCTGCAGCAAACATGGCTACTCTCAACCCTACTCACACCACTCCATACTGTCCCCATCATGACAAAGGCAGTTTGGCAGAGGCAGACAGGACCATCCCTATCCCTATGAAGGAAAAGTGTCTTCTGGGGAGCTCAGTCATATCATACCCCCACCCACACCCAGCCAATGACCATCCCTGCTCATTCCAGAAAGAGGTCTGCAGCATTGCAAGCAGTATCAATATCACGGTGCCACAGGCATGACTCATTGTTTACAGCTGTAGGCAAACATTATGGGCAGGATTTTCAAAGCTACGGCACAGAGCTTGTGACAAGTTCTGTGCTGTGGCACTCATGTTCCAGCAGTGCCCAAATCCATTCACCGCAACTGTGCCTGAAATTTTCCACTATTTAGGGCAGCTTGTAAAAACCTGGTGCAAGCTCCATAAAGTAAGTTCTCAGGACTGCCACACTTTAGACCACAAAGTTGCTCTAACACGTGGCAGTCAGCACATAGGATAGAAAATCTTGATCTCCAGTAAGAATGGCAAGCCCCATGTGCTATGTGTTCCAGCACACATGAGGTTTGCAGCATTCTCGCCATTTATAAAACCCTGCCTTATGAGTACAATTTCAGTAAATTAATTAAGAAACCACATATAGATAACACTACTTTATGCATCTATTAAAGCTATTGAATTGAATTTACTTGATTTTTAATTTCTGTAAACATAATTAATTTAATACAACAGCCATGGACACAAATGCAGTGTCCAAAATGGTTTGTACACATGTTATATATTTTTGAAAGTTAAATTTATAACACGATATGTTAGAGAACCACTATCTGTCAATCATCCAAATCCTCCTTGAAAACAAAAGCATATTGTATAAATGGGGCATGCCAGGGTAAGTGTGTGATACATTATTTATCAACAGCTGAGCAGCTGGGCCACAAGCATGTCACCATGGCTTATGCCACTGATGAGGTTACACAAGGTAAAAATGCTATTGTGTAGCCAAATAATGTATCACAGAGGTCCCTATTGTATATCTACTTTTATTTATTTAACTTAGTGTACCTTTCACACCATGCATCAGGACAGGACTCTATCAGTCCTTATGTTCACCAAGCACCATCACCCACCAGCCCTGGGGCTTACTTCTACTATGCTTGACACCCATGGATAACACCTTATGAGAAGGGCCACAAGGTGGTGTCAGCCTTACTCCGTCTATGCAGAGTTACAGTACAAGTTGCATTAAACTGTTCCACCAATTTGTTGGTTTAGCATTGTTTTTACAGTGGGCAATGCACTGGCAACTCATATTGTATTGTTTTTCAATGCTTAACCATCTCAAGAGCAATGTTTATCAAATGTTTTTGCAACTCATTTGGAATGTATCAGCAGTCTAGTAACAATGCAATGCAAAACTGAGTTTTAACTCTTAAGAAACAGTTTATGCAGAACTTTATACGGGATAAAGCAACACTTATTCAACTCAATCAGAAATGCTGAAACAACTCATTGGAGGAACAGTTTAATGTGGCGTGTACTGTACAGTTTTGGTTTATAGAGCTGTGCACATTGTCAGGCCTGAGTGTCTTGCAATAGCTGTCAGATGGCATAATGCTCAGATGGGGATGGAAATGTCTTCTTTCCCACCAACAAACATTGTGAATGCCTTGAAAACACTGCTCATCACCCAGGTGATGTTACACTCTCCTCAATCCTTTGTGCCAGCTGCACAAACACCTGATTTCATTTAGGTGGCTGTATTGCAGTGGAGTCAAAGTACTTTCCTCCCCAAAGAGGAAAGCTTCCATGGATGATCAGCAATCCTTCCCAAGACAGCCATCTGATGACCCTGCTTCCATTTACAAACAGGGTCTTCAGCATCAGAAGCGTACGGTACAGATGCCACGGCAGGATGGCAGATAACACATTTTAACAATGCAGCAACCAACTATAGGACATGTGTGTATGGGGCCATTAACACACTTCCAAGGTTGTTGGAGTTCAATCTGCCTTCAGGCTCATGCATCACAATACACAAGTGGCCTGTATAATGCCGCAATACTGGCATGGGCCGCTGTTTGTTACAGCTTCCTTGGGTTATGTCACAATCGCTAAATAAACTAAATGGGACATGAAAGACATGCAAAGTCATAGGCTGTACAACATAACATGATGTTTATTATTGAACAAATGAGCACCAGCACTGAAATTCATATGTTTCCAGCGCCAGCAAACTGGTCTCAACCTACATAGCACACATGATGCAATCCATGCAGAAAGTCAATTAAACAAAATGCGTATAGACTGCACATGTATCTTAGGACAAGAGTGCATTGAAGAGGAACAGTATTGTCTGGAACATTCTCTCTCTCCAGCATCAGAAGAGGTTAAATAAGTGAGTGTCAGCATTGTGTTACATTATATTTTCAGATATGGCATGTTTAAATGTACTTACTGCTCAATCGTTTTGTCCTCGCCTATAGGACCATCCACATCAATAAATACATTAAACATAGAAACATAGAATCTGATGGCACATAAGGACCGCTTGGCCCACATATTCTGCCCATTTCCTACCTAACAGATAAACTGCAGATCCTAGTTAACCAACAGCCTACTTCCTCTTACCCCCACTAGAATTGCCTTATGTCTGTCCCATGCATTCTTGAATTCGCCCACTGTTTTTGACTCTACGACCTCCTCAGGAAGGCTGTTCCATGCATCTACAACACTCTCTGTGAAGAAATACTTCCTCACGTTACCTCTGAGCCGTCCCCTCTATCTTCAAATTGTGCCCCTTGTTCTTGCACATCTCTTTTCTGAAAGATGCTACCCTCTTGGATTTTGTTGATTCTCTTGAGGTATTTAAAATTTTCTATCATGTCCACCCTCTCCTTCCTTTCCTCAAAGCTATAAATCTTATGCTCCTTTAGTCATTCTTCATATGTCTTCTGGTGCAGACCCTGCACCATTTGGTTGCCCTCCTCTGGATAGCCTCCACTCTGTCTATGCCCTTGCAGAGATGGGGTCCCCAGAACTGTACACAGTACTCCAGATGTGGTCTTGCCAACTGTCTGTACAGAGGACCAACAACCTCCTGTTTTCTACTGGTGATGCCTCTCCCTATGCATCACAGAATCCCCCAGCCCTCCTTACTGTCTTCTTACATTGCTGGCCCACCTTTAGGTCATCTGATATGACTATCTCGAGGTCCCTTTCCATTTTTGTTGTTGTTAGTATCTCACCTTCCATTGTGCACTCTTCCCTGGATTTTTGTTTCCCAGGTGCATTACTTTGCACTCCTTTGCGTTGAATCTAAGCTGTCATACATTTGACCATTCCTCCAACCTTGCCAAGTCCCTTTTCATCCTTTCCACCCCACCTTGTGTATCAACCCTGTTACAGATCTTTGTGTCATCTACAAAGAGACATACTTTTCCTTCCAGTCCCTCTGCAATGTCACTATGAAGACATTAAAAGGACTGGCCCCAGTACTGAACCCTGCGGTACCCCCTAGTAACCCCCTTTCTTCACTGTGGACTCTGTAAACTATTACCTCTGTGTTCTGTTGTCCAGCCAATGTTTTACCTAAGCTACCACCCTGAGACCCACTCCTGGCTGGCTAATTTGTTTATTAATCTTTGTGTGGGACTGTGTCAAATGCCTTCTAAAGTCTAGGTAAGCCATGTCCACAGCCCCTACCTGGTCTACTACTTTGGTCACCCAGTCAAAGAAATCAAGTATATTTGTCTGACATGACTTTCCTGCTGTAAATCCATGCTGCCTTGGGTCCTGTGCCCCACTGGCCTTTAGGTACTCAACAGTTCTTTCCTTCAGAAGTGATTCCATTGTTACACAAGGTCCCTGCACCCTAATTGGTACCCCACAGGTACACCGTAGACAGTTGGCATTAGGTATATGTTATACTAACATATAGGGCTAAGGGCATCTACCATATAAGAGTAGATGTCAGGATCAGTATGCACATTATTGCTATACATTTTACTTTCCAATATACACATGTATTTCTTGCTTACAAGATGTTAGGACATCGGTGTCCCTGTAACAATTATGATATATGAGTCAGCATTGCCATCTTCTGATGATTTGTATTACTACATGGCTATGTACAAACTGTACCTCTTTGTTCTACAAAGTGATGACTGTAACAAAATTGTATAATGTTATCTTGGACTGAGGAGCCACCTCTAATTAAGCCAGTAGGGCTTATCTCTGTAACTAGAAATGTTTCTATCTTACAGTAACTATGGTAATTATCTTGGGTATATAACGTAAGACATTACGTTTTCTACCTCAGAGACCTCAGAAGACACAGAGATTCCTTGAGGTTTAGGGAACGCTAGCATTGGTTCCCAGTTCCTATTGGTAGAATTGCTTAGGAAAACAATGATTTTCCTTTTGGTAGTAATAAACAAGCTTTATTACTCATATGCAATGTGTCTGTGATTCCTTGCATGCCCATTATTTCCAAGAACCTGAGAGTGAGGTTTAGACCTCCTGGCACCATCATTTTCCCTACCACTGAGGTCAAACTGACAGGTCTTTAGTTTCCTGCCTCTGTCTTGCTGCCACTTTTGTGAAGAGGAATCAATCTGCCCTCCTCCAGTCCTCAGGTACCACACCATCCTGCCATGATTTATTAAAAGGGTAGTCAGTGGTGTCACTAGTTCTTCCGTTTGTTCTTTAGAATGAAGCACATCCTCCATTACATATTCATCCAGGCAGTTGCTCTGGAAGCTGTGATGCTCACTAATACACTGAATCCCTTCAGTCTGATCTATTTTATCGTCTGGGCATATAAGTAGGCGGTGATGACACTTCCTTGATTGGCATTTTCTGACATATGGAACAGGCACACCTGAATTATCAGTTAAAACAAAAGAAATATGTTAATGATAGATAATTGAAATGTAGCAGTAATGTATACTACTATAAATAAATACACACTCAACACGTACGGAGGCCAGTGTGCTGATAACTGGAACACAACATGTACAGAGGTTGTTGTTGGCAGTGATACTGGGTCCATAAAATCAGACATTACTTTTGTTTTCTAGTTACAGTTTGCATCAGTGCCTATCCCTCGTACACCTGGCTTACCTCAGTAGCACCATGGCATGCCAAACCACCGACCCTCCTGACCGCATGCACCACACCTTAATACAGCCATGAAAAATTAACCACACATGGTTAGGATAACAGAGATATACACAGCAGCATCCATTTGTCAATGCAGTGTAGTGGAGTAGGCATATACAAAATATATACTGGGGTCTATCACCATTAGGCATCAGAGTTTTTTGGTCAGCTTTTATAGTTCCTTACCATTAGATGCTGGAGGCTGTGTTGGCATTCATGATAATGCATGCAAAATATGAAGCTCATGTGGTATCACCCACTGTCACACTGCCACAATAAGCGTAACGAATAGTACCAACACCCATGGTCAACCAGGCAGCACAGCAGCTGGTGCAGTCTTGCACTGCATATTTGCACTGCCTCACTTACTCACAGTGGGTGAAAGGTCAGCTGTAATGCTGTGGGATTAAAGGGCAGCTGTCATGCTGTGGGGAGACAGGTCCGCTGTAATGCTAACACTCCCCACCAGACTTCCTCCACAAGCATTCCTCCTGTGACAACAATTAATTTCCCTACAATATCAATGGTGTAGGAAAAAATTCAGTTGCTGCCAAAAACATTAGTCCTTAGGGAAGTTGCAGTGATGGATCTGGGTGGCTTGTGGTACAACATGGCCAAAGAGTACACAGTGCACTGAGCATGTACTTTGACAATAATGTTGCTGCTGGTGTACCAGGTACTGTCACTGAAGATGATGATCAAGGACATATGGGGACAGTTAGCTGATGCACAGTGTGGCAATACTGTACATAATTAGTACAGAAATAAAGATATGACAGCATAGACACACATTTCAAATGTTTAGCCAATAACATTTCCACCACATAATGGTTATAGACTGAGGACATACAGAAGTCAAGGTGAAGGCAGTTCAAGACTCATCATTCTTCAACAGGCTAACAAACCTGCACTTACAGGCTGCTACCTAATTCATTATCCTTGCTGCTGTTTACTGTATCACTCTGTGGTGCAAGGTGCTCAAATACAAAAGGATCCACAGGCAAAACAATTTGAATGTCATCCAAGTCATATTCAACATCAGAAGACAGGGTTAAAGCTCTGTGGTGAATGCATTCACTTCTTGATCAGGGCACATGCAGAGCAACAAAATTTGTGTCACTGGTGAGATGCAAGGTTAAAGATCATACTGAGAAAACAATTGGCAGTAGCGCTAAAAGCAAGGAGTGAGAGGAATAAAAGAAAATTTACAATTATGTTAAATACAGATGGATTTTGAGAAATCATTATGGCTTACTGAACTGGGGATCACAGAGGACTTAATTTACCTAAATCCGTGAGTCTTTACAGTAACAGGCTACAAATTATCTTTAATCTTCTCAAATATTTTTAAAGTAGTTTTATATTTATTTTTTATTTAATGACTCACATCCGTAAAATGGCCACTAGTCACAATTTTGGAAATCTCTTCCATTTAGATTACCTGGTAAATTACATACCAGATTCTTACTGTGGAGTTACTAGGATGGTGTTACCATTGGTTTCTGATGGCAAACATCACAACACTGTGCCAATTTATTTAATTGTTTTCATGGCAGGCATGGCATGGGATCAGTAGTTTATAAACTTCAAAATCAATATCTTAGTTCAGAAATGGAAGAAAACAAATGGAACAATTATGTTTTTGCCAGAAAACATAAATCCTAAAAAATTACGGTGACTATCAAATGTTGCTGTTTAAATTTTATTTCAAAGAAAGTATGGGCAGCTCAATGGTCCAGAGTACTGGCCACAAACATAACTATATAAAAATAGCAGCACTCACTTACCCCCAGTTGTTCCAACTGCTAACACATGAAGAAGCCATAATACAAAAGACACATGCACATGACAAGGCTTCTGAAGAAGCTCATTCAGTACATGAAAGTGTTAGATCAGGATCTTTGTGTGGTCTGTAGCTCACTTGCACTTGTCGATTTTATACCGCTTATATGGAAATGCACTTTCGTTAGAATAAAAAGAAAGAAACTCCTCTTGTATGAATCTCCTTTGTACTTTGGCTTATTTTGAGTTAGCAGTTGTAATGAGTGGGTAGGTGATTGCTGCTATTTATTTTTATTTCTTTGAAAACTGGTGACTGGGAGAGGACACTGAGCCAAAACTAATTTCAGGTGTAACCCAGGAAAGAAAGGTTTACTAAGGAATGTATTTATTTTATTAAAAGTTTTAAAATATAGGAAAATTTCTGAAGCCAAAAGTCTTGTTCACAAGAACGTCCTAATAGGAAATAATAATAAAATAAATATAACAAGTACAGTAAAATAATCAGTAAAACCACAGCATAACAAAATGTACAAACAACAAGGATGGTGTACAATTACAAGCTAAAAACTAAAAGGTACAACAAAATAATCATAATAACAACAATGTCAATTAGTAAAACAGTGAGGTGAGAATGATGAAAACAAGTACAGGTAAATGTAGGCATACATAATGATTAAAAATACAAGCTGTGTATCTAGTAATCAAAATAGTGTGAAAGACTGCAGTAGGCAGACTACTGTTACTAGTAAACAACTTATCTATCCTCTTCAAGGATATCTCCTCCCTAGATCCTAGATCATTTAGGAGGCAGTACAGCACAGTGGTTTAAAGCTCTGAGCTGCAAACCTGGAAACCTGGATTTGAATCACACAGCCCCACCCACTTGCATACTGTGTGACCCTGAGCAGGTCACTTAACTTCCTTGTGCTCCCAGGTCACATCTGTAAACAAGCTTTCAGCTTAGTGTTTCTTTCCTGGTAAAACAAAAAGAAAAATCTACACATGCATGATGAGTCACAAGCAGTAAACAAACTCTAGCCAGAGCCAATAGGGCTGCAGCTGAGGTCATGAAAGATGGTGCAGATGAGGCAGAGAGTGGAACCACTTGCAGCCACAGTAAGAATGTGTGAGCTGGTGGTCTGCACATGTGCGTTGGCATGCATCTATTTTCTTGCCACAATTGCGGCACATCAGGAGCTCTTGGTGCTCCTGGACCCCAAATTCACTTAGTTGGGGTCCGTGAGCACAAGAGGCTGCAGTGAAGAAGCCACAAAACTATTTGTTTAAAGAGTGCCAGTGACCACTCTCGGAATGAATATATACATAATAATGAGCTGCTCATGAATAGGCCCATTAATATGCATGAGCAGCTCATTATTATGTGTATATTCAGTCCCAGAGCAGTCATTGGTGCTCTTTAAGCAAATAGTTTTGTGGCTTTTGCACCATGACCTTCATGTCTCCAGACCCCAATTAAGTGATCTTAGGGTCCTGGGGCAAATTGTAAGCTCCTCGATGTACTGCTATCATGGTGAGAAACAGATGCATGCTAACACACATGCACAGACCATAAGCTCAAACGTTCTTGATGTGGCTGCAAGCAGTTCAGCCTCTCAGCTCCTCTGGCCCCTCATTACAAGCAGAAACATTATGTGGGGCTGGGACGGAGACTGAAACAACATGAGGGACTCGGGCCAAAGTGGCAGTGAGGAAATGGTGCAAGCAGGATCTCCAGGAGGCAGAAAAATAGTGCCTATGAAAAGACTGCAATAACACAGCAGTGTGCTTCACAGACTGTGGAGCAACTGTGATGCAACTCATAAATTGTTGTTGGGTAGATGTGGGAGCCCTTTTTGCTCACAAGAGGTCTGCATCACTAAACATACTGCAGCCTTGAAAAGCCACTGCTCACTGCCCAGCAGAAATGGTAGCCAAGGATACAACCCTCCCCAGGGCCCAGGCCTTTCAGAAGAGAGGCCAAAAGCGGAACACTCAACAGAAGTACTTCCTCACATCTCTCCTAAATCTACCTCTCTCCAGCTTCATAGCATGCCATCCTGTTCTTGAGCACCTTTTCTCTGAAAAATACTCCTCTCCTTTGCCTTATTTACAGCTGTAACGTATGTAAGGCCTCTATCATATCTCCTTTCTCCCTTTTCTCTTCCAGGGTGTAGATATCGAGGTCCTTTAGTCTCGCCTCATAGGGCTCTTGATGCAGACCCTGCACCATTTTAGTTGCCCTCCACTGGACTGCTTCTGCTCTGTCTATGTCCTTCCAGAATTGTGGTCTCCAGAACCTGACACAATACTCTAGGTGGGTCTTACCAGCAATCTATACAGAGCAACACCACCTGCCTCCTTCTGCTGGTGATACCTCTCCCAATGCACCCCTGAATTACACTTGCCCTCCCTACTGCCTTGTCTTACTGCCTGGCCACCCTTAGATCATTTGATATGATTATCCCCAGGTCTCCTTCCTGCTTGGTGGCCAATACCCTCCACCATTTTGTGCTACACCCTTGGGTTTCTCTGCCCTAAGTGCATTATATTGCACTTTTTGCATTGAAACCCAGCTGCTATCTCCTGACCACTCCTCTAGTTTTTCGGTCTCTGCTCACCCTTTCCACCACAACTTGAGTGTTGCAGGTTTTGAAGTCATCTGCAAAGAAGCAGACCTTCCTTCCAATTCCTCTGCAATGTCAATTATAAAGACATTAAAGAGGACTGGTCCCAGCACAGATCTCTGAGGCACTCCACTGGTCACCCTCCTTCCTCGGAGTAAACTCAGTTTACCACCACCCTCTGTCACCTATCCCTTGATCAATTTTTAATCCAGTTTACCATCTTTGGACCCCTCTAAGCTACCCAACACTACTAGTCTCCTATGTGAAATGATAATGAACACCTTACTGAAATCTAGGTAGTACAATTCTACTGCTCCACCCTGTTCAAGTTCCTTTGTCACCCCATCAAATAAATATATCAGATTCATTTGACATGACCTCCCCTCTGTTAAACCATGCTGCCTTGAATCTTATAACCCACTGGGTTCAAGATATTCCACAATCCTTTCCTTCAACAGTGATTCCATTGACTTTTCCACCACTGATGTCAGGATGACTGGCCTATAATTGCCAGCCTCCTCTCTGCTACCACTTTTGTATAGTGGGACTACATCCACCCTCCTCCAGTCCTCTGGAACCAGTCCTGTTTCAGTGAACTGTTAAATAGAAATATCAGAAGTACAGCCAGTATTTCCTGAGCTCCCTCAGTACCCTTGGATGCACCTGTCTGGGCCCATTGCTGGGGCAGCTGGCGGAGCTTTGGTGTTAGAGCAGGTCTGTAAAATTACAGTATTTTCACAACCATGCTAAAAACAGTTTAGCAAGCACTGGTGCACTTTAAGATAACTGTTGGTTTGATTTGTTGTACTATATAGCGATGGTTTATGTAAGAAACGTATGTGTACTTTAGCAACACACATTATTTGGAAGCCATAAAATAAATAAAAGAAACTGAGTTTGAATTTATATGGTTTCAGTGTGTATTTACATTTGAAGTCGTTCAGACCTCTGTGCTCACCTTATCCATGTGTTTACTCACACATTTAAAGATTACAATATAATATTGTAGCACTTTAGCCTGGGGCTGTAGGTTGAGCACTCCCTCTCATTTTTGAGCGCAGGTATTTTTATCATTTGTATCCCCATTGCTTTGTCCACCTTCAGACTAGCAAGTCTGGATGTAATTGTCCACCTAGAGACAAATGATTTGGCTCATCATGAGATTAGAGCAGTGCAGGAGGACATTGCAGAGTTGGGGAGGGACCTGAATGAGTAGCACACACAGTATCCTTCTCAGAGATGCTGCCTGTCAAAAGCATGGGGGAGGCGAGGCAATTGGCACCATGCAGTTTTAATGAATGGTTGAAAAAATGGTGTGGAGCACAGGGTTTGGCTTCATTGGGGACTGGGGTTCCACCTGGAGGGACACCAGCCTATACTGGCAGGATGGTCTGCATCTGTCCAGGAAGGTAACAAGTCTGTTGAGCAATCAGTTTAAATGCCTCATTGGCAAGCTTTTAAACTAGTCAAGGGAGGCACTGACAAGCAGCAGGAAAATCCCAGCCTCTCCTACAAAACAGGGTACTAAATGAGAAAAAGACTGAGGTAGAACGGTCAGTGGGATGCTGCAACAGAAGGTAAAGCCATCAAAAATGGAGAGCAATGAGTACTAATGCCCATAGTCTGGGTAACAAGCTTCCTGAATTAGTGGCCTTGATGGAGGAGGAACATCTGGATATCGTGGCAGTCACAGAAACATGGTACACACAAACCATGACTGGGACATAAACATACCAGGATACACTGTCTACAGGAGGGACAGGGAGGGTAAAGAGGAGGAGGAGGAGTTCTTTACATAAGGGAAGGAATAAAAGCAACAGAACAAAAGGGTAAACAGGGAGGAGAAGAAGCACTGTGGTCAATTTGGAGACAGGCAATGGCACCACAATACGCACGGGGTTGTATACAGACCCCCTTCTCAGGGGAGGAAATGGACAGGAAATGATAGAAAGTATACTTAGAATGGCAGAAAAAGGGAGATATTGCTGATGGGTGATCTGAATATGCCAGATGTTAACTGGAGTGCAGTTGCAGCTGCCACTTCAAAGAGTGCAGTTATTCTAGATGCCCTACAGGGGCATGCCCTAGACAACTAGTACTGGAGCCCACTCAGAGAGGAGGAATATTAGACTTGATTCTCTCAAATGGAGATGGAGAGAGGATTATAGATGTAGAAGTGGGTAGCCATCTGGGAACTAGCGACCATCAGAACAGTATGGTTCACAAAAACACAGCAATAGAGTCAAGCCATACAAGACAAAAGTACTGGACTTTAGGAGGCTGACTTTGCCAAAATGGGTGAGTGCCTGAGGAATGCACTAGCAAATGGGCAGGAAGGAGGGTGGAAGAACAATGGGGAATAATAAAACTGCCATCACAGAGGTAACAAGCCTTTGTGTGAAGTAAATAAACAAAACAAGATGATGTAAGAAACCACTATGGTTCTCAAAGGAAGTGGCAGTGAAGGTTCAAGAGAAAAGAAAGCATTCAGGAAGTACAAGGAACTGCAGAAGGAGCAGGACAGAGAACTGTATCAGTTAAAGCAAAAGGAGGCTGGGAAGGCAGTCAGAACAGCAAAGGCCCAAACCGAGGAAAAGATAGCCAACTCAGTTAAGAAGGGGATAAAACCTTTATAGGTACATCAGGGAGCCGAAGGAAGACCAAGGGAGGATAGTGAGGCTTAATAAAGGGGAGGAGGGTGGGCAGAGGGAGACTGTGAAAAGGCAGAGATACTAAACAAATATTTTGCTCAGTATTTACAAAGGAAGAGGGAGGTACATAAAACAAAGTAGTAACACGCTGGATACAGAAGTTGATACAGGCCCATTTACAGAAGAAAGGGTTCTGAAAGAACTCTTAAAACTGAAGGTGGACAAAGCAATGGGGCCTGATGGGATTCATCCCAGAATTCTAAAAGAACTAAGGGTAGAACTAGTGACACCACTGACTACCCTTTTAACAAATCATGGGAGGATGGGGTGGTACCTGAGGACTGGAGGAGGCAGATGTGATTCCCTTCACAAAAGTGGGAGCAAGGCAGAAGCAGGAAACTATAGACCTGTTAGTTTAACCTCAGTGATAGGGAAAATGATGGAATCACTTCTAAAGGAAAGAATTGTCAGTATCTAGAGGCCAGAGGGGCACAGGACCCTAGGCAGCATGGATTCACAGCGGGAAGGTCATGCCAGATGAATCTGATAGATTTCTTTGACTGGGTGACCAAAGTAGTAGATCAGGAGGGGCTGTGGACATGGCCTACTTAGACTTTAGCAAGGCATTTGACACAGTCCCACACAAAGATTAATATACAAGTTAGCCAGCCTGGGAGTGGGTCCCACGATGACAGCCTGGGTAAAGAATGGCTGGAGAATAGGACACAGGGAGTAATAGTAAATGGAGTCCACTCAGAAGAAAGGAGGGTTACTAGTGGGGTACCGCAGGGTTCAGTATTAGGACCGGTCCTCTTCAATGTCTTTATAAGCGACATTGCAGAAGGACTGGAAGGAAAATATGTCTCTTTGCAGATGACACTAAGATCTGCAACAGAGTTGATGCACAGGGTGGGGTGGAAAGGATGAGAAGGGACTTGGCAAGGTTAGAGGAATGGTCAAATGTATGGCAGCTTAAATTCAATGCTAGAAGTGCAGGTAATGCACCTGGAAACAAAAACCCAGGGAAGAGTACACAATGGGGGTGAGATACTAACAACAACAAAAATGGAGAGGGACCTGGGGTAGTCATATCAGATGACCTAAAGATGGGCAAGCAATGTGAGAGGGCAGCAAGGAGGGCTGGGGGATACTGGGATGCATAGGGAGGCATCACCAGTAGAAAACAGGAAGTTATTATCCCTCTGTACAGACAGCTGGTGAGACCCCATCTGGAGTACTGTGTGCAGTTCTGGAGACCCAATCTCCGCAAAGACATAGACAGGATGGAAGCTGTCCAGAGGAGGGCAACTAAAATGGTGCTGGGTCTTCACCAGAAGACATATGAATAGAGACTTAAGGAGCTTAATATGTATAGCCTCAAGGAAAGGAGGGAGAGGGGGACATGATAGAAACTTTCAAGTACCTCAAGGAATCAACAAAGTCAAGAGGGTAGCATCTTTCAAAAAGAGGTGTGCAAGAACAAGAGGCACAATCTGAAGATAGAGGGCGGCTCAGAGGTAATTTAAGAAGTATTTTTTCACAGAGAGGGTTGTGGATGCATGGAGCGGCCTTCGGAGGAGGTTGTGGAGTCAAAATCAGTGGTGGAATTCAAGCATGCATGTGATAGTCATAAGGCAGTTCTGGGGGTGGGAATAGGAAGAAGTAGGCTGCTGGTTAACTAGGATCTGCAGCTTATCCAGTAGGTAGGAAATGGGCAGACTGGGTGGGCCAAGGGTCCTTATCTGCCGTCAAATTCTATGTTTCTATGTTTCTATGTTTCAAGTCCCTTCAGAGCTTTCATCTCAAAAAGGACTAGTGTCCACCTCCATCCCTCCAAAGCTTTTGTTACTTTTTGTGGCCCTCCTTCTCCTTCTCTGTGAACATTGAACAAAAAATATTTGTTCAGGATGTCTGCTGTTTCCTGGTCCCCTCTGCACAGTTCCCCTCCTTCTTTTTAACCTTACAATCCCATCCCTGGTCTTCCTCTTTTCACTTACATTCCTAAAAATGTCTTGTCCCCCTTGTTGCATCCTGACCTATTCTGTCTTCAGTTTGTGCCTTTGCACTCCTTACTGT
Organism: Neoceratodus forsteri; assembly: GCA_016271365.2. Taxonomy (NCBI): domain Eukaryota; kingdom Metazoa; phylum Chordata; order Ceratodontiformes; family Ceratodontidae; genus Neoceratodus; species Neoceratodus forsteri. The sequence goes on along the minus strand of CM057452.1, from coordinate 555,196,008 downwards.
TTTCCTGCTTCCCTTGTTTCCCCATTACACCTCCTTATCCTTCTCTTTCTCCTTCTGCATCTCCTTATACCTTCTCAATGCTGCCTTTGGCTTTTACCTTTCTAGCCACCTCTTTGAGAACCATTGTGGTTTCTTTTCCTCTTGCTTTTTCTCACTTGTTTGATGCAGAGGTTTTTACTTTATTTTGCTCCTTTTATCTTCACCCACTGTTACTCTGCCGTACCCAGCTCATCCACCCATGCTAGATCATCCCAGGCATTCACCCGTCTTTTTAAAATCTGCCATCCTGACGTCCAGGACCTCACCTTTGTGTCATTTGATTCCACAGCCATCCTTATATCGAACCACACTGTACTGTGATCTCTGGTCCTCAGGTGACCTCCCATCTTGAAGTCTGCAACACTGTCACTGTTAGTGAGTACCAGGCCCACTATTGCCCCAGCATGAGTAGGTTCAATGAATAGTTGCTACTCCAGTTTAAATTCCTGGGTCTATTACTCAATCAAGAATTGAACTTCTCTGCTCATATTTACCCGTTGTTACAATGTGCTTTACAAAATCTCAATAGGTTACAATGTCACCTTTCCTAAATGTAAGAAAGTGTAGCATGAACATATGTTACTCCAGCTCTTGATTAGAGATATTATCTCTCTCTCTCTCGCTCTCTCTAGAACAGAATGTCTTTATGACGCTCTGTAGGTTCATCTTGAGGTGTGTCCTCTTACAAATCAGTGTACTATGTATGCTATCCTTGGTTGTATGAGTTTGGACCCAAAGGCGATCAAGCCATATGGCCTTTCTAGGTGCTAAATGTATTGTGCCTAAATGTGAAATGTTCAGTACGTAAATTGTCAAAGTTTATTTTATTATGTCTGTTGTAACCACAGAAATCAATTGTAGAAATGAAAGGAAAAGTGTGACTTTCACTGGGATTTGAACTCAGGACCTCAGCAATCCATGTTTTAGCTCTTAACCAACTGAGCTATGAGAGCTCAACCAATTAAGGCCCTGAATTTTCCCATGTGAATCACACATACATTCCTTTCTGGTGTTGCAATGAGCAACCAGGAAGCCTTTTACAGACTCAAATAACTCCTCCTCTATCTCTACCAAGTGCAGTATATGCCACTGTGAGGCAAATTTATAAATCCAATTGTAAAATGAAAGGAAAGTGCAACTCTCACTGGGATTTGAACCCAGGACCACAGCAATCCATGTTTTAGCTTTTAACCAACTGAGCTATGAGAGTTCAGCCAATTTGGGGCCCTGAGTTTTCCCATGTGAATCACACATACATTCCTTTCTGGTGTTGCAATGAGCAACCAGGAAGTCTTTTACAGACTCAAATAACTCATCCTCTAGCTCTCCCAAGTGCAGCATATGCCACTGCAAGGCAAATTTAGAAATCCAATTGTAGAAATGAAAGGAAACATGTGACTCTCACTGGGATTTGAACCCAGCACTTCAGCAATCTATATGTTGGCATTGTAACAGCAGGACATTGTTGAAAATGAGGGCAACACTGTAACAAGTTATATCCTGTATAAAAATAAAAAGTTATCATCATTAAAATTAAGGATTGGTACACTTCCTGAAAAACCTATGCAATCTGTTTAGCATGCATCCAATCCATCCTCTACACTAAGATTACAATTGGACCAAAGGTTTCAAATGCCCTAGTGTTAAAAGCAAACTAGTCCGGCTGAAGTCAGTGGTAGGCTGCCAAATATCTAGAATAGCTTGCCAACTGGCATAGCTTTCTTACCAAACGTAAGCACTTCCAAACTAAGATTGAAGAACCACATTGCCATTTCCTGTAACTGCCCAAACTGACTTGTTTTCTCCTCTAGATTTCTATATTTATTGTATTTCACCACACTAATTACTGCTGTACTGCTATGTGTGCTGATTGTACAGTTGTCACTATATACTGTACTTTTATTTGGCTGTTTTGCCACTCTTTGTTTCCATAGTTCTCCTTCTCCTCTCTTCACTCATTTCGCGCTCAAGTGACATCTGTAAACTAGACTTGTATAATTCTATGTATTGGAAACCTGGTAAAAATTTCAATAAATAAACCAGCTCTGAACAATCAAAGCCCAGCTGAAGAATTTGAACTCTTAAAGCTCAGTTATCTTTAATTATTGTCAGTGGCTCAGTAGGTTATATACCGCCTTTGAAGCCAGAAGGTTGTGGGCTCAAATGCCACACAGAACTTGGGGTAAAGCCCAATACTGACATTGTAGTGCATCATGAGGTGTGCTGCACCCTAAGAGGCTGTCTTTTAGATGAGACAATAAACCAAGGTCCCATCTGGCTGTTCAGGTGGACATTAACGATCCCATGGCACTTCTCAAAAAGAGTAAGCGAGTTTTTATTAAATATATGAAATCATAAATAACAGTCCAGTGTATGTTATTATAATCATAACATACAGTGAAAAGAAAAAAGGGGACAATTAGGCTGGCTCATAATATGCAAAATCAAAAACAAATAAATGAAAGAAATTTGAAAGTGAAACAATGTAGAAGAAGCTATAATACATACGTACAATACTGTTCAAGTTGCTTCAAATTTCAAAATGCAAGTACATACTATGTTCTTTAGAACCTTAATCATAACCTATTCACACTTTGATGAGACATCAAAGTAACTGTAAAGAAACATTAGGCTATACTAACCATATCACCAAATGAAACGTAAACAGTCTTCAAATATCACTACCCTCCCAATTATATGAACCAAGAAACTGCATCCCACCATTTAGAGTACAGTGCAGGAGTGTGTAGGTGTTGTTCTTGGAGTCTCATAGTAGAAACACTCTCAAAATAGAGTGTAGGGTTCGATCTGGGCCACATTCAATTTGTTACAGTGTCAGCGGCATCTAGCCTGCCACATCCAAGACTTAAAACAAGCTGCTAGTAGTCTGAAGGTGCTGGCATGGTAGGGAAATTACAATCATGGAAAATACCTAAAAGTAAGACCTCAAGTGAGTTCAAATACTTAGGAAATTGATTCCATCGGTTTCTATGTAGTGTTCAGAAGTTTAAAATAAAGGACATTCAAAATATAAGTTATTCATTGTTTACAATATTTTGTGACAAGTTTTCTAGGGCAACATCTTTCTGTTTTCCCCGTTCTTTAGATTATTTTTGACATTCAATTTGCCATGAGCAAAGAGCACACTATAACCTACATTTGTAGTAGGGTCCTCTTGTCTGTCAACATACAGACAGTATCCTTCAATTCTGATGGAATTCACCAAAAACTAGGGGTATAACATAAAATCTAGATCAGATGGCAGAATAAAATTGTTTCCTACTGTGTGCTATAAAGTTATTTAGGAATTTGCCACTGTTCCAGTTTACTTATACTATCCTGTAACTACTGTGGTACATCTGAAACATGGGTTTGTTTGGAGATAGTCAATGTTGGCCCCAAGATGCCAGTATGTGGGAGAAATGGTTCATAATCCATGGGATCCACAGTGCAATGTATTCCAGTAGTTAAAATGTGCCAAAGTCATATGCCAAAAATAGATACCCAAAATCTTGCATTCCTTATGGATAATAGGGTTCGGATGAGATCCAAATTCTGAGCTTTATACTGTCAATTTGGTATCGCTGACATTTTGTAAAGTAATCTGGGACCTGGATATTTCAGAATAGGAGTATACAATTATCTCAGCCATGGAACCTGAGTTATAACCTGCTAGAATCAAACACAGATCATCTGCATAGGCCACAATTTTAATTTCAGTATCCTTACTATAAATTAAAAGGTCTATCACTGGTGGCTCAATATTTTTCTGCTGATTAAGGGGTCTAAGGTCAAAATATACAAAATAGGGCAAAGGAGGCATCCTTGATGGATCCCAGCCTTAACCACACATGGGTTGTCTATCCATCTGTTAATGTATGGGGACAGTGCATAAATCCTTATAACACAGTTGCACCAGGAGAAATTTTGGGGAACCATATGCTGCTAGTTTCATAAGTATGTATGAGACTCTGTCAAAGGCCTTAGACTGATCTAGACTCAATAAATAGCCAGTTATTTCTTCATTAGTACGCTTTTCTAATATCTCCATAAGTAATAAGAGAGTGTCTGAGGTTTTCCTTCCAGGAAGGAGCAAGCTTGTGTATGGTGAATGAGAGATGACAAAACAGAAATAAGTCTGTTGCTAAGAAACTTTGTTAGAATTTTAAAATCAGAGTTTAACAATGAAATGGGCCTCCAATTTGTTACAGAGTTGTTCCTTGCCTCCTTGTTTGTGGAGAAAATGAGTAAACCAGTATATATGTCAGTGGATAGTTGGTTGTGAGAAAACATATAATTATAGAGGTAGTCAGTTCTTGTGAGATGTGAGGGAAGTTTATTTTGTAGACACCATAGGGTACCCATCCACTCCGGGCAGTCCTTGTTGTCAGTTGAGTGATCATTGATGCCATTTCTTGCATTGTGATGAGTGCAGTCAATATTGTTTTATCAGTAAGTGAAAGTTGTGGTAGGTGCAGGACTGAAGCCATTCAGTTGTTTTGTTAGAACCTGAATGTGGTATGCCAAAAAGCATGGTAACATGCTGTTCAATTTCTTGTTAGATGTTTTATTTCCCTTAACTTGTCTCCTGTGTGAAGTTATGAAGGAAGTTATAGTTTTGTTACCAGTCCTTTTTAAACAACTCACATAGGGTTAGTTTGGCATTGAGGTCCCTGAGTTCCAAACTGCTGTTCAAATTCCAAAGATTTGGATCTGTCATATTGAAATGACACCATGCCTTGTTTTACATAGTGAATTTGTGCCGAATAATCATGTGTTGTCTCAGACTGTAAAGAAAAAGTTTATATAACTATCGTCTTAACATGCCATACTTGGAGTTTTGTAGTGGCCTCTAAGTTTGCCAGTTGATTTAAAGAAAATAAAATCTACTTTGCATTATTCCACTATTCAATAGGGAGTTGCAGAGAAAAAACAGACTTCCTTGCTTCATGGATGTCGATCAGGCCTTGTAAAATAGCTTTATCCTCTAGTAAGGTAGTATTTAAATCTCCAGTAACCTTTACCTATAGTGACATCTGGGAGGAGAGATTCTATCAGTTGATAAATGTTATTAAATTTTCACCATAACATACATACACATACAGAAAAAGGATGAGGCAGTCGTACATAAACAGCAGAGAGAAGTCATAATGCAGGTATAGCCATTATATAGTAAAACAGTGTGTACCGCAGTGATGCCAAGGAAACATCAAGGCTACGAGCAGGAAAGTTCCCAGATGAACACTACAAGAGCTGAAACAAAGCTAACTATCATAAACGTCAATGTCTGCTGCCTGAAAAAAAGGGGCTGGGGAACAGCTCTCTGCTACATAACACTAAGATCAACAACAGTAAAGAACATATCTGGATATACCTAAATAATGGGTAACAGTGCAGACAGTACAGGATTAACATCAAATAGCATGGATGAAGCTGGTCCATAGCAAGGGGCCACCTGTGGAATAGATTGAGAGAAGACAAGCAATGAACAACAGTGGCTTCACCCAATGCCTGTCCGTGGCTTCAGGTAGGCAAGAAAGGGGCCCAACAAGCAGCATACAGATCTAGTATGTTGAGTTATGATATGGGACATATGGTCCAGAGGCCATCAGCATAAGTGCATGGAGCAGCTCCGAATAGGAGGGATGTCCGTGGACCTCCAGCAGCTGAAGATAAGGCGCTTGGCTGAGATGCCTAGGAGAGCTAGCCAGCAGAGTTTTGGGCCATTTACCTGAGTGCCTTGAGGTGGAAGACCTAGAATCCAGACCAACAGGTCCAATTGGATCATGCAGCCTAGGATTTGGGTGGCCAGTTGGCCTACTATCTGTCGGAAGGGAGACAGCAGGGGCACTGCCAGAGGATATGATATAAATCCCGACTTGGGAGCTGCACCTCCAGCATAGATTGCTGCCTAAGAGCTTGGCTTTGTGTAGAACATACAGTGTTCTATACCAGTGGTGCAGTATTTTGTTTTGAATCAGGCTGCTTCACATGTCTAGGTAGCTCACATGGGCCAATTTCCAGCATAGATTCCAAATGGTCTCATCCAGTTGCAAGCTCAGAGCCCTTTCCCATTTCTGCTTTGACTCTTCAGACTGTGACAGGACACTATCCGAATATCGGTGTATATCCTACTAGCATGGCCCTGGAAAGCTGGAGCCAGCTCTTCAACTTCTGAGCTGGCAGAACTGGGTGGGTGAGATTGGTATTCTGTCGGGAGCTGTGCAGCTAGAGATATCTCCAGAAGTCTGCCTTCCCAAGCCCCTTGTCTTTGGCAAGGTCTTGAAAGGATAGGATCCTTTGTCCATATTCCTCCATAACATCAGCCAGTATTTTGATACCTTTATGCTCCCATTGAAGCCAGAGAAAGGGCTTATTGTCAACTAGAATGTGGGTATTCTGAAATATGGGAGTGTGAGACAGGGGCCTAGGGTTGGCTTTGAGTCTGGCATGTACTTTACCCCAAATTTGGACCACTGGGACAATCGTAGGATAGCCCACAAGGCTCTGGGCAAGGGTTGTACAGCAGAAGGTGGAGACTTTGCACCTGTTCCATGGATAGCCATTGCGGTGATTTGGGGATGCTGTTGAGAACCATTTCAGGGTATATGCTAAAAGTAGGCCCAAAGCGTACCCTTGAACCATGGCAGACCCCACCCTCCCAGTTTCCATTGGGATCACAGTTTGTTCCTGCTGTACCAGGGCTTTTATTTTCCCAGAGGAAGTTACCTATGATTGAGTCGATGGTGCAGGCCATTTAGTGGGGGACAAAGGAATATGGGAAAGGGGTACAGGAGCTGGGCGCAGAAATCATTTTAAGAGCTGAAATTTTGCCAGCTAGGGTAAGATGGAGCAACTTCCGCCTGTCCAGCTAGGTATTTAGGTCCGCCACTAATGAGGACATGTTAAGATCCCATAATTTAGTGAGGTTCAGGGAAATACAGATGCCAAGGTGAGACCAGTGAGCTAAAGGACCATTTGAGCCCAAGAGGAGCTGGGAGGGATAGATTCTGACCTGTAAAAGGCCATGATCTGATGAAGCTACTGGCAAAACTGAGGACTGAATGGGCTATTAATACAAATGCACACCTCACTGCAAGTGTCCTCTACAACAGACCAGTGTGTCAAATCCCATAGCCATTCTGCACTAGCATTTTGTGTTTCATGCAATGTCAGCAAACAAGTATCCTGAAACAAACATGGGTCATATGGACAGTTCAGAAAATATGCATAGGTAGATTTCCTTTCTATCTGACTTTAAACTATTAACATTTAAAGAGGCTATCAAGAGATCATAGCCAATTAGTCAGATAAGTCAGTCAGGGTTTTTTTCTCAGGCTAGATCTGGTCTCCATTCTCTTTTCTTGGGGTCCACTTTTGGTTTATAAGCAATGTCTTCTCCATCTGAGGCCCCATCAGTCTGGGACAAGTGTTCCAAGACAGCATCGGAATCTTGTTCCACGTCTGTATCTCCCCATTGCAGGGCAGAGGATTTGTTCTTCAATGAAATAGGATCTGCTGGTGCAGATTTGTGGTTAGCTTTCTTCGGCTTACCCTTAGGAACAGTCTAGAAAGCAAGTTCCTCAGAGTTGGGGTGCATTTCCCACCAGTAGTCGACTCACCACTGTAGGTGTAGTAGGCAGAGAGGTTGAGGTATGTTCCACAACAGGAGATGAATCAGTGTCCTCTGGAACTGATAAAGGCATGGAATATGTCACTGTAGTGGTGGGTATTGGAGCAGAAGTCGTAGGGGATACCTGTCCGGAGGTGTCTGAGTAGCTCTTGGAGGCTCAGCAGCTGTGCCCCTATATGCATGTTTGTTGCCTTGTTGATATACAAATCTTGCTCTACAAAATTGGCATTCTGTGTATTATGGCTGCCCAAGGACAAGTCAGAAAGGAGTGGCCACCCTCATCACAGAGGTGGCATAGGGGTTTGAGGTATAATGGAACCCAGAATATCCTACTGAACCACATTGTAGGCATTCAAAACCTCACATGTATTACTAATGTGGCAATGGGAGCCACACTCATGGCAAAACAGGGTTGCCCTGGATAAAACAAAATCCCGTGTCCCTGCCAAAATAAAAACAGTTGGGCATGCCTTTACCATCCTGCCATAATTTCACCCTGACCTTCCACCCCAGTCTAGAACCCTTCTCTATCCAGAATTGGGTCCGGTGTACCTTACAAATCACATTTTTCCCCAACCAGAAGACAATGTCTGAAACATTGACACCTTCATTTGAAATAATATGGTGACAAGTTTGAAGGTGGGCTTAGTGAGGGGTATGGCCTGGAAGGGAGACCAGAGTAGAATATAAGTCCAGAGTCAATCTAAAAGAGTTGCTGACTGAAACTAATGTAAAAGTAATTTCCTGGTGCATGGATTAGCGCATGTACTTCTGAAGGTGAAAACCCCAAAGCTTGTTTCAAAGTTGTTTCCCACATAAAATCTGTCTGGTGGGAGGTCCATACCCCAAGGTACCAAAGTCTGACTGCATGTCTGCGTTTTGCTTGATCCAGGGGTTTCTGCAGCAAGCTGGCATAAGTAACAGCTGGGGATTTGTCAAAGTTGCTCCATGACCAGATCGGTAGTGAGCTCTTCAGATACTGTTTGCACCAATGGGGCAGATGTAGAGGATTTCATGCAATCCGTTAATGCTTCAAAAGTTCCTCTGTAACAGCTTCAATAGGAGAAAGAGATACCTGCTGAATCAGGCTATGCTGCCAGCCCTACTGCTGGTGGTGTATCCCCAGGTTCAGGCTGTCCCACCTCCAAAGGTGTAAAGACTGTAGAAAGGAGACCTGTGACTTTACTGGGGAAGTTGTAGGTGATACAGGCAAAGGGATGCAAGGATCTAGAAAACAGGTCTACAATGTAGTTTTCGACAATCCTGCATTCCTTAAAGCTTTATCTGGGGTCCAGGTTTCTGCATTTATGTGTGTGGAGGTGCTTGCATGAGCAGACTGCTGCGTAATAGAATCTGGGTCCTGGGATGGGTTGAACCAAAAAGAAACCCTTTGGAAGTGTGTATATGTTCTGTAGAGTATCGAGTTGGAGCTTCCTTTTCTTTTCTTCCAACAATTTGGATTTCTCCAAATTGTGGTTTCTTCAATTGCACTCATTTGCACAAGGGCTCTTCTTTCTTTCTTTTTAAATCGCCTGTAGTTGTTTTTCCACTTGTAATAAAGCGGCATCCTCTGTAGTACCCATAGCGACCTCAGTAGCTGTTGTCCATGTAGTAGTATTTGTTATATTTTCCTCTCCAAATCCTGAAGTTGTGGCCTGTGAAGCCAAGCCCAAATTTTCTGCCAACTTACTGTATTCACATCCTCCTCCTCTGTCTGGCTTCAAACTGGGCTCCTCCATCCTGTCCACAGGGTGACAGCACCACCTGCAGCAAGAGTAGGGAAATTTCCCAGTGTCCTGGTCAAATTTCCCCATTCACTGAATACCTTCAATAGCTTAAGTTGGTTCAATTTCAGTTGGTTAACATATGTATCCCACCCAGGCTGCCCTGAATAAGGGACTTTAGTCTCAGTGGGCCTACCGGTCAACAAAATTCAATCTTTGCCAGATCTGGAATGCTGACAGATTTCTAATTATGAAAGGTAAAATATATTGTGTTTGAAATAAAAGCAGCAATAAAAGTACAAGCTGAGGTACAGGAATCATATGGACATGTTCTTCTCTAGGCCTGAAAATGAAAGCACTTTAGTTATAACAGAAAACTATGATAACTAATTTGGTACTCTTTAACATACTGAAAATGGCAGTCATTGTTATTAATGTCACAACTTACAATATAGTTATACAGTTACTAAAAGTATACAATTGGTCATAAAATCCTGTAACCTTATTGGTCAAGACACATGACATGACCATTGCTTGTTCTCTTATAACCACACACTTTACACAAACTGCAGATTTTTTTTTACAGAGAAAAGCCATTTTATAAGTAGGATAATGTACAGGTGGTTATGACACCTGCCTACATCACCTTGTGCAAAACAGCTACCCAAGACATGCATTAGTCCTCTGTGACCGTACACCGTCTTAAGTGTTATCCCTTACATTATACATAACCAGTTAAATTCACATTTTCCCAAAATATATCCCAAAAGCCTACTGGAGTACCCATAAAGACACCCAGTCCCTCTTTACCTATTCAGTTATTTTTAGTATAACATGGAAACTTGATTAACAGGCTAATGGAGTTTTGCTTGTTGGTACCGAATAGCAGTTATAAAGCACTGCACAAAACATTACTCAATGCGGCAGCTCTGCTGTCCATGAAGTAAAACTACAATCTTTAAAACTTATAACTGAAAAACAATTGCAAATCAGTCCACACATGACAGCGGTGAGAGATGAGTGGGGTGCACAATTACGGCTTTACTTTCTCCAGTCTCTGTAAAAGCTGAAAACTCAGGAAAGACATTTTAATTAAGGGCTGAGGAAAGCACACGAATCATCAAACATTTTTCCCACAAGGTTCACTGGCTTTTAAGGATTATTTTGCCTTTGATCTTCTTTCTCAACATCATATGGTGTTCTCTATACTTTCTACTGAGTATACTGCCAACTGTTTCTTTCAAAATGGAGTAAGCATTTGAAGTTCAAAAGATCTGAGGGTTGGCTGCCGTGGCTTTGAAGGATGAAATTCAGTGAATTTATGGCACCAAATTATTTGTTTAAACTGACATCCAAATAAGCATGTATAACCACTGTCATTGCTTACTGAGGCTTGGAATAAATCTCAGTGATATAGTTATGCCCTACTGTAGTAAACATGATTAAGAGTAATGGAATTTAGCTGCAACATTTAAAAGGAGTTTAAAGTTCACATTTGACTCCTTATTTTATTAAATGGCTAATGTTTGCAATAAATGGGGCAACAACTCAAAAATGCAGTCCCTGTCCTTTAATGGCTGAACAAAGAAGGGGAGAGATGCTTTGAATGACTGACTAGAAAGCAGCCAGAGAATACAAAACATGACAATCCAGTGCAAGGGCTCAATGAGGGCAATGAGCTATTAAAGAGTAGCTGACACCTCCAGGGAAACTTGAAAACATACTAATTGGATGCAGTTCAGCTTGTATTTCACATTAGCTCGGCAGTCCATCTCCTCATTATTTATTACCAAGGTCATATGCATGAGAAAAGAACTTTGTTCTTTGAGAGTTCTTCAGATCCAATTGCTTAGTGCCACCTGATGCCATAATACCCTGCGGATGACAGCATAGGTATTCTCCTCCAATTAGTCTGCAGCTAATGGTTGGATTTCAGTGGAACTTTTAGCCAGGGTTTCATTTGGTTCATGGTCTCTCAGCCCAGCTGGTTGCAGTTGGTGCACAGGTTCAGACAGAGTTGCATTTTTGGTGCATGGTCTCATTTCGGGTTGCATTAGGTGCAAGGTCTTAGAACAGTGCTACATTATGGTGACTAGTCTTAGCTCAGGCTACCTTTTGGTGCATGGTTTCAAATGGGGTTTCATTTTGATGCATGATCTTAACCCAGGTTACATTTAGGTGTTTTAACCCAGATTACATTTTGTTTCTTTGTCTTTTACTGGAAAGTGAACTGGGTCAAGAATGTTTTCAAGCCACGTCTGACAAAAGAGACACAGTACAATGCAATCAATGAGATACAATACAATACAATACAATGCAATACAATGCAATGCAATGCAATACAATACAAAATGCATACTATAACAATAATTCACATTTCTTAATAACAGCTCATTTGTCAACAAATACAGTACAACCCATGTTACATTTTGGTACATGGTCTCAGCCCAGGTTGCATTTTGTACATAGTTTTAAGGCATGTTGCATTTTTTATGTTAATTTCTTTGTGTTACTTGGTTGGCTATCCCCATCCAACAGTCACCAAGCCCCATCACCCGGCATCCACTGTGACTTACCTTTTCTGGCTCTTCCCCAGGGCTTCCCCCTCCCAGCAGGATCGGTGGGGCCCATCCCATGGCCTCACTGGGAACAGAATCCAGTTTGCTGGAGGTGCTCAGCTGGCTGGGGAAGAGCCTGCAGAGGATCAGTGTCATTCTGCCAGTCAGCTGCCATGTTCCTCCTGATTTTCTTCCCCATCCCTGAGCATGGCTGTGGTAGTGTGCAATGAAGCCAGTGGCCAAGTTGCACATGCTTCTGAACTCACCATGCCTGGTGTCTGCTCCGCCTCCACCCCTCAATCTGTGGTACTGTTGTGCAAGCCCTCAGCTACAGTTAGAGGCCAGGCAAGCACCGGTCTCTGATCTCACCTCCCCAGGAGGGAGAGCTGTCCTCCAGACACTTGATCTTCTTCCTCCCCAGCCTACCCCAGTGACCCTGCTCCACCGTGAACACAGGTCACTGGCATGGCAGGAAGTAAGACACCAATGCCTTAGCACTCTATGCCACTGGGCTGGTAAGCCATGTTGCATTTTGTGCATGGTCTCAGTCCAGGTTGCATGTTTGGTGCATGACTCAACCAAGGATATATTTTTGTACATTGTCTTAACCCAGGTTACATTTCGTGCATGGCCTCAATCCAGGTTACATTTTGGTACATGGTTTCAATCCAGGTTACATTCTAGTTAATGGTCTCAGCCCAGGTTTCATTTTGGTACATGGTCTGAGCTAAGATTGCATTTTGGTACATGGTTTCAAACCAAGTTGTATTTTGGTGCATGATCTCTGCCCAGTTTTGATACCTTGTTTCACCAAAGGTTGCATTTGGTACATGGTCTTAACCCAAGTTAGATTTTGGTGCATGGTCTTAAGTTACATTTTGGTATGTGGTCACAACCCAGGTTACATTTTGATACATGGTCTCAGCCCGTTACATTTTGGTGCATGGTCTTAACCAAGTTACATTTGGTATGTAGTCTCAACCCAGGTAACATTTTGGTACATGGTCTCAACGCAGATTACATTATTGTCTCTGGCCAGGTTACATTTTGGTACCTTGTTTCACCCAAGGTTGCATTTTAGTGCATGGTCTTTACCCAAGCTACATTTTGGTATGTGGCTGCAGCCCAGGTTACATTCGGTGCATGGTCTCAACTCAGGTTAAATCTTGGTACATGGTCTCAACCCAGGTTACATTTTGGTGCATGGTCTCTGCCCAGGTTACATTTTTGTACCTTGTTTCACCCAAGGTTACATTTTAGTGCATGGTCTTAATCCAAGTTACATTTTGGTATGTGGTTGCAACTCGGTAACATTTGGTACATGGTCACAACCCAGGTTAAATCTGGTACATAGTCTCAACTCAGGTTACATTTTGGTGCATGGTCTCAACCCAGGTTACATTTTGGTATGTGGTCTCAACTAAGGTTATATTTTGGTGCATGGTCTCAGCCCAGATTTCATTTTGGTACATGGCCTCAACCCAGGTTACATTTTGGTGCATGGTCTCAACCCAGGTTACATTTTGGTGCATGTTCTCAGCCAATGTATCGTTTTGGTCCATGGGCTCAGTCCAGGTTACATTTTGTTGCATGGTCTCAGCCCAGGCTTCATTTTAGTATGTTGTCTCAACTCAGGTTACATTTGGTGCATGGTCTGAACCCTGGTTACATTTTGGTGCATGGGCTCAACCCAGGTTACATCTTGGTGCATGGTCTCAACCCAGGTTACATTTTGATACATGGTCTCAGTCCAGGTTACATTTTGGTGCATGGTCTCTGCCCAGGTTACATTTTGGTACCTTGTTTCACCCAAGGTTAAATTTTAGTACATGGTCTTAATCCAAGTTACATTTTGGTATGTGGTTGCAACCCAGGTAACATTTTGGTACATGGTCTCAACCCAGGTTAAATCTGGTACATAGTCTCAACTCAGGTTACATTTTGGTATGTGGTGTCAACTAAGTTTACATTTTGGTGTGGTCTCAGCCCAGATTTCATTTTGGTCATGGCCTCAAACCAGGTTACATTTTGGTATGTGGTGTCAACTAAGTTTACAGTTTGGTGGGTGGTCTCAACCCAGATTTCATTTTAGTACATGGCCTCAACCCAGGTTACATTTTGGTATGTGGTCTCAACTCAGGTTACATTTTGGTGCATGGTCTCAGCCCAGATTTCATTTGGTGCATGGTCTCAACCCAGGTTGCATTTGGTATGTGGTCTCAACTCAGGTTACATTTTGGTGCATGGTCTGACCCTGGTTACATTTCGATTGCATGGTCTCAAACCAGCTTACATTTTGGTGCATGGTCTCAACCCAGCTTACATTTTGGTGCATGGTCTCAGCCAATGTTTCATTTTGGTCCATGGGCTCAGTCCAGGTTACATTTTGTTGCATGGTCTCAGCCCAGGTTTCATTTTGGTATGTTGTCTCAACTCAGGTTACATTTTGGTGCATGGTCTGAACCCTGGTTACATTTGGTGCATGGGCTCAACCCAGGTTACATTTTGGTGCATGGTCTCAACCCATGTCTCATTTTGGTCCATGGTCTCAATCTAGGTTACTTTTTGTTGCATTATCTCAGCCCAGGTTTTATTTTGGTATGTTGTCTCAACTCAGGTTACATTTTGGTGCCTGGCTGCAGCCCAGGTTAAATTTTGGTACATGATCTCAACCCAAGTTGCATTTTGGTACATGGTCTTAACCCAGGTTATTTTGTGGTGGATGGTCTCAGTGCACATTGCATTTTTGGTGCATAGTCTTAACACAGGTTACATTTTTCATGGTCTCAGCCCAGGTCATTTTTTTGCACATGGTCTTAACCCTAAATACATTTTAGTACATTGTCTCAACCCAGGTTATATTTCTGGTGTGGGTCTTAACCCATGTAAAATTTTTGTGCATGGTCTAAGCCCAGGTTGCATTTATGGTGCATGGTCTCAACCCAGGTTACGTTTTCGTGCATGGTCTCAGTGCAGGTTGCATCTGTGGTGCATGGTTGTAACTCAGGTTACATGTTTGTGCATGGTCTCTAGCCAGGTAGTATTTTGGTACATGGTTTTAATTCAGCTAACATTTTATTGCATGATCTCAGCCCAGAATACATTTTGGTACATGGTTTTAAACGAGGTTACATTTTGTGCCTGGTCTCAATCCAGGTTACGTGTTTGTTACATGGTCTTAACCTAGGTTATATTTTTGTGCCTGGTCTCAGTCCAGGTTAAATTTTGACATGTGGCCTTAACCCATGTTACTTTTTGTGCATGTTCTTAGCCCAAGTTACATTTGGTACATGGTTGTAACTCAGATTACATTTCTGTGCATGCTCTCAGCCCAAGTAACTTTTCTGGTGCATTGTATTAACCAAAGTTAAATTTGTGTGCATGGTCTCAGCCCAGGTTTCATTTATGGATCCTCTCAGCACATATAGCATTTTGGTGCATGCTCTTAACCAAAGTTGGATTTGTGGTCCATGAGTTCAATTTGAAAGTGACACACGGTCATGGATACAGTTTGCTATGCCCATGAAGAAAATTTGAATATGGTTCTCAGCCATGGTACAAATCTGACCTGTTACAGGTGTGGTGACATGTATATGTACATTGTGATCTGCCACTCCTGCAATACACAATAGTTTAAGGAGTCCACACTGGCTCTGTCTATTGGGGTTATGGACAATAGGTATGGGTGGTTGTGACAGGGTTGAATTGGACCCTGTGCCAGTTGTTATGGAAAGTTTGAATGCAGGGTTCTGTTCTTTTCTTTCCTGTCTCTTGTTTGTCTGGTTGCACAACCAAATTTTCCTGGAAACCTAGGTTTGATCACCCCAATAGTCTCAGTAGTTTCCTGCCTCTCACTGTCTCTGTCTTCCTTGCTGTTTCTGCCTTTCCTCCCTTGCATATTTGCTAGTATAAGAATATATGCAAACCATTATGTGGAAATATAACTGATATTGGGATCCTTTGTTTAGAAATTATATAGTGTTATGGTTGAAATGTATATAATTATAGTTTGAGATGATTGCAAAAATCTACTGGGAACTCAAGAAGTTAACCTATGAGCAGTTTCTAAGCCCTTTTCAGAAGCTATGGAGAAGGGGCCTCAGTTCTGGGACATTGTGTTCTTGCTGCACCTGCATGAAATTGACAAGAACATTTAGAAGAAAAACATGATGCTTGTTAAGGAGGGGGTTGAAAGATTTATAAGAGAAAGCTACAATGCTTTGAGACACAGAGATTGAAGGAAAACTCAGATGGATCTTTTCTGTTTATTCTGCCTTTGTAAATAGTTATTCTGAACAATTTTTTTAATGTTACTGCTAGTACTAATAAACACTTTTTTGAATTCTATACCTGCTCCTGGTTTTCCTATGCTTCCTGACCTCGGCCTTGATGACAGATGGTGTCAGCCTAAGTGGGATTACACTGTGCATACTCTAAGCCAGGAGTTTTGTGTGTGGTACTGGACCTAGTACCAGGGAAGCATTGAGAAAGGTGTGGATTTTGCTGCAGCAAGTCCAAGAGTGGTTACCAAGAGAATGGCAGCCAAACTAGCAGAGACAGAAGTCCAAGCAGAGACTGTATAGCTAGGACAAGTTGTGGAAAAAGAATAGGCAGTGACAGAACCTGAAAGCCTGACTGCCTTTTTCAAATGGTGGGCTATACAACAAAGAGATGGAGAAAAGAAAGAGAGGAGATGCAGCAGACAGAACAAGAAATTCAACATTTGGAAGCACAGAGGAGAGAAGATATGCAGTGAAAGGAGCAGCAGAGAGAGAAGAGAAGCAGCGACAGGAGTAGTGATGGTTGGATGTCTTGCAAGCTATCAAAGGCAGAGGATCTGGCACAGATCCAGATGAGCAACAAAACACAAGCAACTTAAAAACATTACTCTCACAAAGTTGTGTCCCTCGGATAATATTGAGGCATACCTGACAACTTTTAAAAGAGTTGTCAAAGCCTGCCAATGGCCAACGAGCAATGGACAATCAGACTGGTATCCTACCTGACAGGGAGAGCCCAACTTGCCTACAGCAGTATGGACACTGCACAGTCAGAAATCTATGACTTTGTGAAAAAGAAATCCTGAGAAGATGCAACATCTCAAGAGAGACCTACAGGCAGAGATTTTGATCTCAAGTACAACTCAGTTGACAATCCTTGAGAAGCCTTCACCCGACTCAGAGAACTCCTGATAAAATGAAACTCCAACAAGAGGGCAAAACAGTCCCACAGATCATTGACACATTTGCCATGGAGCAATTCATCAACATCCTGCCTACAGATGTGCAGCTCTGGGTAAAGGAACACCAACCAGAAAGTGGGAAAAGGCTGTTTCTTTGTCCGAAGACTACCACATGGCCAGACAGATGACACAGCAGTGAGTTAACAGCCAAGCACCGGTAAGACACTCTTTTTCCCATTTAAACTCCAAGTCTGATAAGAACTCTGGTGGGGGTAATAAATCTGTGCCCAAAGGCGTTATTTGCAATAACTGTAACAAGCCAGGTCATATTACAAGAAATTGCTGTAAGAAGAGTAACACTGGAGCAGATTTTCACTTGGCAAATTGTGGCAAGTACTTAACAGATGTGAATGTGGGGTTAAGACTGTAAAGGACTCACTGATTTGGGAAACAGACAGACCCTAGTGCATGTTGAAGTGCTGGGAAAAACTTTGCAAAAGGACCAGGTACTGGTGTCATCTGCATCCATGGGGACACTCAGTACTATCCCACCACCAAATGACTTGACCATTATGGGTGTGATGCACCAAATTAAAGTGGGGTAGTACCTGAGTTATCTGTACCTGTGATAATTGGAAATAACTGTCCAGGATTTACTAAATTAATCTCGAGGAACTGAACCCTGCAGTTTCAGCAGCAGTGGTAACAGGAGCTCAGGCAAAGAAAATCTCAAATGATGGGGACTCTTTTCCTTTCAGTGACTTTGATTGGACTTGTCTGAGAACAGTTCCAGATCCAGAAGTCCAGAAAAGAAAGAAGACATCTGAAATAACAGTGGCAATAAAAGACTGATGGACATAAAGTGTAAAAACATGAAAATGCTGAAGCTAAACTGATAACTGATTGTGATTTTGTTTCCAAGCAAGCTAACAATGATTCTCTACTGGGTTATTTTAAGCAACTGGGGATTAAACCAAAACAGGGTGAACTGATGTTTAAAAATTTAATGAGTTACTGTACAGTTTGGGTTAAACCTCAGACACAGGAACAGACAGAACAATTGGTTATACCACAGAGTATAGAACAGAGTTGTTATAGATAGTACATGATAGTCCTATGGCTATTCACTCAGGGAGGGATTGCACCCTTGCTAGATTCGGTACAGATTTTACTAGCCAGTAATTCATGAAGGTGTTGCTACCTATTGTAATTCCTGTGCTGAGTGTCAGAAAGTAGCCCCAGTCACTAGAAAAGACAAGGTGCCCTGGTGCCCCTACCATTGATAGATGTGACCTTTGACAGAACTGCAATGGATGTGGTTGGCCCTTTAGACAAAAGCAAAAGGGTAATAGATTTATTCTGGTAATATGCGACTATGCTACTCGATACCCAGAAGCAGTCTAAATGCGTGCTGCCACAGCTTCAAATGTGGTAGCAGAGCTTGCAAAAATTTCAGTAGAGTGGGCATACTACTGTAAAGAAATTACTACTGATCAGGGTAAAATCTAGATTTAGTATTTGCCGTAATGTTCCTTGTACTGATCAGGGTAGTAATTTTGGTGCTACATTATTTAAGGAGCTGTACAGACTACTAGGTATTACTGCCATAAGAACCTCCCCTATCACCCTCGGACAGATGGTCTTGTTGAGCATTTAACAAACCCTAAAATGCATGTTAAAAGGTTTGTAAAAGGGAAGGAGATTGGGACCAATACTTGCCTTACCAACTTTTGCTTACAGAGAAGTGCCACAGGCATAAACATGTTTTTCACCATTTGAAATGCTGTTTGGTAGGCAGCCAAGAGGTACACTGGATGTGATAAAGAAACGTGGGAAGGGGATGCAGGGGTGAACCACAGGGGACAATGGGCAGAAGGCATAGAACAGGCACAGAGCCCAATGGCCATTGACAATGCACAGAGCCCACACAGACCCTGGAGATCAATGTGACATAGCATGGAACACCCATGGAACAGACAGCCACAGGGACTGAGCACCATGACCACAGTCCTGAGAGCCAACAAAGCACAGGCAGTCACTGCAGCCACCATGTGAAGGCACCATGCATGTACAGTGTGCCACAGCCAAACTGCCACACAGGCACCAGGCAGCATGACACACATGGAGACAGGACACAGCACAGCATCACTGGAATGGGTAACACTGCTGGGGTGTACCACCTGCCCAGGCAGACAGGGCACATGGCACCATAGCATGTACAGGGAAGAGTCAGAGCTCACACCCATGGAACAGTGACACACAAGGAGTGGCACACAGACCACTGTGCACCCACAACAACCGCACTGTGGAGACAGCACTGGCACAGATAGGGACCTGCCAAATCACAGCAATGAAAACACCAGCATAGTGCAGCAACAAGCATATGAAGGAGACACAGAAACACACGAGCAAATGGTACTAAGCACTTTACTATAACAGGCAACTGAATGAAACAAAACTATGTACAGAATAGCCAACATGGCAAACACAAGGAAGGAGCAATGGAACAAAATGCTGTGCAAAGGCTAAAGGAGTAGCAAACAGTATGGAGATGGGACTGTGTAGGGAGTGCAGGGATATAACAAAACAGTCAAGTGGGATGGGTTGCATGGGAGGTAAACATGGGAAAACAAAGGGCAGTGTCCAGAAGCTATCACCTCATCTAACAGATGGCCATCTTCATCTTGCAGACCTCCACCACCAGCTCCCATGTCGCTGCCAGCTGTGTCTTGCTCAGGTGGAAGTGAACTGCCATCCGGATGATCAGCCTCAATGTGAGATGTAACTGCAGCAGTCCACCACCAAGTACACCGACATCCCGACATCCACTCCCTGGCCCAGGACACCCTATGCAAGGAAACACAGAACAGCCACTAAGTGACAGGTCCCACAAAGCAGATGGCCACCACCCCCACCCAGGTCTGTGTGTGCATGGGACAGCAGCAGTGCCTCCCATGGATGATACCACCAACAGCACATGCACAGTGGACAGCCACAGCAGCCAAGGTCAGCGGCCCACATACATACTGTGTGGCATGCCATGGGTGCCATGCACCCTCTCCTTTGCACAGGCACCCACAGTGAGGGACCGATGCCCCCATGAGCAATACAAGATCCAGCCAGCAGCAGCATGTGCACAATACGGGGATGCACACACACACACACATATACCACCAGTGACAGCAACAGGATACCAACACACAAGGCCATGTGCATGATAGGATCACCCAAGCTGCCAACCATCACAGGCAGCAGTGACAGTGCACCAACACATGCCACAGCCCTGCATGGTGGCAGTGCCCTGCTAAGTGTACTGGCCCCACCCATCCCAAATGCAGCAATGATGGATGATGCAGACTGCACACACTCATCTGCTTCCGCCCGCTGGTCCAGCCACAGCACCAATGACAGAATGCTGGTCCACACTAGCGGCTTCTTCCCTGGCCCTCCTGTGCATCTCTGGCCCTGTGGAGGAAACACATACAGAAAGGACCATGAGTGACATGCCATCAACAGACACCCAACCCCCACCACTCAGGCCAGACACGGTGCACAGTGCCACAGCAGCCCATGCAATGACCCTGGCCCATGTGATGGGTATGGTGTTGAGGCCACTGGCACTGTGCAACACACTGGTACACAGAGCGCAATGATGCCACAACACTGTATACACACACCCTACCAGTGCTGGGTCCCCTGTGTGCAGGTGCAGACACACATGTAGCACACCAAATGCACAAATACTGGACAGAGGCAGCATGCACAATGCACGGACACATGCACATGGTTGAGGACCAAACCACAATGGGCACAGTCCTGTAATCTCCTCAGTTGATTCGGGTCATGGCGCCACAGGTCCCCATTTCTGTGGCAACACTGTTCCCCTGTCCTGGCAACACCAGTGTGCCTCTCCAGTCCCTCAGCCACACAACCCCAAACCTGGGAACATTCCTCCCTGCAAGTCCCTGCCCCAAACAGTTGGTTCTCCAGAGGGGCCACTAGGTTGGCCATCTCCTCCTCTGGCCAGTTCTGGCCCATCTCCCAATTCCAGCAGCCCATGCCATTCTCCCTG
Organism: Neoceratodus forsteri; assembly: GCA_016271365.2. Taxonomy (NCBI): domain Eukaryota; kingdom Metazoa; phylum Chordata; order Ceratodontiformes; family Ceratodontidae; genus Neoceratodus; species Neoceratodus forsteri. The sequence goes on along the minus strand of CM057452.1, from coordinate 555,174,800 downwards.
CGCAGTCTACCATTGGTGCCGGTGCAATGTGGCCACCCTACTGGTATCACATGTAGCACTGCTGTGACAGTTGCATGACAGGAACACACAGCACACCATCACACAGCACATATTTGCATGATCGATGTGCACAACCATGGTCTATCACGCAATACTGCACATGCAACACGGAAATGCAGGTGGGGTTTGGGGTCACATTCACAACCCACAGACATGTAGGCCTGTGGAGATGCCATGCTGTGAAGGGGCATTGCCACACATGCCACATGGCAATAGCACAGTGACTGCACAAGTGCAGACAATGGCCAGGGCCAGATGTGCAGTATGCACTACTGCACATCCATGTCACATGCGTGGCACGCACCCATGGATGCATGCGTGATAGGACTGGCATGTGCAGCACAACTGGCTGTGGGATATGCATCACAGGATGATGCCCAGCCACCTGGGTGCATGGGAAGTGCAGTAATGCGCATTGCGCATGCACTGAAAGTGCACCTGTGAATGCTCTGGTGCAATCATGTTACCACGACACTGTCCATTGCACATGGAGCAATTCCAGCCAGTGTATGCAAATAGCCTCATAAGCAAATGCCAGGCACAGTTGCTCACATTAGCATCTCATTACTGGTTGCTCATAGCCCTATTTGCATGAGTTGAGCCATAAAAGCAACACCAAACAGCACTGGTCACTGACAGGTATTGCAGCCTTTTAGGTAAGACTGTCTACATTGTGATAGGTCACTGTTACTACACTGCTGTGATCCAGTGCTGCACTGTTGCATGGACTGCTACCATGATGATCACTGGTGCTCCATTTTACTGTTCTGGGACACAGCACATCAGAATTGGAGCAAGCTGAGGAGCAGATGCCTGCTATGAGTGCAGGACGAACTTCAGTAAAGATGAGAAGTAGGCCCTTTTGAGGCCTACTTGGAGAGGAGGACCTACTGAGTGGGGCCACAGGGACCATGCAGGACAGGCCACTGGGTGGGATGAGGTGGTAATGTATGTAAATGCCCATGGCTGCCACAACCACAGTGCACAAGAGTGCAAGAAAAGATGGCATGAACAAGAGGCGCATCAAGGAGAAAATAGCTGCCATCAAGGCATCCCACAATAGGATGGGTAGCAGACCGTCAACAGCACCTGTTCTGTCAGCGAGGAGAAGCTTGTAGCAGCCACCATCAGCTGGGCAGCCATTGAGGGTATCCTGGGGAGGTTTCCAGACAGGTGGCAGCTCTGTGAGTATGCCAGTGGGTGTTGTGGGGGCAGAATGTGCATACCACTGGCCTGCCTGATACACTGCAGGTGTGCGGCTAAACTGTACCCATTGTGGTATGTTGTGGTGCCGACATGCTTGCCACACTGTGCATGGACCTGGACCCCTGTGCTGTGTGTTCAGCTGCATGAGGCTTGTAATGGTAGGGAGGTGCAGAATCCAGGGAGTGCATGTCAGTCTACATGATCTACAGCTGTGCAATCACTGCAGTGTGTGCCAGCACATGCAAACCACAGTGGTCACATTCAGTGGCTGCTACACTGCACAGAGCATGACCATGGGTGGGCTGTATTGGGGGGCATGCCTGCCAGATGTGTGCAGGTACAGCCCACCACTGTGTGCCTGCACATCTGGGTTGACATGTCCCATGCCACGCATGTGACATGGCTGACATATTCTGCAGTGCCGCAACATCAGACACTGGTGTGGCCTGGTATGCCTGTTCTGCGCATGCGGACATCACACAGTACACAACACTACATGCATTGCATCAATGTCACCATTAACACCACACATTCTGTCTTTCTGCTCCACCACTCCTCAGGGGTGCAGTGCAGGACAAGACCATCAACGTGGCACATGATGATGCTGTACCATCCACATCAACAGACATTGTGGTCACTGGCCAGGCGCCATACTGGTATGGGACTGGTGGAGTTCCTTGGCCTGGGAACAATGATCCACTGGCAGAACTCCTTCTCATGGATGACCTACGGTGCTTGTGCCTGCAACACAGGGAAGAGCGCATGTGACAGTGATTATGACCTCACCCTGTTCCTGGGCAACAATGGATTAGTCACAGGCGCCCGGGACAGGTGTTGGCACAGGCAGTGGCAGGCCAGGCACGCAGTCAGCGGCAAACATGCAGGCCCCCAAATGATGACCGCACAGTGGCATGTGGTGCTGCTGGTGCTGACCATAGCCAGGGAGCAGGTGTGGTTGCCAGTGCAGGGCAGATCCAATAGGCTGCTAGTGTGCTGCAGGGGTCTGCAGGGGTCACTGTGTAGCACTCCCATGGGCCCTGTCAGAGCATCCAATCGGTCCCTACCACCTGTGCGGACCCCTGTGCAGCATTCCCAGTCGAGGGATGTTGCATGGCATGCTGCTAACCCTCCAGCATGTCAGTGGCAGCACTATGATATGCCCGGTTCTGACAGGCTGGATGAGCACACCAGGCTGCTGTGGGATTCCGTGGGCAACCAAGCAATGCTCAGGGCAGAGACACAGATGCTGCGGGTTGAGGTGCATCAACTGGCTGAGTGTGGGGACATTGGACTTGCTCAGCTGATTGGTGAGATATGGCAACTGCGGGCCACGACCACATTGCTGAACCGCACAGCCAGGACCATTGCTGCAAGATTGCATTGCTGGCATCCAATGGGCAACGAGGGTGTGCAAGACTTCCTATAACGTATGTCTACACCACAGTTATGGTGTCTGTTGACCCCAGTGAGGCTGACACCGACCACTGCCATGCCCATCCCTGACACACCTGGCAATAGTCCTTTTGCGGGTCTGTTTACACCTGTGAGGTCCTGGTTGCATTCTCAGGCCTCTACCTCCGTGAATGTGTTGGTGATACCACCTGTGGCTGTTGAGCAGCTTGTGCCTACTACACAGTCAGACTGTGGCTGCCCGTGGCTGTTGCGGCCGTGGTTCTGCACAGTAGTCCTGATAGGATGCTGCCCTGTCCTGTTTCCTGCTGCTGTTGCCAACTGTGCACATATCTGGGTGTGGCCTTGTTTGTGTGCTGTTGCATACGTATGGCCTGGGACACGTCTAGCATATGTGAGTGCAGTTCTGCTGGACCATGTGGCGTGGACATGATGAGTGCTGCACTGTGTTAGCATTGCCTATGTGCGGCACTTCATCTCTGATCCATGCCACAGCCTGATGTACTGCTGTGCGTGTTGTCTCCTCCTGACTACACCTGTCTGTGTGTCCCATCTGGTCCCCTGTACCCTGCTGTGCTTACAGTGGTGGTACTGTTGCATATTCCTGCCTGTGTATGGCCACAAGTGTGTTTCAGCACATGCATATGGGTGGTTGCGTCTGCCTGTGCTGCTTCAGTGGGGTGTGGGCATGGGTGTGCATGCCTGCATTCCACCAGTGTGTGCATTGTGTGTGCCTGTGTCTCTGCATGCATCTCTGTGTGTCCATGCATATCTGTGTGTGTGGGGAGTGCCATGCATGCACAGCTGCCCTGTATGGTCCTCACCTGTGGTTCATGAAGTGCTCATCGACAATGGTGTCTCTGTGCCTCCTGGCATGGGCTGCCAGCCTGGGGTCCCTCCTTTCCATGGGTTGCTGCACACCACTTTCTGGCTGGTCCTCTTCATCATCATTGGTGCTGTTGTCCTCATCCACCTGGACAGCTATCCCATGGTCAATGGCCATGTTGTGTAGCATACAACAGGCAGGAACAGGCCAGAGCTTCCATAGGCTGTACTGTAGGGCACCACTGGATCTATCAGAGCAATGGAATTGCATCTTGAGCATGCCAAGACACACTCTAAGATATTGCATGTGGCGATGTGTGCCTCATTGTAACACTCCTTTGCACCGTTGGTTGTTACGCTGGATTGGGGTGAGCAGCCAGGGTCAGATGGGTATGCACTGTCACCTGGGAGAAGTACATATGTGATGGCTAAAACCTGTCATTGCCTGTTTCCACACACACACCTTATGGTTCACATTGCCACCACCCACCACCCTGTGTGTCCTGGCCATGGTCTCCCTGCACAGCTGCTGTGCCACCATTCATGTCTCACCATCTGTGTTCTTCATGCCTGGGCATCTCTGTCCATGCTCCCTGCACTGTTACCATTCACATTTCCTGTCCTGTCCCCTCACCTTTTGCTGTCCACAATCCCCATCCCCAAACTGCAGCTGTGTAGTGTCCTGCACAGCCGCTGTTTCTCTTCTCAGGATCTACTCACCTACTAGGTGACCCATGGGGATCACCCCACTCTCAAAACACTGGCACAGGATGGACTGGTGCCACATAAATGCAATGTGTGTTCTCCCAGGGTGCATGGCGCACACATTGATGATGCACCCAATGTCATTGCACACCACCTGGCAGTTGACCTAGGGATAGCCATTTCTGTTGTTGTATACTGCCCTTCCAGGCCAGTAATGCATGTATGGTCACATGGGTGCAGGCAATGGCCCTTATCATGCCAGGCATGCATGCCACCCTGTGGAATTCCTGCATGTTTGCTGTACACTCTGCTTGTGTGCTTGGAATGTTATGTACTCTGAAGCATGTGGCAACAGAGCATTGAGAACCTGGGTGAGGAGGTGGTACATGGCCAACTGTGATATATGAGCAGTTGCACCCACTGGTTTCTGGAAGGTGCCCATGGTGAGCAGGCACATTACTACTGTCACCTTGGTCTCCACCATCATGGCATGACTCCTTCTGGTGGGTGCCTGCAGCTCGTCATGGCACAGTTCTCATAGCTTCCTCAGAATTGCCCTGTTTAGACAGTACCGGCCCACTATCTCGGTGTTCCTGTAGTCCTCGAATGTGAGAGTAAGCACAGTACTGTCTGTGTTGGGCATACTGCTGACGGGTCCTTCCTCGGCCATGTTGCTGGTCTCCTTCTCCTCACCCCCTCATCACCTGTTCCATTATAAATGGTCCTGCATTCATGGCTAATGCTCCCTGGATTGTTCCTCTGCTGTGTGTGTGGTTGAGCCTCCTTTATATCTGCTCAGCTCTGTGTGGTGCATTCTGTGGGTTGCTCCACAGCTGTGCTGTGTTTTTGGCTGAATATGCTATTGTGCAACATATTCATGGGCACTCCCCAGTACTTGCACAGCAAACATTACTGTTGAGCAGCAGTGTAGCGGATATTGTGCTGCGCATTCATGCTGTTTGAATATGGCTCTGGGGTGCATTTCTGTGTTTGCTGGCGCATTTCGGTTGTGCAATCGCGGCTCCTTTTAATATCTAGCCTTATATGTAAAAGAAGCAATTCAGCTACTCAAAAGCATGATAGTGAGTCCTGCTTAAAAGCACTACAGCAACAAAATAAAACAGAAAACTTTGCTTTAAGAGTCAGGCGTTATAAACAACTAGCGTGCTTAAACCCCTCCATATCTCTGATAAGAGTCCTTAAAAATCGCTCAATCTTAACTTCTGAATTAGATAGAGATGAATGGCTCCTTGATGCACCAGAGTCCATGTTTATAATTAAGTAATGGGAGTTAATGGGAGCTTCATTTTTGCTCAGGAGCAATGTTTTGAATAACGTTCCAGGCTCCTTTTATGGCTCTTTATGCCCAGTATATGTAATAATAATAATAATAATTTATTTATATAGCACCTTTCAACATATCAAGGTGCTGAACAATTTGACAGTTCAAACACAACATACACAAACATATACATAAAATCGGCATACCACAAGATAAAATATATAATAATAAAACCAAAGCATTAATAGATAACTAATTATCTAAAAAGCCATGTTCCATAAGTAGGTTTTCAGCTCTTTTTAAAGAGTTCCACGGAGGTGCAGTGCCATAGCCGACATGGTAGAGAGTTCCAAAGAGTGGGTGCAGCATATGAAAATGCTCTGCTGCCAGAAGATTTCAAACTCACTCTTGGGATCTCTAACAACCCATGTCGGCCGGCGGAGTGTCGGTCAGGGCAGTAAGGCACTAGGAGGTCTTTCAGATAGGCTGGACCCTGGTCGTGAAGGGCTTTGAAAGTCAGCAAAATTACTTTAAAAGGTGATCCGCCACCGCAGGGCAGCCAGTGCAGTTCGCGCAGCACGGGAGTGATGTGACAGAAACGACTTGTCCCAGTCAGAACCGGGCTGCAGCATTCTGCACCAGCTGTAGGCGATGGATTTCAACCCCAAAAAGCCCAAAGTACAGGGCGTTGCAATAGTCTAAGCGTGAAGATACAAAAGCATGAACCAAAGTAGGCAGGGAGTCAGGCGGAACAAGATGCTTCACCCTGGCAATGTTCCTGAGATGATAAAGAAGTCTTGACAACAGCTGACACCTGAGCTTTGAGAGTCAGCCTATCATCAAGAATAACTCAAGGCTACGCACCTGTTCTGAGGCGGCAAAGATACTCCACCAAGAATAATTCCAGATGGAGCACCGATATCGCACCTCCACCTACCACCAGGATCCACCACCAGCACCTCTGTTTTCTCCGAGTTCAACTTTAGCCAACTAGAATCCATCCAGTCTTGGATCTCCTCAGACAGCTGTTAAACACCAGAGAGCTCTATCCTGGTCAGGTGCAAAGGACAGATAGAGCTGGGTGTCATCCACATAGCAGTGAAACCTCAGCCCATATCGTCTAATGATACCTCCGAGGGCAGCATATACACTGCAAACAACATGGGTGACAGCACGGATCCCTGGGGCACTCCACACAACAGAGGGATTGGGTCAGAGGAGAAAATCCCGACACAACTCTCTGCGATCTCCGGTAAGAAATGACATGAACCATTGCAGAACAGTTCCAGTCATTCCACAAATTTGCCCCAGGCGAGCTAATAGCACCATGTGGTCCACCGTGTCAAAGGCTGCAGAGATCAAGAAGAACAAGAATGGAGCATCTCTTCTGATCCTCGCCATCAGAAGATCATTTAACACCAGACCAGCGCAGTCTCGGTGCTATGTCTTCGGAAGCCCGACTGGAAGGATTCGTGGAAGCGTTATGGATGGTTAAATGGTCATCAATTGAACCTTCGACCTTCTCGATAATCTTCCCAATAAAGGGAGGTTAGAGATAGGTCGATAGCTAGAATAAGAGTCGGGTCCAAGGAAGCTTTCTTCAAAGGAGTTACCACAGCCTCTTTCAAGGAACAGGAAACTCACCCAATTCAAGGAGCACCAGACTATTTAGCCCAAAACCAGACCAGTGATATCCAAACAACCCAGAATAAGAAGTCGGACCGGGATCTAAACCACAACTTGTGGCGCATAGAATGGATGATCCTCATAATGTCCACGAACTCAGGTCATTGAAAGGAACTCCAGGAGAATGGGGCACTGTCATCTCCGCTGACCAAAGCTTGCCTATAGAGCTTGCCGGACCCAGGTTCTTCCTGATGTCGGCCACTTTAGCTACAAAGTATCGAGCGAGCTCATCGCACTCTGCTTGCAAAAAGCTTTCGAACATGCAGGCAGGCTGGGTTGCACAGTCTGTCTACAGTTTGGAACAGCTGAGCCAGTCGATTCTGAGCAACTGCAATCTTCCTGGACAGAATTCTGCCTTCCTATGGGTGATTGCAGATTGATAGTTAACATAATGTTCCATCAATCTAGAGTGAGTCGGCATCGAGGGAGGACCTCGCCAGCGATGCTCTAACCTTACCCCTGTCTCTGCATCTCCCTTAGGGTCCCATCAAACCATGGGGCTCCGGGGTGAAGGGATCTGGGGCACTCACGAACAGGAGCAATGGAATCCAGAGCCATCGTGACGGCCTTTGCTATAGGCCGACCTAGTGCTTCTGGACCACTGCTCACCGAACCTGAAGGAAGAGAGGTCAAGGACTGCCGCTAGACCTTGTGGAGTAACATTCCGTAATGGGCAGTACCTGACCATCTCCACAGGGGCTGGTCTTCTCAGGGGTGCAAAATTGAACCTCATGATGTGGTGATCAGACCAGGCAACTGGTTCCACCCCATGTCAGATGCGTTGATCCCTAGAAGGAAGACTAGATCTAAAGAGTGTCCAGATTTGTGCGTTGCAGTGGAAACCACCTGTGTAAGCCCAAAGAAGACATCAATTGGAGGAAGTCATTACCCAAATTTGAGAGTTCATCGTCGACCCAGGCGCTGAAGTCACCCAGGACCATTAACCTGGGCGACTCAAGCGACATGTCGGCGAGGAAAGTCTACTTCCTGTAAGCGTCTCCCATCTCCGGTGGACGGTAGATGAGGGCGATTTGAGCGCCTACACCTGCTACGACTGTACACTCAAAAGACCCAGTCTCACAACTACCACATTCATGAGGCCCAATTCCGTCTTAAAACAGACTGCAACCCCCGCCCCTGAGGTCAATCTCGAGGCGGTGTGTCACCAAGTACCGGCGGAATCATGGCCTCAAAGGTGGGGCCAGAGTTTTCATCCAGCCAGGTCTCGGTGATGCAAGCCAGGTCAGCCGAACCAACAAGATCGGCAATGATAGCGGTCTTATTCCTAACAGACCTGGCATTGCACTTACCACACCGAGTTGGACAAACTTCAGGGGTTGTCAAGCCTATCTGCCCACTAATTTCTGTGGAGCCCTTGGGTATGGCTACCAGACAAGGAGAACCTCGATCTGGATTCCATTTGCCCCAGGGCGCCTCCTGAACCTGACTACCGATCACGATGGACCCGGCTCATTCATCCACTCCTGTTTGACAACCCCTCCCTCTCCTATGGACAATACCCAGAGCTCTACAGCACTGGTAAGTATCAAAAAGTAGAGGAGGAGTGACAAAGGGAGGGAGGACGAAGGGAGGAGGATGAGTAAGCGCACCACCGTGGGAGTTAAAGACCAACACATATTGAAGCTTAGATAAGAAACCCAAAACCCACAACAGAACTAATTAAAAATCAATTTAACAACATCATAAAATAAGCTTAAAAGAAAGAAAATCTAAACCTAAACTGTTTAGCCCCCACCGGATTGCTCTCACCACGGAGAGGAAAGGACAGAGCACTCTCACTGCCTAGCCCTTATGGGATATAACAGCAAAGGCCAAGAACAGAACTCCTCTCAAGTTCTCTCACAACAAGGGAAGATGATATTTGTTCTAGCTTCACAAAAGGAAAAAGTAAAACAAAACTAAAAAGGCTAAAGGACACAAAGACCTCTCACCCCCATGTCCAAAAGCCGTAATCAAAGAACTCGAAAATAGAACAAATCAAACTAATGCAGAGTCATAAAATTAATATGTCCATATCAGGCAGGAACAGATGGGAATAAAGCAGGAAGAGTCTGAAATTTCATGTAAGTTCACTAGTCTTCCCTATGCCAATTATATTTAATATGAAGTTTTACCAAGTCAACCAAAAGATAGCGGCTCAAATTAACATGTTAGAGTCCCATCATTTGACATTGAAGTGGAACAAACCAACCTGTAAGACAATGTTTTGCTTTAAGGAGAAAAAAGAAAATGTTCCTAATTACAATGAGTCACTAAAAATTAGCATCTCTATAAAGCAAAATAACCCTTTTTAAGATATGTGTGTTGAATATGGACCTTATGGAGCAAAGTTCAAGCCTCATAGTTAGACTCTTCAAATACCAAGTTCAGGTTTCCGTCTCAGGAAAACAGTTCAGCTTCAAATGAAAAGAATAAAAACAGTACCTAATAGGTCCAGTACCCTTTATCAAAGCACTAGTAGACACCATTGTTGAGTTTCACGGGCCCTCATAGACAAATCACTTCACACCAGACTTATGAGGCAGCGTGTATTCTTTTGGCCACTAAGCGCTAAGTGGAGACCAGGGTTCAATTACCCTCCTGTCGGGACTCTCCTTGCAAGCTCCACATTCTCCAAATCCTACTTCTTATTCTGGGATTTTATGAACTCCAGGTATCTGGAAATAAACACAGATACATCACTCTCCTGAGCATAATACATTTTATATTATTTGATAATGGACTCCCAGCCCTTAGGTAAAGATGGCATACCTTTTATTGATGCAATATAGGCATTTCAGCACTTAAAGTGCAACTTCTGTGTAGAGCATATCTGGGGTTTCAAGGTCACCTGATTCCACCTCCATCTCTAGTTGTAAGCCAATGCAGATGCTCCAACTTGCCAACAAACACTCAACAAGCACAAACACAAAGGGCAAACCTGACAGGAACCTAGGAGGGCAATGTCCATTTAAATATACCTCCCTGCTATTGGGTAGTCCTTTAACAGTGTGCATAGCTCATAAAAAAAACAGCAAAAGCTCCATCAAGTGGCTCGTAGCCTTATTAGCTAAAATATGTTACCAGCAATGCTTGTAGAGCTTCTCCAGCAGCGCTCTACCATGTGCTTAAATATCCGTAAGCATATCAACATTTTAGTTTCAATATATTAAACCAAATGTGAGTTAAGCAAATGTTTTATTCACCAATATAAAAGTACAGCTGATTTTAGCAAAAACATTTTGAGATGCTCAGTGTGGACAGAGTGCCTTGAGGAGCCGAATGGAATTGTGGCCATCTTGCTGCTTCACCCCCACCCCACCCCACACACACACACACAAGAGCATGCTAGGTTTGATGTGTGTTTAGAGTTTTGAAGTTGTGGTTCTTCTTTAGCATACTCCTTTGATCATTGGTGAAATTTCCTGGGTGGAAGCACTTTACTATAAAGAGCCAATTAGACAATGCACTCTATTTAAGAGTAGCCACTGCAGGCATTTCAGAGTTGAGGAAGTAGGGACCAAACTGTGAGGTCCCACCTTGATGATTAGTGGTTTGGCGTGCTCACATTGGAATTCCAATCTGATAACTAAGAGGACCTCTTTTTCATGGAGTTAAAAGTAAGAAAAAGTCAATTCAGGCAGTTTATATGTTTCATTTCTTAGAGTTGCCATGTTTGGGAGGGAGGGTTGTGCACTGGATCATGTTTGTTTGTCTATTACATGCCACAAACCAGTGGCATCCCTCAATTGAAATGTGAATGATAGTTTGTGAGCAATGCAAAGTTTAATGCATGATACGTTTTGTTCCTGTTTAGAGTTTTGGGAGTTGTGGTTCTCCTTTTAGTATGCTCCTTTGATCACCTGTGAAATTTCCTGGGTGGAAACAGTTTGCTAAAGGAACCAATTAGACAATGCACTCTATTTAACAGCAGCAACTGCAGGCATTTCAGAGTTGAGAAGTAGGGACCAAACCGTGAGTCCCACCTTGATGATTGGTGGTTTGGCTTGATTATATTAAATTCCAATCTGATAACTAAGAGGACCCCTTTTCATGGAGTCTAAAGTAAGAAAAGTCAGTTCGGGCAGTTATGTGTTTAATTTCTCTATTCACCATGTTGGGCGGGTTGTGCGCTGGATCCTGTTTGTCTGTTACATGCCACAAGCCAGTAGCACCCTCAGTAGAAATGTGAGTTATATTTTGTGAGCAATGCAAGGTTAGAGCATGCTAGGTTTGGTATGTATTGCTTGAGTAATATGCCATGGCAAAGTTTGTTTGAGCCCTATGCTTTAGTTTGAGTTTGTAAAATCTATGCCAGGCTTAGAAATGGGCTGAACATGGTGGAGCTAAATGTGAGTTGTCACATTCATTTTGCTGTACGATAGGCTTAGAATTTGGGTATAGCCTATGCAGGGACTGGAGTTTCTCTGAACTTTGTGTTGCAATAGTATTTTCATCACTCCAATGTTGGGATTGGAACATTCTTGACAACTACATTGGGGTCTGAGTCTAGCTGATCCCGATTTTGGGACTGGAGTTTGGATGGCCCCAAACTGGTGAGAAGACTGGCTTAGCCTTATGCTGGGGTTGAAGTCTGGTTGAGCATTATGGCAGGATTGGAATGTGGTTAACCACTGTGCCATGCTGGATTTGGCTAAGGTCTGTGTTGGGACTGTCATGTGGCTTCCCCAATGTTACAGACATATGGAAATACAAACTTAGAGTAGAAAGATGACCACTGGTCTGCTTAGCTCTTTCCCCTGCCAACTCAGTGGGAATACTCTGTCACCTCCTTCTTCTTCAAGGCAGTTACTGAGTTGAAGCTTGAAGGTAAAACGGCATTGACTGACATCATGAGTTTGATTATTCCCAGTTGTGGTTGGAGTTCTGTTGAGCACTGTGTTGAGTTAGAGTTTGGTTGAGTCCTGTGCATGGGGTTGAAACTGGTTGAACTTTATGTAGGGGTCAGTATTGTTAAACCCTATCCAAGAATTTAAGTTTGGTTGACCCTATATGTTGGAGTTGGGGTTTGGTTGAGCCCAATATAGGAGTTCAAGATTGGTTAAACCTTATGTTGGGGCTTGATGTCTGATTGATTCTATTTTCTGGTTGGTGTTTGGTTGGACGCATAGGCTTGGGTTTTGGAGTTTTGTACACCCTATGTTTAGGTTGGAGTCTGAGTGACCCTTCAATGTAGATTAAGTTTTACTAAGGTTCAAAATAATAAGAGCACCATCCACCATCATATCAGTAATATTTTATTTGCTTCCAACATTTTTTAAAGCAAGCACATTTCCAAATATATAAGTGGCCCAACCAGTTTTCACATGCACATTTCCTCAGGAGGCCGGTCTGATGGAGGGTAATTAGAATTTAAAGAGATGCTTACAGCTGAACATCATTTCATATTATTAGAGCACCCATTACCACAAAATACAAAACACATACAATACTATACATCAAAGCAGTAGATGATACTTCACGCTCATGACAATACCTGCATATCAAAAATATATATTAGAAATCTGGATAGATAATACTCTGATCATTATATAATTTTTCCTCTATAAATGGAAGAAACAGGGAGAAAAAGGGAGAAAACATTTTCCAAACCCCTCCTCATCTTAGACCAGAAGGTCAACTGAGGTCAATGTATGCTCTTAAGTGCAAACGCATCTATAAATGAAACATATAAACTCTTAAGTGCAAAAACATCTATAGAAATAACATAACATATACCACACTGTAATATTGAGTAATTAGACCAGAAGGTCAACTGAGGTCAATGTATGCTCATAAGTGCAAAAGCATCTATAGAAGGAACAAAGTGCAAAAAGCATCAATAGAGACAACATAACATATATCACACTGTAATATTGAGTAGTTATGATCCTACTTTGTACTGCATAAAGGTTTTAACAAATTCATTAATTTTGTTAATCTTATATAGACAAACCATGTTGAGTGTTATTATGTTAAATCTAAAAGACATCCAATAAAATTCTATTTTATAAATATAACACTTATTATCCCTTCATTTTAAATCCAGGGTGTGCATAATATTACTACTCATAAAGACACAGTGGAATCTTTAAAGAATAAAACTGCACAATTATGCTGACACCAAAAGATAATGCAAGGCAATTTTCATAGAGAATTAATACTACCACAACATCAAAAATCCATATTACACATATCTCCATCTATTCAAAATTACTGTAGCCTACTGTTTCTAAGAAATGGGATCAAATTTATACCATCATTAAGACCTGACCTTTGCAATGCTTTTAGATGAAAAATCCAAAATGTTTCACACTGTAATAATAAACCATCCAGACTGCCACCTCTTTCTCCTACTCTGACTTTTCTATCCCACAAAATTAAAGAAATGCATTTGTGGATCTCTGCTATTACATAATTGCTTTGCCAAATATTTTTGCTCTTGATTCGAATAGGCCCTTATGCTCTCCAACCTGATTTTAAGGGCCCTACTAGTTTTCAATATAGTATGCCTCACAACTACAGGTTGCAATATATATGACCCCAGTTGTGGAGCAACTGATAGTTGCTGGATCTGGTATGTTTTCTTGCAGTTTTTGAAGTGGAATGATCAGTTTTCAAAATCACATCACAGTGTTTACATCTACCACATTTAAATGTGCCATTAGATAATGGTGGCAGCATATCAATCTCTTTCTGAACTGGTTGCAGGCTATGAACCAATGTATCCTGTAAACTCTGCCCCTTCTATATACCATTCTAGGCAATCACTTGGTCCTTTCAGACAGAGAATGTTCTGTCTGAAGGATGGACCAATGTTTCTTTATGATGTCATTAACCATGTTTGAGGTTTTAGTGTAAGTACACACAAAGTTGATGACACCATCCTGTCCCTTCTGTGTGTTGATGTTCTGATATTGCAACAGTTCTTGACAATTTTTATCTCCACTTTCTGTTTTGCTTCTCTAACACACATACTACTGTACCCCTAGAAATAAATTGTTCCTCCATTTCAGCTGATCTATTCACAAACAAAATATCAAATGAACAATTACACTTAACTCTCAAAAACTGTGCTGCTGGAATGTTGTTCATAAGGTGTCTAGGATGACAACTGGAAGGCAACAACACCGTGTTTGCGACACGTAGGTTCTGGTAAAGATCCGTATGTTTTATTAAGCCCTCTGCTAGGCTTATAGTTTGGTTTAGGCACATGTTGAAGTTGGTGTGTGGTTGAATCTTATTCTGGGGTTGAAGTTTTATTAACCCCTGTGCTGAGATCGGGGTAGATTAATTACTGGGCTGGGGTTGGGCTTTGGTTGAGTCCTGTGCTGGCATTTGTATTTGGCTAAACTTAATGCTGTGTTTAGTTTGTTTGACCCTATGCTAGGATTAGAGTTTCATGTAGCTCTATGCTGGGGTTGGAGTTTGTTTGTTTGACCCCTATACTGGGGTTAGAGTTTGACTGGTCCTTGTGCTTGGGCTAAAGTTTGGTTGAGCCTTATGCTGGTGTTGGAGTTTGGTTGAGTTCTATACTGGGGTTGGAGTTTGAAAGTCTTGTGCTGTGGTTGGAATGTGGGTGAGACCAATGCTGGGGATGGAATTTGGTTGCACCAACATGTTGGGGTTGGAGATTGGTTGAGCCCCATATCGCTGTTGAATATTTGTTGAGCCTCCTGTGACAGAGGCATAGGTCAGGAAGCATAGGCAAACCAGAAGAAGCTGTAAAATGTGCAAGTTGTATTTTATTACTAGTAATAAAAAGTTTAAAAAAAATTGTAGGATAGCTCTTGTTGCAGGCAGTTCAAACAAACAGAAGTCCTTCATCTGAGAGTCTCTTTAAAATCTTCAGCTCTCTATCTCTAAACAAAACATTGCTCTCTTTTATAAAATGTGTTTTCCTGGCAATTAAATTCTGCATTCTGCTCTTGTAAATTGCACTGCCACTGTTCCACAAAATGTATTAGCACTTTGGGCCTGATTTTCAAAAGGCCCTTAGAGTGATGCAAGTTGTGTCACTCTAAGGGCTGCAGTAAACTCCAGGTGTGCCAGGGATCCTGCATCCAACTTTATAAAAACAAGGTCCCAGCGCCTAATTTCCGGGATTTGTCACAAGTCGACTGCTGTGTCAAACAGTTGGTGCAGCTTCAGAAATTGCTGAATGGATCTGCCCCCCTCCACCTGGTGCAACACTAGAGGGGCTGGGATGGTGGGGTGAGAAGTTGCTGAACAGGAGGGCTGGGTACAGAAGAGGCTCGGAGGTGGCAAGGGGAGTTGGGGAGGACAGCAGGGCAGTAATAAGAGTGCTGTGTCACCCATCAGAGTGCATTGCTATCCTTGTATGTGTGTATTATACTGTACCTATAAGTATACTGTATGTGGGGGGTTCCAGGGACAGAGCAGGACATGGCACCAGGAGGGCACAGCCCTGATGGCTCACATCCTGTCCCTGGAACACCCCCGTACAGTATAATTCATAAGTACAACAGTGTCTGTATGCAAATAGGTCTGAATATGACACAGACTCACAGTGCCACAGTTCTCCCCAATCCCTGATCTCCCCTATAAAGAAGTATGTATTCTCCCTGGTGGTCTAGTGGACCCTCTGATCCCTGATCTCCCCAAAACCATTTCTATAACATTCACTGGTGGTCTAGTGGACCTCTGACCCTAACAGGCAGTGCCCACCACCCTGCTCCCCATCCATCCATGAGCCTGTGACAGTCACAGCCCTTCTCTCTCCACCATGGCTAGCCATTGACTGCACTGTCAAGAGCACACACTGTATACTGTATGGGCTCATTGACTGACAGCTCAGCAGTCAATCAATGAGCACATAATGAATACAGTATGAGCTCTTTGACAGCACAGTCTTTGGCTGGATGTGGTGAAGCGAGGAGGGCTGTGCCGGTCAAGGCTCATGGATATTATATTGGTGCAGGTAGTGGCACTGCCTGCCAGGATGGGGGTCCACTAAACCACCAGGGATGTTATAGATATGGTTTTGGGGAGATCAGAGGGACTGCTAGACCACTAGGGGAGAATGCATACTTTATGGGGGAGATCAGGATCGGGGGACCATGGTACTATGAGCCAATGTCATATTTATACCTGCTAGAGAATAGCAACTACTGCATTTATGTATTATACTGTACAGGGGGTGTTCCAGGGCAGAATGTGAAGTTGCCAGGACTGTGCCCTCTTGGTGCCATGTCACATTCATCCCTGGACCCCCATGTACAGTATACTTCATAGGTACAGTTCAATAAACACATACAGGATAACAAATTTACCCATGCTGGGTGCCATGACACTGTTATTAAAGAAGCCCAGCTGTGCCCCTGGCTCCCCCTATGCCTCCTGGGTCTGTGCCAGTAACCATTGTCTGACCCCGATCCACTGGTGCAAGCCACTTAGACCACCTCCTGGCTGGTCTAAGTGGTGCCCATCACTGTATCCATGTCAGGACTCACAAAATCTAAAAAGGGATGTTAAAGCCTTACCATGGTGCAACCCCCTGTATGACCTGGCACACCTAGTTGTTTGCTGAAAACCTTGGTGCAAAGGGGATTTGGCACAATTGCATCAGAATTTGATGCATGCTGCTTTAGAAAGTCACTTTTGGCACAAGTTGTGATGCAAGTCACCCCTTTCGTCAAACTCTTTTGATGCAAGTCCCTTGCATCTATTTGACTCTTCTGAAACTTGGGCCCTTTATCAATTTCTTTCTTATGACAAGCCTGAAGAGTACATTAGTATTCTTAACAGGTTTAGCCAATTAAGACATCCAGTCCCAGGGCTATTTTCCTGCTGATAATTCTGCAAACAAGCTTGAGGAGGTCAAAATGCACCTCTAGGTTAACCCCTTGTGTTACAGATAAACTCAAATACCTTTATGCAAACATTTCAATAATATAATTATATACATTTGCAAACTTAGGAATCCCAGTTTCACATACAGATTCATATGTTTTAAGCATGAAGAAGGAAGGAAAGGAAGAAAGAAATGATAGAAACATCAAGTGAAGGAAGGGAGAAAACAGGAAAATTGTGGGACCATCAAGTAGCCAATTGCTATGTGCCATAAGGAAAATTTGATTACGTAGTCAGACAGGCAAGAGACAGACAAGTGACAGAATAGGAAAGGACAGGACAGATCCTTACTATTAACTCTGTCTGCTTAATAAATGGGACAGGGTCATGCCCATCCTTGTCACATATTCCTCTCTTGAGGGAATCTTTTTTTTCTCTTTAAAACAGGTTTCCAAAACCTCTTATTTCTCTTTAACATTACTTTATAATATTTACAGTTCTTTGCATATATGGTAACCCTTTTTCATAACACCTATTACTGCAAACATTTCAGTTAAGCACACAATTTTTTCAACCTTCTGAATTCTCAGTTCCTGAACTATATTTTGACAGAAAATCAGCACTGACATTCTGTTTTCCGGTTTGTGCATCACTTTGAATTGAAATTGTTGTAGTGGCAGGTACCACTTTGTGATTCTGGGATTTTATCCTTCATTTGATTAAGCCACTAAAGAGGACTGTGGTCTATTGTAAGTACAAAGTCAAATCCTAGCGAATAAAACTTAAGGGGCTTCATTGCCCATTTCATAGTGAGGCATTCTTTTCAATAGTGGAGTACTTCATCTCTCATTCATGCAGTTTCCTACTGATATACAGAATGAGAAGTTATTTCCTATCTATATTGTGACTCAAGACTGCACCTAAGCCTACCTCTGATGCATCTGTCTGTAACACAAATTATTTCTCAAAGTCTGTACTTCTTCAGACAGGGGCTGAACATAATGCAGCCTTGATGGTTTAAAAGCCTCATCACACTCTGGAACCATTTCACATTATTTGGGTATTGTTTTTCATGAGTTTGGTGAGGTAAGTAGCTAACTGGGCAAAGTTGGGAATAAATCTGTGGTAGTAACCAGCTAGACCTAAAATGACTTGACATGTTTCTTTGTTTTAGGGACAGGACTATTAGCTATAGTTTCTACCTTGGAAATCTCTGGCTTTACTTCTCCATTTCCCAAAATAGAACCCAAATATCTTGTTTCCTGCATGTCTAATGTGCACTTGGTAGGATTAATGGTCAGATTTGTGTTTTGATGGCTTGGACAACTACTTGTAGGTGGTATGGGTCACTTTTTCAGTCTGGACTATGCACCAGGACATCACCAAGATAAGCAGTACAATAACCAGTGTGAGGGGCTGGAATTACTGTACATACATGTACCACTGGAATATAGCAGGTGCACCATTAAACCAAACAGCATGGTGAACTGATAGGGTTTCACATCACAACAGTAACAGGAATTCAGTGAAGACCATCACAGTGACATTACCAACAGTTCGCTGTGATTGCCTGCTGTAGATCCTACACTGCTGTCTCCAGGGTGTTTGCCCCATCCCAAACCAACTCTGACTTGGAATTGGTTATTTAAAGTCTGGAGGGTGTGCGACAGAGGCTTCCGCATGGGGAGGATGTGGGGGTGAAGCCCCCACAGAAAGCATAGTTTTCTCCACTGATGGCACAACACCAATTGGCGGTGTTGTGCCGCTGCTGTTCTGATGGTTGCTGTTCTCCATGTCACCATGGCATGGTGTAACCAACTGATAGAATCCAACAGAGGTGGCAAATACAGTTTTGTCTCTGTAGTCTTCAGCTAGGGAATTTGCCAATAACCGTTGGTGAGACTGAGGGTGCTAATGTATTTGGCACTTCCCAGTCTGTCCACCAAATCATCTATCCAGGGCATAGGATAGCTGTCAAATACAGACACCTGATTAAGTTTCCTAAAATCAAGGCAGATTCTTACACCTCGTTCTTTTTATTTACAGTCACCACTCGTAATGACCAAACATTTCTCAATTCCTTAGTGATTCTCAGCTGTTTCATTTTGTATTTCCTTAGCCATGTCTGCTCTTAACCACAGTGCTAATCTGTCTGTATTTTGCATAGATACTGTCAGCAAATAAGGGCCACCAGGCCCATCCAGTCTCCCAATTATGATACCTGACAAAGCAGCCAGTGACCCTATCTGGTCACTGGCTTCCTTTTCTTCCTATCTTTAATATTCCTTTATTCCTGTCCCATGCATGTTTGAAGCCTGTCACTGTAAGGGGGGCACCACTTCAGGGCAGGTTATTCCATGCATCCATGATCCTCTCTGTAAAAAGAACTTCCTGACATTACCCCTTATGTGGCCACCCATCAGTCTCATATCATGCCTTCTTATTCTGGCACTACTTTTAAACAGGAATATGTTGTCCCCTTTTCACCTTGTTCATGTCCTTGATGTTTTGAACATTTCTATCATGTCACCTTTCTCTCTTCTTTCCTCCAACGTGTACAAATTGAGGTCTCTGACTCTTTCCTCATAAGGCTTGTGATGTAGACCCTTCACCATTTTGGTTGACCTCTTTTGTCTAAAAGTCGAGCATTCTGTATCACTATTACATGCTCGATCCATTTTGTTAGCCTGACAGTGTGGAAAAGTAAATCTAAATATCTTTACCAGGTTATGAATTTCTGTGGTTTGTTCTGTGGTAAGGAAACATTCACCTTAATAGCATCAGAAGTTGCAGTCTGTTCCAGTCTGTCATAAGCTATATCAGTATTGTCTTTAGTAGTTTCTGGTAATACTAACAAAGCAACCTTTGATGTTTTGTAGCCCATTTATTCAGGAGGTTTGCAGAGGTACCTGTCTTCTGTAGACCAATGTGCTTGTTTTGACCCCACCTAGCTCTGCTTTGCCTACACTAACTTTTCTCTGTTAAAATCATAGCACCTTCTGGATCCTACTAAATTTCCCATCTGCCCACATGTGCTTTCTTTTGTTCCTCTCTCTCTTCCTTCCTTTCAATATCCCACCTCTATCTACTGGATACTTTTGCATACTCTACTTCCTCAGTTGCACCTTCTTCTCTCTTTTTCAGCTATTGGGTCCTAGTTGGACAGCCCTCTCTCTCTCTTTCTCTCTCTGTTAGTCTTTCCTTTTCTGTACACTGCTATAACCTATTCTCGTGATACCAGTTGCCATGGTTTGTACTATTGTTTTGCTTGCTTACTCAGATGTAGGTAACCCTTTGAAGCTAGTAATATCTTATGCTGCCATATGCTGTTTTCATTGTAAATTTCTACTAAGGTTTGTACTCAAACTGGGTTCATTGCTACCTACTGCTCACCCATTATGGACTGTACTATGTTCTGATCTTTCACATGTTATTTTCTCTTTATGTATTATTTTCCACTGTTAGCTATATTTGTTATTATGTAATGTTTGCACTGATGTAATGTATTTGTCTAACTATCTGTTGTACTCTCCGGTGTGCCTGAAAAATAGTCATTCCATGGCTAGACCATGCAATTCTGCTTAAAGTTGGACCACCATAACATTCTGTGGTGATTTGCATATGCAGCCCATGATGCTTTGCATTGTGTGGGCATGTGTGATTTTGTATTCTATGGCTAGTGCACTTACTCAGTTAACAAAAACTAAATGAATAAAATAAATAAATGGTATATTTTGTTAGGATTTTTCTATCAAGGACTCAGTCTTATAGTTAACTCACCAGTATGCCTAATCACTATATAAGGCCCTTGCCACTTCATTAACAGTTTGTTTTTGTAGTGGGTAACAGTAACAAGACATTTTCACCTCACTAAAAAAAATTTATTTTACCCATGGTCATAATACACCTTCTGTTGTTTAGGGGCATCTTACTGGTTACTATGGGCAATTTCAACAGTTGCCAGTTTATTTCTCAGTGCACACATATATGATGTAGTAGATTCTTTCTGAGTGGGATTATCTTCTAATGTTTCTTTTATTACATCTAGTGGCCCTCTAGGTTGTCTACCATACAACATGTCAAATTGTGAAAATATATTGATACTTGTGGCACTTCTCTGTAAAAAAAAAACAGGTAAGGTAAACATTGGTACCAATTTTTCCCTTCACCTTTCCCAAACATTTTAACATGTGTTTAAGGGTTTGATTAAAATGCTCAACAAAGCCTTGTATCTGAGGGTGATAAGGGAAGGTTCTTATGGCAGTGACACCTAGTAGTTGGTACAGCTCCTTCAGCAATGCAGCCCCAAAATTGCTACCCTGATTAGTACTAATCTCTTTAGGTATGCCCACCCTGCTGAAAATTTTGGCAAACTCTGCTGCCACTTTTGAGGGCTGTGACAGTACCCATTGGAATTGCCTCTGGATATCGAGTAGCATAGTCACATACTTCCAAAATGAATCAATTACCCTTTTACTTTTGTCTAAGAGGCCAACCACATCCATTGTGATTATCTCAAAGGCACAACCATTAAGGGAAGGAGCACAAGTGGTACCTTGTCTTTTTTTAGTCACTGGGGCTACTTTCTGACAATCAGCAGAAGAACTGCAATTGGTAGCAACTTCCTCATGAGTCCCAGGCCAGTAAAATCTGTACAGCAGTCTGGCAAAGGTGTGGTCCCTCCCTGGTGACCAGTCATAGGACTATTATATGCTATTTGTAACAACTCAGTTCTATACTTCTTTGGTATGACCAATTGTTTTATCGGTGCCTGCATCCAATGATTAACACATACTCTCTACAGTATCCTATTACATGTTTTAAATATTGGTTTACCCTGTTTTGTTTCAGCCCTAGCTGCTTAAAATAACCTTGGAGAGAAACATTGTTAATTTTCTCAGAAACAAAATCACAATCAGTTATCAGTTTAGTTTCAGCATTTTCACATATCAACTCCTTATGTCATCCGTCATTCGCTACAAATGTTATTTCAGGTGTTTTTCTTTTCTGGACTGCTGAATCTTGGAGCTGGGCTCAAATAAGTTTGAATCAAAGTCACCAAAATGAAAAGAGTCCCCATCATCTAAGATTTTCTTTGTCTGTGTCTTGTTATCACAGCTGCAGAAACAGCAGAGTTTACTCCTCTGTGATTAAATTTGCAAATTCTGAAGCAACATGTACAATGATCACAGGTACAAGTAACTTTGGACTACCCCCACTTTCATTTGGTGCAGCACCCAATTAATGTTCAGAGTCCCTTGGGTGGTGGGATAGTATTGAGTGTCCCGTGGATGCAGATGACCTCAGTACCTGGACTTTTGCACAATCTTCTCTCAGAACTTCAGCATGCACTAGGGTCTGTTGGCTTCTCAAATCTAAGTTCCTTCACAGTCTTATCCTCCATCCTGACATTGGTTAAATATTTGCCCTCATTTTCTAAGGCCAAATTTCCTCCAGTTTACACTCCTTATTTTTATGGCAGTTTCTTGCAATATGGTCTGGCTTATTACAGTTATAGCAAGTAAATTATTTGGGCACAGATTTGTTACCCCTATCAGAGTTCTTATCTGACCTGCAGTTAAATCAGGAAAAGAGCATCTTACCAGTCCCCAGCCATTACTTCACTGCTGTGGTGTCTGTCTGGCCATCTGATAGTCCTCAACCAAAGAAACATCTTTTCTTCACTTTCTGGTTGATGTTCTTTTACTCACAGCTGCCAATCAATGGGCAGGATGTTGATGGTTGCTCCATTACAAATATGTCAGTGATCTATAGGGCTGTTTGCCCTCTGGTTGGAGCCATTCAGTGAAGAGTTCTCCAAGTTGGGTGATGGCTTCTCGAGGATTGTCTACTGAGTTGCACGTCACAGGCTGGAACCTCTACCTGTAGATCTCTCCTGAGATGTGCTACGTTTTAATGATTTCTCTTTTCACAATGTCATAGTTTTCTGACTGCACAGTGTTCCTATTGCTGTAGGCAAGTTGGACTTTACCTGTCAGATAAAGTACCAGCCTGATTGCCTATTGCTGTTTTGGCAATTGGTAGGCTTCAGTGACCCTTTAAAAGTTGTCAGGTATGCTTCAGTATCATCTGAGGGACACAGCTTAGTAACTTTACTGTCTTATAAGCTGTTTGAGGCTCATTGATCTGTTGGACCTGTACCAGTTCCTCCAGCTCTGATAGCTTGCAAGGCATCCAGGCACTGCTGCTTGTGTCACTGCATCCTTCTCTTCTCAGTGCCTTTAGATGCTGCATCTCTTTTCTCTCTGTTTCTCAGTCTGTCTTTTTACATAGCCCACCATTAAAGAAGGCAGACATGCTCAAGTTCTGTCCTCCCTGTTCTTCTTCTTCTTCCATCACTGGTGCCAGCAGTACAGTCTGAGTTTGGACTTTGTTTTTGTTTCTAGTTTGTCTGTCATTCTTCTGGTAATCACTCCTGGGCCTGACATTGCAGGATCCATACCTTTCTTCTATGCTTTCCTGATAGCAAGTCTGGTATCCATGCACAAAACTCCTGGCTTACAGTATGTGTGGTGTAAATCTCACTTTGTCAAATAACTATTGCAGCGGCATAGGTTAGGAAGCATAGGCAAACCAGGATAAGTTGTAAAATTTGAAAAATCATTTTATTTGTATTAATAATAAAACAAAACATAAAATTGTGCAGGATAGTGCTTGATATAGGCAGTTCAAATAAACAGAAGTCCTTTATCTGAGAGTCTCTTTAAAATCTACAGTTCTCTATATCTCTAAACAAAGCATTGGTTTCTTTTATAATCGTTTTCCTTGGCAATGAAATTCTGCATCCTGTTCTTGTAAAAACACCACCTGTGTTCCACAAAATGTATTAACACTTTGTCCATGTCTTTCCTGTGACAAAGCCTGTAGAGTACATTAGTCTTCTTAACAGGTGCAACCAATAAAAACACCAGTCCCAGTGCTAGTTTCCTACTGATAATTCAGCAAACAAGTTGTAGAGATCAAAATGTACCTTAAAGTTAACTCCCTGTGCTCCAGTTAAACCCAAATAGCTTGCTGCAGACATTTCAATAATATAATTATATTATTTGCAAAAACACTATTAATACACCAGTTAAGGTTCAGATTAAGCCAACAGAAGTAGGAAATGTGGTGTTAGGGTTCCCTTCCCAACCTAACACACCACCCCACCCTGCAGGCAGCAAAATGAAAAACCATTACAGATTCCCCTCTTCTCGCCTTCACAAATCAGCCTGGGGTGTTCCATGGGATTATCAACTAACACCACCTATTCCATCACTAAATAAGTTGAGATGTGCAGACTATATAAGAATGGAGTGAGCTTTAGGGTTGAAAACCCCAAGGTACACCTCAGGTCTGATTTGCTGTTCCCAGATCCTCTAACTTCTTCAGAAACCTTCTGTGTGGCACTGAGCTGAGTGCCTTGCTAAAACTGAAGTAGAGTAAATCCACTGCTTGTCCCTTGTCCACTGCCCAAGTTACCCAATCACAAAATACTGTAAGTTTGGTCTGCAATATCTCACTGCCACAAACTCATGCTGCTTACCATCCTGGTGCCTGTTTCTCTCCAGGTAGTCCACTAGGTCCTCTTTAACTATTGTCTCTATTAGTTTACCTGCCATGTAGGTAAGATTAACAAGTCTGTCATTTCCTACTAGAGAAGAACAACCTGCTTGGGGTAACAGACAGGAGTGCATCTATAGGCCTAAATACTGAAACACTTCTCAAGGGTAATATTCATTGATTCCATATACTAAGTAAACAGGCTTGTGAAGGTTTTGTAGGCGGGGGCAAAAATATTGCTGGAATCTATCAAGGTTCACAAGGTTAGCGACACTTGGCAACAAACGTTCTCCCACCACTGCAGGGATAATTGGAGTTAATACATACTATAAAAAAATCCATGTGGCATACCAGATGTCAGCTTGGATTTGTTGCATGCTGACATCCCTAAAGGACTGATATCTTTAAACTTCTACCACACCCTTTGCATTCCTTCCTCAGTACAAGTCTTCTAACCCCAGTTCTTGTTAGTCGCATAAACAGACTACTCATACCTCCAGTACCCCCAACAGTCATGGAAATGTAAAGAGCTAGTAGTACTAAAAATTGCAAGGAGGAAATGTTATTCATTTTAAAAGTAGATTGATGTTACTTTTTATTTGAGTATTTTTCTTGTTTCAATTTGCTCATTAGTAGATTTCTCTTCCTGGTAGCATTCATGGGTTGTAAAGAGCAGTACTTTACCAAATGCTGACATATCTAGTTCTATTCCTCTTCACACCCCATCAGCATTGTGAACTCACTAATTGTGACATCATAAGTGACCAGTATTGCAGTAGGTGACTGCCCTTCTAGGTCAGCTGAGATGTCTCAGACAATAAATCCGACAATAAAGTCACAAGGCTGATGGAGTATGAGGGAACAGAACTAGGTATTTTAGTCTCCAGGTAGCGCTTGTTTCACACATTATACCAAGTACTGACTAGCAGACAAATCTTCTAATTAAATGCAAAACATAATAATAATAATAATAATTCAGACCAGTGGGAAGCAGTATAGTCTAGTGGCTAAGAGCACTGAGCTGCACTGAAGAACTAGGTTTTAATGCCAGAGACACCACTTGCATACTGTGTGACCATGAGCAAGTCGCTTAATTTCCCAGTGCTCCCAGGATGCACGTGGAAACAAGCCTTGACTGACTGTCTTTCCTGGCCAAAAATTGTAATATAAAAAATAAAATAGAAGTAATAGTGTACTACTTTTGAAAGTTAGTATTTATTTCAGTCACTACACTAAATCTTTAACAATGGAACACCCTCACCATACTCAGTCTGCCTCCATATCTGAGCCACCTGCCATAATAATCTGGTAGTCTCCGCTGAGCTTTTTCAGGTGTTTCTCAATATCTTTAGGTTAAACAATGATATTAGTATCTAGTCATCACTAATATGTGCAGTTTCATAGTTGACAGCAGCACAAGCTACATCTGGTCATTCCAGTCTTTCTATTTTATCCTTTCAAATGCCTTTCTTTTCTGCCTTATGATGTAGGACAGATCTGAAATCCTAGGTTCTACTACCTGAAGTGTGCACAGGTTTCTCTTAGCCACCAGAAATACTCAGTCTTTGTCACATAGATAGCGATAAAAAGACTCGGTATAGTCCAGGGATGTTCTGATGAAGAAACCATTCATCTGAGGGTGATGGTATAAACTCTCAGTTTAGTGGGTCCTGCCCTCCAGCCTTTCTGGCAAACCCAAACTACACACTGTTTTAGTTCTGATGAGATATTCTGAGGCTTCCAAGTGAGTTAGGGTTCTGATTCTCTTTTACAAGTGCCCCATGGTCTGCTAGCAACTGTTTTACATGTGTCATTGTTTCAGCTTGACTGATTTCATATACACTGTTCATACTGTAAATACCATAACATTTAGCAAATATTGTTTTACCTTTTGCTCTGTATTATCAAATTTTTGTACCACTGGACATTTGCAAAATGGGAATTTTGCTCACATTCCTTCCAGTATAAAATAAAATTGAATTGAATTGAATGTCATGTCTTCTGTCTGTTGTTGTGCAGTAGCAAAGCCACCAATAATGGTATCCAGCTTTTTATCCATCATCTAGATGGAAGAACAGAGATCAGCAACAGTTTTCTGTAGGGCCTTCAGTGCAGCCCTTGTTCAATCACCAGCTCCTCGGCCGAGGCATGCTGTGACTGCAGCTGATCACCACATAGCTGAAACAAAACAGGCCGTCTGACACACTGTTTTCTCTTCTCTCTGCTTCCACACATGGTCCAATCAAACTGGAAAAGTCTGAATTGCTTGTCAAGGTTGGATCCACAGAATGAGGTAAATTTTTAATGTAATTTTATAATCTCAACATGTACATTCATTTTACCACTCTTGTTTGAGTCAGTCAAGTAGATACAATCTAAAGTGAGCTTCACTATCTACTCCAGAAGCTTGCATCTGCTCAAAAGATCTGAGTGTCATTAGTTTGATAGTTATATGGTCCTGAGCAAATGTATCATTAATTTTTCTGCTCAAATGGAGGACAGTGAGTGTAGCCACCCCAAGTGGGCAAAGGGTTGATTTGCTCCACTGAAATGGAGGGCAGTCAACAAAGAGGTTCCACATGGGCCAGACTGTTACTTTCTGGTGGTTGAGCAGAAGGAAAAAAGATTTGTGCCATGAATGGTTAGTTGCTTATTAGGCTTTCTCATGAAGAGGAAAAGGAAAGCTTAGTGATTCTAAGTAGATTTGGGGTAAGTATTTCAATGTGGCTACAGCCAGGGTGTAATGTTACAAAAATATATCTTTAAAAACAGAGGACTGAGGGAGAAACAAGTTAGGCTCTTTCAGTCTGCTGGACAGTTGTTTTAACCAAGGAAACTATTTTTTAAGTAAAGACAAATGCCAGATAGGCACCAACAGTACCCTGTTCATTTTAGAAAATAGGTTGCTGATTGGCCAGCAGTGATAGGCGATTAAACTTGTGGTTGGTCTGTTTGGGCTACAGCTCAACATACTGTACTGATGATGTCCCAAAGTAAACATAAATAGAAATGATGCAGCCGAGACGAAAATTAACATTTACTTTTACTTAGATATGTCACTAGCAAAAATAAACTATTTATTTGGAGGAAATTTCCTTCACTTTGGTTGTATACATGGGGGTATTCCACAGTAATCAAGGAATAAGCTTTTTATTCTTTCAGGAATGTTGCCAACAACACTGCTTAGCAATGAGTGATGCAACCATGAATGGTAGACCGTCATTATTGGCACCAGTCCAGAGTGAATAAAAAGCTTACCTCTGGCGAACCTATGGGATGCCTTCTTTATACCATGGTACTCAGAAAGGTGCAACACCATTATGATGTTGCCAAGGTGAAAAAGCTAAAGCTACAGGGAGAATAACATGTTATTCACCTAGAGGTGAATAACAGTTGTGAGTAACCACTTTTATTCAGCCTTGGTATAAATTTCATTATAAAGGGGTCCTAGAATGGGACTCTCTGACTGACTGGCACCTTTCTGCCATGATAAACTTAGCATAACCACCAAAAGGTGCCAGTCAGCCACCTCACCAATACAAGTAAAAGAAAATCATTCTGACTCCCTGCAAAAATCAAAATAAAAAAACACCATTTGGGATCTTCAGTAAATGGACAAAAATGCTGCTACATTGTTTGCCCATTAACTGTTCATCTCCCAACAAGGGAAGTCACTCCCTAAAGTAACAACCAGCCTCCCAAAATAATAAAATAACTTTAAAACTACTTTGTCACAATACTTGGTGCTCAGCACTCATTCTACCTCCCGCCCTTTCCTGAATACAGCTGCTTGCTGTATCCCTTCAGTTTAAGGAAGCCGCTCCGGCTGACCCTCCCTCCCTCTCCTCCATAACTTGCTGCTGCAACCCCGACCTGTACTTCACTTAAACTGTAGACCTGACCTAATGAACCCCACCTGTACTTCAGTACAGCTCTCATGCTACTTGAGTATAAAAGTAAAAAAAAAAAGAAAAAATGTCACCTTCCGATTCAGTGACAGTTGTCATACTAGTGCATGGGGCTGAAACTCACGCTGCTTATGTTATGGCTCCCCATCTGGTTATTTCTGATGCATGCATTTGGAGTCTCTCTGTTATAAAAATAAATAAGTAAATAAATAAACAAATAAATAAAACACTAATATGGCATTACTGTAACCATATCTCCGTCTGAGTTGGGGGCATTGTCTCAATATTCTACCTTGCAACAGGAAACTATTTTTTATGGCATAAGAATAAATTAAAGAAACTGCCAAAAACTGTGTGTTTATTTTTGTAATAAAAGATATAGGTGACTGTCACAGGGTGCTCCCGTGATGAGTACAAAGCCCTGATATTCTTCCAAGTACCCCCACAAGAGATAAAGTGCTTAGGTATAAAGTACCAGATGCTGAATAGTGAAGGCATTTATGTGAAATGTAGAAACATATAATATATACACATGGATATATTAAAAGGGTTTTGCTTCTATAAAAGTGAAATTACCTTAAGTGACCAGTGGTGCAGACACAATACGTTGTAATAGTTGTTCTGTAACTTGTCTGTTTCACAGCTTTGCAGGACCCTTTCAAAATAGCCTGTTAGGTCCTTAGTTTCTCTAACATTGTCTGTTAGATTTGGTTGAGCAGATAGCCTGTTATACAGAAATGTAATGAACAAGCAAAATTATTAGCATTCCTTCCCTTTTCATTTCTTACTCTTATTCTGCATTTTTGGAGCATTGGTTTAGTTAATAGAAGAAGGAATTACCAATCTGCTCTACTTTATTTTAGTAGAAGGGAAACTATTGTTTGGTTCAGGTAGGAGTTCTACAGTTTTGAAATCCCCCTCCCAGGACATAGAAAACCTTAAGAAAAGATTTTCATTTGCAGCTCGGTTCATGCCTCTAATGAGTCGAAACAAAAGAGTTTTACTTTTCAGATTAATAGTTGCAGAGAAGGAGAGAACCTGAATAACGTAAAAACTAAGATAACCTTTGTTGTTAGCAACCCTCTGAAACAGAGCTCTCTGTAGTGAGCGTTTCAATAAACTCAAACTCAGTGTTTTATTTAAAGTTTGGAAGTATGCTAGCTTCTAAATGAATAAATTAGTTGCACTAACAAAACACATGCAGGAAATGAGACCAGGAGTCCCTAAATATTGCATGGTGTGCCCTTTGGCAAAGAAGTAAAGTTAAAGTGAACAATATATTCTTGTTTGTCTTACCTGTTGGGTTGCATGGGTGTTCTATAGTGCTGGCAGCCCACAGTCTGTCTGCTTTTATAGAAGTAGTAATGAGTGATGTCACTATCAAGGGAGGGGCTTAGCCTTATTGAGATTAATTAACTCTATGAACATTGTTTTAGGACATCAAAGTAAGGTTATGGGATTATTTAGTACAAATACTGTTATACACTTATATACCTGATGTTTAGGAATCAAAATGTATAGTAAAAAGGAACCTGTAGTATGTTGTTTTGATTTTCAAAAGGAGGAGGATCATCTGATTATGATGTCGCTCCCAGAAATGTATAAAAGATTACCACTAGGGAGTTAAGATAGAGGATGTCAGTTGGAGCTGACTGCCAGAGGTGGTGGACCTCTGAAGTATATATGTTTGCAAGGAGATAGCCTGATGGCACTGCTGGGCAGAGCAGTGTCTCATCCTGAGTGTAGCTCATCTGTTCATTATTTTGTTGAGACTTTAAAATGACTGAACTAACTTTATGTTCCTGATTTCTGTGAATCCTTAAGTCAACATTTCCTGACAAAAATAAAATGATAAGTGCCTTTCCAGCACTTTTTATGCACAGGTTTGTGGGTCTACTTGATTTGTTATCCTGACTATCCCAACCCCTACAACTGGTGTTAGAAGTGAGATACTGGCTGAATGTCCATGGTATAGTGGGGGAGTTCAGTCGGGTGCCAGACTTGGCACCCTGATAATAGCAGACAAGTGCATGGCGCCAAAATCGGAGTATCTGAGGGAGCTAGTGACCTGGGAGAAGCTCCACCGAAGATGGATGGAGATCGGATGGAAGAGTTGGTGAGGCTGGTACACTGGCTTAGTGGTGAATGGCTGGAGGCAAACCAGTGCCGAAAAGAGGCTGACCAGCACAGGAGTGAGGCAGAGTACCACTGCAGGGTACTAATGGAGGAGGCCAGACTGTGAGATGCTAAAGAAGATGTGGTGAAAGCAATGGAGGACCAGGACTCGAGGGTACTGGAGAGGTGGACCCTCTGTTGGATTTATCATGGTATGCTGGGGATTTGTTGCTTCCAGAGTTACCAATATTTCCAGGCTGTTACTTGGTTGAAGATGATGATGAAGTCAGTGAGACCCCAGTAAGACTATATCTGGACATTGTAAACTGGGGAGAAATCTACAAGCAAGACTGAAGAAGCCATTGAGGCTGAAGGACACTGTCTTGTTCTAATATCCATGAAATGTTTAATAGCATGTATAATACTGACTGGGGTAAATTGCAGACTGAGGATCCAGAGGTAGCAATGTTAAAACAAAACATTACAGAGAGAGAAGATAGCCATGTTCATGGTGATGTGGGGTCAAAGCCAGGGTGGTGGTATGAACAGAAGGAGGGTGTCCTTACCACTGCGGCCCAACCCCTCACAAAAAGTATAGACGCACAGGTTGTGGTGCCTGTGGCCTATAGGCAACATGTAATGGAAGCTGCACACTTCAGTCCCTGTGGGCACCTGAGCCATGGTGGAGTGTTTTCTAGACTCACTCCATCTCTATTATTGGCCAGGTATGTATAAGCAAGCAGTTTATCTAAAGAATTGCCATGAGTGCAACCAGAAAGAGGTTACTGCTACTGCTGGGAATAGACAGTATCAGGTTAGCAGAAATACTAACACAGGTTCTATACAGAAAAGGTACCAAAGGGAAGGGACCACCATGAAGTGGCACTCTTGGAAGCAGGGAGACTCCACGTAGGGCCGCTCGAAGGAGGTGGTAGACTGGTACATTACTGATTGAGATTTTAGACCATGTTGAGCAGTACATAATCCCAAAGGCTGTCTGTAAGAGAATAGGCTGGCTGTTTCACAGATATACCTGTTGGGGACTGTACTTGCCTGAAATAGATTTTGGGAATTCCAGGTAATGGTGGAAGACTAAAATACTGCAATATATAGTATGTTTAATGGCTAAGGTAATGGTCACTACTGGTGTATACCCTGAAGCAAAAATGGCCTAACTCCATCCCCTTCCAGGAGAAGGAAGTTGGAGCTATGCTACCTGATTGGTATGGACCATTTCTTCTGTAAATCTTCTAGAAACTTCTGTCGCGACAGTCTTGCTATCCTGTTCTTATCTATTTTCATTTTCTAGTTTGATAGGCTGGCCACCTACAGACAATTTCTTCTTATCTATTGATCTTTTCTTGTGCTGCTGATCTGTTTTTCCTTCTCAATGGTTCAAGAGTATTAAGGTTAACAACATTACAAAGGTTGACCAAAGTGATAATAGCGGAATGTGCACACACTGGAATATGTGCTGGGTATCATGTCAGAAAAGGCTGAGAGTTATTACCCAGACAATACTGGTTGCCAGTGTTATAGGCATATATATTATTTTATTTTAGCCACATAACTCAGTAATATGTTACCCCAGGGAAAAGTTGCAGATATCATGTTGTATCGCAACTGCTTGGAATGATACCTAATGTTATGTTTAGCAGGCGTATGGGACTCTGGGATGGAGCTCTAAGGTGAGGGTGGGCCAGAGCTCCACATTTCCCTATATTGGAAAAGGTATGGATCTTTGGACAACCAGTAAAATGGTTGCCCTCTTACGTGAGGAGAATGTCACAGGGTGCTCCTGTGATGAGTACAGGCCCTGATATTCTCTCCAAGTCCCCCCACAAGAGATAAAGCGCTTAGGTATGAAGTACCAGATGCTGAATAGTGAAGGCATTTATGTGAAATGTAGAAACATATAATATATACATGGATATATTAAAAGGGTTTTGCTTCTATAAAAGTGAAATTACCTTAAGTGACCAGTGGTGCAGACACAATACGTTGTAATAGTTGTTCTGTAACTTGTCTGTTTCACAGCTTTGCAGGACCCTTTCAAAATAGCCTGTTAGGTCCTTAGTTTCTCTAACATTGTCTGTTAGATTTGGTTGAGCAGATAGCCTGTTATACAGAAATGTAACGAACAAGCAAAATTATTAGCATTCCGTTCCTTTTCATTCCGTTACCTTATGCTGCATTTTGGGAGCATTGGTTTAGTTAATAGAAGAAGAATTACCAATCTGCTCTACTTCATTTTAGTAGAAGGGGAAACTATTGTTTGGTTCAGGTAGGAGTTCTACAGTTTTGAAATCCCCTCCCAGGACATAGAAAACCTTAAGAAAAGATTTTCATTTGCAGCTCGGTTCATGCCTCTAATGAGCGAAACAAAGAGTTTTACTTTTCAGATTAATAGTTGCAGAGAAGGGAGAACCTGAATAACATAAAACTAAGATAACCTTTGTTAGCAACCCTCTGAAACAGAGCTCTCTGTATTGAGCGTTTCAATAAACTCAAACTCAGTGTTTTATTTAAAGTTTGGAAGTATGCTAGCTTCTAAATGAATAAATTAGTTGCACTAACAAAACACATGTAGGAAATGAGACCAGGAGTCCCTAAATATTGCATGGTGTGCTCTTTGGCAAAGAAGTAAGTTAAAGTGAACAATATATTCTTGTTTGTCTTACCTGTTGGGTTGCATGGGTGTTCTATAGTGCTGGCAGCCCACAGTCTGTCTGCTTTATAGAAGTAGTAATGAGTGATGTCACTATCAAGGGAGGGCTTAGCCTTATTGAGACTAATTAACTCTATGAACATTGTTTTAGGACATCAAAGTAAGGTTATGGGATTATTTAGTACAAATACTGTTATACTCTTATATACCTGATGTTTAGGAATCAAAATGTATAGTAAAAAGGGAACCCGTAGTATGTTGTTTTGATTTTTTCAGAAAGGGGAGGATCATCTGATTATGATGTCGCTCCCCAGAAATGTATAAAAGATTACCACTAGGGAGTTAAGATAGAGGATGTCAGTTGAGCTGACTGCCAGAGGTGGTGGACCTCTGAAGTATATATGTTTGCAAGGAGATAGCTGGTAGCACTGCTGGGCAGAGCAGTGTCTCATCCTAAGTGTAGCTCATCTGTTCATTATTTTGTTGAGACTTTGAAAATGACTGAACTAACTTTATGTTCCTGATTTCGTGAATCTTTAAGTCAACATTTCTGACAAAATAAAATGATTAGTGCCTTTCCAGCACTTTTATGCACTAAGTTTGTGGGTCTGCTTGATTTGTTATCCTGACTATCCCAACCCCGCTACAGGGACATTGTATAATCGCTAATAATAATCCATTCCAGGGTATGGGTTATGGTGGGATTTACACTTCTGGTGTGGGTAAATCCCATCATCACCCACACCCTGTCGTGAGTCATTGCTTAAATAATGTATTCATGTCACCCTGAGTCTAATCATTTCCAGTGAGAACAGCTCCTGTTCTACCACTTGTCCTCATAGTCATTTTCCAAGCTCGAATCGCCCTGGGTTGCTCTCTCTGCACCTTCTGAATCCTCTATATATCATTCTTTAGATATGAAGAACAGAGCTGTACACCATACTCAAGATCTGTACAGGCAGAAAAGATTGAAGTCCATCCAGTCTGCTCTGTTTATACTTACCTCATTACCCCTTAGACTATCCTCTGTGTTTGCCCAGCTGGGCCCTCTAGTGGTTGCTCAGCTCACCCCTCTGCCCATCAACACTGCTCTCCACTTAATCCTTCTCAGCCACGTGTGTCTATCATACCCCTCTTGAAACCCACCAGTTTATTTTTTCACCACCTCGCAGAAGAACCTGTTCCATCTGTCCACAACTCTTTCTGTGAATAAATTACTTCTCACATCCTTTCTGAACATCACCCTTAGCTAGTATCCATGTTCTCATGTAGTACACCCATCACAACACTTGAAAAATGCTGGCCATTAACCTTGTTTATTCCCTTGAGAAATGTAAATGTTTCTATCATCACGTCTCCTTGCTGCTCCCTCTTGGTCTCCAGTGAGCACATATTAAGTTTTCTCAGATGCTCCAACATGTGTTTCCTGCTGCCCTAGAAACAACTTGGTCACTCTCCTCTGCATTGACCCACACCTCTCTGTGTCTTTCCTAAGGTGGGGCTACAGAATCTGTGCACAGTACTGCAGGTGTGGCCACACCAGTGATCTCTACAAGGGCAGACTCACTTCCTCATTCCTATTACAGAATCCTTTTCTATGCAACCCAGCTTTTCTCTGACTTACCATATTCCTTATTGCACTAATCCATGAACCTTAGTTATACTACAGTTAATACTATGGTTTTAATATGGTAATAGACCATTTTCCATACAAGTCCATTTTAGAATTCATGATATGAATTGTGATATCTCCCAAAAAACAGTTGTCAATGTCCTTTTATAGTTATTAATATCAGAGATCTTCAATATTTCTATGGTAAGTTGTTCCATAAATTAATCACCCTTTGTGTGTAAAACATTTTCCAAGCATTAGTTTTAAAATGTTTGGATTTCAGTTGTTTATTATGTCACCTTAGCAAATATGCTTCCTGTCCTTCATTCTAAATTTAGTGCATCCATCACTTCTAATCAATGAAAATCTTTAAACTAACAGATCCCTCATATCCTTCTATGTTCCAGTGAGTGTAAATCCAAATGCTTCAACCTATTCATGTATTGGAATGTACTCAAGTCCCCTTATCATTTTTGTCACCTTTTGTTAGATCTGTTCTAGTTTACTTGTTT
This sequence comes from Neoceratodus forsteri, assembly GCA_016271365.2. NCBI lineage: Eukaryota > Metazoa > Chordata > Ceratodontiformes > Ceratodontidae > Neoceratodus > Neoceratodus forsteri. The sequence continues at coordinate 555,139,435 of CM057452.1, read as the reverse complement.
CGCCTGCGTTTAAACCACTCCAAAACTGTGAACTGCACTCCATTATTGGTCTAATGTATGATTAAAGTTATCTATTATGATCACTTCCAGGCCTCTCATCTGATGTCTGTGGTACTCTGACTCCCAGGTCAGTACTCTGTTTAAAAATTATTTCTGATGACATGCATTACTTTTCATTTTAGTATTAAAGCTGATCTGCCGGAACCCTGACCACTGTTCTGATTTATCTAGATACATTTTAAATGTCTGACACCCTCCTTACTGTCTACTCTACCACAAAACTTAGTATAATTATATGGGGGGTTGCTGACAGTAACAAAGGAGGAAAGGGACCTGGGGTTATTATTCTGGATAACCTGAAAATGTCAGAGCAGAGTGGTAAGGCAGCTGGGAGGGGCCAGTTTGCGTCACTGTCCAGCAGAAGGAGGAAGGTAGTGATGCCATTATATAAAACCATGGTCAGGCCTCACATGGAGTATTGTGCGGTTCTGGAGGCCGCACCTTGTAAGGATATTAACAGGCTGGAGACAGTGCAGAGAAGGTTGACTAAGATGGTACAGGGCTTGCAACACAAGACTTATGAGGAGAGATTAAGGGACCTCAACATGTACTCACTGGAAGAGAGGAGGGAAAGAGGGGCATGATGGAAACATTCAAGTACCTCAAGGGCATAAACAAGGTGCAGGAGGAGACATTTTCCAATACAGGAGGAGCACAAGAACGAGGGGCATGACATGAAATTGGAAGGTAGGAGGCTAAGAGGGAATGTGAGAATATTCTTCTTCACAGAAAGGGTGGTGGGCGCATGGAATGGTCTGCCTCAGGAGGTGGTGAGTGAGCACAGTGAATGGATTTAAGCATGCCTTGGACAGGCATAAGGGAACCATAGAGGTACAGCAGTGGGTGTGGTCGAAGCAGTAATCCAGTACAAGGCCTACGGTCCTTATCTGCTGACAGTTTCTATGTTCCTATGTTAATCTGTAAACAGACTGATCTCTGCTCCTGCTCCTTACCATCCCTGCACCTCCATGCACCTGCCCATACTCTCTTCTTTACACCTCCTGCCCGCCCTTACCCCACCTCTAGTGTCAGTATCCCAAGCCACCCAATTTGACTTCCCACCCTCCTTGTTTCAAACCTTGTATCTATCTACTGTAATTTCCCACTAAATAACTGCTGGCCTCATCACACTAAGAGCTGTCTCACTCGTCCAACAATGCTCTGTAAATAAATGACATATTGTATTTATATATAATAACTACTGTCATAATATGTATTACCTATTTGTTTGTAAATGCTTGCAATTACCTTTGCCTCCTTGTAACATATATTTTACTGTTTTTGCTTTGTACCATCTGTCTTCCACCTCTGTATGTGTCATTACCCTGGGTCGCACCTGGAAACAAGCCCTGGCTCAATATACCTTTCCCGGTTACCAACTTTTAAATCAGTATATCTTGCCCTGAATGCCTCCCCTATGTTGCAGATGAACAAGTTAAATAGAACTGGTCCAAAGACTGATCCCTGAAGTATTCTTCTAGTTACTTCCTTCTCCTCTGAGTGCTAGCCATTTACCAGAACCATCTGGGTCCACCCCAACCAATTCTTGATCCATCTGGCCATGCTCACCCTCAACCCCAGGTATTCTAACTGTTTCTCCAATCTTTGATGTGGTAATAAAAAGCTTTGCTAAAATCCAAATACATGATGTCAGCAGCCTGACCCTTGTTCATTGCCTGCATCACTACATTGAGGAAATTAATTGGATTCATCTGGCAGGACCTTCATTTTACAAAGCTATGCTGTCGCATGTCATATAGGTAGTTTACCTCCAGGAACTCCTCTCTGCTGCTTATAAATGGTCTTAGCAGCTTGCCTACAATGGGGTCAAGTTCACCAGCCTGTAATTCCCAGGGTCATCCATGTCTCCCCCAGTGGACTGGTATTACATCTGCCCTCCTGACTATTCCCATCATTAGTAGCAGCTGAGAACTCTCTCAGAGGGTAGCTAATATCCACCCATTTCTTTCAACAACCTTAGGTTTAGCCTGTCTGGACCGGGAGACTTGCTGACTTTCAATGCACTGTCCTTTAAATACCCTGTCCACTGCTATATGCCTCGCCTCTAGTATGTGCCTTTGTCCCTAGACCTTAATTACTCCACAATCTGACAGCAGTACATCCTTTTCCTTAGTGAAACTGAACTGAAATACACCCGCTTTACCAAAGTCACCTACCACCCATTCTGACCTTTTGCTGTCCAATCAATGCCCTTCTTTTTGTGTATTTTTCACTCAAATATCTGAACAGGCCTTTTGTTTACTTTCCTCTCTCTGCTATCCCCAGCTTATTCTCTGCCTTAGCTTTATTCACAGTTGCACTTGCTGCTTTAAGTTTTCCTGGTAGTACACCTTGTGTTTTAGATTGGCCCCCTTATACCTCTTAAAGGTAACTTTATTCCCCTTATTGCCAACTTTACCTCCATGGAGAATCAGATTTTCTTTTTTTTCTTCCCAACCTGTATTAGACAGCACATAATGACCTCCAGTGACTCTCTTTGACAGTGTCCCATTTTTCATCACTCTGACCTACACCTCAAGTCTGGCCTCAGGGTGTCTTTTCAATGTTCCCAAAACCTGGCTTTCCAAGTCCAGAACTATTGCCTTCGATTTCTTGTACCTACTCTTACGAAGGATTTTGAACCACACAGAACTGTGATCACGTTACTCCAAATGATGCCTCAAGAGTCACATCCTTGATGAGGTCATGGTTCGACAGCACCAGGTCCAGGTCAGCCCCCTCACTAGTCAGTTCCTCACATGCAGGAGAGGAAATCGCCCTGAGAGAAGCCTACCAAAGACTGATTACCGTCATTTCTCATCTCTGAAATACTCCAGTCTATGTCTAGCAGTTGCAAGCACCTGTCAGGATTACATTCACCAGTGCAACTGCCTTTTAATTTCCCATCACAGCCCTATCTCTTTCCTTTGACACTGAAATTGTCAGCAGCCAAAGACTCTTCATCTACTCAGTCTGCCCAGATTTTCCCTGCCTATTGTCTCCACAGACCCTACCTGATCTCCATTAACCCTCTCATCTTGCTGCCTATTTACCAATATTCCCTTATTCCTATGCTACAAATGTTTGAAGCCCACACTGTTTTCACTCCCACCACTTGTGCTGGTAGACTGTTCCAGGCATCCACCACTCCGTCAGTGAAGTAGTACTTCCTCATATCCCTCTTAAGCTTCTGCCCTTCTAGCTTCATTGCATGCTGTCTTGTCCTGGTGCACTTCCTCAGTTGAATAGACTCCCCTCCAGTACCTTGTTCACCCTGCTGTCTATTTAGAACTGCATGATTTATAGTTATGCGTATTTTGCATAGGTTAGGAAATTTTAAAATCTGAATGAAATACAGTATAAAGGTGGTGTCCCACTTAGACAGCAGTCAGTAATAACTCAGTAAATATTCCTGAAAACAAAAATAGAAAGGGCTAATATAAGTAATCTATAAATAACTTCCTAGGAAAGATATATTTATGCAACAAATGGGAAAGATTGTTATGTGTTTGTATATTTAAAATGTTTTAAGGTGGTTTAATGTATGCTCTTTAGCACACGTTTGCCTTATGAATTGCAGATTAGTACAATTACTCTGGTTAAGGTTTATAATTTGTTGTGTATGAATTGTCCAAGCATGCTGTAGTCTGTGAAATTTAAATGGTGGTTATATCCACTGGCTCCACCCGATGAACCTTATTGCAATGCGATACTTAGGGCAGCGTGGCCGGCATTTCTTTTAAGATACGGACCACAAATAAATATTAATATAAACTGATGACTCAGTGTGTAGCTCTGTGTTTTGTTATTTCTTGGTATTTTGCTAACAGCACCACCTTTATGGGTTTATAGTAGTGCATTGCATTTTCTTACCCCTGTGAGGTACCTGTAGGTCTCTATCATACCCCCTACTGCCTCTTCTTTATTTGTTTTTGTTCTCTTTTAGGTGTATATGTTGAGATCCCTAGTCTCTCACCAAAGAGCCTTTGATGTAACCACTGAACTATTTTACTTGCCCTTCTGGACTACCTCCACCCATCTTGTTTTAGATCAGATATGAACTTTACTGTGCATCCAGTTGGAGAAATTTGTCATTTGAATACACAGCCATGTGTGGGGAGTCCAGATGCAGGTTGTAGGATCCTTCTAGTATATCGGCTGCCAGGGCACAAGAAGGAGTTCCTGCAGGAAATCGTGGACTTTGTCACTGAGGAAGGTGTTGGAGTTGCCCAGATGGTTGATTCTGGGTGACTTCAACACCTGAGATGACGATCAGCTGTCACAGATTGGTCAGGTTTCCCCAGTTGATGGAATCACTGGGCCTAGCACAGGCAGTTACCTCTGTGACCCATCAATATGTTCATACTTGGACCTAGTCTTCTCATTTTGACTCAAGATTAACAATCTTGGGACTGAGTCAGTCAGCTGGTAGGATTGTAACACAGTGAAGTTCTCATTCAGGACCCCTCACAGTCCACTGCCAGTGGAGATGGCTCACTACTGCCCTTTGAAGGGGCTGTCCCCAAGGACTCTAGGCAGTGGTGGATCTCTTGAGTGTGATGGCTGCTTGAGGGACTGGATCAGAGGATGGGGTGGTGGCTTATAATAGGCCATTGCTTCGGCCTTTGATGCAGTTGCAACAGTCCGTTATATGACCCAGAACTTTGCATTTGAGAGCCTTGTGGTATGACAGGGCGCCAGGTAGCTGAAATCTAAGGATCAGAGGTTGGAGCATTGTTGGAGGAGGTCTGAGCCATTGAGTACACACTGACTTTGACATCTCACTATGGTATCAAGAGCAATATCCCATAAGGAGGCAGTATTCCAGTCCAGGGAAAGTGTGACAGGGAGAAACCAACCAGCAGTAGACAGACTATTGAATCCATTCTGTTGCAAACCGGTGACAGCAAATTCATCCACTTGTTGCAAAGAGTTTGCTCAGTTTTTCTGGCAGGGTATCCTCCATTCAGTCTGGGATTTCCTAGTTTGGTTGTTGCAACCTGCCAGGGTTGAGATGGGCATGACTGGACACCCACCATAGGTCTTAGAAGAAATTAGACCAGGTGTGAAGGGTTTATGGGCCCAGTTACAGCTTAGTTAAACTGGTGCTCCCTTTCAGAGGAGTCTTTCCCAGTACACTGAAAAATGCTCTGATCAGGCCTCCCATGAAGAAACCATCGCTGGACCTGAATTGCTTAGTGAATTATAAACAGTCTCTAACCTCCCCTTTTGGAAATGGTTATCAGGAAGATGGTGGTGCTACAGCTTGAGGCACACTTCTCAGCTTTCAACATCTATGCCTCTCTCCAGTCCAGGTTTAGGTCAAGGCACAACACTGAGATAGTGTTGGTCAGGGTGCATTATGGCCTACCTGATCAGGTATAATTGATTTGTCATATTAACTGCTTTCCCTTCCTCTTCTACTCCTGGTTTTATCTTTGCTTACGCTCCACTGCTACTCTATCAAATCACTCCCCTTATCAGTTGTAGACTGTTGTTTGTTCTAGCTGCCAAAATACTGTATATGTATTGCACACACCAGTCATCATGTTTCATTTATCAGTATGCAACCTGTAAGTCGCTTCCTGTCTCGTATCAATGTTTACCACCTGCGGTCACCCTATGTGGTACCCTTGTATGTATATCCAGCCTGTATCATGTAACGTGCATTTCATGTATATACTGTTAGTACCTATCTGTGTTTGTACGTTAAGTGTTTATGTCACAGGACCTCCTTGTGAATGAGCTTGCTCAATGGAGTTTTCCTGCAATAAACTTGAAACTTGAAACTTATGGCAAGAGATAGAAGAATAGAATCTGGTCTCATTCCTTGATCTCTCCATACTTTTGACACACTGGAACATGGGTTGTTGTTTGAGCATCTCCAGGAGTATGGTGGACTCACCAGCACTGTCATCAGCTGCTTTGAGTCCTTCCTCAGGGACAGGATGCTGATGGTAGTGATGGGAATTTCTCCTCACTCCCAAAGACTCTGATTTGTGGTGTACCCAGGATCAATTCTCTCACCTATATGTTCATGGTATACATGCTACCCCTAGGAGGAGTCATTAGGCAGTAAAACTAGGTTTTTATTACTATGCTGATAATACCAAGTTGTACCTGCATTTTCACTCAAGACATCTGATGCTGTCAAGGTGTTAAATATGTGCCTGGCTGAGATTCAGGACTGGATGTCATCAAGCTGGCTAAGACTCAACATGGACAAGATTGAGGTACTAGTGATTGAGCCTGGTCGGAGGTGGGGTGCAGAGGTCAGCAGAGGGAAGAGCAGCCTTATGTTAGGCTCCTTCAGTTTAGTGGTCTCTAGTTGATAAATCTGTTAGTCATTCTGGATGATGGACTGACATTTGAGGCTCAGGTGTCAGCTGTTGTCCAAGTAGCTTTTACCATCTCAAAACATCTCCCAGATAAAAGCCTCGAGTCCCCTAAAGACCTGCCATCCCTGGTGAATGCGTTTATCATGTCCAGACTTGACTACTGCAATGCTGTGTACCTGGGAATAGGTTTAGGTGTCCTATGATGCCTGGAGCTGGTGCAGAATGCTGCGGACAGGTAAATGCCCTGAGCACCAGGGAATGGGTGCTTAAGAAATAAATGCTACTATTGCTGTCTATGTCCTGTCTGGAGATGTGCCTTCAGAACTGGACACAGTATGCCAGGTGATGTCTCACTAGTGATGATAAGTGGTATCACCATCTCCCTCCTCCTCTTGGTGATACCTCTCCTAAGCACTCTTGCATCCATTGCCCTCCTCAGTGCCTTCTCACACTGACCCACCACTTTGAGGTCATCAGATATGATAACAACAAGGTCACTTTCCTGCTTAGTGACCATCAGCCCCCACACATCTTATGCTTTTCTCCTGGTTTCTATGCCCTAGGTGCATGATTTTACCTTTTGGCATTGAACCCAAGTTGCCATGCCGTGGACACTCCTCACGTTTTTAATGTCTCTACTATTCTCTCCACATCCTCCTGAGCAGTCACCCTATTACAGATTTTGATGTCCTCTGCAAAATGAAATACCTTCCTTCTAGTTCTCCTGCAATGTCACTTACAGTATGAAGACATTGAAGGGAGCACTGTGGCTACCCGCTGGTTGGGTTTCCACACTGTAGACCACTCCAAACCTGATATTCCATCCCTTCTCAACTACCAGTGTCACCCAAATTATTCTACCCTATCCTCCTAAGGGCTTTTCCTCTAAGGTAGGGATACCCTGCCTATTATACAGAGTCACTCCACACCCTGTGTCTACATCCCTATCTTTTCTGCAAATGGTCAACACAGGAACAGGTGGTGGCTAAGGAAATCCATGTTTGGAGGCTACCCAAACAGTAGAGCATAAAGGCAAAGAAAGGCGGCTACCCAAACACTTGGCGCAAAACAAAGAAGACAACCTGTGGCTGTAGGATAATCCAAAAAGTATAATTTGTTTGTCCTCCTCAGCCATCACCTGGATGCCCCCATCTATTTCCCAGGTTTGTTGCATTTGAGCTGGCAGCTTTCAGGAGGTTTTCCACTAACCCCACTCTGCTTTTTCTTCCTGCCCCATTGATCTTCTCCATTCTCCTGCCTTATTTATTTACCTTCCTAACGGCCTTGCTAGGTACAGTACATACTTATTCTGGCAAGTCGGGAGTGCCTGCTGTGCTTCTCATGACTAGTACTATGCCCCAGCTAACCCCATTTGCACCCCCCAAGTAGGTTAAATACCCAGCGTAAAAGCAACAAACCTTAGGGCCAAAGTATTAGTCCACTTTGTGGTGGGGTGGAGGTTATCTCTCTTGAATAGCCTTTTAGCCCTCCAGAACATCTCCAAATACCCACAAAGATAAACCCTTTTTCTCTGCATCACTCCTTTAACCATGAGTTAAAACGAAAAGCAGAAGAAACCTATCCTCGCCCTTGAACTACACTGGCAGGACCTTGAGATTGTTACTGATGTTGCTGCCATCTTTAGTCTTCTTCCAAACTCCCAAAGCTGTATTTTAACTTCTCATAACAACATACTGCCAGATCATTTGTCCCCAGAAGGACAATTACATCTAGCCCCTCCTCTTCCCCAAGCTCTTCACTATCATGGTCTGGCAGGTATGTTGTTATGGAAAGTTAAAATACAGCTTTGGGGAGTTTGGAAGAAGAATAAGTATGTACTGTACCTAGCAAGGCAGTTAGGAAGGTAACAAATAAGGCAGGGGCATGGAGAAGATCAGTGGGGGCAGGAAGAACAGAGTGGGGTTAGTGGAAAACCTCCAGAAAGCTGCCAGCTCAAATGCAACAAACCTGGGAAATAAGATGGGGCATCCAGGTGATGGCTGAGGAGGGCCAAATAAATTATACTTTTGGATTATCCTACAGCCACAAGTTGTCTTCTTGTTTTGCCCATTGTTTGGTAGCCACCTTTCTTTGCCTTTATGCTCTACTGTTCTGGGTAGCCTCCAAACATGGATTTCCTTAGCACTTCCTGTTCCTGTGTTGATCATTTGCAGAAAAGATAGGGATGTAGACATAGGGGTGGGGTGACTCTGTACATAATTGGCAGGGTATCCCTACCTTAGAGGAAAAGCCCTTAGGAGGGGAAGTAGAGGTAGAATTAATTTGGGTGGAGCTGGTAGTTGAGAAGGAAGGAATATCAGGCTTGGAGTGGTCTACAGTGTGGAAAACCAACCAGCAGGGTTGACACTAGTGTTCTCTTCAATGTCTTCATACTGTAAGTGACATTGCAGAAGAACTGGAAGGAAGGTATTCCTTTTGCACAGGACATCAAAATCTGTAATAGAGTGAATGCTCGGAGGGGTGGAGAGAATAAGTAGGGACATTAAAAACGTGAGGAGTGTCCAAGGGCATGGCAGTTTGTGTTCAATGCCAAAAGTGTAAAATCATGCACCTAGGGCATAGAAACCAGGAGAAAAGCATAAAATGTGTGTGTGTATGTGGGGGGCTGATGGTCACTAAGCAGGAGCGAGACCTTGTTGTTATCATATCTGATGACCTCAAAGTGGTGGGTCATGAGGAGAACAATGGGATGCAGGAGTGTTAGGAGAGGTATCACCAGCAGGAGGAGAGAGTTGGTGATACCACTTATCATCGCTAATGAGACATCAGCTGGCATATTGTGTCTAGTTCTGAAGGCCACATCTCAGAAAGGACATGGACAACAGTAGTAGCATTTATTTTAAGCACCCATTCCTTGGTGCTTAGGGCATTTACCTGTCCACTGCATTCTGGCGCCAGCTCCAGGCATCATAGGACACCTAAACCTTTTCCCAGGTACACAGCATTGCAGTAGTCAAGTCTGGACATGATAAACGCAGTCACCAGTGATGGCAGGTCTTTAGGGGAATCGAGGCTTTTGTCCGGGAGATTTTTGAGATGGTAAAAGCTATTTCAGACAACAGCTGACACCTGAGCCTCAAGTGTCAGTCCATCATTCAGAATGACTAACAGATTTATCAACTTAGCAGAGGCCACTAAACTGAAAGAGCCCAGCATAAGGCCACTCTTACCCTCTGCTAGCCTCTGCACCCCACCTCCGACCAGGCTCAATCACTAGTACCTCAATCTTGTCCATGTTGAGTCTTAGCCAGCTTGATGACATCCAGTCCTGAATCTCAGCCAGGCACATATTTAACACCTTGACAGCATCAGATGTCTTGGTGAAATGCAGGTACAGCTTGGTATTATCAGCATAGTAATAAAACCCAACTGTACTGCCTAATGATTCCTCCTAGGGGTAGTATGTATACCATGAACAGCATAGGTGAGAGAATTGATCCCTGGGGTACACCACAGATCAGAATCTTTGGTAGTGAGGAGAAATTCCCATCACTACCATCGGCATTCTGTACCTAAGGAAGGACTCAAACCAGCTGATGACAGTGCTGGTGAGTCCACCATACTCCTGGAGATGCTCAAACAACAACCCATGTTCCAGTGTGTCAAAAGCTGAGGAGAGATCAAGGAGAATGAGACATGATTCATTCTTCTATCTCTCACCCTAAGTAGGTCATTATGCACCCTGACCAACACTGTCTCAGTGTTATGCCTTGACCTAAACCTGACTGAGAGATTCATAGATGTTGAAAGCTGAGAAGTATGCCCAAGCTGTAGTACCACCATCTTCCTGATAACCATTTCCAAAAGGGAGGTTTGAGACTGTTTTATAATTCACTAAGCAATTCTAGGTCTAGAGATGGCTTCTTCATGAGAAGCCTGATCACTGCATTTTCAGTGCACTGGGAAAGACTCCTCTGAAAGGGCACCAGACCAATTAGCTGTAACTGGGCCCATCAACCCTTCAACATCTGGCCTAAATTCTTCTTAGACCTATGGTGAGTGTCCAGTCATGCCCAGCTCAACCCTACCAGGTTGCAACAACCAAACTGGGAGATCCCAGTCTGAGTCCGAGGATACCCTGCCAGAGAAAAACTGAGCAAACTCTTTGCAACAAGTGGATGAATTTACAGTTACTGGTTGCAGAGACTAGATTCAATAGTCTGTCTACTGCTGGTTGGTTTCTCCTGTCACACTTTCCTGGACTGGAATACTGCCTCCTTATGGGATATTACCTTTGATACCATAGTGAGATGTCAAAGTTAGTGTGTACTCAATGGCCCCAGACCTCCTCCAACAATGCTCCAACCTCTGATCCTTAGATTTCAGCTACCTGAGCACCCTGTCATACCACAAGGCTCTCAAATGCAAAGTTCTGGGTCATACTGACTGTTGCAACTGCATCAAAGGCCGAAGCAATGGCCTCATTATAAGCCACCACCCCATCCTCTGATCCAGTCCCTCAAGCAGCCATCACACTCAAGAGATCCACCACTGCCTAGAGTCCTTTGGGGACAGCCCTTCAAAGGGCATAGTGAGCCATCTCCACTGGAAGTGGACTATGAGGGTGTATTTTCACTTTTATCCCAGATCATCCATCAGATAAAATAAACTGCCCACTACCCTCTGTGGTTCCGCTTTATTACAGTCGTAATTGCCAAAGGATAACAGGTTCCATCTTCCTATGTGGAGACTCAGTGAAAACTGAATTATTCAGGGAGCAAATGGTTCCCTGTTGCTATCTGTGATATACTACCACCCTCAGCAGGACCCTCTCACCTTCCCTTGTGTCATAAGATGGGAGAAGAAGGAACTGATAATTAACAAGTGTTAATTAACTCAAGCAACGCACCAATTGGGTCATAATGGGGGAGGATGGAACAAGTATATTTTTTTAAATTTCATTTTAATCCAATTTTAAATGCAAAACATTTACAGTGAGTCCATGGTCAAATAGGCTACATATACAGATGACTTGTTGTTACACATTGTGAGGCATACTCTGTTAACAATACATTCTGATAACAGATTTTGAAAGGACTGATCGATGCATCAAAACAGTGGCATCTTTACATTGAAATCCGTTAAAAATCAGCATAGCATTTCTGGGCTACCACCTTTGTAAGTCCATGTATATGAAAATAATGGCTCACTCAAACTGAGTGTGTTAACATGCATGACCCAGTAAAATATAAAAGCTCTTTCCATAATTTCTGACCCCACCTAAAACACAAACAGTTGCACAGCATTGATCCAGTAAAATATAAAATCCATCTTTCAGTAATTTCTGTCCCCACCTAAAACACAGACAGTTGTACAGCTTTATAAACTGATTACTAAAATAAATTATGAACACATTCCTTTAAGGTAATGAATAAATCACTGTGGTATCTTATGATCTCGGCTATCAGGAAAGGAGGGAGAGGGGACATGATAGAAACTTTCAAGCACCTCAAGGGAATCAACAAAGTCCAAGAGGGTAGCATCTTTCAAAAAGGTGTGCAAGAACAAGAGGGCACAATTTGAAGACAGAGGGGCGGCTCAGAGGTAATTTTTGGAAGTATTTTTTCACAGAGGGTTGTGGATGCATGGAACCGCCTGGAGGAGGTTGTGGAGTCAAAATCAGTGGTGGAATTCAAGCATGCATGGGATAGTCATAAGGCAATTCTGGGGGTGGGGTAGGAAGAAGTAGGCTGCTGGTTAACTAGGGATCTACAGCTTATCCAGTAGGTAGGAAATGGGCAGACTGGGTGGGCCAAGCGGTCCTTATCTGCCGCAAATTCTATGTTTCTATGTTTCTATCAGGGTTACAGCAAAAACACACATGTCTGTAAAATCCATAGCCAATTTGGGTGACAAGAAAATGTTTTTTAAATAGAAGGGTACTCATAAAATTACCTCCAATCTATCCATTGGTCTCCTTCACAGACACCGTGCTGGGCTGGTCATTTTAGCATCTGCAGTATAGACCATAGGCACCAAAATTAACCATGTGGCCCCAGCCATTACAATGCAGGCAAACGCATAGAAGTGTTCTTGATTTCAGTGAATACTAACCTTTCAGTTAGGAACAGATTTTATTTAATCCAACACCAGACACCTCAGGTCATAAGGGAGGAGGAAAGGATAGATAATTAAGTGTACTTTTAAGTTGACTTACATTCCTTAGTTCATGGGGAGGTATTTTACTAATAAAATCAACTGCACACCCCTTGGGTTGTAAGGAAGAGGAAGGAACAGATATTTTACTGTTCTTATACTTACAAAGTTTCTCTTGGTGCATGCCATGTTTTTATTTGCTTTGCAAGCTGCTGGTCCACACTGTTGTCCTTGTTTAAAGACATTGCTGATCAATACCTCCAGGTTCTGTTCCTGCTGAGTTTATGTGTTGTTTAGATGGTACTGTGCTTTTATTCTTCTTACCTAGGTGCATCTCTTGGCCATGTTCAATGCTGATGTCATCTTCTCCCTTTCTGACCACTTATGGAGCATGCCCTGGTCCTCTACATTTCATTAAACTCCAGCTAACATGCAACTTCACATCCTGTTTTGGAAAAGGAAACGTGGTAGTTGTGTTAGTCCAGTCGATGATAATTTGGTGTCCTCAGAAAACTTGTACTCCAGCAACGGTGCCCAACTTCAAATCACTTACTGGACAACACTGGCCCCAGCTATCCAGGCAACAGCAGCATTCAATATAATCTGAGATATCTGTACAATTGTTGCATTTTATGTTTAATTTCTGGCAGCAGCATTAAGTACATTCTAAGATACCTGTACCATTGCTAAATTTTATTTGTAATTTCTGGCCAGGAAAGGCCACCAAGAAAGGCACATTAAAGCAGCAGTACTAGTTAATCGGCAAGTGATTTTCACTTACCTGAGCTTGTGCAGCTGTGCAGCTTTAATTCTGGCTTGTGGATCTACCAATGTTATTTGCAACTGAGGCTTATTTTTCAATAAATACTACCAGTGTTGTGGATTCACAGTACATATGGCAGCTGCTGTATTTACAGCTGTACTCCTTCACATTACTGCATGTCTTTTGTTTACTTCATTTAGCCCTGTGCAGTGCCTTCACAATCTTCCAGTGTTAGAAGAAACTGTATATTCAGTAATACAGATATAAGTTGTCCTTTTATCTCTCATTATTGGTTTTGCTTCTGGTATGTTCCAAAAATGTTTTTACATGTCTATAATGTTGTGTTGCTCCCAGTGACTACTAAGCTCCATATGTTGTGTTTCTATGCCCTCCCAATGCTGTCAGTTTTATTTTTCCATTCCTGGTGTCTGAGTGCACCCCCAAGCAATTACTCTCACATATTCTATTATTGTGTCCCTTCCTTCTGCATTCTCTGTTTCTGTGTTCTTATTTAACAATGCTATCATGTCTCACAAGACTGGTTACTGTGCACTTGGTATGAGGTAGCACCAGTAATCTCACCACTCACCACCATGCCAGCTGCCTGCTGTAAGAATGACAGTGAATTCCCTCACTGTCATTGTTACAGTGGCTAGTCGAGGTGGTGAGTGGTGGATTTGCCAGTTGCCATCCAATACCCAGTTCACAGTAACCAGTCCTGTGTGGGAGATGCTAGTAGCACTATGCAAATCTACCATGGGTGGGCAGAGCAACTGAACACCAGGTAAATAAACAAAGCCACTGACAAGAATGATTATGTTAGCATGAAAATGTTGTTTGATACAGAAAACAAAACATAGATGAGTGATAACTGGGAGGTGGACATGCATACTAGAGGAAAATTAACGCTGCTTTAAGCTAACACAGCTTTTGTCCAGGTACATCCTGGGGATGGGTTGTATGGACCTGTTTTATTGATGGAGGAATGCTGGCCACAAAGCCAGGAAGCATCTATACTCTTCTGCCCATCTGACAGTACGCTTGTGTTTTAAAACAAATTAACTAACAAAAGAGTTCTAGCACAGACGTGAAGTCCAATGGCTCAGTAACCATAGACGTCTGGGAGTAAAAGATTCCTACAAACATCAAAATGGATAGAAACTACTGTCCAAGAACTGTTTTACAGTAATTAGATATGCAGGGATAGTAAAAATTTAGATCTAACCGGAATGTTCAGGATGGTTGAAAGAATCCAAGATCCGCATGACTATCCAGCCCATTCTGGTCACTCTAGAAAACAAAACCATTAAGTCCCTAGTATCTAGTGGCAGCCCTCCTCACCCTATCCTTTAATATAACTCCCTGATGTCAAGTCACTGGTGTCCAGTGACACCCTTTTTCCTCACTGCATTCCCTGTAAATCTAACACCTACCTCCAAAAAGGGGGCTCTATCTTGTCTCCTTGTCTGCAGCTCTGCCTGCTGCCATCCCAACCTCTCATAGAAACATAGAAACATAGACTTTGATGGCAGATAAGGACCACTAGGCCCATCTAGTCTGCCCATTTCCCTACCTACAGGATAGGCCAGATCCTAGTTAACCAACAGCCTATATCTTTCTGCGCCCTCACAAGAATTGCCTTATGTCTGTCCCATGCATTCTTGAATTCTCCCACAGTTTTAGACCTCATTAATTTCCTCAGGAAGGCTGTTCCATGCATCCACTACCTCTCTGTGAAATACTACTTCCTCACATTGCCCCTGAACCGCCTCCTTCTATCTTTAAATTGTGTCCCTTGTTCTTGCAAGTCTCTTTTTCTGAAAGATGCTACCCTCTTGGACTTTGTTGATTCCACTGAGGTACTTAAAAGTTTCTATCATATCCCCCTCTCCTTCTTTCCTCAAGGGATACATATTAAGCTCCTTTAGTCTCTCCTCATATGCTTCTCTTGCAGACCCTGCACCATTTTAGTTGCCCTCCTCTGACTGCCTCTATCGTGTCTATGTCCTTGCGGAGATGGGGTCTCCAGAACTGGACACAGTATTCCAGATGGGGTCTCACCAACTGTCTGTACAGAGGGAAACAACTTCCTGTTTTCTGCTGCTGATGCCTCTCCCTATACATCCCAGTATACCCCGCCCTCCCTACTGCCTTCTTCATTGCTTGCAACCTCAGGTCATCTGATATGATTACCCCAGGTCCCTTTCCTGTTTTGTTGTTGTTACTACCTCCCCAACCATTGTGTATTCTTCCCTGGTTCTTGTTTCCCAGGTGCATTATTTTGCACTTTTTGCATTGAATCCTAGCTGCCATACGCCTGACCATTCCTCCAACCTTGCCAAGTCCCTTTTCATCCTTTCCACGCCTCCTTGTGTATCAACCCTGTTGCAGATCTTTGTGTCATCTGCAAAAGGCATACTTTCCTTCCAGTCCCTCTGCAATGTCACTGATGAAGACATTAAAAGGACTGGACCCAATACTGAACCCCAGCGGTACCCAACTAGTAACCGCCTTTCATCAGAGTGGACTCCATTTACAATTACCTTCTGTGTCCTGTTGTCCAGCCAATGTTTTACAGAGGCTACAACCCTGGGACCCACTCCCAGGCTGGTTAATTTGACTAATAATCTTTTGTGCGGGACTGTGTCAAATGCCTTGCTAAAGTCTAGGTAGGCCATGTCCACAGCCCCTCCCTGGTCTACTACTTTGGTCACCCAGTCAAAGAAATCTATTAGATCTGTCTGACATGACCTTCCCGCCAGAACCCATGCTGCCTTGGATCCTGTGCTCCACTGACCTCTAGGTACTCAACTATGCTTTCCTTCAGAAGTGACCCATCACTTTCCCTACCACAGAGGTCAGACTGACAGGTCTGTAGTTTCCTGCCTCTGTCTTGGTCCCACTTTTGTGAAGGGGAATCACATCCGCCTTCCTCCAGTCCTCGGTACCACACCATCCTCCCCATGATTTATTAAAAGAGTAGCCAGTGATTTCACTAGTTCCTTCCTTAATTTCTTTTAGAATTCTGGGTGAATTCCATCAGACCCATTGCTTTTGTCCGCCTTTCAGTTTTAGGAGTTCTGCAGAACCTTTCTTCTGTGAAAGGACTGGGATCGACCTCTATCAAGAGTGCTTCTGTTAATTGATTAGGCACTTCCCCTCCTCTTTTAGAATACTGAGCAGAAATATTCGCTCAGTATTCCTGCTTTTCACTGTCCCTTCTGCCCACCGCTCTCATTCTATTCAGCCTCACTATCCTCCCTTTGTCTTTTCTACGCTGATGTACCTATAAAAGGTTTTATCTCTCTTAACCGATAAGGCTATCTTTTCCTCAATTTGGGCCTTGCTATTCTGACTTCCCTCCCTTCTTCTTTCTTGCCTTAACTGGTCAGCTCTCTGTCCTGCTCCTTCTGTGTTTTCTTATACTTCCGAATGCTATCTTTTCTTTTCCTGACTTTCACAGCCACCTCTTGAGAACCATAGTGGCTTTTTCTTTCATTTTGATTTGTTTATTTGCTTCACACAAGGCTTGTTGCCTCTGTGATGGCAGTTTTGATAATTCCCCATTGTTGCTCCACACCTCCTTCTTGCCTGTTTGCTAGTGCTTTTCTGAGGGCACTCTCCCATCTTGCCAAAGTCAGCCTCCTAAAGTCCAGTACCCTCACTTTTGTATGGCTTGACTCTGTAGCTGAGTTTAACGTGAACCACACTGTTTGATGGTCACTTGTCCCCAGAGGGCAACCCACTTCTAGATCTGAGATCCTCTCATTGCCCCCATTTGAGAGTACAAGGTCTAAGATTGCTCCCTCACGAGTGGGTTCCAAACTAGCTGTCTAATGCCTGCCACCTGTAGGGATCAAGAATGGCCTGCTCTTGGATGTGGCTGCAGCAAATGTGCTCCAGTTAACATCTGGCATATTCAGGTCTCCCATCAACAGTATCTCCTTTCTCTGCCATTCTAAGAATGCCTTCCATCATATCCTTGTCCATTCCTTCCCCTGACATGGGGTCTGTACACAACCCCTGTGGATTGTGGTGCTCTTTCCAGTCTCCAAGGTGACCCACAGTGCCTCCTCCTCCCTGTTTACTCTTTTGTTTAGTTGCTTTTATCCCTTCCTTTACATAGAGAGCTACTCCTCCCCTCTTCTCCCCTGCCTGTCTCTCTTGTAGGTTATGTGCCCTGGTATGTTAACATCCCAGTCCTGGTTCTCTTGTACCATGTTTCTGTGACTGCTACAATATCCAGGCATCCCTCTTCCATTAAGGCCACCAGCTCAGGAGCTTGTTGCCCAGACTATGGCACTGCTCATGTCTGATTCTATGGATGGCAAGACTCTCTTCCTCCTTGCTCACCTGATCCCATAAGCTTCTAAATAGGGGAGTGCTGCAAACCAGCACCAGTAGTTCTTGATCTTTGTGGCTAGCAGCACTACACAGAATTCTCCACTCCATTCATCTGGCCTCCACGGACTCTGTGATTGGGCCCAGGGAACTCTATTTGCACCAGTCACTTCCACATCTATTCAAGCCAGTAAGCCTCTTGCTCTCCTGCTCCCTAAGTGCCACCTGATTACCCTTCCTCATGACCCCACATACATAGCAATCAGGGCTGGGAGGCATAATAACAGGGCACTAACTTAGACAGGAAAAGCAAAATGCTAAAATATTATATATATATATATATATATATATATATATATATATATATATATATATATATATATATATATATATATATATATATATATATATATATATATATATACAGCTTCTATTTTAAACCTTTAATTTTGCACTTTAATCACTTTACAACCATTCAATGAATTTGCACATGCAGTCTCAGGGGTAGATCTCTTGACTACTAGCTTCGTTTCAGTCAGAATTGTGGATTCCAAGCTGTGCATAGTGCTAAAACATTACAAATCGCTGTTTTTTTTGTAGTTTTTGTAATCACACTGCACCCAGACAGTTTGGAATTTTGGTCTGACATTTTCAGAGTAGAAAGGGCTTACCTTACAGAAGTGTCTTCTCTGGTTAGGTGAAAATTGTTAATCCATTGCAAAGTTATTTAATTTTAGATTTTCATGCTCTGAGCATACTCAGTTCCACCTTTTGATAGCTTCCAAAAGAAAAGGAATTTGGTCTCACAAAACAGGATTTTTCACAGAGGCTAATCCTTTTCATGAGAAAAATTCTTTCCACAAGCCGCCATCTTGTTTTCCATTTTCTCCAATTAAAACAACATTACAAGCCATACAATGAAGTACTGTACAGACAACAATATATTTATCTTGCTCATCGGTAGTCCCTTAGGTGCATAATACTGTTGTCTGGTGAAATATTATCAAGAAAACCTTTTTAAAATATTTTAAATTCCTTTTTTTGACTCACTAACTTCCTTTTTCATGAGTCCTTTGCAGTTCTGGCAAAAAGGATATCATCTCTGAAAATCATCACGGTCTTTATCTGCCATCAAATTCTATGTTTCTATGAAAAGGATTTTTAAAAAGTAAATCAAAATCCTTTTCTGCAAAGGCGGGATCCTTTCCATGACCATGGCAAAGGATTCATGAAAAGGATCCCATCTCTCCAAAAAGGATTAAAAATCTAAGTCTGAAATCCTTTTTCATGAGACAGGATCCACAATCATGAGAAAGGATTTATGAAAAGGATCCTATCATAGAAACATAGAAAGTAATGGCTGAAGGAGAACACAAGATCCATTTAGACTGCCCAAGAACCTACCTGGTGCTATTCCCACCCTCCTTTGCCTTTCCATATGCTACCTTATGTCTATCCCATGTGTGTTTTTCAATTCAAAGTTTATTAATACATTTTCCTCAATAAAAGGCAGTTACAATGAGAATGATATGTAAATACAGTCACTTATAAAGACGTAACTGCCCAACCCACCCATCCCTCCCCTTACTGCAGTAACAAATCCGTGTATCCCTAAGTGCTAAGCTCTTTACCTGAGAACCTGCAGGGCATTTTAGAGTGAGACATGATTAAGACTGAGACAGCAAAATTAGAGAGTGAAGGGGCTCCTATATTTTGGTGTATGCTGCCAATCTATTGTGAAGACTGGCAATCGCTTTTTCTGTACGCAGATTGGCAAGAATTTCATTCACCCATTCTGAAAGGTTGGGGTGGACTTGTCTTTCCAATGCTGTAAAATAAGCTTCTTGGCAGATAAGGCAATCATAGAAATATGAAACTTTCTTACTTTAACTCTAATAGAAGACAGGTCCTAAAGAGGCAAATATCAGGTGAAATACTCCTGAAGGCCCAATAAAGGGTCCAGAAATCTTGATTGAATCCATAAAAGGGAAATTTTGGGACAGGACCAGAACATGTGAAGAAGTGTTCCTTCTTCCGCTAAACACTTGTTACATATATTGGAATTCAAGAAACCCCATTTCTTTAATTTTACCGTGCAATACATGTTATGTAATATATGATATTGCATGAGACACAATCTGTCTTGAGAAACATATTTATGACAGGATTTCCACAGGATTGCCAATCCAGATGATACTGAGGAAGGACAGAGTTCCAAAATCTTGTGGGTCCAAAGAATCCCATATATTTTGTAAAAAAACCTGATATAATTTAGATATAACACCTGAAGATCCAATAAGTGAAGAAACCTCAGGTATTAGGGCTGTGGCAGTCTGGGGGTATTACCAAAAACTATTGTAAGTAAGTGCCTTAACTGTATAACTTTGAAGTGAGAGGAGCCGGAATAAGAAATTTCCTAATAATATCTCCTACTGACAACCATTGCCCCTCTTCATCCACGAAAGAGAGTATTTTCCTATCCCCAATTGGGATAACCATTTACGGGAATCTGTTCTTGTTAACAGTGAAATATGAGGAATTCCAGATAGACTGGGCCAAGTCCAACTGAGGGTATAGTGCAAAATGAACATAATTGTGCATATACTTTAATGAGGTAACTACTGTAGAGCATTCTCAACCATTCGCACCTGGGAGATTTTAAGATAGAATAAGGTTAGGGGTCCAGATTCTTAGACTTAATTAATCCAATTCAATCCTAAGCCAAGCCGGGTTGTACTTTTTCCGGCTGGAGATACCCATCTCAAACATTTTGCTAAATGACTGGCCCAGTAATATATAGCCAGATGAGGAACTCGCAACCCCCTCAAGTTTTGGAGCTGCCATTTATAATAGGCTAATCGAGGATATTTATCAGCCCAAATAAATATAGTGAATATGCCATGTTACTTTTTAAACCAGAGTAGTGGGATAAAAGTATTGAAGATAAGGGATAAAATTTAGGAATATATTCATCTTAATTATGTTGATCCGCCCCATAATGAAATGGAAAGTCTGACCACCTATCAAGGTCTTGAATTATCAGCTGTGAGAGAGATTCAAGGTTTTCCTTAAACCATGTTAGGGGGTTATGGGATAGTTTAATGCCCAAGTATTTAAATGACCTGGGAGTCCAACATAGACCTAAGGGACTAATGTCATTTTGAATACCTTATGGTTTAATGGAAAGAATGAGGATTTGCTAGCATTCAGTTTGTAATTGGACAGGTCGCTAAATCTTATTATTTCACTCAACAAAGCTGGTACAGAAAATACCGGATGGGATAAATGTATCAACAAGTCATCCGTGATATGCAGTGACCTTAATTTCGGATGCTCAACCCAAATGCCTTGTATAGAGGCATATTGAGAATATTTTGGATGAGAGGTTCCAGATATAAATTTAATAACAGAGGAGATAAGGGCAACCCTGTCTAGTCCCTGAATGGAGTGAAAAAGGTTTGGAGAAGGCCCCATTCCCAGAGATCCTTGCTGTAGGGTTTTATATAGCGTAGCAATCCAGAATATAAATACAGAGGGAATTGAAAAGCTTCCAGAACTTGGAACAAAAATTCTAATTCACACGATCAAATGCCTTCTTGGCATCCATGGAAACCAGTCCTGCAGGGAACTCAGCATCCCTGGTAGCCAAGAAAACATGAGATAGGGCACGTAGTGGTCAGATGATGAGCACCCTTTCATAAATCCTACCTGGTTTGTACTTATTAGCTCAGGGAGAACTACAGTTAACCTATTAGCTAGTATCTTCAAAGAATGTTAATATCTTGATTTAGAAGGATATAGGTCTGTAGCTTTGAACAAACTCAGGATCTTTATCTGGTTTAGAGAGAAGAACAATCAAGGCCTCAAAGAGGTGAGGGTCTGCCTCTGCCCCGGTTAAAATATTTTGAAATAGGTGATAAAGTACTGGTAATAAAAGATCCCAGAAAACTTTGTAAAATAGGGAGGAGAACTCAGGGCCTGGGACTTTGTCTATGGGTAATCCACTAACAACCTCAGCAATTTCCTCCTGTGATATGGGGTGACCAAAATCCCTTGTGTTGCTCTGAAAGGGAGGGCAGATGGGAATCCTCAGATAATTTCTGTACTCCCAGGACAGGGAGGATACTCCATGTCACTATACAATCTTTCATAATATAAGGCAAATTCTTGTACTATCTTGGTAGGAGATACTTTCAGAGACCCGCCTACCACTGCCCTAATTGGAGGGATAAATCTCACAGATTCTTGTTGCTTAATACATTGCGCCAGTAGGTGCCCCACCTTCTCTCCTGATCCGTGTAACTAGCCCTTGTACAAATAATAACTAGTTCTGCCTTTTCCGAAGTAACTCTAGATATCTATCTTTCAACACTAGGAGCTTCCTCTTGTCTTCATCTGGGGCACTAGCCAAAATATTAATTTCAAGTGACCGAATTTGGGACAATAATGATAGTAGTTCCTTCTCCTGTGTCCTTTTCCTACTCACCGCCATACTAATGAGGATCCCTCTCATGTAAGTCTTGAAGGCCCCCACAAAATATCCAGCTTTGCACTGTCTAAAGGGTTGGATAAAAAGAACTCAATTTGCTCCTTTATGAGCTTGCAATACTTAGCATCTTTAAGAAGTTGTTCATTGAGTTTCCATCTGGTTTCCTATTAGGTAAATTAAGGAATGCCAATTTGCATAACACCAGTGAATGATCGGAGACAGGACCAGGTTGAATCAAGAAGGTCTTAACCCGGGTAGAGAGCCTGAGAGATAAATATATGATCAATGCGGACTGTGAGCCGTGTGCCATTGACCTGAACGTAAACTCCCTAGAATCAGGGTATAAAACACGCCAGACATCATAGAGCCCACACTGGTCCACTAAGTCCCTAAAAGCCCTCTGCCCGGAGAGACTACTTCCGTCCACTACCTGACCTGTCAAGATTAGAATCTATGACTTGATTGAAGTCGCACTCAAGATAATCCTGATGGGAAGCATTGGATGAATAATAGATATGAGTCTCATAAAAACCCTGATCATCCATATTAGGCATATATACTACCAAGTAAAAGTGGAACTGACTAGAGAGTACCTTTAACAAGGATAAACCTGCCTCAGGGTCTTTAATGACCTGTGTAGAGACAAAGGAATGCTCTATTAATAATAAGCATGACCCCACAACTATTAGTAGAACCCTGAGCATCGTAAACCAGCCACACCTGTTGCCTCCTTAACTGTAAAGCTTCAGCTTTAATAAATGGGATTCTGTAGGAAAGTTATCTGACAGCGTAATAGGCTTAAGTGTTTGAGAACCTGATATTGTTTGGGTTTTTCCTGATCCCCTTAACATTCCAAGTAGCAAAAGTCACCTCTTTGGCCATCTGATAATAGTTATTGGACTTAATATGCTCAGCCCTGCACTCAGGATACATAATACATGCAACCCTACTCCAAAAGTTACTGCAGTAAACCCTCCTTTCTCCCCAACCCCCACAATTAGCTCCATTCCCTCCACTACCCCATTCCCCCTAACAAACCCCAGATCCACCACCCCCACCCAACCCCCCACACTGCCACAAGCAACGCTTAGCACAGTACTGGGTCTTTTCCTCCATCTCCTGCCTCCTGATAATGCACTCTCAGTAATGGCAGCACAATTTACACCAAGTAAATATTTAGAATCACGAACAATATTAACTACCCAAAAAACTAAAGAGTGGCCTCAGGCTTCCAATGCATGCCTAATGACAGTGTTAGCATGATAATGAAAGGGAAAACAGAGTAAACTGCCAAACTCATGAATGTGCCAAATAACCTTGAGAACCAGAGTGAAAATTAGGTTACCTTGCCCCATGAAAAATCTTTGCACAAACCAGAACCAGATCGGAACCTAATGAAGGAATAGCCCTTTCTCAAATTGAGAGCAGAGATCGAGAAAACCTTGAGATCGTGGACCCAAGAGAAAGAAAACTGAAAAACAACTCTTCCTGAGTACCAGCCCTAGTTACAAGAATTCCTTGAGGAAATTTACTGTCTTGTGCTTGGGACTGGTGAGAAAACTGAGAGATCCTCCTCTAATTAAGAATAACACGGCTATACATTACATGTGCATGATACGCCTCTCTGTGGCCACAACCCATCCTGACAAGGTAAATATGAGTTGTGGAGAAAGCCCAAGATCATCTCCGTACACCAGTCAATGTAATATGAACGCTAGTCCAGAATCAACAACACAAACTCCCTCTCTATGCAATTTACAAAGCTGAATATACTGGGACATAAAGCTCTGTTCCTAATTAAGCCAACCCCAAGACCCCAAGCATCTTTGTGCTGAGCAGGAGTTAACATTATGAATTAGGACTTGAGAGGCTGTTAGCAGGTAGGCCATGCACTGATCAACCCAGTCCAAATGAGAAAACGAGAACTTCTAAATACAACTCATAGACATTATCTCCTCAAAGAAGGAGAAAATAACAGTTCAATAGGCAACTCCAAGCAGCTCTTCAACACACGAATAGGGCCTCTCAGGGCTCTCAGAACAAGTCCGGTAGCATGGATTTAAGGCTCGACCAGGCAACTTCAGGATCATCGTAATTAAACCAGGATCCATTTACAAAACTTGTAACCTGGCCAGGTATCCCATCCTGAATTTCAGGCCGCGGCAATGATCTTAGATACGATGGGATAAACGCTTTCCGCTTCAAACAAACCGATCCAGGAAATCTTGTGCAATTCTCAGTTTGTATTCTCCCAATGAACCTCTTGCAAGCTCTCACTTTCTGCAAAAATGCTGCTTTTCTAGGAAATTCAAAAGCGGCAGATAATAGGACAGGGAGTATCCGGAGAAGGCTTCGTCACAGAGACCTGTGAGCTCGCTCTATAGTGTATACTGGGCTGAAGGAGAAGGGCCAGCAACCCGTTCCACCGGCTCCTGTGTGAATGCTACAGCATGTTGGCCCTTTCTACCTCTGGTAGCCTCTAGTATCACAACATTGTTTCTGCGGCTACAGCCCTCCAAATCTTCGAGTTTGGCCTCCAGATGAGATAGCTTTTGTCGGCGTAGACACTAATTCAGGATCCAGATTCTCTAGCTTTTCTCCATCGAGACTATTAGAGCTGTATTATCAGAGACAGTTAACTAGACTTCATCTAGTTTTCTAGAGAGAGTTTTCAGGTCAATCACCATTTCTTTCATCTCTTCATGAAAGGTTTAAACTCTTCTTAGAACCTATTAAGGGTTAAAGGTTCTTGTTCCCCAACTTGATTCAAGGATCAGGCCTATCTGGCTCACCCAAGGCCCAGGATTTCTTTGGGGCCTTTTCGGAATAGGGGGGTGTTTCATGAGCTTTCTTCATATAAGCCTCCATCCACCAATCTAGCACACAAAACAGGCTAACAGGATGTATAGGTAATAGAAGAATTCAAAAGCAGAGGAAATGGAAAATAAACGTCTCAAACAGACTATTTAATGATCAGGAGGCAGGAGCTTAACATAGGAGCTTCTACTCAGCACTCTGCATCACGTGATCCTCCCCTATCCCATGTGTTTTGAACTCACTTACCTTTTCCCTGCACTGCCTCCTTGGGTAGGCTATTCCATGGGTCCACCACCCTCTCTGTAAAGAAGAACTTCCTTTATTACTTCTGAACCTCCTCCTTCAACCTTATGTCATGCCCTCTGTTCACATGCTCTATTTCAATTGGAAAAGCTCCTGAATGTTAACCTTATTTATACCCCTCATATATTTAAAAGTCTCAATCATGTTGCCCTCTCCTCCTCCTCTGTTCCAGGGAGTACATGTTAAGTTCCCTCAGCCTGTCCTGGTATGCCATATGGTGCAGTTCCTAAATCATTTTCATGGTCCTCCTCTGCACCGTCTCAGTTCTATGTCCCTTTGAGGTGTGGTCTCCAGTACTGTATGCAGTACTCCAAGTGGGTGCACCAGCACCCTGTAGAGTGGTAACACCACTTCTTGCTGCAACTCGTGATTCCCTCCCATGTAGCACAGCATGCCACTGCCTTTAGTGCTGCCTTTTCGCACTGTTTACCCACTTTCAAGTCTTCTGATATAATGGCTCCTAGGTCCCTCTCCTGGCTATTGAGGCTAGCTTCTCTTCTCCCAGGTAGTAATCCTCTTTGGGATTGTTTCTGCCTAAGTGCATGACTTTGCACTTTTAGCACTAATTTCAGCTGCCATGTTTCTGACCACTCCTCCAGCTTCTTCAGGTCTAAAGTCATACTCCTCATACCTTCAGGGAGTCCTCTCTGTTGCAAATCTTGGTGTCATCAGCAAATGGACACACGTTACCTTCCAGCCCATTTGCAATGTCTGCTATGAACACATTGAAGAGTTGGGGATGCAGTACTGAACCCTGTGGTACCCGCTGGTCACCTCCCTCTCAGCTAAAATGCCTCATTTACCTGAACCCTCTGTGCTCTTCCTCTCAGCCAGCTACTCACCCACTCAACCACCTGCCTGCCCACCCCATGTGGTTCAGCTTCCGTACCAGCCTTCTTTGTGGAACAGAGTTGAAGGGTTTGCTAAATTCAGATAGACGACATCTACCACTGCTCTCTAATCTACTATCTTGCAACCCAATTGAAGAAGATGACGAGGTTAGCTTTGGCAAGATCTACATGCCGTGAACCCATGCTGTTTTGGTTCTTGCTGCCCACTGGATTCCAGATATGTTATGATTCTGTTTGAGCAATGTCTCCATCAACTTCCCTACCACCGACATGAGGCTTACTGGATGGTAGTACCAGCCTTCTCCCTGCTCCCTGCTTTGTGGAGCAGGACCACTGTTGCCCTCTTCCAGTCCTCTGGTACGGTCCCACTCTAGTGATTTGGTAAATAGTTCTTCTAGGGGTGCCGCTAGTACATTCCCCAGCTCCTGAGAACTCTAGGGTGAATCCATCCGGTCCCCTGGCCTTGTTCACCTTTAGTTTATTTAAAGCTTTCAAGACTTGAGCCTCTGTGAAGGGGCTTGTATCAACCCTTGGTCCATGGGGATTGCTGCTATGTAGGTTTGGCCCATCCCTGCATTCCTTTGGTGAACAAAGAACAAAGTACTGGTTTAAGACTTCTTCTTTCTTGCAATCTTTTTCTACCAGTTTCTCTACAGTATCTGCTGGTCTAACTATACCCCTCCCCTTGGTTTTCCTCTTTTACCTTATGTACCTAAAGAAGGCTTTATCTCCCTCCTTTACCCCTGTGCAATCCCTCAGTTCATTGTGGTTTTAGCCTTCCTTATTGCCTTACCAGCTTCCCTGTGTGCTACCTTATAGGTTTCCTTATCCTCATATTTCATTGACACCTAATTTGTGTAGTAGCCTTCTTTTCTCCCTTACTATTGCAGCCACCTCCTGGAGAACCAGAGAGGTTTCTTTTTACTTGCCTTGCACACCTTCCAATGCATTATTCAATTACCTCTGTGATAGCCCTTGAGATACTCCAACATTTTATCTACCCTTTCTCTTTCCTGTATCTATGACTCTCTGTCAGGCTGCTTTTCATCTTCTGAAAGTCTGCTTTCTGAAATCTAAAACCCTGATCTTGGAATGACTAATGTCTTCACTAGTGTTTATTTTAAATCCCACCATGTGGTGGTTGCTATTTTCTCAGTGGCACCCCACCTCTACCTCCCATGCTGTCACTGTTAGTTGACACCAAATGCAGGACAGCTTCACCTCTGGTAGGAGTTTCCACAAGCTGCCTCAGCCCTGCACCCTGCAGGGCTATTATAAAGTCCCTCCCTCTTGATGAAGATGCTGTACAAGATTTCCAATTTATATCTGGCAAGTTAAAATCCCTACTATTATTGTCTCACCCTTGTTTGCCATTTTGTGGAATGTCTCCATCATTTCCTTGTCCCCAATGTCCCCTTGCAACGGGAGCCTGTTTAATGACTCCTATACCAATGCCCATAGTCCGGTAACAAACTCCCTGATATAGTGGCCTTGATGGAAGAGGGACGCCTGGATATTGTGGCAATCACAGAAATATGGTACACAGAGAACCATGACTAGGATGTAAACATACCAGTGTATGCAATATATAGGAGGGACAGGGAGGTAGAAGGGAGGAGGAGTAGCTCTCACATAAGAGAAGGGATCAAAGCAACAGAACTAAAGAATAAGTGAGGAGGAGAGGAGGCACTGTGGGTCACCTTGAGACAGGTAATGGCACCACAATCCCACGGGGTTGTATACAGACCCCCATCTCAGGGGAGGAAATGGACAAAGAAATGTTAGAAGGCATCCTTAGAATAGCAGAAAAGGGAGATTTTGTTGATGGGGACCTGAATATACCAGATGTTAACTGGAGCACATGTGCTGCAGCCACATACAAGAGCAGGGTCATTCTCAATGCCCTGCAGGGGCGTGCCTCAGACAGCTAGTGTTGAAACCACTCAGGAGGAGCAGTCTTAGACCTGGTACTCTCAAATGGAGATGGTGAGAGGATCACAGACTTAGAAGTGGGTAGCCATCTAGGAACTAGCGACCACTGAACAGTGTGGTTCACAATAAACACAACTGGAGTCAAGTCATACAAAGACAAAAGTACTGGACTTTAGGAAGGCTGATTTTGGCAGAATGAGTGAGTGCCTAAGGAATGCTCTAGCAAATGGGCAGGAAGAAGGGTAGAAGAACAATGGGAAAAAATCAAAACTGCCATCACAGAGGCAACAAGTCTTTGTGTGAAGGAAATAAGCAAAACAAAATGAAGTAAAAATCACTATGGTTCTCAAAAGAGGTATGGAAAGGTTAGGGAGAAAAGATGGCTGGTATAATGGTGTCTGACTCATCTCTTCTTTCCTCTGGGGTTTTGCAAGCTTCCAGCAGATCTGGTGGGATAATAGTGTCTGACTTGTCTCTTTTTTCCTCTGGTGTTCTGTAACCTTTTCCCACAGATCTGCTGGGATAATGGTACTTGTCTGTTTTCCTCTAGGGTCCTGTAATCTTCCTAGCAGATTTGCTTGATAATGCTGTCTGTCTGTTTTCCTCTGAGGTCCAGTAACCTTCCCACTTTCTTTGGGATCCATAACCCTCCCAGCAGATCTGCTGGGATATCAGCGCTTGTCTGTTTTCATCTGGGGTCCTATATCCAATCATCCCAGCAGATCAGCTGGAAAAATTGTCTCTCTGTCCATTGTCCTTGGTGGTCCAGTAACCAAATCTTTCCACGTGTACCAATAAATAGATGTGATTATAACCAGTCTTTTCAAAAATATATCCACCATTTGAAGGTAAAAATTTCAAAATTTTCCAGGAAGCACAAGCCTGGACCCCCAGCTTTGTTAAGATTTTAACTGTGGACATTAGCCCCCAACTTTATACCTCTGGTGACACCCTGTTCAGCTCATCTCATGAAGAAGAGGACAGCTTTGACAGATTTGAGGCATTCTCTTCAAAGATTGGTGTTCACTATTGAATAGTCAATCCGCTACCTTAAAATACTGAAAAATTGTGTTTTCCACAACTTTGTGGATGCAGGAGAAGCAACCATTTTTGACCACTGGGCTTGAGGTACTAATAGGGTCCCTCCATCACAAAGTGTTAAGAACCCCCAGTCAGCTGTCAAGCTGCTGACCTGCAACAGATGGGCACTGCTGACTACTCGCCAGCTCCCTGCACCAGCAGTGCACCCCAAATTGTGGCAGATGAAATGAGGCAGGAACAAAAACCTCTAATACCACCATGAATGACACTTCATTCATGAATCAACCTCATTGCAGTAGAAGGTGTGGTTCCCAGGACTCCAACAGTGACTCTTCATCAACGGATTCACCACCAGAGAGGTTGGCACTATGAAAACTGATATCGGGAACTGTCAGCCAGGCCTCAGCACCCCAAGATGGACAGATTCTTTACCAGAACTAATACTCACAGCTGGCACAAACCTCTCTGACATCATGGGTAGACTTAGCCCAAGGCCCATGGCATCAGGTGGCCTTACCACCACTTACACGTAACAACTGCTTAATCCTGAAATGAAAGCTGCCACTTGACTGTATGTTGCCAGCAGTGAACTGTGCCAATATGTTGATGGATCTGGGGTAGGAAACTACTGCAATGTGCATAGAATGTAAAAGCAGACCAATCTCTGTCCCATTATAGCAGACGGTATCCCATGATTAGAGCTAGGGAATGTAAGCAAAGGCATTATAGCAAAGTCAAAATAGCGACTGTGTCTTTAGCAATGTGGTTTCTTTAGCAAACGTTTTTTCAACAACGGAGTTAACCTGGGTCTTTTATTACACCAAATGAAGTTGGCTGCTGTGGGAGCTGCCGTGTTGCTGTGTAGCTTAGCAGTTAGAGTCAGTGGCTCTGTGTCCACTTGCTACCTCAAGCAGACCTGGGTTTGATCCTTTAGATTCTGATTTGTTTTCTTATGTCTGTTGTGCCAGGCTTCTTGACCCCCCATCCCTTGACTTTCTCTCCTCTCTTATCTGTGAACACCCTCCCGCCAGATAATTTTCACCTCTCTAGTTTCTCCACGTCCCCACTTGCCTCACCCAGTGATGGTTATTTAATTTTAGGAAGGTGCCGGGGTTGATTCCCCACAAAGGAGGGCAGGGAGCTCTGACAGCATCATTTTCACCATTGACAGTGATCGCTGTGATGTGCGGTCGCTGTCTATTGGCTCGCTATTATTGACTCAGCTTGTTTTACCATTGTTATAATTTTTCACTTTTATCATATAAAACCAAAGCAGACTATACACTAGAATAATTTCTACTATTCCTCACTTTATATACTTGTCACCACTGTAATTTTTTCTGTATTGTTCTGTCCTAACCAGGACTTCCTTGCAAATAAGCTTTGCTCAATGAAGCTTTCACTGGTAAAACAAATAAATGAAATGTATGTACTGTACTTTTCATAGAGACTGAATATTATTTCATCTTAAGGGTCTCCCCAAGCTGATATGACAATTCTACTGTGTCCTTCTCCCACCACTTAACATCCACCTGCCAGAGACACTTTTGACTCAGGGCTTACAGTCTCTTGGTTGGGTTGCCATTTAATTGTAGTTTAATTTGATTGGGTCCCTAATTGACTCTGCTAGGTACAGAAATCCTGCAGAGGCCCTTTTCTTCCTCCTTAACTTTGCATCTACCTCCCATCTCCTTCAGGCCAGTCACCAGAGTGGTCCTCTGAAAAAAGCAGTTAACCCCCCACCCCACTCCAATTCAGGAAATGGCACTCACCTCTGCTGCAGCTCACAGTTAAGCAGTGCACCACACTCTTTAAGAACAGGTGTGCCTGCTGATTACCAGCAGTGTTATGGAAGGCCTGGTCACTTCCAACTCATGGTCCTCCACTCTCTCACACTGCCACTCCAAACAGCCGAGTTACAGTCACAGCCAAAGACATGGTCAGATATTTTCTGAAATTTCTGATATTTCCAGAGATATCTCCTATTTTCTGCAGTTCCACAGTAGAAGCAGCAGAGAGAATCTCGTAGAAATCTCATGAAATATCTGACCATGGCTATGGCTGCAAATCCTCTTAATGCACGATTCTTGAGTCCTGCAGACTTGATTCCATATACTGGGTGACATGCAAGATACACTGGGACATCCTCAAACTAAGCCTGAAATTAATATGAGGGGTCCCAGATGGTCCAGATGTGAGCTGTGTGTACACAGTAATGCGGTGCAGGGAAAGTGTGAGGAGAAATGTGTCCCTAGTGGTAGTGGAGTGCACAGCTCTTTAGGGTCCTGGGCAACCTTTAAACCATGCTTTCTACCTGTGCCACCATGTTTCAGATCCCTAAAGGGGAAGTCTGCACAGGTGCTGGGTTAAATTTACACTGATGGTCGAACACTATGAAGTCTAGTTTCAAGCATGCCAGACACAATCCTTAGGGACTGACTCTGAGAAGCACTCTTACAATGGCAAAGAGCAACTGATGCACTAGCAGGGTAAATTGCCTCTTTTGACCTTCCTGTCTAATCCTCCAGGCCCTTCTGCCCCTATTAGAAAGTGCTATATGGGTCTTCTGCCACCGAAGGGCTCTGCAATCAAGCCTTTGGGGCTTCAATCTGAATCACGTGACCCCTTCTTCACTACAATCTCTAACATCAGGCTTAGCCTCACACCTTGTCCCCTATATAATGACTATAAGCCTCCACAGTTTTAAAAGACATTAATACACCCACTAAGTGGGAGGCAGCAAATTATAGGTGTACCATTAGGGTGTTTGAAGTCCACAACAGAGCAGATGGGGAGGATGGATGGGTGGGTCGGTGGTGGCCCATGGTCAGACCTACTGTCATCCCTGAAGTACGCTACCTGATGTAAGCAGGAGACTACTGTGGTGGCCAGGGGGAGGAGTTGTAGGCAGATTTTCAGCTCCATCAACTTTTGTCACGAGCATAAATGATTGCAAGGAACCCTTGGTCCTTCCTGTTGTAGCGCTATGAGCTGCTTGAGTCCCCCCATAACCAATCACCGCTTCTCAAAGGGAGGCCATCATTATCCTATGTGTGTTTACTGATTTAGTAGTATTTCCCCTTGGGTTAGAGACTTTAGCCTCTCAGGGCAAATGTAAACTAACACTGCTTGGTCAGGAGCCAGTGGATAAGAAATTAGAGTTTGCAGGACTGTTCCTTCTGTCCCACACAACCACCTGTTCCATCACCGTAACGCAGAAGCAGGATGCATGGAAGGTACACGGTCTTAATCTTAATGTCCAGTGCAATTCCAGACAGAGGGATTTACTGTGGCCCCAGGGAGATGTCGACACTATCCCTGGCTGCACTTTAGACTGCAACTGAC
This sequence comes from Neoceratodus forsteri, assembly GCA_016271365.2. Classification (NCBI taxonomy): domain Eukaryota; kingdom Metazoa; phylum Chordata; order Ceratodontiformes; family Ceratodontidae; genus Neoceratodus; species Neoceratodus forsteri. Next base: position 555,107,038 of record CM057452.1, on the reverse strand, counting down.
TACACTCTGTTCATGAACTGAGTGGGTGAAGAGGGCTTTGCTCTTCCCTCCTTCTCACAAATAATCTTTGAGCCCCTGCCCCCACCCCAATCTGCCCCCTAGCTTCCCACTGCAATGGGAAAAGACACACCGCCCCCTTGGTCTTGTTACTCCTACTATACAGCTACCATAGCTGCTAGGTCTATCACAGCAGCTGTTCGCTGACTCAGCTCTTTCTTGAAACCTTGATCCAGCATTATGACTCACGCTTAGTAGCTTGGCAGAAGACACCAGGAGGAAGGAGTGCTGTGTGACTGGACTTCTACTGGGACTAAAGAAGTAGAACTTTGTACTTGGACCTTTAATTTAGGGTAAAAAACAAACTGACCAACAAAACAAAAAAAAATGAGTGTGTTTGTCTGAGTTAACTGAACTGAATGGTTATCTGAACAGTTAGCTAGGTGTAAATCTCAGGTGATTGAAAAGGCTTGATAGCTGTGCAGTTTAAATTACTTGTAGAAAGATCTAGTAAGTAGGGGGAGGCTTAGCTAGAAGGAAGATAAATTTAAAGACTGCCTTAGAAAGATTCTGTTAGTAGCTTGGCAGAAGACACCAGGAGGAAGGAGTGCCTGTGACTGGACTTCTCTACTGGGACTATATTGCCTTCCTTCCCTTTCCTCCACCCAGAACAGGATTTGACTGACAACAGTAACTTCCTGTTTGGGGGCAGGAAGTGAGTGATCACAAAGCCACCAAAGACCCACCATCCTAGATGGGCAAGAGTAGCTCTCTGACCCCCTCTAGCTGCTGCAAGCCTGCCTCTGAGCAAGTAAGGGTCTATTGAGAAATATAGGATATTCCTGTCTCAGAACAGGACAATCAGGAACTTAAAGGGCATAGAGGCAGAAAGTAAGTAGAGAGAGAACGAAAAAAAAACAGAGGAAAGTGTAAGGATTCCAAACAGTTGAGGGTCCAGAAATAAGGCATGATGGGAGGAGCAGTGCAGTGGCTGTGGAGCAGCAGTCTTCCGAGAGACGTCTGGAGGATGTGGTGTTGTCCAATCTGCAGGTACTCTCTGGGTAGAGGGAGGAGGTTGCTCATCTCCAGGCTGAGTTGGCCAGGATTTGTGGGACCTCCTCTTCCATCCAGGGACCACCAGTGCCACTGCCGTTGCCTCAGAGATTGCCAAGAGAAGAGGAGCGGTTGGACCACAGTGGGCTCAGGGAGGGTGAGGGTGGTGAACAGATGCACATCCCTCCAGTTGTACCTCTCCACAATTCCTATGCCATTCTGGCAAAGTGTGGTTCCTCTATGGAGGCACCTGCAGTGGAGACCAAGGAGGATGCTGGGAACCTCCACAAAGGAGACCCACAGGAGGCTGGCATGGGACCCCACAGGGAAGAAAACAACTCCTGGTGGGGACTCCATCGTTAGGAAGGTAGAACTGGGGAGGAAGGGAGATGGAGGTAAGGTGCCTGCCTGATGCCATGGCTTGTAGGGACAGGGATCGAATCCTCAGGATTGCCAGAGCAGCTGCACAGGGAGGGAGCTGGATGTCATTGTCCACTTAGGGACAAATGATCTGGCTAAGAAAGGGATTAGAGCAGTGCAGAAGAGTTTGTGGAATTGGGGAGGGCTTTAGACAAGTAGCACGCACAGTAACCTTCTTGGAGGTGCTGCCCATCTATGGCGAGGAGAGGGTTAGGTGTTCCGCACATGGGATTCAATCAGTGGTTGAAAAACTGGTGCAGAGCCCAGGTATTTGGCTTCATTGGGGCTGGGGTCCACCTGGAGTGATGCAAGCTCTATACTGGCATGATGGGCTGTATCTGTCCAGGAGGGAACCAGGATCCTAGGTGATAGGTTTAAATGCTTCATTGGCAAGCATTTAAACTAGCCAAGGAGAGGCACTGGAAAGGAACAGGAAATCCTAGCCCCTGTAGCAGGGCTACAGTATACACCTCAAGACCTTTTCCATTTTTTCTGTGCTTAAAGACTGTTGCAACTGCACTCTTACCTTTTCCTTTCTGTCCCTCTTTTTGTTCCAAGTAGGCAGGTAGGGCCACCTGCCTAACGTTCTTGCTGTCCCTTTTATTGTGGTCTCGTATTTGGTACTGTAAATCGCTACAAAGCCACTCCCGATCGTGCACACGATCGCTTTCATGAACGTGCGGTGCACGACGCCTTCACGAAAGCGCATAGCACGTCACTAATGTGCAAAACGCCAAGCAAGGCGTAAAAGTAAAACGCTCAGTGCATTGTTAATTGTCCCCTTGTTGATGGAGAAGCTTAAAACAAGTATTTTAAATGTTCCTGTAACTCTCAGGAAGTTTACATAAGCCGTGGTACAAACAATGTATATGGGCTGAGTTACAATGCCCTGATACCTTTATCTGTTCCCCAAGTTGGTTTCTAGTGCAGATAGGGATTGGTGAGCCTTGTAAAGGGTTCAACAATGTAGACCGTGGTCCAGAAACCTGTCAGTCCCATCTCCAACTATAAACGCTCAGAGCTGGAGTAGAACGCCCCCCTACCTTGTTTCTAATGTTTGTGAGCTGGTTTGTTTCATTAAATAATCCTCAATGAGTCTGTATTATAAGAAAGGCAAAATATCTGATCTTGTAGCATTACCACGCAATGCTGGCTGATGGTCTAACACTACTGGAACACTGCTGCTCTATAGATCTGGCCGGCCCTTCCTCTACCATTATTATAGGCAGACTTCATGGGGAGGTACCTGTCTATGATTGGCAGGAGGTGATTAATTCCGAAATATAAGTTAGCCACTGATAAAATAGCTTGTAAATATTTTGAAATAGTCTGTATAATGCCTGATAATGTTTAATGATGTTTGGAATGGAAATATAGCTACAGATATGGAAATATAACGTATTTATGGGAAAATTGGGTAATAAGGGAGGAGAATTCCTAATCACATGATAGCCCAGCACTATAAAAGGGCTGACTTATTCTAATGTCAGTTAGTTCATTTTGGGCTCAGCAGGGCGCTGTGCCCTCTATTCTTCTGGTCCTTTCCAGCTTCAATTACTCAGCTATGCAGTCACATATATTATGTTTTTATGGATACCTGGATCTAGTTGTTTTTTTGTATTTTTTAAGACGACAGTACACTTAAAGTCAAGATTAATTTGTGTAAAGATCACTGATTAAAGATGTCTGACTTCATACTCCAGCTGGTGTTGCCTTGTATATCCCACGCCCTGTTACACCCCCAAAAAAATCACGGCAGTAAGTGCGGTAAACACCAACATAGAGGTAGCGATAGGGAGAAGGGCAGGAATAGGGAAGTGACAAAGGCAAGAAGGACAGTGCTGGGCAAAAGAAGTAAGGCCATCAGGAAATGGAGGGTAATGAGTACCAACGCTGTAGTCTGGGCAACAAGCTCCTGAGCTGGTGGCCTTGATGGAAGAGGGATGCCTGGATATCATAGCAGTCACTGAAACATGGTACGAGAGAACCATGACTGGGATGTTAACATACCAGAGCACATAACCTACAGGAGAGACAGGCAGGGGAGTGGAGGGGAGGAGTAGCTCTCATGTAAAGGATGGGATAAAAGCAACTGAACAAAAGAGTAAACAGAGAGAGAGGAGGCACTGTGGGTCACCTTGGAGATTGGAAAGGGCACCACAATCCGCATAGGGCTTGTGTACAGAACCCCATGTCAGGGGAGGGAATGGACAAGGATATGATAGAAGGCATTCTTAGGATGGCAGAGAAAGGGGAGATACTGTTGATGGGAGACCTGAATATGCCAGATGTTAACTGGAGCACATTTGCTGCAGCCACATCCAAAAGCAGGGCCATTCTCGATGCCCTACAGGTGGCAGACCTCAGACAGCTAGTTTCAGAACCTACTCATGAGGGAGCAATCTTAGACCTCATACTTTCAAATGGGGGCAGTGAGAGGATCTCAGATCTAGAAGTGGTTGCCATCTGGGAACAAGTGACCATCAAACAGTGTGAGTCACGTTAAACTCAGCTACAGAGTCAAGCCATACAAAAGTGAGGGTACTGGACTTCAGGAGGGCTGACTTTGCAAGATGGGAGAGTGCCTCAGAAAAGCACTAGCAAACAGGCTAGAAGGAGGTGTGGAGCAACAATGGGGAATCATCAAAACTGCCATCACAGAGGCAACAAGCCTTTTGTGTGAAGCAAATAAACAAATCAAAGCAAAAGAAAAAGCTACTAAGGTTCTCAAAAGAGGTGGCTGTGAAAGTCAGGAAGAAAAGATAGCATTCCAGAAGTATAAGGAAACACAGAAGGAGCAGGACAGAGAGCTGTACCAGTTAAGGCAGAAGGAAGCAGGAGGGAAGTCAGAATAGCAAAGGCCCAAACTGAGGAAAAGATAGCCAACTCAGTTAAGAAGGGGATAAAACCTTTTATAGGTACATCAGAGAGCGAGAAAGACAAAGGAGGGATAGTGAGGCTGAATAGAATGAATGGTGGTGGGCAGAGGGGCAGTGAAAAAGCAGGGATACTGAATGAATATTTCTGCTCAGTATTCACAAAAGAGGAGGGGAAGTGCCTAATCCAATTAACAGAAGCACTCTTGATAGGGGGTCGATCCCAGCCCTTTCACAGAAGAAAGGGTTCTGCAAGAACTCCTAAAACTGAAGGTGGACAAAGAAATGGGACCAGATGGAATTCACCCCAGAATGCTAAAAGAATTAAGGGGGAACTAGTGAAACCACTGACTACTCTTTTAATAAATCATGGGAGGATGGTATGGTACCCAAGGACTGGAGGAAGGCGGATGTGATTCCCTTCACAAAAGTGGGACCCTTGTTCTTGCATCTCTTTTCTGAAAGATTCTACCCTCTTGGACTTTGTTGATTCCACTGAGGTACTTAAACGTTTCTATCATGTCCCCCCTCGCCCTCCTTTCTTCAAGGGTATACATATTAAGCTCCTTTAGTCTCTCCTTGTATGGCTTCTCTTGCAGACCCTGCACCATTTTAGTTTCCTCCTCTGAACTGTCTCCATCCTGTCTATGTCCTTGAGGAGATGGGGTCTCCAGAACTGGATGCAGTATTCCCAGATGAGGTCTCACCAACTGTCTGTACGGGGATAATAATTTCCTGCTTTCTGCTGGTGATGCCTCTCCTATACATCCCAGTATCCCCAGCCCTCCCTACCACCTTCTCACATTGCTTGCCAACCTTAAGGTCATTGGACATGATTACCCCCAGGTCCCTTTCCATTTTTGTTGTTGTTACTACCTCCGCCTCCCATTGTGTAATCTTCCCTGAGTTTTTGTTTCCAGGTGCATTATTTTGTACTTCTTGCATTGAATCCAAGCTGCCATACTTCTGACCATTCCTGTAACCTTGTCAAGTCCCTTCTCATTCTTTCCATGCATCCTGTGTATCAACACGGTTGCAGGTCTTGTGTCATCTGCAAAGAGGCATACTTTTCCTTTCAGTCCCTCTGCAATGTCACTTATAAAGACATTAAAAGGACTGGACCCAGTACTGAACTCTGTGATACCCCACTAGTAACCCTCTTTCTTCAGAGTGGACTCTATTTACAATTACTTTCTGTGTCCTGTTGTCCAGCCAGTGTTTTATCTAGGCTACCACCCTGGGATCCACTCCCAGGCTGGTTAATTTGACTATTAATCTTTTGTGAATGATAGAGGGCATTCTCAAATGGCTGAAAAGGGAGATACTGTTGATGGGGACCTGAATATGCCAGATGTTAACTGGGCAACATGGACTGCAGCCACATCCAAGAGCAGGGTCATTCTCGATGCCCTACAGGAGCATGCCTTAGACAGCTAGTGGTGGAACCCACTGGAGGGAGCAATATTAGACCTGGTACTCTCAAATGGAGAGAGGATCACAAACTTAGAAGTCAGTAGACACCTGGGAACAAGCGACCATTGCACAGTGTGCTTCACAATAAACACAACCATGGAGACAAGCTTATAAATACAAGGATACTGGACTTTAGAAGGGCTGACTTTGGCATAATGGGTGAATACCTGAGGAATGCATTAGCAAATGGCCAGAAAGGAGGGTGGAAGAACAATGGAGAAAAATCAAACTGCCATCATGGAGGCAACAAGCCTGTGTGTGAAACAAATAAAGAAAACAAAGTGGAATAAAAAACACTATGGCTCTCAAAAGAAGTGTCAGGGAAGGTTAAGGAGAAAAAGGCTGCATTCAAAAGTATATGGAATCACAGACAGAGCATGACAGGGAACTGTATCAATTAAAGCAGAAAGAAGTGGGAAGGCAGTCAGAAAAGCAAAGGCCCAAACCTGAGGAAAGGATAGCCAACCTCAGTTAAGAAGGGGATAAAACCTTTTATAGGTACATTAGGGAACATATAAAGGTTAAGGGAGGGATAGGAAAAGTAATAAAGGAGAGGGAGGTGGGCAGAGGGAGACAGTGAAAAGGCAGAGATGAATGAATACTTTGCTCAGTATTCACAAAGAAGAAGAGGAGGAGTTACCTAAACCAAACAGTAGAAGCACTCTGGATAGTGGGGTTGATACCAGTCCATTTAAAGAAGAAAGAGTACTGAAAGAACTTCTAAAACTCAAGGTGGACAAAGCAATGGGGCCTGACGGGATTCACCCTAGAATCCTAAAAGAGCTAAGGGAGGACCTAGTAACACCACTAACCACACTTTTAACAAATCATGGGAAGATGGGTGGTACCTGAGGACTGGAGGAGGGCAGATATGATTCCCTTCACAAAAGTGGGAGCAAGGCAGAAGCAGAAAACTACAGACCTGTTAGTTTGACCTCAGTGGTGGGGAAATGATGGAATCACTTTGAAAGAAAGAATTGTTGAGTACCTAGAGGCTAAAGGGCACTGGACCCAAAGCAGCATGGATTCACAGCAGGAAGGTCATGTCAGACAAATCTAATCAATTTCTTTGACTGGGTGACCAAAGTAATAGGCCAGGGAGGGGCTGTGGATATGGCCTACCTAGACTTTAGCAAGGCATTTGACACAGTCTAACACAAAACATTAATAATCAAGTTAGCCAGCCTGGGGAGTGGGTCCCAGGGTGGTAGCCTGGTAGAAAACTGGCTGCACAACAGGACACAGAAGATTATAGTGAATGGAACACATTCTGAAGAATGGGGTTACTAGTGGAGTACCTCAGGGCTCAGTATTCAGTCCAGTCCCTTTAACGCCTTTATAGGTGACATTGCAGAGGGTCTGAAGGAAAGGTATGCCTCTTTGTGGATGACACAAAGATCTGTAACAGAGTTGATACACAAGGGGGTAGAAAGGATGAGAAGGGACTTGGCAAGGTTGGAGGAATGGTCAGACATATGGCAACTTAGATTTAATGCAAAGAAGTGCAAAGTAATGCACCTGGGAAATAAAAATCCAGGAGAAGAGTACACAATAGCAGGGAGGTACTAACAACAACAATAATAATGGAAAGGGATCTTGGTGTAGTCATATCAGATGACCTAAAGGTGGGTATGCAATGAGAAGTCAGTAGGGAAAGCCAGTGGGATACTGGGATGCATAGGGAGGGCATCACAAGTAGAAAAAGGGAAGTGGTTATCCTCTATACAGACAGTTGGTGAGACCCCATCTGGAGTACTGCATGCAGTTTTGGAGACCTCATCTATGCAAGGACATAGACAGGATGGAAGCAGTCCAGAGGAGGGCAACTTTAATGGTGCAGGGTCTACATCAGAAACCATATGAAGAGAGACTGAGAGAGCTTAATATGTATACCCTTGATGAAAGGAGGGACAGGGGGACATGATAGAAACTTTAAGTACCTCAAGGAATCAACAAAGTCCAGGAGGGTAGCATCTTTCAGAAAAAGAGATGTGTAAGAACAAGGGGCACAATTTAAAGTTAGAGGGGGACGGCTCAGGGGTAATGTGAGGAAATTCTTTTCACAGAGAGAGTGGTGGACGATGGAACCACCTTCCTGGAGAGGTGTGGGGTCTAAAACAGTGGGAATTCAAACATGCATGGGACAGACATAAGGCAATTATAGTGGGGGTTGCAGGAAATAGGCTGTTGGTTAACTAGAATCTGCAGCTTATCCAGTAGGTAGGGAAATGGGCAGACTGGGTGGCCAAGTGGTCCTTATCTGCCATCAAAGTCTATGTTTCTATGACTGTGTCAAACGCCTTGCTAAAGTCTAGGTAGGCCATGTCCACAGCCCCTCCCTGGTCTACTACTTTGGTCACCCAGTCAAAGAAATCAATTAGATTCGCCTGACATGACCTTCCCGCTAGAACCCATGCTGCCTTGGGTCCTTCTGGCCCCACTGGCCTCTAGGTACTCAACAATTCTTTTCTTCAGAAGTGATTTCAGAACCATAGTGGCTTTTTCTTTCATTTTGATTTGTTTATTTGCTTCACACAAAGGCTTGTTTCCTCTGTGATGGCAGTTTTGATATTTCCCATTGTTGCTCCACCCTCCTTCTAGCCTGTTTGCTAGTGCTTTTCTAAGGCACTCTCCCATCTTGCCAAACAGCCCTCCTGAAGTCCAGAACCCTCACTTTTGTATGGCTTGACTCTGTAGCTGAGTTTATCTCGAACCACACTGTTTGGTGGTCACTTGTTCCCAAATGGCTACCCACTTCTAGATTTGAAATCCTCTTACTGTCCCAGGGTACAGTTGAAAACCTTTGGTTCTCGTGCTTTTATGTTCATAACCCTGACTTGTGGAATTCTCTACCTCATCAGATTCAAGAGTGCCAGACCGTGGAGAGCTTTAAGACAGCTCTGAAGACCTATGTGTTCTGCCAGGCCTTTAGTGATTCCATATACAGTTTGCACCACTTATATCAGCTCCTGATGTAATGGACTTCCACTTCTAACGGATGTTTTGCCTATGCCAAATGCCATTTGCTATGTTGGCAATGTTATAATTGTCCTTTAAAGCGGACCTTTAATTCCTGTAGTACCAACCAATCAGACCAAAAGAACACCTACTAAAGATGCAATCAATGACGCTCAGCTGTCTTACTGGCTTCTTTAGCTCAGTGTGAGATCCCCATACTATTCCATTCCTCTGGCAGTGTATGTTGTAAGCACTGTTCTCAGAGTCATGCTGTACTTCTGCAAATGATGAGTGCTGCCAAGAATACTGCTAGTAAGTGAACATGTCTTACTCTTTCAAAAAGTTGAGATAATAAAGGAGATTGAGAGACTGCCTGAATTAAGTATGTGACCTCAGCACGCATTTTTCTATCCCCAAGTTCACATTATCTGACTTGCTTAAGAATAAAGAGGTCCTTCTGTCAGACTGGCATTGTAATCAGAACCCTGATAGAAAGAGAAAGCGGACGGGAAAGATAACGATGTGGAGGAAGCGCTTTATGCTGGTTTACCAATACAAGCTGTAGGAGGCTTTAATTAGTGGCCCTTACTGTTGCAAAAGGCAGATCAGATTGTAGTTGCCATAGGCAAAACTGATTTTAAAGCTATGGATGGGTGGCTAAGCCACTTGAAAATGCGCAACAACATTTCATTCCGCAAGTCCACAGTGAGAAGCTAACAGCTGACACAACTGCTGCTGAAACTTGGCTTAAGAAAGTGCTGCCTGATCTCCTTCAAGGCTACTCTCCTGAAAACATTGTCAATACTGATGAAATTGGTCTTTTTTATTGTGTTGATATGGCACATTTTGCTTTTTGAATCAGAAAACCCTTAGGTTTAAAAAGACAAAGGAACGATCACGTCCTCCTAACGTGTAACATGTCAGGTATGCAGAAGCAAACAATCGATAGTGATTGGTAAAAGTGCGCAGCCAAGGTGCTTTAGAGGCATGCAGCACCTGCCAGTCATCTATAAAAGTAACAAAACAGCTTGGATGACTTCCAAGATTTTTTCAACTTGGCTGCGAAACTGGGACCCTCCACTGAGATCTCGGAAATTGCATTGTTTTAGACAACTGTACCTTCCACCCTCCAACAGTTGGCTTAAGAAACATTAAGCTTGTGTACTTACCACCCAACACAACATGCTTAATGAAACCCTAAGATCATGGGATTATATACAGCTTCAAGCCATTATGTGAGGCTGATGAGGGGAAGACTGCTTGATATCCTGAATGGTGAGGAGGAAATTACTGCTTCTGTCTGTGTATGATGCATTAGCTTGTTAGATTCAGTACGCTTGTACAGCAAGCATGACACATTGTCTCACAAGAGACAATCCAGAGGTGCTTCTGGAAGGGTAGATTCACCAATGACCCCTAATTGGTGTTGTACCAGAGGAGGAGGAGGAGGAGCCCACTGATACTGACTTACCAATAGAGATAATGAATGAGCTGTGTGCGCTGGGGAATGCCACACTCACAATCAAGTGCTATATCATATAGCAGAGGCAATCAATGAATCACAGGGAGCACAAACTGATGAGGAGGAGGAGGAAGAGGAATTATCACAGGAAGAGAACAGGGAATGAGGTGACAGTAACACCAAGAGATGTAAGGAAGTCTATCCTGACTCTCTGTAGGACTGTCGAGCAGTGGACGACATTACCCTCTGTGGGATCAGGTTGCAATGTAAAAGCAGTCTGGCATCACTCCACAACTGGAAAAACGCCAAACTACAATAGAGGATTTCATCCCAAAGGAGCAGTAGATACAGCACAACTGAGAACAGCGCTTCATTGTCTATGATTTCTTCTTTTTTCTTTTTCTTGTACTTTGTTTGAACACATAAAAATAAAGTTGATGGGGTTTTTGCATACTGCAACTTCCTCGAAAGAAGCTGTAAACCACTACCAAGTTATGAATTACACTCAGTGCTTGCTTTTTTGGGGGATGGCGGGTTATTGTTGTACCAGACACCGCATGTAATGGACAGATTGTTGGTTGTCAAATCAGTCCATTACAAGTGGCATACACTGTAATATCCTGCTCCCATCTGTATTTATAGTTTTGTCTGAATTGGTTGGTTACTGTTTTTCTGTTTTAACTGTTTTAAAGGTTTGTACAGCACTTTGGTTTTAGATAGTGCGTATAAATAAAGTTTTTATTATTATTATTAGGTGTAGATGCACTCACTGTTCAGTAATGCCTACAGTGGTGGAGTCAGTTTGCTGCAAAGAGCTGGAACCAGTTTCAAGGAAGAGTTCTGAATACACCTGTATGGCTTTGCAGCCAGGATTTGCGACCGTCTGCTTGGATGTCTTGAAGCACCAAGTTATGTCAGCAGCGACAATGCCGACCTCCTCAAGAGCGATGGCACAATACCGATGCAGGTATTGTGCCACCTGTTCTGTGGTGTTTTTCTTGTGTACAGCTCATACCCTCCGAACTTTAAGATTCCAGCTCCAGGTCGGACTTGGTCCGGGAGGGCGGAACACTGGGGAAGGCGAAACGGAAAAGGATCTGTTACACGAGGTCCCTGCACCCTAATTGGTACCCCTCAGAGGTACACTGTGACAGCTAGCACTTAGATATATGTTATACTAACATATTGGCTAAGGACATCTACCGTACAAGAGTAGATGTCAGGATATAAATGCATATTGTTGTAATACACTTTGCTTGCTAATACAGATATTCTTCTATGTATTTTCTGTGTATTTCTTACTTGTAATATGCCAAGGCACCTGTGTCCTTGGAGTAATTATGATATGTAAGTCGGCATTGCCACTTTTTGTGATTTGTACTATTACACTGAGTTATGTAAGACTCTGTATAAGAATTCTTTGTTCATAAACTGATGACTATACAAAATTGTATAATGTTATCTTGGAGTGTGGAGCCACCTCTAATTTTGCCAATAGGGCTCATCTCTGTAACTAGAAATGTTTCTATCTTACAGTAACCATAGTAATTATCATAGGTATATAATGTAATACACTGGTCTTGTACCTGGAGATCCCAGGAGACTCAGAGAAACCTCGAGGTATAGGAAATGCTTAGCACTGGCTCCTGGTTCAGATGGTAAGAACTGCTTAGGGCAACTGTGATTTTATCCTTTGGTAGTAATAAACTTGTTTATTACCTTATGCAATGTGTCTGTGATTACTTGCATTCCTAATATTGCCAAGAACATGAAAGTGAGGTTTAGACCTCCTGACAAATTGGCGACCGTGTGCAGGTGATATTTGGTGTTTGTAAGTTTTCACTTGTTGCTGAAACTTTTCCCTTTCCCACGGGACAGTAGGTGTGCATTTCCATATCACCTGTCCCATTTTAAACCAGTTTGTAGTCACTTACAAAGTCTGGCTGTCATCCTTTCAGGTGGGGTCGATGCCGACTCGACTCACCCATTACAGCTTTGATTTGTAAGTCTACAACTTTTATAGTAGCCCGCTGTGTATAAAGTACTCCTGCTGTGGATTGATACACAGCACAGCCTTTTTCACGGTTTGATTTTTCGCCCTCCCACAGAATGGCCACCAGAAGCAATATCTGCGCAGAACTGAGACTCGATGTCTCGAACTTCCTTACCTCCCATGGAGGATGGGCTGAATTCATGTGGGACACAAGTCAATCCGAAACCCTATACTGGGGATTTCAACCCAGTACATGGAGACGAGACAATCAGCCAATAAGTGTCAAGCTAAAGGGTTGATGGTCATGGTCTCTATGTTGCTCTGGAAGCCTCTGAAGCGAGGTTTCGATCCCTTGATCTGCAAATTTCATCTCTTAAGCAACAGATGGGTTTGCAGGAAACAGAATGTGTTAGACTGCAGCAGAACTTAGAGTCTGAACTCCAAACTCTGCGGAATGAAAAGGATTGACTTTTGCATCATTCAGCTCAAGCTGGAGAACAGGAACTTTGTATGTTGAAGCAGGAGTGTGAAAGTTTGAGACAGGATAAGGGACAGGCATTGCAAATGAATGATTTGCTAAGTGCTGCAAATGCTCAGTTGAGTGAGGAGATGGAGATCTACATGATGAGATAAACCAGGCACGAATCACTTAGAAGTGGCTTCTTGGGACAATCGCAAACAGAGCGTCACAGATAGAGTTTTGCAAAAGCAAAAGCAAGATGAGGTTGATATGGATGTTGCATCTGTGAGTCATGCTGAGTGCAAAACCAAGATGGGCCATCAGTGGGAGGTTCTGGTTGGACATGTTAAGGCAATGGGAGGTGTAGCCCCTGTCTTACATACGACATCTGAAGGGAGTTGTCAGATGATGACATTTCTCAATACAATGCCCAGTCAAGCCCCTACTATGGCCCAGAGACCTCACCCAGCCATCCACAACATGGCAGGTCCCCACTACACCCTCACTATGTCACACGTCATCGACGTCGTGATGCTCATCATGGGAGATGCCAACATGGCGGACCCCATGATGGGGGAGCAGGCCCAGGCCTGGTCTCAACAGCACCACCGATAGCCATTATTAATGTGGAAGACAGGCAAGAGATAGAGCGATGATTGAAACTGCGTTAGGCAAATGTACCTCTTCCTGAGAGAAGTAAGCAGGCCATTAAAACCCAGATTGGGCAGCTTCTGCAGGAGGCTGGCACCAGGAGGTATTGTCTGCACTGCGGCTGAAGTTGCAGCATGGGCTGCCCTGGACGGCACCCGAGACAATCTACCTCTGCCTGATCGACTCAGTAACCCCTACAAAATGGCCTACTCTGTTCAGCAAATAGCTGACAGCATCGGTCGGATGAACTCGCCTGACAACCTCAGCTGTCACTTAGAAAAGGTGCATTCTAAATGCAAGATGCTTAGCCTCACTGCAGAATACCAGATCCAAATACTATGCCAAACCATCGATCCTAGTTTGTGGGCCAAACTCCCGGATGTCATCCGGCCAGGATGGGAACGCCACCTTGATGAGGTTGCAGCAGAGCTCATTTCTGCTCACAGCCCAGGTGTAGTAGGAGTGATGCTTACACACCCTGTAAAACAGAATGCAAAGGAAAGTCCAGTGACTTACCACCAGAGACTTTGGATGGCCTACCGAGCAGGAAGGCACTTGGCACAAGAAGCTGTGGATGTAGATCTTACTGAATATAAGACCCTGTTCCTTAGGAACATGAGTCCGGCAGTACGAGAAAGGTAGAGCCAACCACCTACCCCAATACGGATAGGTTTGCCAACATCCTTCGAAACCGAGAGAGTTTACCAACTCTATAGCCATGATCTGGGCTCCGGTTCCAAGAAGATAGCCACCGTGGAGCCTGCTCCAGAGAACACGATGCACTATGCTGTGGAAGAGCAGGTCCAACACCAACAGGCCCAACATCAGCAAGCCCCTCCAGCTGATAACCAACACCCCAACAGACCCATCAACAACAACCGCAATAGCTACAGCAATAGGGTGGGAACCAGAATTGGCATAAGTATAAAAAGCAGAAGGGTAAAGGTAAATCACAACAACAAAGAACAGGCCCTTCATATAGGGAGATAGCTGAAGAAAACCAGAAATTCTGAAAGCTCCTGAGACAAGTGCGCTCTGTAGCAGACGCTGTTCCCAAGACAGGCCTTTGTGGCAGTACAACTGGCAACCCAGATCCCAACAGGTCAAGGGGACACTGGTGGTGTAGGCCTTCAAGCTCATACAGGCCTGAACCCAGAAGCTCCTCCCTATATAGCGTCAGTGCAGCATGGTGAAGTGATTCACAAAGGTCAGGCCCAGCCTCTCCATGCTCCCAGCAGTACAGATTGACAACTACAGGCCACAGTCCAGATTGTAAACAAGCTAGTCTTGGATACAAACGGAAGGCCATGCACTGAGGCCGAGGTCAGGGGCCTACTAGTAGTCTTGCTAGATACAGGTGCAGCTGTATCTGCATTACATGATGAACATCCAGACACATCCCCTTGGTCCACCAGACGGAGGACCAACATGCCAGGAGTTGATGGTACTAGGCTACCTGCATACCTCCCCTACCGTGTAGAGCTAGGCCATAAAGGCCTCACACACTTTCCAACTAATGCTAATGCATGATCATCCCAGTATCATAGGAACTGACTTTTGCGCCACACGGCTGTATGGTAGATCTAGCTCTAACATGCTACTGTTACAGATTCAGGGTCAATATCATACCATTTTGATCCTGATTCACATGTGGTGGCAACAATATCTGCCAATGACAAGGAGTATGTTTCCAAAGCTTCCCCATTTTGCAATGACATTTGGAGGCGTTGCAATTAACAAACATGACTGTGGTAGAATGCACACTGTCATCGAGTGCCAGGCCCAGCACATGAGAGGTAAAGGCAATATTCTTTCCAACTGAGGCCTTGCCTTCTCTTAGAGAACAATCAGTTACTCCTCAAGCAAGGAGTAATCAGAACTTGTGTTTCCACTGCCAACTCCCCAGTGTGGCCTGTGAAACCCACAGGTGCCTGGAGACTTACTATTGACTACAGGAAACTGAATCAGGTCACCTCAGTTGTCCTCCAACTGTGGCTTCAGCACCGATGTGCTATGACTCTTGACCCTGACCTGAAATGGTTCAGCGCCTGGACATTTCCAGTGGTTTGTGCTCATTACCATTGGCCCTTAAGAGTCAATATAAGTTTGCCTTCACCTTTGAAGGAAGACAGTACAAGTGGACTTGCTTGCCACAAGGATTCCATGATAGTCCATCCCTGTTCCATCTGAACATGATGGATGCCCTGAGAGTTTCTCTACTCCCCAATGTCTCATGCAATATGTGGACGACCTGTACACAGGAACAACATCTGGATCTCTTGACGAACTACTGACTCTCATCCAGAGAGCAGGCTTGAAATGCAATCCAGCAAAAGCACAACTATGTCAGAAAGAAGTACTCTTTCTAGGTCTGAAAATAACTGACCAAGGTCGAAGCCCTATCTGGAAGAAGGTACAGGGATTGCAGGACTTACCATTGCCCACTAGTGTGGCAACCCTTCAAAGGTTCCTAGGTATGGTGAATTATTCGAGAGATTTTATTCATGATTTTGCTCAGAAAGCTGCTCCTCTGTATGAGTTACTCAAGAAGGACATCCTATGGACTTGGGGCCCTATTCACACCCAGGCTGTGACGTCACTGAAGCAGGCCTTGGCCTCTGCCCCAGCTCTGGTCAACCCCAATCCAGCGCTACCATTCCATCTGAATGCACCACCCCTGACATTGCCATGTCAGCAGTGCTGGCCCAGAAGGTTCATGGCACCCTGAGCCCTACTGCATATGCATCACAGCTCTTGACCCCAGTGGAACAGAAGTACGGCCTTTGTGAAAGGAACTTTCTGGCCACCTACTGGGCTGTCAAGCACTTCCTGTATATCATTGGGTACTGTCCACTGATTATCAACACCAACCATACCCCAACTACCTTTCTGCTCTCAGACAGAGTGAAGGATGGGTCAGTCTCTAACACCAGACTGACACACTGGTCACTTCTTCTCCAGGATAGAGACATGCAGGTACAGCCTACAAAAATTCCATCTATACTGGCTCATGGACTCTTTTCCAAGGAGAACCCCATGACTGTACACTACAGTCATCTGATCTTGTGGATCCAGGTCCTTTCCTCCCTGCCACACCACAAATACTTGATAACACCTCTTTGTGTCACGTCTTTACTGATGGTTCAGCATCCTACTATCAGGAGAACAAATCACAGGATGGGTATTCTAGTGATTTACCCTTATGGAAACACTGTCAAAATATCTAAGCGCAGTGAGTGTAGCATTTATTTCAAATTCAATTAATACCTTTGAGCCAGGGGCTCTGCTTACAAAGGCTCCAAGTCAACAAGGAATACAAGACATTTACAGGTGATGAAACTTTGCAGAACAGAAAGACATCAACTAACAAGTGGTATTAGTGCAGTTACAACATTAAGCAGGGTACAAGAAGTAAGGAGAAACAGGACCACAATTCCAGAGAAACATATTAATGCAGCACTAATTAAGTGCAGTACAGTGTTTAACAATCATGTTACAGTTCAGACGGAGTGCTCCCAGTCTGTTGAAATGCATGTTTTACAGCCAAGGTGAGGCTTTAAGGGAGGTAGTAGGTGGTGAAAGGTGGGAAGGGGCAGTTGTGGAACAGGAAGGTGGGAATGAGAGAGGGTAGCACTTGACAGATGTGAGAACCGCTGTCAGAGGCCATGGGTTAACAGAAACACTGGCAGTCAGATTTGCTGGCAAGAAGAGATCAAAGCCCATTTTAAAGAAGTCAAGTTTAGGGAGTTGGCAAGGTCTGCAGGCAGATCATTGAACCATTTAATTATTTATTTATTTTATTTATTAAATTTTGGTGACCGGTAGGCCCAGTGAGTCCCGAAGGTCCATTTTTCAGGGGTGACCTGGGACATTTAGGCCCACAGTAGGAGAAGGATCTTTGGCCAAGGGTGGTTCGTTTGAAGGAACAGTTAGAACAGTCCTGAGGCACCCTTGTGCATTTAGATGGTTGTGTAGGTTCACAGAGGGCTG
This sequence comes from Neoceratodus forsteri, assembly GCA_016271365.2. NCBI lineage: Eukaryota > Metazoa > Chordata > Ceratodontiformes > Ceratodontidae > Neoceratodus > Neoceratodus forsteri. Next base: position 555,089,705 of record CM057452.1, on the reverse strand, counting down.
AAGTAGCCCTAGGCATGGACCCATCAGGGACTTTTTGCAAGGAGGCAGGCTTGGTATTGGAGTCTGTGGTGGAGTGGGAGCCAACCAGTTTCCTTTGTATAGGTCACAACAGTGAGTCATTTGTGTACTCCCAGGACCAGGCGGCAGGCCTTGTTGAAGATGGTTTGACCCTTTTAAGCGCTGTGTCTGTGCCTGCCCCATATATGATAAGACCATAATCCACAGATGACAGAACTGAACTGCACGTAACAAGTTTCAGGGCAGCCGTGTCATTGAGGTGCAGTGTCTGTACAGGATGCCAAGCTTCATGTTGGTGAACTTTACCAGTTGCTCAGCATGGGCAGTGAAGATGAAGGTGTCATCAAGGTGAATCTCTAAGTACTTGAATGTATTGACTTGTCTAGTCTAGTACTTCTCCTTCATTACTAAGTATATGCAGTGAGGACTCTCAAATCTTGCTCTGTGGGGTGCTGAAGAGCATGCTCTTTGTCTTTTATAGTTGAGTAGCAGTTTATTTCGGTGAACCAGGATTCCAATGCACGAAAATTGTGCTGAAGTTCAGAGCTAATTGATCCCAGGTCTTTCCCTGGGACAGAGATAACAACATTGTCTGCATCGAGTAATGGAGTGTGCAAGACAGGTAGAAGGCACGCTTTTATGAAGAGGCTGAATAAGAGAGGACTGAGGATAGAACCTTGGGACCCTAGGTTTACTTCCCAGGCTCAGAGATCATATTGCCAATCCTGACCCATTGAGATCTATGGGTTAGGTAACTATGGAACCAGGCCACAGATTCCATTGACAATCCTGTAGAGAGGAGACATTTCAGTAGCAGTTGGTGATTGACTCGTGTCAAAGGCCTTGGTGAGGTCTATGAAGATAGACCCCACCACCATCCCTTTATCCAGGACCCCATAAAGCTGAGTGGTGTACTCTACTAGCGTGACAGTGGAGTGGTTTTGTCAGAATCCATGTTATTGCAAGCAGAGAAGGCTATGCTTTTCTAGGTACTCAGTTAGTTGTTCTGAGACCACCCTTTCAAGTGCTTTGGAGAGGGGGGTTAAAATCGAGACGGCCAGAAGTTTGCTAAATTAGCTTTGTCTCCTGATTTAAAAACAGGTGTGACTAGAGCCTCTTTCCACCTGTCAGGAAGATGCCAGATCTTAGAGAGGCATTGAATACCTTGGTGAGTGGTGCCACAAGTTCATTTAATGTGAGTGCTACATCTTCATCTCGATCATGTCACTTCCCATTCTGATCTTACCAAGGACCTGTCTGATATATTTGACAATCTCACTTGTGGAGATTTGCCTGAAGTAGAATGGTGGGGTAACATTATCCTGTGGTGATGGAGTGTTGAGGTTGTGCTGCTGGCCTGCAAGGGTGTGATTCAGGTATTCAGGTGGCAACACATTGCTGAGGTCCATGAATGCAACATTAAAAGCATCAGCAATTTCTTTTGGGTCTTGCAGTGTACCAGAGGTGGTAACTATAAGGTCCAGTGGGGCCCTTGAGGCTCTACCATAAGAGATTTTACAGAGTCCCAAAACTCCTCCTCTAACCCAGGTCTTTCCTAGGAGGTCATTGTAGTAAGCTGCTTTTGCCAGATGTATGAGTTTTGTGCGGTATTTCTAGCTGCCTTATACACTTGGGAGTCAGCTAGATTCCGTGGCTTTGGCTGTATGCCACAGGTGACCTCTAAGTCGCATTGTTCAATTACAGGGCTGGACAGCCAGGGGTTGGGGATTCCTCTGGCTTTCTTTGTTTTGTAAGGAGCAAAGATGTCACAGGCTTTAGTAAAAATAGTGCAGAAGTAATCCAGTGCTTGGTTTCCATCCTTGACTCTATCCAGTGGGGACCAGTCAATCCCTTTTAGGTAGTGCCTGAAGGAGTCTAGTTGACCAGGCCTTAGTGATCTGTTCCTGGTGGTCGAGGCTTACTCTTGGTGAACTTGTTTGTCCAGGTAAGTAGTACAGGGAGTGGTCACTGATGGTGTCAGGTAGGACTGTTACCCTGTGATATGTTCAGGACAGGAGGAGAGTAGCCAGTCAATGACGGTGCTGGTTCCTGTATGGTAGTTTTGTCTGGTGGGTTGTGACCAGTTGGGTCAGGTACGGTCTGGCTATTTGGTCTCTGGCTGTCGCTGCATCCTGTGCTTGCCAATTAATGTTGAAGTCCCTAGGATTATATGTTCTCAGTTTAGTTTGTTCTGTTCAAGGTGGCTTATGAGCTGTGGAAGCCAGTGAGTAGTGTCCCAGGAGGTAGGTATCGGTGGTTAATAGTTGCACTTTGTTTTGTTGGCCAGTATTAAGTTTTAGCATTAGAACCTGTGCTTCCTTGTGTGGAAGCTAATTGGTAGTATTTGCCCTTTGGTGTCACTTTGAGGTAAAACAGACAACCCCCATCTTTTGAGGTACGGTCCTGCTGGAACAGGTTATATCCAGGAAGGGCAATTGCTGTGTCTGGGACCTTTGGTGATAGCCACGTTTCTGTTGGGGAGATGACATCAGGATTAATCTGAACCACCCAGGCCTGAAACTGTGGCAGTTTGGAGAGAAGGCTGCAGATATTCAGGTATACAATTTTAGATGTCCTGGGCTATTGGTACAATTCATGATACAGGTCACCCAGGGTCACAGCTAGGCAAGGATCTGACAAGAGGCTTTGGCTATGCAAGAGTTTGCAAGAGATGCAGGAGCATCATCACAATATGCAGAGATGGCAGCGGTGGCCTGTGCCCTCGAGTTCATCCAACATGGGACCGAGGATACTATCATTTTACAGACTCTAATTGGGTTTGTTGTTCTCTTACAGAATTTCTTCCTTTCTGGCAGAAGAACTCCTTCCTCTCCTCTGATGGCAGTCCAGTGAAGTACAAGGAATTGGTAATATAATACATTCACTGGCACATAAATTTGCACACAAACTCTATGTACATAAAGTCAAAGCTCATTCTTCCATGACCCCTACCATGCCTTCAATGACACAGCAGACACCTTGCCAAGGAAGGAGCCTGAGGAGGGACACCTGGATGATGGATCATCCAGAGGCCAATACGGCCGACAGATTGCAGCACTCAGGAAGAAACCTGAACCTTCTTCCCTTTGGACATCTCCAGCAGCCCAACATGTTGATATTGAACTCAAAGAAGTGTTCAGATTCCTTGACAAGAGCACCAAGAGAAACTTCCCACACACAACCCCTACCAGAGGCATGAACATAAGTTACACTTGTCACCAGATGACAAGCTCATCTGGTATCAACCAGATGATTCCACCACAAGTTGTGGGTGGTCTACAGACACCTGAGATCTGAATTCTTGCACCAAGTACATGATACACCCACTAGTGGATACCAGGGAGTGAAAAATACCCTCCAAAGGCTTAAGACCACCACCTGGTGGCCTGGTGTCACCAAAGATGTTAAACAGTACATAGACAACTGTCTCTGCTTTCTGCACAAAACAACCCCATCTCTACCAAACAAATGCCAAACTCTCACCACAACGACACTCTGGCCCTTGGCATGCCATACAGACTGATTTTATTGGCCTCTGACCAACACCAGCAGAAATAATAAGTATGCTCTTGTGGTAACTGATCTCTTTTCTAAGTGGGCTGAAGCTTTCCCCACTAAGACATGCACTGCAAAGATCACTGCCAAAATCCTGGTGGAACAGATTTTCTCCAGGTGGGGCCTACCTTCATGGTAGACTCTGACAAAGGAATCAGTTTTACAGGTGAGTTGATGAAAGAATCCCTTGAACTCCTTGGAGTTCAACAGAAGTTCCACATACCATACCACCCCAATCCTCAGGTCAAGTAGAAAGAGCCAACAGACGGATTAAGCAAATGCTTTCAAATTCATTGAGGACAATCCCAAAACCTGGGATTCCCTAATGCCATTACTCCTATGGCAATTAGGGTACACCTCAGCCACCACCCAGCTCACACCCTTGAGGTGATGACTGGAAGACAGATGAGATTACCTGAACACCTGTTGTTTGACCTGCACACCCCACTGCAGACCGTGTGTCTGTAGACCAATACGTGGAAAAACTCAGAAAAGACCTCATACACACACACTTGTATGTTGCCAACTGCATGGGCAAAGCCCAGCAACAATCCAAAATACAGTTTGACAAACACGCGACAAGAAGTGGATTGGCAGGTTGGAGATCAGGTAATGGTACTCTGATTTGCACATCCCACCCACTCCTTCTCCAATAAGTGGAAGGCCCATACCCTATCGTCAACAAGCTCAGTCCAGCAGTCTATTAGGTTAGACTCCTGCATAACAATAAGTTGACTAACAAATGGATACATGCAAACCAGCTGAAACTGTATAAAGGAGCTTAAGTACTTTTCCTCACCCCATTGGGAGGAATAGTACTAACATACTAATCTTTGATCTTCCTTTTCAGATACACTGACAAGATGGCTATCTTGTTCCATTATCTCCTCATCTCAGGAGTTATCCCCTGCATCCAAGGTATGGTACCAACCTCCCATGACACCTCAATCCTCCAGCACCTCCTTCAGAGGGAGTATCTATCAATATACCAGATAGTTTGATCACTGTCCAGGAAGGTTCCGCGTTACCTCACTGCCTCGGGTTGTTGCTCCTGATTAATTTACCCTATAAATTGAGTGGCAAACCACATCGCAAGGACAATTCTCCTGTGGCAAACTCTCCAAAGGAACTTTCCAGGGTTGGCCCAATGCTAAATTATCCCCAAATGGTTCTCTGTCCTTGTTGCAAACTGCATTAAGACATTCTGGCTTGTACAACATTACTGCCTTAATTGATCCTTCATACTGTAATTCTTGTCTAAGGATTCTGCTTGAAAATTTTGTGCTATACACCACATGGCTTCTGCAGCCATGTACCTCTCTGTGTTACTACCCACTGATAAACAGCTTTTGAATGCCCAAAGCATACCCCTGGTCCCCGTGAGTGATCTAACAGCCACTGCACTCCCAGGTTCATTGATTAATAACTTACAGTTTATGCATGTACCTGTTTTGTTTAGTCTTACTTACTGAATATGAAAGAATTTGGTATGTGTCACATACTAACACTTCAGTATTTTATAGTTCATTATTGCTTGATAGTTTAGCTGCATTTCAGAATCGTACTCAAGACCCTATTGCTGGGGTCCATTCTACTGGACATAGAGGCAACTTCAGGGAAAGACACACTCCTGATGATCAAACCCGTAAATGTAAGACACGTGAAATTGATAGTTCTGATGTTACAGGTGCAACAGGTACTGTCACAGGCTTTTGGTACAGCTATGTCTATTTGGAATAAAGTAGACATTGCTGCTATCAAAGCTCATTGTCCCAGATTCCCTCTTTCCCTCACAAAAGACAGAGACCATTGTTTGTTGTTGTGCTTAGATTGGCAATTCATTTATTTATACTTCATAATTCCATATTCCATTTCTATTTCTTATTATCATATTTTCAGAATTTCATTTATTTCCATCCATATATCAATCTCTGATTATCCCTCCTTATTCTTCTTTTCTCCCCAGGTACAAACCTAGGTGCCTTCTTCTTCTCCTTTTCCATTAGGTAACAGGAAACCGAGACCGCTTTCTCCTTCATCTTCTTCCTCTTCTTGTGTTATTCCTTTTTCTTCCCCCTTCCCTCCTCCCCACTCTCCCCCTTTTCTCCTGCCATCTACCTTTGGCAGTCCAAACTGTCCGACCGACACGCCTGTCATCCACCTTTGATAGACCCACCATACAGTCCCATCTTGACTGTCTTCCTCTTGCTCTGTCTAGTAGGGTGGGTGGGAGGATCAAAACTCCAGCAAAGTGGCTGAGGCCCCTTGTGCTGTCCCTTATGTACCTCCATTGGCCCTCCTTCCTGTTACCTGCCCATTGTTCTGACCCTAGCCCCTCCTCTTCCTTCCTCCTCCCTTCTGAGCACATCCATCCTATGAAGGAGGGAAGGGTGCAACAGGCCAACCTGGTCCGTTCTTAAAGGGCAAACTCCATTGTCCTGGATTTCCCTTCCCTCATAAAAGACAGAGACCATTGTTTGTTGTTGTGCTCAAATTGGCAATTAATTTATTTATACTTCATAATTCCATATTCCATTTCTCATTGCTTATTATCATATTTTCAGAATTTCATTTATTTCCATCCATATATCAATCTCTGATTATCCTTCCTTCTTCCTTCTTTTCTCCCCAGGTGAAAACCTGGGTGCCTTCTTCTTCTCCTTTTCCATTAGGTAACAGGAAAACTGAGACCGCTTTCTCCTTCATCTCTTCCTCTTCTTGTGTTATTCCCTTTTGTTACCCCTCCTCCTCCTCCTTTTCCCCACTAGCCAGTCTCCAGCTTCGTGGATGGCTAGCTTCCCATACTTAGGGTATTATTCTCCTTACCTCAGGGAAGATCCTTTTACTCCTTCTCTTCTTTTTATTTATTTTTTTTATTTATTTTCCATTTTTGCAAGTTTCCTCCATGCTTCTATAAAGCCAATTGTTTCTGTATTGAACAAGTCTTGGCTAGGTCCAACAGGTGCACACCATCTGACCTGTAGAAGTCTTCTACCCATTCATCTACCCCCTCTCACCTGTCCTCCCATCTGCCCTACCAATGTCCATACACTTCTATTCATCTTTCCTGGCCCTCTCCACCACTCTATGGCTGTGCTCCTGCCCCACACCCTCCCTTGGTATCATATCCCACCAGGCGAGGCATACCTGAAGCAACCACTGTTGTATTGTTCCTAGATTCCTTTTATCTGTAAGTATGTGTCTACCCATGGCTTGTCTGCAAGGTCATTGCCCCTAGATGTATAATAATTAGGTCTGGACTGGTGTGCGTCCCTTGAACTCCTTCAAGGTGGGAAGCAGTTGTGCCCATCTCATCCTCCGTATGCCATGCCTGACCAGTCTACACTGTTTCACATCCTGGTACAGCTGCTTTCCCAGCCTTCTTCTCTGCTCTCTTTCCAGCCCAATAAATATAGGAATGGCCGCAGATTCAGACTTCCGTGATCCTCCCTCTACCTATGGGGTTCAAGCAAAATTAATTATTTTACACATGCTCTCAGTGTCATCACTGCAGTATTCTCCTGCCCTCCCCTTACCATTTCTTGCCCCCAGATCTGTAGTTAAAAACAGGAGCACTACTTTCAATTTCTTACTTCAATGCTCGGATGTATATCTTATAACTGGCAGACCACCAGCATCCTTTTTCCAAAGTATCATTCACAGTTTCTCCCGCTGCTGCCCACTGTGAGGTAGCCCCAATCCGCAAGGAATGGGATGATTAATTAGCCAGTCTTCATGAATTGCATACCTTTTGAGCAATGCTGTGACTTGGTAGCTGGTGACCCTTTTCCCATCACAATGTACAAATAATTTTCCTGTCCTGTCCTATGCTCGCGGCAAAGCCCACTAGAGCCTGTACTGGGCATATTGAACCTCTACCTGCCCTTCAGTGTCACTATGCAACCTTGTCCTCTTTGATCCATTTTTGACCTCTCTGATCTTGATCCGTATTCTTTATCTAGTTATCTAGGTGTAAATCTCAGGTGATTGAAAGGACTTGATAGCTGTGAGGTTTAAATTACTTGTACAAAGATCTAGTAAGTAGGGGAGTGACTTTGCTAGAAGGAAGCTACATTTAAATACTGCTCAGAAAGATTCTGCTAATAGCTTGGCAGAAGACACCAGGAGAAAGGACTGCTGTTGACTGGACTTCTACTTGAACTATATTGCCCTCCTTCCCTCCTCTCCACCCTCCCACCCAAAGCTAGTTCTACTTTTATAGGCACAGGATTTGACTGACAATAGGAACTTCCCATTTGGGAGCAGGAAGTGAGTGATCACAGAGCCACCAAAGACCCACCATTCTAGAAGGGCAAGAGTAGCTCTCCGCCGCTTAGCTGCTGGAGGTCTGCCTGTAAGTAAGGGTCTACTGAGAAATACAGGATATTCTTGTCTCAGAACAGGACAATCAGGAGCTTAAGGGCACATAGGGAGAAAGTAAGGAGAGAGAGAGAAAACAGAGGAAAGAGTAAGGATTGCAAACAGTTAAGGGGCCAGAAATAAGACATGATGGGAGATGTGCAGTGTAGTGGCTGTGGAGCAGCAGTCTCCGGGAGACATTCTGGAGGATGCGGTGTTGTCCTTCTGCAGGCACCTCTCTGGACTGAGGGAGGAGGTTGCTCATCTCCAGGCTGAGTTGGCCAGGATTTGTGGGACCTCTTCCATCCAGGGACCACCAGTGCCACTGCCGCTGCCTCATAGGTTGCCAAGAAAGAGGAGTGGCTGGACCACAGGTGGCTCAGGAGGGTGAGGGGATGAACAGATGCACATCCCTTCAGTTGTACTCTCCACAATTCCTATGCCATTCTGGGCAAAGTGTGGTTCCTCATGGAGGTACCCAGAGTGGAGACCAAGGAGGATGCTGGGAACCTCCACAAAGGAGACCCACAGAAGGGTGGCAGGGGACCCTGCAGGGAAGGAAACAACTTTTGGTGGGGACTCCATTGTTAGGAAGGTAGAACTGGGGAGGAAAGGAGAGGGAGGCTAGGTGCCTGCCTGGTGCCATGGCTTGAGGGACAGGGAGCAAATCCTCAGGATTGCCTGAGCAGCTGCACAGGAGAGGGAGCTGGATGTCATTGCCACCTAGGGACAAATGACCTGGCTAAGAAAGGGATTAGAGAAGTGCAGGAAGAGTTTGTGGAATTGGGAGGCCTTAGACAAGTAGCATGCATGGTAACCTTCTCGGAGGTGCTGCCCATCTATGGCGTGAGGAGGGTTAGGTGTTCTGCACCATGGTATTCAATCAATGGTTAGAAACCGTGTGGAGCTCAGGATTTGGCTTCATTGGGGACTGGGGTCCACCTGGAGTGATGCAAGACTGGCATGATGGGCTGCAGCTGTCAGAAGGGGAACTAGGACCCTAGGTGATAGGTTTAAATGCTTCATTGCAAGCATTTAAACCATCCAAGGGGGAGGCAATGGAAAGGAGCAGAGAAACTTAGCCCCCAAAAAAAATCACAGTAGTAAGTGCGGTAAACACCACATAAGAGGTGTCAATAGGGAGAAGGGCAGGGTAAATGGAGAAAGTGACAAAGGCAATGAGGACAGGATGGGGGAAAAGGAGTAAGGCCATCAAGAAATGGAGGGTAAATAGTACCAATGCCTCGTGGTCTGGGCAACAAGCTCCCTGAACTGGTGGCTCTGATGGAAGAGGGATGCCTGGATATCATAGCAGTCACAGAAACACGGTACACAGAGAACCATGACTGGGGTGTTAACATACCAGGGTACATTACCTACAGGAGAGACAGGCAGGGAGAAGAGGGGAGGAGAAGTAGCTCTCATGTAAAGGAAGGATAAAAGCAACTGAACAAAAGAGTAAACAGGAAGGAGATGAGGCACTGTGGGTCACCTTAGAGACTGGAAAGGGCACCACAATCCGCACAGAGGTTAGGTACAGACCTCATGTCAGGGAGGGAATGGACAAAGATATGATAGAAGGCATTCTTAGAATGGCAGAGAAAGGAGATACTGTTGATGGGAGACATGAATATGTCAGATGTTAACTGGAGCACATTTGCTGCAGCCACATCCAAGAGCAGGCCATTCTTGATGCCCTACAGGTGGCAGGTCTCAGACAGCTAGTTTCGGAACCCACTCATGAGGGTGCAGTCTTAGACCTCAGATTTCAAACGGGCAGTGAGAGGATCTCAGATCTAGAAGTGGGTTGCCATCTGGGAACAAGTAACCATCAAACAGTGTGGTTCACGCGAACTCAGGTACAGAGTCGCTTTCATACAAAAGCGAGGGTACTGGGTCTTCAGGGAGGGGCTGACTTTGGCAAGATGGGAGAGTGCCTTAGAAAAGCACTAGCAACAGACTAGAAGGAGGTGGAACAACAATGGGGAATCATCAAACTGCCATCACAGAGGCAACAAGCCTTTGTGTGAAGCAAATAAACAAATCAAAATGAAAGAAAAAGCCACTATGGTTCTCAAAAGAGGTGGCAGTGAAAGTCAGGAAGAAAAGATAGCATTCCGAAGTATAAGGAACACAGAAGGAGCAGGACAGAGCTGTACCAGTTAAGGCAGAAGGAAGCAGGGAGGGAATCGAATAGCAAAGGCCCAAACTGAGGAAAAGATAGCCAACTTGGTTAAGAAGGGGATAAAATCTTTTATAGGTACATCAGCGAGCGAGAAAGACAGAGGAGGGATAGTGAGGCTGAATAGAATGAACGGTGGGTGGGCAGAGGGGACAGTGAAAAGCAGGATACTGAATGAATATTTCTGCTTAGTATTCATAAAGAGGAGGGAAGTGCCTCATCCAATTAACAGAAGCACTTTGATAGAGGGGTCGATCCCAGTCCTTTCACAGAAGAAAGGGTTCTGCAAGAACTCCCTAAAACTGAAGGTGGACAAGCAATGGGGCCTGATGGAATTCACCCTGAATTCTAAAAGAATTAAGGGTAACTAGTGAAACCACTGGCTACTCTTTTTAATAAATCATGAGAGGATGGTGTGGTACCCGAGGACTGGAGGAAGCGATGTTATTCCCTCTCAAAAGTGGGTCCAAGACAGAGGCAGGAAACTACAGATCTGTAATTTGACCTCTGTGGTAGGGAAAGTGATGGAGTCACTTGAAGGAAAGAACAGTTGAGTACCTAGAAGCTAGTGGGGGCAGAGGACCCAAGGCAGCATGGGTTCACTGCGGAAGGTCATGTCAGACAAATCAATAGATTTCTTGACTGGGTGACCAAAGTAGCAGACCAGGAAGGGCTGTGGACATGGCCTACCTAGACTTTAGCAAGGCATTTGACACAGTCCCACACTAAAGATTAATAGTCAAATTAACCAGCCTGGGAATGGGTCCCAGGATGGTAGCCTTGGTAAAACATTGGCTGGGCAACAGGACACAGAAGGTAATTGTAAATGGAGTCCAGTCTGAAGAAAGAGGGGTTACTAGTGGGCACGCAGGGTTCAGTTTGGGTCCAGTCCTTTTAATGTCTTCATAAGTGACATTGCAGAGGACTGGAAGGAAAAGGATGCCTCTTGCAGATGACACAAAGATCTGCAACAGGGTTGATACACAAGGAGGCGTGGAAAGGATGAGAAGGACTTGGCAAGGTTGGGAGAATGGTCAGAAGTATGGCAGCTAGGATTCAATGCAAAGAAGAGCAAAATAATGCTACTTGGGAAACAAGAACCCAGGGAAGAATACACAATGGGGAGGAGGTAGTAACAACAACAAAAGGAAGGGACCTGGGGTAATCATATCAGATGACCTTAAGGTACACAAGCAATGTGAGAAGGCAGTAGGGAGGGCTGGGGTATACTGGGATGCATAGGGGAGAGTCAGGCCAGCAGAAAACAGGAATTGTTATCCTCTGTACTGACAGTTGGTGAGACCCCATCTGGAGTACTGTGTCCAGTTCTGGAGACCCCATCTCCACAAGGACATAGACAGGATAGAGGCAGTCTAGAGGAGGGCAACTAAAATGGTGCAGGGTCTGCAAGAGAAGTCTGATGAGGAGAGACTAAATGAGCTTAATATGTATACCCTTGAGAAAAGAAGGAGAGGGGACATGATAAACCTTTAAGTACCTCAGTGGAATCAACAAAGTCCAAGAGGGTAGCATCTTTCAGAAAAAGCGATGTGCAAGAACAAGGGGCACAATTTAAAGATGGGGGAGGTTCAGGGCAATGAGGAAGTATTATTTCACAGAGAGGGTAGTGGATGCATGGAACAGGCTTCCCGAGGAGGTTGTGGGGTCTAAAACTGTGGGAGAATTCAAGAATGCATGGGACAAACATAAGTGCAATTCTTGTGGGGAGTAGGAAGAAATAGGCTGTTGGTTAACTAGGATCTGTGGCCTATCCTGTAGGTAGGAAAATGAGAGACTAGATGGGCCAGCTGTCCTAACTGCCATCAAAGTCTATGTTTCTGTTTCACCCCAGCTTATATCTTCCCATTCTAACCCCTTCCTTGTCTTCTCTCCCATGGTCTACCACCTCACTCACCTCATGGCCCCTGCAAACATTACTGCATAAATTAGGTGAGATAGCTAGGCTCCTGCCTTTGATTCGTATATTGCCGGAGCATGTCCTTTAGCTTTACTAGCCATTGCTCCCCTATTGGCCTTCTATAACTTCCTGGCCCATGTTTCAACCTGCCCCGTCCCTGCATCATTTTCCTGATGAACAATGATTTTGTCAGGTCCTTCCACCCTTTTAGGCTGCAGATAACACTAATCCCTGCCTAGTAGTCTCCTATTGTGGTGTGGTGGTCCTTTTGCTACTGCTCCACAGTGAACATTCCCAACTGTTCCTCTGTGAGTGGCTCCACTTACCTCCATCTGGTACTCAGCCCTGAATGCTTGAAACACCCGTCAGGCCCCATCATAGGCCCTCGAAGTCTGAGGTGCCCATGAGCTGCGTAAACAACAGTTCTGTTCTTCTGCCAACATCCCTGATGTTCTGGTATGGGTGTTTTTGTTCCTCCGCTGTGGTGCCAGCCTCCTAAAACGTCCAGTTGCAGTAGACGGAAAGGCTGTCAGCCAAGGTATTGTGTACTCTTCTATGTGTTTTGCTCTGAATGACATGTTCAGCTGCAGCCTTCAACACTAAACGTCATAATACTTGCATGACTGTTTCTGGACCTAGCTACCCTGTTGTTTAGGACCTCCACCACTGCTCTATTGTCACACCAAATGTCACTTTATGATCCTGTAATTCCTTCCCCCAGACTAGGTACATGCCCATATGGGCATGAACTCCAACAATGTTATATTCTTATTTTTCTGTCCTTACCCAGCTATCAGGCCACGGTTCTGCAAACCACCTGCCCCTCAGGCACCCCACGCCTAAACCTCCCCGGCTGCCTCGTGTAGAGATCGAGGTCTGTGTTGTACACCCACCTCTTGCCAGAACAAACAGCCCTATATTCCCTAAGAATTCCTCCCATATTTCAAAATCTTCCTGACACCTTTGTCAGGTCCACCTAGTGATGTGGTTGGTGACCCCTGCTGTAGCCCTAGATAACCTCTTCGTGAATCCCTCCTGGTCCAATGGCCCTGCAGGCGAAGTTCAGGTGCCCCAGTACTTGTTGTACTTGTTTTAGTTGTATTCTTCTCCTACTGGTGTGTACTTGAATTAATCCTTCAGTTTTCTCACTTTGTTGTCTGGCAGCCTGAATATTTCTTTGGGGCATCTCTCTCAATCCCCAGGAACTCCATCACCTGTTGGGCCCTTTCTGTTTTTCTGGTGCCAGTGGCACCCTAGCTCCCTGCATAATTCCTGAAACTTGCCCAGCATCTCTGTGTCTCTCTTCTCCTCCCAATGAAAAGAAAGTCATCTAGATAATGAATGACCGCCTATAACCAGTCCTTTCCTGAAATATCCATTGCAAGCATGTGCTGAATGCTTGAATGTCGCGACAGGCTATGGAAAATCCCATTGGTATGGATTTGTCTGAATAATACTGCCCCAATCTTAAAAACCAATAGATCCCAGTCTTCTCTCCTAACTGGCAGCAGTCTGAAAGCAGATTCAATATCCGTCTTTGCCATCCCATGCATCCTCAGTAGCCTGGATTATCCAGACTGCATCCTCTAGTGTTGCATATGTCACTTTACTGTGTTCCTCCCTAATGAAATCATTCACGAATCCCCTTCTGGATAAGACAGGTGGTGAATCACCTGTTACTCTCCTCTTGCTTCTTGGGTACCAAACCCAATGGTGAATTCTGCATGTCTCACGGGGGGTCATTGGCCCTCTACCTCCCCTGCTACCTTTCTTTCTCTATCTTCTGTCTCAACATTTCTTCCTTTCTTTAACCGGCCCCAGGTTGCCCGCCTTTTCTCGCTTGTCTGGGCCCCCACACTGCAGTGAAAACCCAGTGCTAAAACCTTTATAATCATATCCCGCACTCTTTGTTCATATATCTGTCCAAACAGGCTGTCCATGCCTAAATTGATGGGGGTTCTAGCTACCAAACTGCTCCTAGTCGCCCCCATTACTGCTCTCCAGCCCTCCCTCCCACCTCTGCGTAAGGTTCTTCTGATCAGTGATTCTGACCTCACAGTGTGTTCCTCTGCCCTCCTTCCCCTATTCCATGTCTTCCTTTAAACCCCTGTCCTCTCGAAAGAACTGTTGACCTGACCCTTGCCTCCCATGTCCCTGTGCCCTTGGGCCCATGTCGTCCTGCATCTGCTTGGAGGTGCCCTCCACCGCATTTTGAACAAGCATGCTTAAAACATTGAGGCCACGAGCAAAGGCCCTGTTGTAAGCCCAACAACATCTCTGGGGCGTTCCCTTCTCCCCATTCTTCGTGGTGTGACTGATTCAGACGTAGTCTGTCCTTAAGTCTACCTGCTTGCGTGTCCCATCTCACATCCCGAATGCTGTCATTCTCTGTCGAAAAATTCATCATAGTATAACCACCCCACCCTTTTGCTTTTGCCCTCCTTATTATCAAGGAATATGTGATGAGCGGATGCCCAGCTCTGGCCTTTTCTCCAAGACGATGGCTGAGAAAGTGGCAAACCTATGAACCACCTGTCCCAGGTCTTCCTTCGTGAACTTGTCCTCCCTTTTTCCCTAAAAGCACTATTGCCACTGCCATTTCACTCTTACCTATATTCTCAGCCTCTTCATACTTTGCTGCTATTCCTGCTCACAAAAGCTAATATATCCACATACTCCCCTTTCCATATTTTTTTTTTCGTGACCAGTAGAACATGCTCTCCTATCCTCATACCGGGCACACCCTATCTCCCTTGTACCTTTCCTTCTTTCTCTGCACTCCCTTCATTTCTTTCCAGCGCTCTTTTCTCCGTCCTAATCTCTGCCAGAGCCGATTCCACCTGCCCTAACCCTCCTGTCCCCAGCGCTACACAATTTGACCTATGTATTCTTTTATACTGTCCCCCACTGCGCTGGGTGCATTACCTGTAACCTTGTCTGGGCCAGTTGCCTGGCTGCCTTCCAATTGTCCCCTTTTTCTCCCTGTGGTTGAGGAGGTGGTGAACTACTATGGTTTGTGGAGGAACAGTACATTCTGGGGATCTGGCCCGGGTTCAAAAGGAGATCCCACCTGATCGGGGAGGTACTGGTGCCACTGTGTCTATAGGCTGCAGAGGTTACTGGATCAGCCACCTTGGCGGGTCCCACTGCCAGCGGTGGTACCCTAGTGGGGCTGCGTGGCCCTTCAGCTGGTCTGTTTCCTCTGCCCCCTTTTTCTAGGCCCACTTTCCTTTTCTCCCCGGGTCTCCTGGTTCCTCCCTCCACAAGTTCCCACATTCAGTTGGTCTTTTCTGCCAATCTGATTATAGCCCTGTAGGCATCCTCCTTGATGGCTTTGCTTTTGGTGCCATGTCCTTCTTCTTTCTCTGTGAAGACAACTACGGGAAGAGAACAAGATTTATTATATACCTATATTACTATATATACTGATGTTGTTTTCCTTTCCTTTTTTTGTCCTTTCTGCCATGTGCCAGCGTGACTGCTCTGTGTTTTTCCTTTCGTGCTTACGTGCCTCCCTTTACCGGTATTCTTGCACTACCAAGGTTGTTGCTTTTTTTTTTTTGAGGCTTTCCTTCCACTGGGCACCCATCGACAAGATGCCTATTCTCTGCTGCTTGTCACCCCAACCTCCACTGGGCCTGTTTAGCGTTCCCTTGACCCCTTTTGTATATCAAACCCTTTTTTTTGTCGTCCCTTTTAGTTTCCATATCCGTATGCTCCCTTGCATCCCCATGCTTCTCCATTGCTATCTCATGGGACCACTACCATCTGTTGCTGCCTCCCTAAAGAAATACCTACTTCCTGGGTGATGCCAGGTTATGATTAACCTCTTTATCTGGGGGTTTGCCTCCTTAAACAGCCAACTGGAGGCAGCCACGAGGGCCCTTGGGGTGGGGAGTGTCTGCCTCCCTCCACGACCTAGCTGGCATGCATGGCCTTGCACCCCCTTGTCCCTTGTTAGCCAGCCTCCCTGTACAGCCCACCCTCCTCCTTCCTTTTTTCCTCTCCTATCCCCTGCTCCTTTTCTCTCCCTTCCCCTGTCTTCATGACCATTGCATGAGTGTGTGACGTCATGCCACCGTCACTATAGCATGCTTCCCTCCTCCGATTACAGGGCCTCTCTCTGCTGGCCTTTACTACGCTGCTCCTCCTGGCTTCACTTGCTGTCTCTGAAAAACCACCAAAACCTTGTGCCTATGCATCCAGAACTCCACCTTCATTACCCCAACCTGCCTCGATGCCATGGCTAAATAGCCCCCGCCTACCCCCCAGAATCTGCTTGCCTCACGGCTCACCCCATGACATGTGCTGTTAGGCCACATGGCTGCCTGCATCAGCCCCACTCCAGCCTCTTCTTTGGGCCTCCTCACATCCTATTCCTTTCTCCAGGCAAACCAGACAGCACCAGCCCAATATCAGGCTTTTCCACTTCAGCCTATCATCCTGCTTATTCCCTTGCTGCGCCCTTGTTCTCTTCTTGTCTGTCCAGCATCCTGACTTGCCTGCTGTCCCCAGACCATGCTCTGCAGCCACTTTTCACGCTTAGGCCACCACCGCCAAACACCACCGCAA
Source organism: Neoceratodus forsteri (assembly GCA_016271365.2). Classification (NCBI taxonomy): domain Eukaryota; kingdom Metazoa; phylum Chordata; order Ceratodontiformes; family Ceratodontidae; genus Neoceratodus; species Neoceratodus forsteri. The sequence continues at coordinate 555,073,101 of CM057452.1, read as the reverse complement.
AGTGCTCCCCTTCTAGCCATGTGCCCAATGCTCCACCCAGCTTCAATCACTCACTTTCCCCGCGACCCTGCCCTTCCGTCGACTTCCTCACTAGGCCAACACCAGCCAAACACCACTGCTTGCTGCCTCACCCTTCCAGCCATGTGCCACAATGTTCGCTCAGTTTAATCGCTCGCTTCCCGAGATCCTGCCCTACCCTCATTTTCCTCGCTAGGCCAACGCAGCCAAACATCACTGCATGCTGCTCATTCCTTTTGGTCATCTGGACCAATTCCTCAGCTACATTCAGGCACAGCTCTTCACAACCAGCTACCTCTAGCACTTCAGTTCTGTCCTATATCATACCTAACTATCATAAATGACCACAAAACACATCTTTTTAATTCTACTAGGATTGCATCCTGTCCTTCTACTGTAAACAGCCTCTCTCCTACCACTGCTATACAGACTTTTCATTATTAAGCCAAGTAACCCCTAGCATTTTTAAAACATATCCAACCTTGTTCATTTTTTTTTGTTTACCTGTTTATCCTTTTGCACAAACCTCCACCAACAATATGCCAATCCGACGTGCTGTAGTTCCAGTAAAATCAAAACTCCAGCAAAAGTGTCTGAGGCCCCTTGTGCTGTCACTTATGTACCGCCATTCGCCCTCCTTTCCTGCTACCTGCCCATTGTTCTGACCCTTAGCCCTCCTGAGCACAACCATCCTATGAAGGAGGACAGGGTGCACCAGGACAACCTGGTCTGCCCTTAAAGGGCAAACTCCATTCTGCCAAATTCTCCACTGGTTTGGCTAACAATATATACCCCATTATTGCATGGTGTGGATGACCTTAGTCAGGAAGAAAGGTACACTGTACACAACATGCACGATATTGCTAAGGCATTCACTGATTCAAGAGATAAGATTAACGACTCATACAACAAAACAACAAAGAAGCAGATAAACAATACATTGCTAGAGAAATCCTTTGCTCTGCCTATGGCTCATACATCATCACTACCGACAACAATCTCTTCTGTGATCTAGAATCTGGAAGGATCCCTGATATCATACATGACAGACACATTTCCAAATGGTATTGTCCATGATGTAAAATGCCTGGCTGTATTGTTATGTGTATGCAACAAGCTTTAACCTTCCTCTCTCCACAGCCAGGAATTTGGGGTTGTGACCAGACACCCTAATACTGGTCCTTGTTCTGCTACTAAGAAAAGTTCTATAACAGATACCATGTTTGTTTCCTTTACTGTCTCTTTACTATGTTTTGGTCCCACTACAGCTTTGTTCAACAAGCTTGTGCTGGTCCACTCAATTGGGGATTTGGACAAAGACATCTACAGAGAACGCCTGGATCTACCGCTTACTGGTTTTCCATCCTTTCCTGGATGCCTGGGTGGCTCCGCACATGGACTGCTGTGTGAAGAAGCAATACATTTACTTGTGCCGATGTGATGTATTTGATGTTATTCAACCTGTTTGTGGTTATTCTCCAGATAGCATTGCTTGGACTTTCACCATGGATGATGACATCACCAAGAATGTCACTGATTCCTTGATTCAACTTTGGCTCCGGATGAGCTCTACCAAACATATCTTGAGGAGGTTCATCGCCTGTCAACACAGATTTTGAAGACGGCCTACACCTGCCCTGTCCAGTTGCAAAAGTGGAAACTCCCTACTGTTTGCTCTCAGTATAATTCTGATGGGGAGTACTGTGTGGTAACGATCTTTAAAAGCTATACTTATGGATCTGTGACATGTGTTATTGAATATCCCAATTTCTGTTTTGTCCCCCACCAGAAGACTGCCATTGGACATTCGCCATAACCTTTCGTCCCCTGCTAGATGCAGACATCATTGATGGTAATCCTGATTATCTGTTCACACTGTCTGAATACTTACCATATTTTAATGCACACGTAACCCACGGACACTTACAATAAAATCACTTTTAGACAGAAAAGACACACCTCATCCACATCAGCAATAACATGACCAAGGCCAATGAAGCTATCCTCTCATTGATTAATGATGGTGACATGAATAATGCATTGACTAATACCTGGTTAGAGATTACTTTTAAAGGTTTTGTTATTATACAAGCATTTTTAATCTTCATTTTGATTATTATGCTTTGCTGCCTATGGCACACACTGCACCAACACTGTGAGCAGCTTGAGTTCCTTTACAAAGCTTGCACATCAGGTTTGTAAATGACCACTGCTCTCTGGCCTTTCCTTAGATCTGCCCATGTTGCCCTTGGAGACAACAGGGGGAATGTTACATGAGGTCCCTGCACCCTAATTGGTACCCTCAGAGGTACACCATAGACAGCTAGCACTTAGGTATATGTTATACTAACATATAGGCTAAGGACATCTACCGACATAAGAGTAGATGTCAGGATATAAATGCATATTGTTGTAATACACTTTTCTTGCTAATACATATATTCTTCTATGTATTTTTCTGTATTTCTACTTGTAATATGCCAAGGCACCTGTGTCCTTGGAGTAATTATGATCTGTAAGTCGGCATTGCCACCTTTTTGGTGATTTTTACTACCACACTGTGTTATGTAAGACTCTGTATAAGAACTCTTTTGTTCATAAACTGATGACTATACAAAATTGTATAATGTTATCTTGGACCATGGAGCCACCTCTAATTTAGCCAATAGGGCTCATCTCTGTAACTAGAAATGTTTCTATCTTACAGTAACCATAGTAATTATCATAAGTATATAATGTAATACACTGGTCTTGTACCTCAGAGATTCCAGGAGACACAGAGAAACCTTTGAGGTATAGGGAACGCTTAGCACTGGCTCCCAGTTCTATTGGTAAGAACTGCTTAGGGCAACTGTGATTTTATCCTTTTGGTAGTATTAAACTTGTTTATTACTCTTATGCAATGTGTCTGTGATTACTTGTATTCCCAATATTGCCAAGAACCTTAAAGTGAGGTTTAGATCTCCTGACAGACCATTACCGTGAATGTCGCCATAATGGTCTTTTTTCCTGTTTTGCCATCAGGGTGTTAAAGGGTGCACCAGATGTCTTTGTTTTGGAGGCAGCTTCCTACATGTTTCATCAGCACTATGGAAGACTGAGGAACACCCATTCATGAGTAATTGTTTATATATATATATATATATATATATATATATATACAGTTTATATATATATATATAAAATTCTGTTAAGAACAACAGCAATTTGTGTGTGTTTGGCTTGTATTTAATCACCCCTGGTGTAAATATGTGACTTGGCTTTGCCTTGTGCCACATCATATCCTCAGGTGTTAATTAATCGACTCTTAATCTAAGTAAGCAGTAACCCATGTCAGGCTGTGTTGCTAATGGGGATTAATGAACACCCTGGTGTGTTATGATGCTCAATAATGCTCAATAATGCAGGCCAGTGCCCTCCACAGCACATGGTGAGTTCAATAGTCCCTTTTAACTGTACACCCTGTCGCGGTTATTACACTTATAACACGGGGTGTTTAAACAACATAAAAATATTAAGAAACATGTTTTAAGCTGTTTAAATAGCCCAAAAGTGCTGTATCCATCCACCTTGTAAAATGGTCCATACCAAATAATGCATCCTGGGTTGCTCTACGTGCTAAGAGAGGGTGTTGGAGTGCAGCATGATGGGGACTGCACAGATATATCTGTAGATGACAACAAAGCCAAGACAACTGCAAATGGCAACACATGCACAGCTGATGTCAGGATACTGCAGCAGCTGAGAGATACACAGAGTGAGACAGAGATGCGATTTCATTATGCTGTCTTTCTCTGTCTTGCTCACTGCTGAGTTTCTGTGTTGCCCTCTGCCTCTCTAGTTCGACCTGTCTTTGGAGCACTGTAAGGTGACACATACTAGTGGGACAAATACATCCACAACTCACTTGCGATCCATCTCGCCTTGCACTGCCAGAAGCAGCATGAACAATGCCTGCTGTCTGACTCCCTCCCTGCCCTCTTATAATCAGAGAGACAAAACACAGAGAGACTCACCGATGGTATGGACTCGGAACACTTGCTGTCCACAATTGAACTTCAGGGAAGTCAGAGCGCAGCCTGCTGTCACTCGCTCTTTGTTATAAAATGGGCATTAAAGAAATGTCAAATGCTGACGTGCCATTGCTCAGAACATGTCAGCTGACCATTCATTAATGCCCTGGTAGATGAACAGCTGGCATGAGGATCTTTTTCAGCTGACACATAAAGCCAAATGTCAAAATATAAAATCAATCGTTTTCACATTCTCCTGCTTTAACCACTGCCATTGACAACAGCAGGTGAAGCAAGAGAACGTGAAAAGATGGAGCAAGCGCAAGAAATTTGCACAGAATTTAACATTTTGAGGGTCTGATGCCAGATGTTTAAAATACTTATAACCAACAGTTCCAGTGTAAACTCTCTAGCATAATGAGAAATATGACTGCCATGTTTTTTTTTTCAAAACCCTCCCACACGACTGGCAACCAATGAGAGCCAGAGCTAGATGAAAACACTTTTTAAAGAGATCTACTTTTTAAGGCGGATGGGCAAAGTGCACAAAAATACAATTTTGAACAATTTTAAAATGTTTTGATTAGATTAAACACTTGCAAATGTATCATTTATAAATGCAATAACCACTCCAGTCCATGGGTGTATTGGGGCATTAATGCACTTCCCAGCTCATTGAAGTCACTTGGGCAATCCTCATGCCTCACAATGCACCCAGGGCATGCATTAATGCCCTGATGTACCCATGGTCTGTTGTGGGTTATAGCATACTTAGAGAACACTAGGTGGCACTGATACATGGACCCATGGGACACAGTTGCTATCCATCTCTCTCTTCTCTGTCACTGTGCTGCATGATCTCTCTCTCTCCCATCTGCAATAGACCGTGAAGGTACCTATACATACCTGAAAGGAATGCTATATTTTAAAATGGACACTGGACAGTCACAGTAGGTACCGCAGTAATCCACAGAGAGACTATACCTTGTAAGTCATATACAAGCATACAAACATATAAAAATACATTGAAGCCAGCAGAAGAAGGCCATTTGGTCTATCTAATCTGACCATATTGCAGTGTCCGTAGCTTGATCTATTGTCCCTGGCCCCCAGTCTTCCTTCCTCCTCCATGATCCTTACCTTCCCCTATGCCTATCCCAGCCTCTGTTGAAACTGCCCACTGTCTTCAATGAGATCACCTCTTCCGCAGTGCATTCCAAGTTTCCACCACCCTATATGAGAAGAAGTGCTTCCTGACCTCCCTCCAAACCTCCCCCAGCTTAAGACTGTGTTCCTTCATGTAATGCTTGCCACCAGCTTAAAGAGACTATCTTTATCCATCTTATTTATGCCTTTCAAGTACTTGAAGGTCCCAATCATGTCCACACTCTCTACTGTCCTCCAAAGAGTACATGTTCAGTACCATCAACTCACCTCGTATGCTTTTACCCTGCTGTCCCACTATCATCTTTGTAGCCCTCCTTTGGACCTTATCCAGCAGGTTAATGCCATTTTCATGGTATAGGCACCTGTAATGAACTATACACTCTACATGTGGCCTTATTATTGGACTTTACAAGGGCAGTATAGCCTCCTTTTTCCTACTAATGATCCCTATAGCTATGCATCCCAGCATCTTGCTTGCCCTTGCTGCTGCTTTCTTGCACTGCATGGAGTGCTGCAGAGCACTAGTTATTATCACTCCCAGGTCCTTCTCCTCCTCTTATGTAGATACCTGAACTCCACCCAGGTAGTACTCCGTACTGGATTCTTTGCTTCAATGTGCATAACTTTATATTTCTTGGCATTGAAACCAAGCTGTCAAATCCTGGACCACCACCCCTGCTGTTCAAGATCATCCTGTAAGTCCTGTATCCCTTCAGCTGTGTCCACTCTCCAGCAGAGCTTGGTGTTATCTGTGAATATGTACATTTTGCCCTTAATGCCATCCACAATGTCACAGACGGAGACATTGAACACCACCGCCCCAGCACCGAGCCCTGCAGGACCCCACTGGCTACCTCTCTGGTGCCAGACAACTGGTCCTCCTCACAACCACCTCTGGGTTCTGACCTCAGACATTTTACACTCATCCGCCATGTTATCCACAACCCCGAGATCCACCAACTTCATAATCTATCTTGTGTGGCACAGAATCAAAGGCTTTGCTGAAGTTAAGATAGAGGATGTCTACCACTTGGCCTCTGTCTACTGTCTCAGTGACACAGTCAAAGAAGTCAGCATCATTCTGCTTGACATGATCAACCACCCCCACCCCACCACCATGAATCCATGCTGCCTCGCATCTTTGAGGACATGATCCTCTACATATTCCATCATCCTTTCCTTCTGTATGGTCTTCATCAGCTTTCCCACAGTAGAGGTCAGGTTGACTGTTTTATAATTCACGGTCATCATTTTTGACCGCTGTTGTGGCAGGTACCACATGTGCTGTTCTCCAGTCCTGCATTACCTCACCTGGCTCTGGTGAACTATTAAATATTTCTGCCAGTGGCCCTGCCAGCCCTCAGCTAGGTCCTTTAGTAACCTTGGATGTAATCTGCCGGTCCTGGTGATTTGTCCATCTTCAATTCCAGGAACCCATCCTCACTCAGTCCTTTCTAACACTACATCTGCATTCCTCCACCCTATATAAAATATATTTTCCCATTTACACTGCCTTTGATTGCACAGTACTCAGCACTGTCAGGATTATGGGAGAGAGAGACACGTCTTCTTTCTTGTCAATTTCAGTGAGACTTGCACTCTTCCGCTACACACGATTTAAACTGTGATGATCTTTGTGACATTAATGACATAAAACACACTGTTGTCACTTTTTGCATCGTTAATATACATTGATGCAGAACAGGTACTTGCAGGTCTCATGGAGCAGCACCCACTGTGCTATTATATATTTCAGCAATATGTTGCATTGTGATGGATTGGTAATGCAGGTGAGTCTTTCCATTGGGGGGCGAACACAGTACCTGTATGTGACTTGCCACAGTGCACTACATACTGTAGCCAATTATCAACTGAACACGTGATACCAGTCAGTAGAGTTCTGTGGTGCTGTGCAGGGTATATGTCTGTACCCACCCTCCACACAGATGTCCATTCCCACCACAGTTAACATGTTGCAAATATGTTTCCTTTGCAGTTTTGTCCATACCCACCCACATGAGCGCACCGTGAAGAGAGAGTTGACATGAGGAACTGTTGACAGCAAATTATGCTTGTTCTGAGCAATTGCACGTGTTTGTGTGTGGGGAGTAATGCTCTGTCAACTCACAGTACACAGGGATGAAGGGATGTTACAGTGCCTGTGACTCCCACAGCCATGCTCTGCCATTTATCTTGCTCAGGGCATGCATTGTCAGTGACAGCTGTGCATGGAGCTCCAGACTCACAGATGTTGTCCAGGGGGGCATGGCCTTGTTCTCTCTATAGTGCAGTACAAAACAACTTGCAGTCACAGCCACTCATCTTGTATCCATTGTAGTGCATCAAATCTGTCACATAATGTCTGCTATGCACTTGCTTTCTGTGCCCCCAGACTGCACCCCTGACTCCCTCAGCCATGCAATCTCCTGCCCACCTTTTCCATTATGCCTCACAATGCCCTGCTTAGTTGAGTAATCCTTAATAGCACCATACTCTGTTAAAGTCTCTGTGGCTGTATTTTAACCTGTGTATCCTGTATCCTAAACTTGTAATTTTGGTGAGTCAGTGCCACTACACCATTCCTCTCTCCTGTGCTACATTGTACAGAAAATTAGGAGATGCAAATTAATTCCTGATTCAAATCAAACCTAAGTATTTTGTAGTAGATGCTTGAGCTATGTGATAAGCATGCACCAAAACAAAAGCAAGTAACAGAAAGGCCAGGAAGCCCTGGATAAATGACAATTTATTAAAAGTATTAAGATCAAGAATAGATTGTGGAAATTTACTAAAAATTAAAAACAAGTAGTGATTGGGACATTTATAAAAATAAAAGGAATAATTGTAAACAACAGATAAGGAGGGCTGGATTGAATTATTATAGAATGAAAATAGACAGGAATAATGATCCAAAAGATTCTGGCAAACAGTTAACACATTAATAGTCCAGGCAATAAAATAAACAAAACATTAATCAATTGATTCATGAGGGAAGGCAGTAAAGGAACCCAAGGCAGTAGCAAATTTGTTAAATAAATTATTTGTAAACATTCCAGGCTTAGATGTAAGAGTTCCACTAAATAGGACCCAGGATGAACTAGAGTTTAATGGGCTATAACCACCTTTTGATTTAGAATATTAAACATAAAGGAGGTAAAAACATGTTTAAAACATATTAAAATTCATAAATCTCCTGGTATAGATGGGCTGGAAGGAAGGTTTTACAAATGGCTGCTGATCATGTAGCACCAATAGTAGTATTCATGTTTAATTGTAGTTTAAGTTTGGGTTTTTCCTACCATATGGAACAGAGTAAAACTATTCCAATATATAAGGGGGACCAAGTGCTCCAGGCAGCTATTGGCCAATAGCCTTGCTTTCAATACTATCTAAATGCCTGGAGAAGTTAGTACACGCACAAATAATAGACTACTTAGAAACAAAAGTACTTACGCCATAACAGGCAGGCTTTAGAAGAGGACTTTCCACAAATTCAGCTTTGATCAAATTTAATGAGCTTATGGCAACTTCCTTGGTTGCAGGAAAGGAGAATGCAGTTTTATTCGCAGACTTGTCAAAAGCCTTCGACCTGATGGACCACCCCGCTGCTGAGGAACTCTGAGTTATAGGCATTACTGAAGGACCATGGATCAAATCATACTTAACAGGAAGATCTCAAAGAGTATGTGTGTCCCAGACTTTGTCAACAGTTAAACCAGTAGAAAGAGGAGTACCTCAAGGATCTGTACTAGGCCCTGTTATTCTTAGTATTCTGCAATGACCTTCCCAGACAGTTCAAACATCTAATATCCAGCTGTATGCCAATGATACGGCTCTTGTTGCAACTGGGGTGGACTTTGCAGACCTGAGAGTTAACTTGCAGAGGGACTTCAGTGGCATAGTTGAGTGGTAACACAGGTCGGACTGGCAATGAAATAAAGAAGACAAAAGTCCTTTATTTTGGAAATAGACACAAATCAAATTTGGGTATAACATCCTTTTCAAATGTTCTAATAGATCAGGTAACTGAATATCGATAGCTGGGTGTAATATTTGATGCAGAGTTAAATTTCAAGAACACATTAAGGAGTTACTAAACAAAGTTAGTAGGAAATTAGGGCTTTTAGACTAACATCAAGACAACTGGCTTTAAAGACTAGAAAACTATAGTGAAACAGATGGTGATGCCTATCATTGATTATGGAAGTGTCATGTATAGGGTTGCAACCTAAGTTAATGTGGGTTAGTTAGATAACATTTATTATAAACTTGCAAGGTTTATATTGGGTTGTCATTATGGAACACATCAATGTACACTACTAATTAATTTGGGATGGACTACTTTAGAACAAAGAAATGGCAAGATATGATTGAAACTACTGCATTGCTTTTTATTTGTATTTATTTATTAATTTGCTTTTATAAAGCAACTGGCTCATTACATATCAGTTAATGCATTGATGAAAAAGATTGAGCCTACTGGGACCTTTGATCAGATCTGTATACGTTAATAAAATAAAGACTAATTATAATAAAACAAAATTTGGGGTAAAAAACACTAAAACATCTAGTGGCAATATGGTGGAAGATACTTCCATATTCAATGAGAATGGCATCCACAAATGTATTTAAAACAGGACTGAAATCAATTGTTCAGGTCATGTGCAACTGCTAAATGTCTAGTTCATTATTATCTTTAGTAATTTGACTATATGATGTAATTGTGCCTTATCATTGTCTGCTTGTTTTATAGAAATTCCTGTAATTTAACTTATTTAGATTGGGTTTGAAATTAATTTAGGTTGTGTGTAATTGTTAGCTGCCCAGTCTACTATTGTGTTTAGTAAATCTAGACCGATATCATAATGCACTTTATTCTAGTTTTTTTGTCTTTATAGAAATCCAATGTGTTTAGGCATGTTGGTACTTTTTGTACATTTTGTATTTGTTGCTTGTTTTATTTGATAGTCTGATATTATATATTTTGTACAGTGCATAGTGGATGTTGTTGTATTTAACAAATTCTAGTATTCAGTAACACACTATATGATTCTTACTTTTATGTATTCAAACAGGACTTGTCTTGTAAACTGGGATTCCATCCCTAATGACATGTGATATCCTGTATAAAAATAAAATCTTACCTACCAACCTACCTACTCCACTCAACTAAGTGATGTGTCAGTCACTGTTATGGTCCTCGTGCACATTTCTTTTGTGGGACCATATATCCCAAACAAGAACATTATCTACATTTTCTTTGTTATTTGTAGGTATTTTTATGAAAACTGGCAGTGTTGAACTTCATCGGTAACTGCAACAGTTACCTCAGACAGTAGTGAGACACCATAGTCCATCTCCTGGTTGAGTTGCTAAGTTGGCAATTTACAGATACTGCTAATAAAGAAGTTTAAGAGGCTGCAGTAATAACCACCAGTCTGATTATTAACACATTCAACAGAGGCCTTTGTTCTTGTAATAAATGTAGTAGCCTTTTAATTATTGCATAACACTTGCAGTTATAATATCAACATAAACAGTAAAATGATTTCTTTCTTTGCATGCTACAGATACATTGCCTATCAACAGTTTGTATGCTGGTGTTAGCTATCTCGGATGCCATGCCCGAGTAGTTATTCCATCCTGTGTTGTGAATAGAATCTGGGAAGGTTTCTGTCTGTGGAGTATGCTGGCTTCCGATATCACCACTGTGACTCTACTTAATTTAATGTATTTAGAATTTCGAGTTATTAGAAACAATAAGAATAAAAATTCAAATGACATAAAGTTTCAGATATAAAGTTTCAGAGATTCATTAATACATTTGTGTCTCTACAGTTTTTAGTATATTACTCCTTCATATTCAAGTCATTATTAATAATAAAGTTGATACTGTACTATATGTAGCTGTATTCTATACATATGCTCCCCAGTTCTGGTTCATCTGTTTCAACTTCTATCACAGAATCTGACATCAATAAATGAAGCACAATGCTGAATTTAACTGATGTCTCAAGTTTATTAATAAAGAAATGTATTTTTATTACTATACATTTTAATAAAGATCAAATACTGTTAACACTATACATAGTTTGTTTGGGCAAGCAATGTGAGAGGGCAGCAAGGAGGGTTGGGGGTACTGGGATGCATAGGAGAGCATCACCAGTAGAAACAGGAAGTTGTTATCCCTCTGTACAGACAGCTGGTGCGACCCCATCTGAGTACTGGTGCAGTTCTGGAGACCCAATCTCCGCAAAGACATAGACAGGATGGAAGCTGTCCAGAGGAGGGCACTAAAATGGTGCAGGGTCTGCACCGGAAGACATATGAAGAGAGAGAGACTTAAGGAGCTGAATATGTATAGCCTCGAGGAAAGGAGGGAGAGGGGACATGATAGAAACTTTAAGTACCTCAAGGAATCAACAAAGTCCAAGAGGGTAGCATCTTCAAAAAAGAGGTGTGCAAGAACAAGGGGCAATTTGAAGATAGAGGGGAGTGGCTCAGAGGTAATGTAAGGAAGTATTTTTTCACAGAGAGGGTTGTGATGCATGGAATGGCCTTCTGAGGAGGTTGTGGAGTCAAAACAGTGGTGGAATTCAAGCATGCATGGACAGTAAAGGGCAATTTAGGGGTGGGGGTAGGAAGAAGTAGGCTGCTGGTTAACTAGGATCTGCAGCTTATCCATTAGGTAGGAAAATGGGCAGACTGGGTGGGCCATGCGGTCCTTATCTACCACAAATTCTATGTTTCTGTGTTTCTATGTATTTGTTGAAACATTAAAACATTTGAATGCAATAACCAGCCCATGCTGGAAGTGGTGTTCTTCACCATTACAGAAAATTATGTACTATTAAGTCTGTGTAACACTGTGGTAATCACAAGTTGTGCAACCCTGATTATTGATTCTTTTACTATTAAAGATGAATGCCACAGGCAATGAAATCAACGGTACTAGTGTGCGGCAGCTCCAGTGAACTCTATGCATTGTATGTGTTGTCTAAAGGTCATGGATGCATTTTCATGATTTTAAATATCATGCTAGAACCGGTACTGTCCAGACTAGTTAGTTTAATTAGTTAGTTAAAACTTTATTTTTAGACAGGAAATAACTTTAGATCCTAGGACCTACTTATAAAGTTGTCCTGTTACATAGAAAACATACATATGTTACAGTAACAATACATTTCATACATACGACATTATAATGCAATTACAACTGTCATTCATTCTGACATAACGTCCATTATTAACACTACACTCACTCTTTTATAGGATTCAAACTATTAAAACTACATAGGTGTACATTTACACATACTTATATACAAGTACATTCCTGAATTAAACACTTTTCCAAGTTTAATTTAAATAAGGATATTCTGGTTAAGTTCTTCATTGTGAAAGCCTCTGTGGATATACACTGCTAACATTACCAAAAAACTCCAATAATATAAATAGTACATGTTGCTCACTTTATGCATAACTACTGTTTTCTTTATCTGAATGGGTTATAATTACAACTGACCACCCCAGATGAACTTGTGAGTTCAGAATTAAGATACAACCAGTTACTTTACTCTGAACACACCAGTTTTGCATAGCTGCTAGACTGGAACTCACCAAGTTATGCATAAAGCTGAACATACATTATTTTTAATGTGCATCATATCTTGTGAACTTTGTACTGATGTTGTGTTACTGTTTATCACAATTTAACTGAATAATGCTGACTTCAGATGTTACTAAATGCTTCACTGACCAAGCAATATAGTTACATTCTTTGACCTTTGAACTGGGTTACAGGAGCCATGTCTCCAGATAAGTGGAGTACCAATCTGCTTAAATCAACTAATTGTAAGAAATACAATTAAGACATTTTAAAGTTTAACCAGTACCCATCCAACATTTGTAAACACTTACTTCTGAACATTATATGGTGCATTGCTGACACCTGATCACAGTTACAGAGGGGAAAAATACACTGTTTCTAAGAATTTACTCCTAACTCAACACTGTCCAGACATTTATACACATCTGAAATACTGTTTAATTAACTAAATTATGAGGAGTACAGCACGATGCGTAATGGTATTACAGGCAAACCATATGATGAGATGGTACTGCTGTTCAGTATTGAGCAGTGCAGGAAATAATGGATATTAAGGATATGATTCAGACATTCAACTATATATAGGCTTTATCATGGTTGAGTGGATGAGACTTCTACTGATGCTTACAATGCAAGCAATGGTTTCAGTCTTAACTTTAAGTGGGCACTCTAAAACATAACTGATGCTACACTTTTGAATGTAACTGTTCCATCACATTCAAACGGTCATCCTTAGTAAGTTGTACCTTTGGAATGAGTGTGAATCTTTGAAAATGGTCTCTTGAAAGTTATTAACTCATCTAGGCAGCAGGATGGATAAGGGGTGATTTAGTACTAAGGTGCTCTTTCCATCACAATGATCTAGGCTGATGTGCCACTTATGGTAGATAATAGTCAAAATGCCTATTTTATGAACCTTGAAACATGGTTCTCTACAGCAGTGTCCTTTGTCAGGGTGAGCATATGAAGAGCACAGTGATTCCGTGTCGTGGTCATGGTTGATTCTCTGTCACCAACATTTGCAAAACCATCACTCAGCTCAGTACTGCTTGGCATCAGGGCATATGCGCATTTCTGCAATAGAAAGTAGAAATAAATTATTATGTTTTGAGAAGGAGTACATGACTGTCACATCTGGATAAAGCAATATTGTTGAAAACCGCGGCGTATATTTCTTATTGAACCACATGTGCTACACTGCTGGTTGTATCATACACATTTAAAGAACAAACATAGACCATGAGTTATGTTTTGCTTGTTGGTATCCACTGTCATTACTCTTCTCATTGGTGACATGACATGATCCTGTTAGATTGCTTTGTGGCATGATGTGGTACAATGCAGTGTGAGGGAGACAACAGAGGTAGTGCCTGAATCAGTTGCCAACCATGTTCAACTGTTAGATTTAAATAGGAGAGATGCCCAAAGACTGAGGACAGCTGATGTGGGCCACCTATACAAAGTGGCATTCCACAGGGTTCAGTACTGTTCTATGGTGTGTTACTCAATATTTAAAGTGAATCAATACAAAATTCTGTGGCCAAACTATACAGAAATAACTTAACACATGATGTTTAACAATATAGATGGCTCAAGGCAGGATTTGGTATAGTATCCTGATAACTTCAAGGTATGAAGTTAGAGACTTTGTGGCAGGCAATGCGAAAGGATGCTGGTATGCATATGACATGGTATCAACAGCTGGAAAAAGGAGGTAATAATCACACTATACAACAGTACAGTTGTTAAAACTAATACCAGGATTTATCATGCTCTATGTCTAACTCCAACATCCTCCACTATGGCACACCACAACACACCTAATGTTCACTCCTCTGTACAACATAACGATCTTTGTGTTCACTGTAAATCTTGCACCTTTCACCTATAATGTTATATAGTCAATCCAGATTCATCATGACCCTGTAGTGTAAGGGACTGAAATGTCATTCATGGACTATGGGCTAAGCACGCCCTTGAAATGTATACATATCCTGTCAAGAATACAAATAAAAGACATTTGGGGTAATATTTCTCTCCTTTATGTATGGGTATTATGATACTCATACCTTCTGTTTACTATTAGCTGCATTCTAAGCTCTAACAATATCAAATCTATTAGTGCATTGAGTGATGAAAGACCATCCACCATTTTAAGACGTCACTCAATAATGCAAATAGAAAACATGAGATTGCTATTTTGATAGTGCTTACCAGAAACGATGTAAACAATTACTGTAATACACATTTGCTCATTCCATTGAACAAACAGAAAATACCTCACCGTGAGTTGCTGGTACTGGTGTTTTTCGTACTACATGTTCCCCTTTTTACACTTCTGGAAATTAATTGAGTACTGCAAATTGCCTTCAAGACTGTGTGCTAGTGGTATTTGTACATTCTCATTATAATGAAGTGCAGCAGTCAAGCTTCAGTAATGATAAGGTAGTTTTAAAATCAAGCTATTATTCATAGTCATTGTGCATATCCTGTAATTACTACACTGACTGACCAAGATCAGATTAAAAGACCATACCTTATTCATACTCATTTACATGATTATTTTATATACTATACTTGTCCAAGCAACAGTATCAGAAACATAGTTCATAATCAGACTGCATAATTCCAGACACTCATCAATGACACTAGATAGCATGGTGATAGTAATATTTCCTGAAATTACACATTATGCTTGACTAATCATGCCAGAAAAGCCAGGAACCCATTTGAGGCATTACGATTTGATGTTCATGTACACCCACTCATTACTGCTTTCCTATATATGTCAATCACACTACGTTACTCACAGTAATGATTTAACATAGTGCCTGCACTTCATCCCTTAGTAGGAGAAGCATATGGATTTTGGTGAAAACTGATTCAGTAAGCTATGGAATGCCTCAAGCTCTGGTGTTTGATACCTCCCAGTTAATTTCAGAACACGATTTTCAATCTGGTGTCTGTGACGTATTTTCCACATGTACAGCCACATTCAATGCTGTAATGAAAAGGTAATTGCTGTAAGTATTCATAATCAGTTTTCAAAGAATTTGAAAGCCAATTCATTAAGTGATATTTGAAATTATGAGTGCTGAATGGGTGCTTGACCGAGATCCAAACTTGGATGGCATTGAACTGGACTGAGGTACAGTACTGGTGAGGAGCTGGGTTGAAGGAGAGAAGCAGGGGCCTCTGGTGATAGGTTAGGGCTTTTATTGGCCAGACCGAACTGGATGCTTCCTAAAAGGTGAAGAATTTGGGCATTGTTTTGGACAACAAACTGACACTTGATGCTCCATCTATGCAACAGCACCAATTAAAGCAGCAGTACTATGAAAAAAATTTGCACTTTTTGACAGTTTATTCCCTTTGCCCGCTTAATCATATACCTGGCACTCTTTCTCACCGCATTATACTATCGCTGAGTAATTTGTTCGTTATTCTCTTACTTTGTTTACATGTCTGCCACCCAGCATGTTGCACTGAACCCCTCTGCTGCCAACTGCACATGTGAATGACTTGCAGGACATTGGGAATGGTCAGCAGAGGGTCCTCTGCTGTTGTCAAAAAGATGTGATGCGACCTGAAGAAAAGCGCAGCTGAAATTAGTCAACCCGCCATATTTATTGTAGTGCTACAACACTGAATAAATTGCAAATATCTAAAAACTAAAGACGACTGGAAAAAACATTTACAGGTATGGAAACTGGAACTTTGGCCACATGCTTATAGCCTAAAAACAGAATTTTGATAGGTCACTTACTGATTTCAGTAGTACTGCTGCTTTAAGTCCCTTATTCTCCCTTACAATCTGACCAAATTGGTACATGCTTTCATCACCTTGATGCTTTACTACTGTAACGCACTGTATTCCAGGGTCAGAGGAGGTGCAATGGGGCACCTGCAGAATGCAGCAGTCTGGTTGCTGACGAGACACTCAAGGTTCAGACATTTTACACCAATTCCATACAAACTGCAGTGGTTGCCAGTATGCTGGCATATAAACTTTAAAGTAGGTCTGTTGACCTCCAAGGCCCTACATGGGTTGTGTCTGACCTACATAAAGGAACTCACATCCCTACACCCTAGGAAAGGGGGGTAGCAGTAGAACAGAGAAGTAGAACATAGGTGTCTGATTGTTTTGTTTTAGCAAAGGAGGAGAGTGGGTTTGGCAAATCCCACCTTCCCCATTCCCACCATCCCCTGGGTGGTCCACCTTTATAGGCAGAATTCAGGACAGGGTTAAACATCATCCAGCTGTACACAGGTCAGGAGGGGCTGAAACCTCAGCACTGTGCCAATAGATAAGGAATTATCTGTACAGGATACAAGACCAGGGAAGGAAGGTGGACTGAAGGGGTCGAAAGGAGGTCAATCAGAGAACAAAATAATTGCCTAGAAGGAAGACAAATTCAAAGGGGTAAAGCAGGGAAGATTTGTTTATTTATTTACATAGAAACATAGAAAGTGATGGCAGAAGAAGACCATATGGTCCATCTTGTCTGCCCATAGGCCTACCCCCTTAACTGCTAGTCATCATGGCAGTGCCTTTGTACCTGTCCCAAGCATTCTTGAAACCTACCACTGTTTTGCCCCCACCACTATCTGAGGAAGGCTGTTCCATGCATCCACCATCCTCAAGGTAAAGAAAAACTTGTATGTGTTATCTCTGAATTTGCCCTCCAGCTTCAAGTTGTGCCCCCTAGTTCTTGTGTGCCTTCTAACATGCAACAGTTCCTGAACCTGCACCTTGTTTATTCCATTTAGGAACTTATGAGGTCTCAATCATGACTCCCTTCTCCTCCGCTGCTCCAGGAGTACACGCTCAGGTTTGCAGGCGCCCACATAGTTTTTGTTCTGTAGGCCATGTATCATTTCTGTAGCTCTCATTTGCACTGTCTCCAGTCTGTTGTTATTTTTTTAGCTGTTGCCTCCAGAACTGTATGCTGTACTCCAGGTGTGGCCTCACCTGAGATCTACAGAGTGGCAGGATGACCTCCTTTTTCTGCTGGTGATCCCCTGCCTATGAAGCTCAATATGTCATTCACCCATACTGCCACTTTCTCACACTGTTTGGACATCTTTAGGTCATCCATTATCATTATTCCCAGATCCCTTTCCTGTTTGGAAGATTCCAGTTGTACTCCTCCCAGGTAGTAGTCCTGTCCTGGGTTGGCCTTCCTAGGTGCATGACCTTGCATTTATTTGTGTTAAACTTCAGTTGCCATGTTTCTGACCATTTTTTCAGAGCCTTAAGATCAGCCTTCATCTTTTCTACCTACCTGGAGTGTACACCCTATTGCTTATTTTTGTGTCATCTGTGAATAAGCTCACCTTCCCTCAAGACCCTCAGTTATGTTACTAATAAAAATATTGAATAGGATCAGACTGACTACTGATCCTTGTGGCACTCCACTATCTCCTCTTTCTTCTGAAAGTGAGCCATTTACAAGTACCCTCTGTGTCCTTCCAATTAGCCAGTTCTATACCCATTCCACTACTTGCTGTCCTACTCCATTCTGTGCAGTTTGTTGAGTAGCCTTCTGTGTGGGACAGAGTCAAAGGCTTTGCTGAAATCCAGGTATACTATATCTGCTGCTCCTCCCTGGTCTATTATTTTGGTCACTCAGTTAAAGAAGCTATCAGATTGGTTTGGCATGAACTTCCTGTTGTAAAACCATGCTGTTTTGTGTCTAATTTGTTTTCTTCTAGAAAGGATATAATCCTCTCCTTGAGCAGGGTTTCCATTATTTTGCCCACAATTGAGGTTAGGCTTACTGGTCTGTAGTTGTTTGCACTTTCTCTGCCCTGCTTTTGCACAGAGGAATAACTGTTGCCTTCTCCAGTCTTGGGGACCTCCCCAGCTTAAATGATAGGTTGAAAAGATCAGCCAGTGGTGCTGCCAGCTCATCCCTTAGTTCTCTTAGTAATCTAAGGTGAATTTATTTATTTATTTGAGTTTTGGTAACCAGGTAAGTTCACCGAGACAATTGTAATCCCTTTTTCAAGGGTGACCCAGAAGTGCAGAATGTATACAAAACATTGCTTTAACATAGCAATGACAATTACAATGGAAAAACTGATGTACAGCATTTAATGATCCACAGGATTATGATACAGACAGATACAACTCAGGTTTATGAAATAACAAGCAAGAAGGTTTCACAGTAGTGTACAAATACATGACACATTCAAGAGAGTGCACTACAATATATAATTGTTAGCTAATGATATTAGTTACAAGAGGGCAGTTATGGTTAAAGGTGAGGCACAAAGGGCCAGGTAAGAAGCCAGGTTAAGGGAACAGCAAGGACGGAAATAGACAGAGCTGTTGGGGTTGGGGTTTAATATCACCAGTAGCAGAAGCAAGGTGTAGAGGCAGAGAAAAAAGAAAGCAAGTTGGATTGGAATTCAGAGAGGTGGAGCATGAGATAATGGAGGTAGGGAGGAGGGAGTTCAAGTCAGACACAGCTGCATAGGTTGAATGATTTATTGGCCACAGCTAACCGTAGTTTGGGCATTATGAGAAGGGGAGGAGGCAGATCTCAGGGTTTGATGAAGTTGTCTTAGATGAATAGACTCACTGAGGCAAGAAGGAGTATGTTTGTGGACCAGCTTGTGCAGAAAACTCAGAGTGGCATACCTTAGTTTAGATTCATATGATGACCAACTCAGGAAGATAGGACATCACAGTGGTGGTGACAAGCATTGACCCCCAGGTCAAACCTACCCACCTTATGGTAGGCCTGTTTGAGGAGAGATAGGTAGTAGTGTTGGTTGTAAGCAGAAGCAGAGCACCATAAGATAGAAGTGGGAGAAGAGAGGAGGATGCAGTCGATGACAAGAGGATGAGGCGAGGAAGGTGGATATGATACAGAAGGTCTAGCTTTTTGTTCAGAGATTTGATTAGGATGGAGACATGAGCATTAAGGGATAGCAAGGTATCCAAGGTGATACCAAGTATTTAAAGGTATGGGCAAATTCAAGGGGCATCACCATTGAGGGAAGTAATCTCGAGAGGGGAGGTTAGAGGAGGAAGAGGTGGTTTGGAGAATAGCACACTTTTGTTTTCTTGGTGTTAAGAACAAGATGATTCCATATAAATCATCCTTCAAGAGCAGAAAAGTTAAATGCTAGCATACTGTTGATCCACTCGACATCAGAACAGGAATGATAGATGATTGCATCATCCATATAGAGGTGCACAGAAGCCCCTCCACAGTTATTTGGCAGATCATTAATCAATAGGGAGAACAGCAGTGGGCCCAGTATAGAACCCTGCGGAACACCATGAGTAATTGATCTAAGGTCCGAAGACAACTAGACCACCTGATCCTTTGTGAGCGACAGGTGAGATAACTTGGACCCATGTTAAAGCACTGGCATCAAGGCCAGAACTTGTAGCTGCTGAAGTAGGAGACCATGGTTGACCATGTCAAATGCCTTTGTGAGGTCAATGAAGATGGCGCCAGTGGCAAAGCCCTGGTCCATAGCCTGGAGCAGATCAGAAGTGACTTTAGTTAAGGCAGTAAGGGTACTTGGTTCTTTCTGAACCCATGCTAGTAGGGGAGAGCAGGTTATGCTGTTCCAGGTAGTTCTGGAGGTGATTGCATATGATACACTCCTGGAATTTTGCCAATGGACAGAGGATGGAAATGGGTCTAATATTTTTGGCAACAGTGTTAGGCCCACCCTTATGAATGGGCACAACCATGGCACATTTCCATTTGTCTGGAACAGTACTTGATAGGAAGAACCAGTTGAACAGATCATGAACAGGGTGGACGAGGCAGGAGCTCCTAACTTGAGAAACTTAGCTCAAGAGTGTCATGACCTGATGAGCTATTAAGTTTCAGCTTAGCAAAGAGCCATTGACCTCACTGAGGGAAGTCAAATTCGTGGTGAATGTGGGTCAAGTCCCAGCTACCAGGAGATAGTGGGACTGAAAGGGAATAGATGAGTTGGTAAAGAGTGAAGTGCATTTGTGGAGATCGTAAAAATTAACTGTATATAGTGACGACAGATGAAGAAACTGTTAGGACAGAGCCCTGGGCAGTGAGGGAGCTAGAGTTTGGCTGCCTTCCCTTCATAAGAGAATTAACCTGCTTCCAGAACTCCTTAGGATTACAGAGGTGCTCAATTTGGAGCATCTTGCAGCAGGCATTTGGCTTTTGAAGGAGTTTTATAGTTATTTTTAAACTACCTGTAGACTTGCCAGTTGGAGGGCAGCCCATTACCTTTATAAGTCCGCCAGGCATGGTCACAAGAGGACGTGAGCTTCCTAAGGTCCTTAGTGAGCCAAGGCACCTTTGATACCCTTAGACTTGCACCTTTTAGGGAGCATGACTATCAATTATTCAGATGAAGGTGGATATAAAGAAATCTAGGCTGAGTTGTCAGGAAGAGTGTTAATTGGGCTACAGTCAGCATCATTGATAGAGGCAAGAAAAGCTACTAGTGTCAAATCTGAGCATATTCCTGACAAGGGTGATCTTAGCAGGGGGATGGGAAGTTATTCCTCCTGCTGCAAAGAGTAGGAGAATGGTCACTGATGCTATCCGAGAGAACACCCATGGATTTAACCTTAAGAAGGCAGTTAGTGACCACCCAGTCAAGCACAGTGTATTTCCCAGACTTTGTATTGATATGCGGGTCGTGAATGAGCTGAACCAGATTAGAATCTGCAAGAGATGCATGCACCATGTCAGCAAAGGGGTTTAGTCAATCAGTATTAAAGATATCCCTGGCAGTATGTGGCGGTCAAAAGGATGGGGGTGGGTGACAAGGGCACAAATGGTAGTAGGTAGGTGGACAGGAGATAACAGATGGGCATGGCAATGGGGAATGGGTCAGCTATAATGGCTGTGGTGCTGCCATCTTCCTGGGACTTGGTGGAACAGGGGGACATCAGGCATGCAGGCATCTGGGAGAATGTAAAGAAGAAATGAGTGGCTTAGGTGGGCATTGGAATGAGGAAGAAGAGCTGAGTGGGGTGGGGAACTGAGAAGAGGAGGGAGTAGATTGAGCCAGGGTGCCAGGGCTGAGGGGAGCTATCCAGAAATCTAGGAGGTCACCCAAGAAGCAGGAGGTACATGGCACAGATTCCTGGAGGGGCAGAGGGGCAAACTGGGTGGTGGTGAGAAGTGAGGAAGCCAAGGTAAGGCAATAGGCACAGGGAAGGACAAGTAGGAACAGGGAAAGGATACTGAGGGCACCCCAGGCATAGGGGGAAGACCTCAAACAGGTTCACTATCCTGCAAGGAATGGATGAGCAGGGGCTAGCACTGAGCTGGGAAAACAGGGAGAAGCACAGACAACCCAAAGGAGGGAAACCAGGAGGAAGGTGTATGACTCAGGGCATTGTAACTACTGGGGAAGGGTGGCTGGGAAACCAGGAACAGAAAACAGAACAGCTAGAATGAGGAAAGAGAACACAAATGAAGCAGGCAGAAAATATACAGGCACCTCCGGGGAGGGTGGTCCACAGTAGGGGCGAAGAAAAGGCTGGATCCTCAGTGGGGGTAGAGGAAAAGGTTGAGAGTGGGGGTCAAACTATGCTGACACCAAGGTCAGGAGGCTGAGAGGAAAGCTGCAGAGGTCAGCACAGCAGACAAGGGGCAGGGTTGAAGAAGGTCAGAATAAGGCAGTGGCAACACCAGGGGATGAGCACATGTGATGGAGAATAAAAGCCTGGGCGGTGGACAAACCTGAGAGTAACCAATGATAGGGAGGACACCAGGATCAGGACACACAGAATAGATTGAACTCTATGGGCAGGAGGATGAAAGGAGAGGAACAAGTAGTATTAATAGGCGATTCCATCCAGAAGGAATAAGATGGGGTAATGGGCACTCTGGCAGTAGCAGCAAGAGGGTGGAATACATGCTAGTCATGATATCAGGCAACCTTGGAGCAATATTCCCCAACTGTCTGGGGATCTGGGAGGAGGCACACATCATAGTGATCTCCTTACAGTTGAAGTGGACATGCTTTGATATCATTTGACGGTTTATACAGTCATGCTTTCATATCATTTGATAATCAAAAGCGGTATTTAAAAAATTGGAGATATTTGTTGTACTAACATGGTTGTAGCCACTGCTTACGTCCTCCTCTTTGTTGATCTCTCCATGCACACAATGGGGGAATAATGCATTGGAATGCATTTGCGTGTTCTGAATGTGAGTTGCCACACTCATCCATTTAGCTAGTACCAAGTCAGGCCCACACTGCGGGGGTGGACCCGGCGCCCAGTACATATGGTTCACCACACTGCTTATCCATGGCCTTAGAACCTGACAATCCTTCGGATTGGATATAGTCAGTAATTTCTTCTTCAACTCTTTATGAATTGAAAGACATATTTTGATGTATGGTAACACACATTGTAAGTAAGGTAACGCAAACATATAAAGTGTTGAAAAATGTCAATTCCTTTTGATATTATAGAAGATATTTATAATTGAAGTGTAATCATCAGTCCTTAATCTTTATAACCCAATAATAAAAAATGGTACAATAAACCCATGTGTCACGCTTTGCTGAAACTGTCTTAACATCTCAAAGCAACATCAGGGTTGAAAGTTACTATTAAAATGCATTATAAAGTGTGTATACTAACCTAACCTAATTATACTGAAACTATCATGAAAGAAAGTTGACCTTTGGCAACATGCCACACATTGTACTTGTGGTCTATCACTTCCTTATTCTCCCATACCAATTTAGCCACCTGTGTGCTCATCAGTAATTAGTTCATCTATGGGCAGACCCCACCCATTAATGGAAGAGATGGCCCTCTAGCCCCTTGAGCTCCATGTTCATGGCTACCACTGCACTTGTTGCTCTGTGTGCAAAAAAAAAAAAATACCAGGATACAGGAAAGCAACTGTGTGGCAGCATTCCAAGTAGTTGTGCTGCTGTACTGACATCATTACTGCAGTACAACAACATAATGATGTCACTACTGCAGCAGAACAAGCATATTGTTGGCATGGAATTCCATGCATAACAGCATTACACCTTACAGAGCATGGCAATTCTTCACCCGAGGTTTTGATATGATAGCAGATCCCAAAATGCAGAATCAATTACTTAAACTAGTGAATGGCTGCTGCAGGAGACCGCAGCCCTCGCCTCATCAATGTGGCGCCTCACGCACCATAATCTTCAAACACCCTTGTTCTATGAACCGAGTGCTTGTGGAGGTTGCATTGCTATGTAGCTACAAATGCAGAATGTTAAGTTATTCTGCATTAGTAGGTACTTCACTACAACAGCACAACAACTTTTTACAGTGTATATAAGTCCATACACAATTATGTTCCACCATATAATATACATCAATAAACATAACTAATGGACAGGACAGCACATTGCATACTGGCACAGTTAGCATAACGCAGTATGTGCTGGACAACTACACCCTTGGACAACTCCATCAAAGAGTAGGTACCATACTTGGCACAATGCCCTGGGCTATCTGCACACCAGACCACATTGCTCTGCTTGTAAACATGGCACCAACCATTCTTGATGTTGCTTCCACAAGTTGCATATAGCCGGAAGTAATATATTGGTTTGATGTCTGAAAATATCCGCTGACTATAGCAGCAAATTCCCATAATGTCAAACACTCTGGTAATGCGTGAAACGGTGGCTCAGCAAACAATATGGATGCTGATAAGAGCAGGTTACCCACTGGAATCTGAGCATAGTATGATTGACTGCTACACACTGAAACCTTCGCATGCTATACAGTCAATCTGCAATGTCAGCAATGTGCCACATAATTTATTTGAATGATTTGTTATGGGTTCACCACAACTAGGCAGTGACACCATTTTAGAAATTATTTGAGTGAACTACAGAAAACTATATATTTGGAGCATTTAATTATGTCATTTGATATGGAGTCCAAAATGTTCTGCTCAATAATGTCCTCATCTGATTCACTGCTTGGGTGAGAGGATAGCTAGTAATCTGGATCATTGTCCGAGTCAGTCTCATCCATTGAATCTTCATCACTGCTGTCATCAGAGGGTGGTGGCAGGTGATGTGTTAGTGATGCCATGTTGTTTTCTGGTTGTGGCAGAAGTAGATCACACCGAACTGCCATGTCTCTCATAACCTTTATAGTCTGAGTTTCTGTAAAGAGCAGTCGATGAAGAATGAATACATTTTATCACTGTTTACTATATTTTAGCATGATGCACAGAAACAGATGATTTGCTAACTTATGAATCAACAGAGTTGTTACAAAGAATGCAGGTGCTTTTATCTTTCAGATTACACAGAATCCTTCATCGAGAAAACAATGCCCATTTTTTTCTGCAGAAGGATTTCAAACAGAAACCTAAAAGCCCCTCAAGACCTTTGAAACAACTCTGCCAGTCCAATGAAAGGTAGAAAATCATCTGTTTGTGTTGATCTTGTGTCACAAGGACCAATACGGCAACAAGTTTTTCAAACAGTTTATTGCTTCAGTCCACTCATTCTGCAGTGTTGCAGAACATAATGCTGACAGCGTTATGATACATTAAGGATGCAATACTTGAAGCAACATCCCATTGTGTTAGAGAGAAAAGAAGTGCAAAAGAAGAAGGAAACCATTTTGGTTCTCAAAAACAGTAGCAGAAAGGTCAGAGCCAAAAGGCTGGCCTTCAGGAAATATAAGGAACGCAGCAGAATGAAGATAGGAGGCATACCAAACTTCCTAAGGGAAGCAGGGAAGGCAGTAAAGCAATCAAAGGCCCAAACCAAGGAAACACTGGCACAAACAGTAAAAGAAGGTGACAAGACTTTCTATAGATACATTAGTGAAAGGAGAAAGTCCAGCGGGGTGTCACTAAGATCAAAGGGATAAGGGTGTGTGTGTGAGGAGAAGGACCATGTAAAGCATCTGTCCTAAATAGATACTTCTGCTCACTATTTACTGAAGAGAAGGTAGGGCAGGGCCCACAGCTCAGCCACATGGACACAGTGGGGAGGGAGTGTGCACTAGTCCCTTCACAAAAGAAAGGGTCCTACAAGAGCTCGATAAGCTCAGGGTGGACAAGGCAATGGTACCTGATGGAATACATCCCAGGGTACTAAAGGAGCTAAGGGTGGAACTAGCAGAACCATTATTAGAACTGTTTGGTGAGTCTCTGAGCACAGGAGAGGTCCCAGAGGACTGGAGAAGGGTTTATGTGATCCCGCCTCCACAAGAGTGGTAGCAGGGAGGAAGCAGGAACTACAAACCAATCAATCAGTCTTACCTCAGTATTGGGCAAGATTATGGAGGCAATCCTTAAGGAAAGGATATCCATAGGAGCACACGATCCAAGATAGCATGGGTTTACAACGGAAGATCCTGTCAAACTAATCTCATGATTTCTTTGACTGGGTAACCAGAGAGTGGTGGACAAAAGGGAGCAGTTGATGTCATCTACCTTGACTTCAGCAAAGCTTTTGATCCTGTCCCACATAGAAGATTGATTAATAAGCTGGATAGGCTCAGGGTGGGTCAGAAGTTGGTCAACTGGGTGGCAAACTGGTTGACGGGCAAAAACAGAGTGGTGGTAAATGGTATACAGTCAGAAGAGATGCAAGTCACAAGTGGGGTACCTCAGGGATCAGTCCTGGGGCCAGTCCTCTTCAATATCTTCATCAGTGACATTGCAGATGGACTTGTGGGTAAGGTTTGTCTTTATAGATGTCACCAAGATCTGCAACAGAGTAGATGATCCAGATGGGGAGGGCAGAATGAGAAGAGAGCTGGATAAACTGGCAAAATGGTCAGAAGAGTGGCAAATGGGGTTTAGCAAGAAGTACAAGATCATGCACATAGGGAAGAGAAACCCTGAAGCCACCTATAGGCTGGAGGAGTTGCTGGCAGTCACAAGGAAGAAAGAGACTTGGGCATCATCATCTCAGATGACCTGAAATCATCCAAGCAGACCACTAAAGCAGTAGGTAAGGCTAGGGAATGTTGTGGTGTATTAATAGGGGTATCAAAAGTCGTAAGAGGGAGGCAATAATTCCTCTTTACAAGACACTGGTTAGGCCCCACCTGGAGTACTGTGTGCAGTACTGAGGCCACACCTTCACAAGGACATTAACCAAATTGAGACAATCCAGAGAAGGGCAACCAAATGGTGCAGGGACTGCATCAGAAAACATATGAGGACAGATTAATGGAGCTCAATATGTATACCCTTGAGCAAAGGAGGGAGAGGTGATATGATCGAAACATTCAAACACCTTAAGGGCATTAACAAGGTGAAAGAGTCTAAAATGTTTCAATATAAGAAAAATAGCAGGACAAGATGACACAGCATGAGATTAGAGGGAGGCCGATTAACGGGTAATGTGAGGATGTTCTTTTCACAGAAAGGGTGGTGGATGCATGGAATGGCCTACCCCAGGAAATGGTGGATATGAATACAGTGCAGGGCTTCAAACAGCCACGGATAGGATAAGGGGCAATACAGATGAGTATGAATAGATAGGCCATTGACAGAGCAAAGGCCATGATGACACATTCATAAGGCAGAAAAAGAAATGGGCAGACTGGATGGGCCTTCTGGTCCTTATCTGTCATCAACTTCTATGTTTCTATGTTTCTATGACAGGATGAATACATGTGCCATGGTACTCAGTGTACACCTGATAGTGAGACAATGCATAATGTACATGCATCTGAGCGCTTACATCTACTAAAACTGCATTGATTATGATACAATGTTTTTAATAATATATACTAAATATCTTGAAAATAGGAGGAATGGGTTTGGGGGTGAGGCAAAACACTTTGCCAGTGTTTCTACTAATTGTGTTTCTTGGACGACCACAACTTTGCCAGAGAACTCCATGCTCCTTTCCTGGAAACACAAAACAGTGAGGTTCATGCACCGCTTGATGTCTGTGTAGCTCCTTTGTGTTTATGCCAGTGGAAATCTGAAGAATTTGAAAGCTGTGTGTTCCATGTTAATTTTATGTGCATGACTGGGGGTCGGCCTTCTAATACTGTAATAATGCAACTCTTTGAATTCTTCTATTCCATAGTAAACAATCACAATCACACAATGGACGGAGTGTGAATAAAGACAGATGAGTTAACCTACCAGGGGTAATGGGGATCTATTCAAACCTACACCTGTAACCAGCGGGGTCCCACAGGGCTCAGTACTCAGACCTGTGCTGTTGAACATCTTTATTGATGACATAGCAGTGGAGGCCAAAAGTAAGATCAGCCTTTTTTACAGTTTATACTAAGCTCTGTGGAAGGGTGGACACAGTGGAGAGAGACAAGAATTAAAATGAAGATCTGGCTAGGGTAGAGAAATGGTTCTGGTATCTGGCAGTCAGCATTTAGTGGCAGGAAATGAAAGGTCATGCACCTGGGAGCCATGAACCCTGGGGCCAGCTACTGGCTGAAGTGCAATTCACCATCTCAGTGGAGAAAACAACCTTGGGGTGCTGCTCAGGGTTACATGAAGCACTTTGCACAGCACTGTAAGGAAGCAGCCAAAGCAAATAAAATGATGGGCTGCATTGCCAGAGGAATCACCTATAGGATAGAGGAAGTTCTTTTCCAGTGACTGTACAGGTCACTGGTGATACCTACCTGGAATACTGTGTTCAGTTGTGGTGCTCTTACCTGACGAAGGACATCTGAGTACTCGAGGGGCCCAGCAGAGGGCAACCAAGATTATCCAGGTCACGTGGAACAAAACATATGAGAAGAGACGAGGGAGCTCAACATGTACTCCCTGGAGGACAGAAGAGAAGGTGGGGGCATGACAGAAACCTTCAACTACCTTAAAGGCATAAACAGGGATGGAACAGATGGCATCTTCAATTTAACACAGGCGAGTACAATAATGGGCAGAGCCTGAAACTGGTGGGAGGTAGATTTTAGAAGGAAATGAGAATGCAATTTTCACTGCAAGGGTGGGGACGGGAACAAATTGCCAGTGGAGGCAGTTGCATCAAATATGGTGGCCAGTTTCAATAGGGGTTTGGACAGGCTGAAAAGAAAAGTAGCATGGGAGGAATCAGCTGGGAAATACAAGGGGAGTGTAATGAGGTGGAGGTAGATGATTCCAAGGTAAGGAGTGCAGACTTTCAGGCAAAGTAGTAGGGATAACAAAGGATTCTCACTGTCATCAAAGAAACACCAGCAATAGAAAATCAGATTAGTATATGATTGTTCACATTTGTGAACGTGTGTAATTGGGGATCATGACTGTAAGTAAAATTACATTTTATGCTTACTTTATTCCATATAACACACTTTTATATTAAGGACCTACTTACCTTTTTACATACAAGTAAAGGCAATGGTTGGCAGGAACTCGCTTTTTAGTCATTGGCCATCTTCTCTTACTGTCATGCCTAGAAGCAAGTTTCACCCAATTAGGATACAGGCAATTTATTTGCCCATTTAAAGGAAATGTCCACATCTGAGGGGCCCAACCTCAATGTGAAGCAGGGCCCAATTAGCTGTTTCATAAATAGTATACTGTAAATTTTCTTACTTACTGTGCCATATTATATTTAAAATCATATCTGGATGATCATGTGCCTTCCTCTAGCATTTTACAATTGTACACGCTTCCCGGCGCACTCCAACCACCATTTCGCTGTCCCCGCATGGACGGTTGTGCCGGGATCATCAGAGGTGCCGCCATAGGATTACTCAATGCATTTGTCAATGCCGAATGTTGCTTGCTTCTATGTGCTGTTTAGGTATTTGAAGTCATTGGAGTGCAAATATTGAAAAATTTGCCAGAACTTACTTGATTCTTGTGAGAACTGCGCAACGCTGCGCTCGTAACACAATCATTGTTAGAAATTTTTCACTTAAATGTTCAACATAGCCATTTTAAGACCTCTGATCATAGACAGTATCAGTGTGATTTTGTTAATGTGTCCCATACATTGAGTTTGCACACTGACTGCGCCATTGTGCGCTACATGGGCAGAAACACGTTTTGGGCAGGATGTGAAAAATGACAGCTGTACTGCTCATAAGGAGGTGTGGTAAAATGGCAATGTTGAAAATCTGGAGTGGAAATATTTAAAATTCGCAAACCCTCGAGCGCGTGGAACTGTGCAACGACACCGTAAACAGTCATTTTTAGAATTCTTTCATCAGTTTTCAACATTGCCATTTTAAGATCTTCTGCTCATGAACAGTGACACTGTAATTTTCTTAATGTGTCCCATACACTGAGTTTGACACCGACCTGCCATTGTGCGCCAATGGGCGGAAACATGTTTTGGGCAGGATGTGAAAATGACAGCTATACTGCTCATGAGGAGGTGTGGTAAAATGGCAATGTTGAAAATCTGGAGCGGAAATATTGAAAAATTCGCCATAAACCCACGAGCGCGGCGTGAACTGTGCAACGACGTCAGAAATAGTCATTTTTAGGAATTTTTCACCAAATTTTCAACATAGCCATTTTAAGACCTCTGCTCATGAACAGTGTCACTGTGATTTTCTTAATTTGTCCGATACATTGATTTCGCATACGACTGCGCCCATTCTGTGCTACAAGGGCAGAAACACATTTGGGTGAGATGTGAAAAATGACAGCTGTACTACTCATAAGAAGGTGTGGTAAAATGGCAATGTTGAAAATCTGATGAAAATATTGAAATTTATTGAACTTACGAGCCTCGTAGAGGTGCACAACACACGCTTGTAAAACAGTCATTTTTTAGAATATTTGGACCAAATTTTCAACATGGGGTTTTGGGATCCCGTCTCATGAATGATGCCACGTCATGGCAGTAATCAGGCCTGAAGGATGATTTTGCAGTCACTGCGCGAAATCACCTTTCGGCCCGGTCACACCATGACAGTGAAATCATTCATGAGAAGGATCCTAAAACCCATGTTGAAAATTTGTGCAAAATTCCAAAATGCCTGAGATATGCACAGTTGACCCCCATCTAGCCCATTATACAGCTTACCGGCATTTCCTCAGTTCGCGGTCGGCTTTGAAGAGTGCAGACGTGTTACCGGTCCACGAAGATCGTCACGCGGGTCCGGAGGTAAGTATGGGGTGAGGGGTGTTGGAAGGCTGCGCGCAGTGGTGGGTGCGGGTTGTGGGATGGGGTCGGAGACGGCACCGACCTTTTTTGTTTTACAGGTTTAAAAAAAGACATCATGGGATCGCTTGCCACGAAGGGCGGGCTCCAAGCGCGGCACAAGGACGGGAGCTGTTCAGCCGACGGGGATTGGGCACCCCTGGCCGCCAAAGGACTGATTGCCACGCTGGGGTGGGCCCAGCGTGGCACCAACCACGGGGTGGGGACAACGCAGCTCAGCCGGCGGGATTGAGCTCCTCCCGGCTACACAGCACGCAGCGGGGCGCGCACGCTCATGCGGTGGGGGGAGCTATGCGTATCGGTGCTCACTGAAGCATAGCTCCTTTCAACTGTATGCCACTGCATTTGGAGCGTGTCATAGACAGCTGCAAAATGCATTGGCTTACAGGCCGCCGCTCACAGCTCACTGACTGAATTGGAGGAGGAGGTGACACACCTCCAAATCTCCGATGATGGCATCTACGCTTCTTGCACATGCGTCAAGCAACATAATAAATCAATCAATCAAAATTTTATTTGTAAAAGTGCCTTTCTGCAACCAAGGCACTTGTACATAAAGTAAGCATCATAAAAATACAGCAGGGTGCCTGCCAGTCTGTACCTGATCTCAATATAGCATGGACAGCCATCGGCTCCAAACCGGCACTTTTAGAAACTACATGACTACAGTAGTGCTATGGAGGCACCACAACTGATCCCTGCACAACACGTTACACTGGGGACAACCATGGGTGATTGTGGGTGCACCGGAGGATTAGAATTGTGAAATGCCAAGGTGGAGGTGCAGGATCAACCAGATACAATTGTAAATATAATATGGCATAGTAAGTAACAAAACGTATACCATTTATGAAACAGCTAATCAGGCCCTGCTACGTACAGAGGTGTGGCCTCCTCAGACATGGATTTTCCCTTTAATGTCAGCAGTTAGACATGGTTGGGTGTTGTTAGTACTTAGATGCACGCACACCAAGGGTGAAACGAGGTAAGAGGCCAAATGCAGAGTGCCTTAATATGGTGTGTGTGTATGTGTAACAATATTACCAACACCAAGCCATGTCTTATTGTTTATATAAAATGCAGCCATAGGCTACATTTAAAAAATAACTTCCTAAAATTTTCTATGCAAATGTATTTAATATATGATAGTGTATGGCATTCCATACTCAACTCTGCTATTATTCACCAGACTGTATTCTATGATGGCTGATGACCTGGAGAGTAAAGGTCACGCAGTCTCTCTGCTGTCATAGAAAACATAGGAAGAGTTGATGAGTTGTTTTGTGTGACATACACTGTTCTTAGTGTGAGGTGCCCAAAAGCAGAATCACTTACGTATAACATAAGTGTCGCCACTGGAGAACACACACTCATAGTCAATCAAGCAGCCAGCGTAGCTTATGCGACCAAACTCGCTAATGATGCCTGTCCAATGAACAGCCCAACAATTGGAAGTATCAATTAGTAGGTGTCCAATTTATGTATTTTTATTTATTTTAACTGTGAATTACCATTATTTTGGTAAGCTGTTTAATACAGACATAATTATAAACATTATAACACGATCAACCCAAAGATGGCCATTGGGAAAGTGGTGGAAGAGTGGATAATTACTATTCCCAGGTGCCAAGATTGGACCAGGTCATACAGAATACAGTGTGCAATATAGTAACTGAGAGCTGGTATAGTATGAGTATTAGTTTTGCCCATGGAACAAAAAATATTGGCAAGTGGCTTGCAGAACAACTATAAACATAAAGCCAGCCCACAACGTAGAGATATAGAAAATATGAATTGCTAAATCATGTTACAATATCATTCTAAACAGTGTGAGTGCATTATTACCTGTACTTTGCATGTGTGGAGATGTCTGTGTAGACTTGGAATGCATAATCTTAAGTTTAATGGGGACACTTACACACAGCAGTTCTTTGTTTCTGTTTTGAGAGTTTGAGTCTCCACAGTAACTGTTTTATACTGTTCAGATGTTGTTGGTGTACCATCCTCAATCTCCGGCACTGGTTGTCATTGGTTTCCATATTGCGACAAGGTTCTCCACCAATGGTTAACAAAATAGAAAATAAAGTATGGGTCGGGTGTGTAACAGATTTTACACACACACACAAGTTGTAGGATGCTACATAAACCCTGAGGGCGAAGCCTGAGGGGTTTGTGAAGCATTCCACAACGTGTGTGTGTAAATCGAGTTTGACACACATCCGACTGATTTTATTTTATATATAATTGCGTGTCCTTTTCACCTCAGCAATTATATAAAATAAAAGTTTCCAGTGCATCCACCGTGTGGCTTCTCAGGTGCCCATTTGAATCAGCGTATTTTAAAACATTTTGTTTTTGTCCAGGTTTGTGAAGTTTTCACTGTGTAGGAGGAAAAAGAACTTACCGCCGAGTTCTTCTGGTGGTGGTGGTGGTGCTGTTTCGGGAGAGATGGAAGTGGTCAGTGGTCTTGAGTGGTGGCGCTGCTGCGTGAGGATGCGCACAGCAAGGAAGCCATGCATGTGTTTGCCGTTATAAGCACTCCTTTATAGCGGCAAATTATGCCACAGTTTCCTATGGGAAAAGGGAAGCTGGTTATTAGTGTGCATATAAGAACATATACTGAAAACAACACCAGTATTGACACATACATAAAAAAACAGTGAAAACATTTTAAATGATAGAGACTGTGCTAGACAGTGTGGTGCACTCACCAACTTAAACTCAAATTCTCCATCTAGATGAACGAGCACATGCTGCTGGGTACAATGATGGTTTGATGAAGTGCCTTGCGATGCTTAGTAGTCAACATAATTAATGACAGTCAGCTGTCCTCTTCAGTAGCAGTAGGAAATTAAGTTTATCAAGTAACTGTGACTACGACATGGCATAATGACCAGCCCATCACCCTGCTGTGTGCCAGTTGGATGTATTGTACCCATAGCGCATCGTCCACTAACCCTGTTTCTTGCTGTGTGGCATTTTGCTGCACTGTACCCAGTGTGTGTACATTAAAAACAGCATACAAGTATCCTTGTGGTACATGCAAGGCCAAGAATTATTTCTCTGTGTGGAAGTGAGACAGTAAAAACCATAACCAAGAATATCCTGCATTTTGTGCATCATTCAACTATACATGGAGTACTAGTGGGCGGCCTACCATCTTGCTGTGTGCAATTTGAGCACACTTTCCACTATCCAGTGCGACTGTTATCATCCATGCAGCAAGTCTATTTCCTGTTGTGGCAGAGACAGAAATCCATTACTGACTACAAAAAAGAAATGAAATGAACTTTATCAAGTCAACTGTGACTACGACATGGCATAATGACCAGCCCATCACCCTTGCTGTGTGCCAGTTGGATGCATTGTACCCATAGTGCACTGTCCACTAACCCTGTATCTTGCTGTGTGGCATTTTGCTGCACTGTACCCAGTGTGTGTACATTAAAAACAGCATACAAGTACCTTTGTGGTACATGCAAGGCCAAGAATTATTTCTATGTGCAAGTGAGATGGTAAAAACATAACCAAGAATATTCTGTTTTATGTGTTACCAAACTATGCATGGAGTACTAGTGAGAGGCCTACCATCTTGCTGTGCAATTTGAACACACTTTCCACTACCCAGTGTGTGACTGTTATCATCCATGTGGCAAGATTATTTCCTGTTGTGGCAGAAACAGAAATCCATTACTCAACCAGCACCCCCAAAATAAAATGTCTCTCCTTTTGAGACTTGGTATCAGACATTGTAATGGTCATCAGCCTATTTTAGGATTCACATTTCAAGTTTTTGATTATTAGTATAACAACACACCTGCTTCCTTTCATGCTTCTCAATAGCATTGGAAGTTATTTGATATTTGGGTTTTGCACCAAGACTACCTGGTGTGGCAAGCTTCTTAAAATGGTTGGTACAGCATCACACTTCAAATGAGGGCAAACACGACCAGTATTGAGATTGAACTGTTTCATAAGAATAAACTGTTTCATAAGACTCTTCTGTGAAGTGTGCACTACACAAACTACTGGTAACAGAGGCACCACACTAGTCAAGGTGGGTGTGCTTCACAGCCTGATCCCACAATTTTCCAACTGCAGGATCTGTTGGGAATTTATGCAGGCTGACACACGTCTTTATGGGGATTATTATATCTATATGCCACACATGTATTCACCATTTTTGGCTTGAATTTGGATACTGAAGTATGCTGTATGGATGTCAATACCTACAGAAAGACATCAATTGAATGACAAATCACTGTGAAACAGATGTGTACAGTAGAGTAGTGGTGATTGACAAACAGATACCCTTTGTGAAAATGTGCAGAATAAACAGTGGCAGCAATGAAATTTATAGGACGCACTGCTCTGATTAATAAATAAAATGCACACAGTCAAAAATATTACTTTGAAATCTTTATTATCTGTTTCATGAATCAAACCCAATAAATAAGAAGACACAGTTCCTTGTATTAAAAAGATTGTGTCATGCACCTCACAATGAATGAATTGAAGTGCTATGGGATCTGACAGTAAAATATCGTCAAACAGCACATTTTAAAGTTAATTAATTTCATGAAAATATGACATAAAATAATGCCTCCTAAATGTCTTTTGCTATAGCATTAACACTGCACAGAAGTATTTCTTAGACTCCCTATTTATAGTACGCTATCACAGACCATCAAAATCCTGTCAGACACTGCAGATCCGCTATCAGCTGTACCTCCTACACTGACAGTGTACAAAACATTACAAGTAACATGAAAACTGAATTACACTAAATTCTGTGCACAATACTGCTGCTGAAAACACTTCATTAATACACATACATACTAGTCTGTTTTTCTTCGAGATTGATCAATGAATAAACTGCAACATGCTGCACTTCACGCCGCAGAACACAAGGAGTGATTACTACTGGGAACACATTCAACTCCTAAGTCCATGTCATCATGCTGTGCGTAAGCAGAGCGAGCACCAGTATGTGTGGAGTCAGCGGAATCGCAGTTCACACAGAAGAACAACAAAAGGTAAAAATACTAATTTAAAATTATTTTCTTTGGAAAAAAGAGACACAGTGTATTTCCACAACTCTTTATTGGCCAGCTTAGGAATAAGAGAATTGAACTTGTTAGCAGCTCTTAAAGGATGATTTTACTGGAGTTAAAATACTCTTGGATGTGATCTTAAGAATTTTTGCAGTGAGGTTGTCAGGCAGGGACTGAATCCATTTTAATTTGTTTATGCTTTGTCTGGTTTCCTCCTCAGAGATAGAGATTTTGGGAATCTAAGATGTTAAATAAGGGTTTCACAAAAATGTGAACTGAAAATATTTGCCATTTCCAGTGGGTCAGAGATAATGCGATCATTGATGGAGACTGGCCAGTGGTCCAGCGGTCCAGCTTTAATTTTTTAGGGAGTTTATGTACCTGAAAAAAGCTTTTCTGTTTGAATTTGTTGCCATTTATGGCCAATTTAATGTCCATAGAATGTTTTGCCTTTTTACTGCATATTTAGTTTATTTCAACAGGGACTTATATTTGACCCATATCTCATTAGAATTGCATTTCAAGTATTTTTGTAAGCTTTTTCTTCTTTTTAAAGAGACTTAATTTTATTACATAGCCATTTAGGCCTCATCCCATTTGCACTGTATTTAATTATTTTCAATATATATGTATTGCAGATTTTTAATAGTATGTTGTTAAAGAAATAAATGAGATGTTGGAAGAGTTTATCAAGTAATGTCTTGTCCCAGTCTATTTTATTTAGTTTGTCATTTATACTTCTAGTATCAGCCTTGGAATATAAAATATTTTGGTGACTCCATCCATTTTCTGTTTACATATATTGAAATTAAACAAGATGGAATTATGATTGCTGTTAGTAAGTGGGGTGCCAATATGGCATGAATTTATATTTATAGTTTCAGAACTTATAACAAGGTCTAGAATATTGCTGCCACTAGTGGGACTGTGTATGTGCTGTATTAATCCCTGCTGTTTGATAAATGTTATGAAGTTTTTGCCTACGATGGTTGAGGCAGTGTTTTCCTTCAATCAATATCCCTAGATTTAAATCTCCCATAAACAAGACATCACCAGTATCATTTGCCTTCTCAAATTCAGTCAAAATTTTTAATGTCATATCTATACTAGTATCTGGAGGCCTATAACAGAATCAAATTATAATAGTTGGAATTGGATGTAGTTAAGCTTAACCAAAGAGTTACTGTAGCAGAGCTGTTTTTATTTTAGTAGATATTTCAAAAGTTTTCAGCCTTCATGAATGAAAAAAGCAACACCGCCTCCACACTTATTGGTTCTGTCTAGGTTATACAGGTTGTAGCCTGGTAATGATTTTTCCCAGTTGCAAGTGTTGTCCCACCAGGTTTTGGTAATTGGTATTAGATCAAATCGTCTATCCTCATTAAGTACCATTAACTCATCCATTTTGTTTGTTAGACTTCTTGCATTTAACAAAATACAATTAACTTGACCACATTTAATTTTAATGTTATCGAATTAAACAGTCTATGATTATAGGACCTATTAAACCTGTTACGACTGTACAATGCCCCTTTCACATTTAGTTTAAATTAACCCTATTAAGGCGATTACATTTTTTTACCTAATTCATTTCCCTCTTTATTCAAATGAAAACCATCCCTAGCATACAAGTGGTGCTGATGAATAAATGCCTCTCTATTGTCTACAAAGGTAGGTTGTTCCTTGTTACACCTGCTGGGCAATATTGTGTTTATATGCTCAGTTGTTTGATTCTTTTAACACAGGCTCTTGGTACAAACAGAATTCCAGATATAGCCACTCTACATCCTTTTGATTTCAGGTGTCTCTCCAAGACCAAAGATCATAACAGATGTTGTTTTCATGTGATTTGCCTATATCATTAATTCCAAGATGTAAGGCCACATCTGTATTTCTGCTATCATTTTTATAATCTTATCAATCCTGGTTGTGACATCCTTTAATCTAGCTCCAGGGAGTCAGATTATGGAAGTAGTCATTTTGTTAGAGTTGCAAATAGTAGATTCTACATATTGGATAATGGACTCACCAATTACCACTCTATTTGTGTGTCACCCACATTTTGTGGGGTAACTTCATTATCATTTAGAGTTGAATTATTAAGTACCTCATATTTATTAGAGAGGAATATCTCTTTGTATATTTAGAGCACGCCTCCTTCTTCTTCTGTTTAGAGTGATTAACCATATCATGCTGTTCTATCACTCTCAGCATCTTCTCTAACCCTTTTGATTGTCAAATTACTTCAGAGTCAGATCTATGTCATCATCCTCTTCCTCTCTCTCTTTTCATTCTCTCACTGTGTGTGCTCAATGAAAGTATTTTCTACAGAAAGTGATTGTAGAAAGAGGCAATTTTGTCAATTTCAGAAGTTTCTTTAATTTTTGGATTTCTAACGTAAGTGATTTTATTTAATCCATCACTGAGATATATGCAACACATTTTCCTCATGTAAAGAAGTCACTTGTTTTGTATGGGGGTTTGATGTGTATATGTTACATTTATCACAGACTACTATGGAACCATTTTGCTCAACAACTTTAGTAAATCCTCAGTTTGACCAGTGCTTATTAATTACATATCATTTAGAATACCATTATACATGTACCCCCCAGCTACTTTACACAGTTAGCTACCCTGGCACCCTTAACTGGGCACAGACATTTGGAACACATTTAGAAATGGTACCATCCCTAGCTTTGGGAATGTATACCAGGTTCATTACTTCTAGAGGTCAAAAGGGTGGGGTGTACAAAAGCAAAATTATGACCTATTAGTTATTTACAAAAACAGGTCCTGGGGAGACAACTTTTGCAAGGGCTATGCTAAACCTATACTTCTGAGGGTACCAGTAACTCCACATACAGGAAGCAATAACATGAATGTCCAAACCATAGTTGGGGTTCTAGAGTGTGGCTTTATTCCAAAAGATGTTCTCTAAAGCAAGGGTTGACCCAAGATTTACACATCGTGGCACTAGAAACTTGCAGAACAACAAAATGACTGAACTCTGACAGAAACTCTACGTATTTCTATATTCCATAGGACATTGTACTACTTGCATTGGCTTTCCCATATGGCATTGGACTTTAAACACTCTCTCAGTGGCACTGGCCACAACATGAACATTTCTTCTAGTGGCACTGGCCACAACTGAACACACATTTCCCATATGGCGTAGGACTTTTACATTTCTTCCAGTGGCACTGGCCACAACTGAGCATACATACGGATAATAACTAGCACATCCCACTTCAGGGAATAAAATTCTCTTCAGACATTGGCCACTATGTCCAAAGTAACCAGGCACCCTTACGGAACCTGTAGTCCTAAACTGGTTACTGCAGATGGAGGAGCTGCCCACCCTTGCTCCCCAATACATACCTACCATTCTTTCAGAGTTACACCTAAAACGTCTTGAACACACTTGGGTAAATGCATCATTGAATGAACTTTCACTTTAGCATTTAAGAAACACTACACTGGTAGTGTGAGAACTAAAGTCCTCAACAATGTGAATTAGTCATACATCTGGACCCCACATTTGTCAGCCAACTTTAAACTGAGAACAGTCTAAACTTCAGAACAGAACAGGTGTACATTTCTCTTTAGTCAGAGAAACACCACAACACAGGTACTTTCCTTTGGCAGCAAAAGTCATATCTTTCTCACTGTTAGAACATTTCAGGCTGCTTCAAATTGTCCTGGATCAAAAGGGTTTCCTAGGATCCATTCCCTAGCAGTCCTTTTCACCCATCCAGGGATGAAAATCAGAGATCCTGCTGTAGACAACAGCTTCCATCACTTCTTTTGGCAGGCTGGAGAAAACCAGGACTAGAGTGAGAAACAGGCTCTCCTCACACCTCAAACTGCAGCTCCAGCACTCTCCACAGACTCACTACAACTGCTGACTATACAGACTAACACCTTACTACTGTCCCAAGATTCTAAAACTCTCCACACAGCTGCTGTGGCTTATGCTGCTGCAAGAGTTCTAAATGAGCTCATCTCTCTCATCTCAGCTAAAGTAAACAAGAAAGTGAGCAGGTGAAAACCCCATTTAACTAGTTATTCACCAGCTGCCTTCCCTACCTAGCACTGACACTGAGGATTCTAGTAACCCCAGGGACTGGGTGATTACATATATATTTTACTTGGTTTATAAATTTAAAAAATTACTTTTACATAGTCCATAAACATATACCCATGCTCATTATCAGTTCATAACTCTGTTAAAATTGTAAATAGCATTTCACATCAGTTCAATCTACCCAAATGTTATATACTATGATTATTCCTTTCATTCTCTAAGTGCTGTTCAAGAAAATCATTCATACTAAATTTGATATACTGAAAAACATGAATGTGGCACCATGTCTGTACATTATGTCTTCTGAGACATTTCAAACTCTTCTACCTTCCATACTGTTGTGCCATATCTAGTCAAATAAATTATTATCAGAGGATATATAAGCAAGAACTTCCTTAGATTTTTTATTTTTCATAAAATAATTTTTCAGCCAAATGCTGCAATTTTTTCACTTTGTTTTTATTTATTTTGGTGTCATATGCTTTCATCCTGTTTATAAAAGTTGTTTTATCATTACTGCCTACTATGGTACTGGATTTCATGTGTTTAGACAATGATTTAATTATATTATGTGAAGCATAATACAAGGCTATTGTTTGTGCTTAATAATACACTCATCGTTCATTCAGGCAGCATTTCACCAAGAGGTAGGTTTCTCCTATGCACTGTCTTCAAGAACGCCTCCTTTTATCTCTGGAGAGGGCGGCTCTTCCTGGGAGCACTAATGACTGATCACAATGACCCACTGTCAGTTAGTGGTCTGATGACGTGGTCATTGCCTTTGTTCTAGCTCCCTGGTTGTTGCTACAATGGTGTAGCACTAGCCTGTGAAGTGGACTGGTTGAGTGAGAGTCCTTCCACAAAAAGGGGTTACACTACTCATCCTCCATTCTCAGTACTCTTTGGTTGTGTAGTGTCAAAGTTTATAGTGAAGGGATCCTCTGTCCATTGAGTCTTTTTGTCATGCTGTTTAATTTACAAAATATGCAGAACTTTCTTATTCACAGGTTCACCTGTATTATCATAAAAAATTAAATCAAACTCTCTTGATGTTTGAATTTTCCAATTTTTACATTTGGTCATTGTATAATATATCAGACCAAATCCTTGGCAGGCCACTTGTGTTTGCTATTCCATTGGTACAGTAGCTGTGGTAGTTTAATATTAAAATGATCATGCCCTCATTTGTAGATCAGCTGTAGCTTGATCTGTAAGGGTTTTGCTTGGAGGCCTAATGTCTGTGGATTGAGACCCATTCGGTGCCATTTTTCTTGATTTTATTTATTTGTTATTTATACCAATTCATTTCTGGTCTAATTTTAATGCAGCCATTAGATTATTGCATACCATGACAATCATTCCTATCATAATGTTTCTTTTTAAAATTGAAAAAATCAAATTGTTCAAGACTGTGCTGTAGCTCAGTCTGTTAGTGTTTTGATGATGGGTCCCAAGTACTGGGATTGAGACTCATCTACTTATCTTATTTAATCTACCTGTTCCAGCTAGCCCTCCTTCCCACCAGTCCTTCCAGCCCTGTCACCCGGCTTCTCCCAGGGCTCCTGCTCCTGTAGTCCTCCACGGCATGCCCTCTGGCAGGGTGCTGGGGAATCCTCAATCCACCATTACAGGATCCAGATTTCTGTGAGGTACCTGAGTTGACAGGTGTGGGGTCTGCAGAGACAATGGTCATCCTGCTTGACCAGGAGTTTTCTGGTGTTCTTCCCATGGGATGTGTGGCATGCACTGATGTCAAGGTGCATCGCCAATGTCTGCCATGTCTCCCCTACCTCTTTTGGCTCAGGCTGCCTTTCCCCTGGCTTCTTCCAGGGGCCAGTCAAACACCAAACTCTTCCCTACCCTCCCCAGAGGAGGAGGGTGGTCTCATGGATGCTTGATCCTCCCCCAGCCATCCCTCTGACACCTCAGGTTTGCTTCCAAACCTAGGCTGTTGGCATCTCAATGGCAGCTATTCCTGCACCAGCAGGCCAGCCAAGACTCATCTACTTTTACTTCATTTTTCAGTAATATTCAGAATTTTTGCTGTATGTGCCAATTATCTATACCAGTGCATTCCTATGTGGCAGAATTTGTTACTATTGTCTACAAAGACATACAGTCCCACTTATTTATTGACTCTGGGGAGACCAGCATGATTGCCCACACTGAGTGGATAATCCACCACTTTGGAACACATCATAAGAAGATTTTCTCTGAAGAGAACCATTAATGGACTTGTTTAGTATACATGTATACTTCCAGCTTGCCTAGAAGGTGATGTACTTTCCTAAGTGTATGTGTACGCTATATTATTTAGTATATTGAGTAATACATTTATTCACTAGTTTATGTATTGGATTTACAGGAATGGATAGCTTTGAAGCATTGAGACTAGCTTAGAAACCAGACAGATATTTTACTCTTTTGCTGAGACTGACCAAAAATTATTAACAGCTATAAGGGTGCAAAATATTTAGAGGCAAGGACCTCAGACAAGAAATTGGTTCAGAAATTGTAATCACTGTGTATACATGAAATTAAAATAAAATGACACAGGATAACTCTGGATGAGAATAGTTGTTATATGAGAATACCTAGGTGGTTAAGAATTACCATAACACTGAATCTGGGGATTAATTCCAAGAAGTTGGATGACAGGTGGAGGGATACATAATAAAGTGACTTACAATTTTATGTTTGCCTAAATTAAGGTAATTTCAGAAGAAAGAGGTAATATAGCAGAAGAGATTACTAAAACATAGCATCAAATTAAGCTCAAGACAGCAGAAGCAGAATTGAGTAAAACAACAGAGGAGAAAAAGAAATTAACAGTTTCCAGTATCAAGTAATAAAAACATTTAAAATGTTAATGGGACATGGATGATTATAGGTGCAATAGAGTCTATAGCTGGAAATCACAACAATCCTACAACAGATACAGAAAAAAAGAGTACTTGGATTCAGATAGCTCTGTAGCAATACACAATCCAGTAACAGATAGCAATCTAAGCCTTTTTAGAGAGAGAACATCAAGAGCAAGGACCCCAGGGAGGAATCTATCGCTGGAGGAACAACCAAGATATCATACATGGCCACAAGGCCCCATCCCCCACCCAGATGAAGAATATTACCACTATCCTAGAGGAGGAGGAGGAGGAGACAGAGGGAGAAGCGGAGCATAAAAAGGTGACATGAGGAGGAAACTGTAGCAGTGTTCAATCACAGTGATACAATATTAACAGAACAGAGATTACAGTCCTCAGCAAGGGACTGTCATTCTGTTCCACCAAGGCACCAGATTAGTTTCAGATTACAGCAGACATACATAGGTTTTGAGAAATGTACACTTAGAAGAGCTCATGTGCAATATTTTCACTTGGTAATGTTGATGTTTCTGTTACTGTTATGCAACATCTGGATTTCCTATAGTAAAAATGTTTCTTATGTAACTAATATGAACTGTATTCTTTGAATTTGTTACTGTTGTTCTAATGACCCTATACAATGCTCTGAATTATTCTGTCTGCTGTAATACACTTTCTAAGTATAAAGTTGTCAACCAAATCGTCCATGGAGAAGTAGGGAACCACCAGGAATGGCAGTGCAGCTCAGAGATTTTGCAAGTTCAATCCAGTATGTAGTAGATCACACTCACCCTCTCGGGAAAGAAAACCAACAGGCTTAAATCAGACCCAGAATATTTTTACTTCACCTTCCTCATCAAAAAAAAGTGGCATACAACATACAGAAGATAAGTAGTCATTTTAACAGCATGACACTCGCCCCTAGTGCTCAGAATAATACCTGTTTGTGTTTTAGGCATTCAGTTAAAGTGAAACAAGCAATGAAATGTATACAAAGTGAATTAATTATATGAAAAAGTTCATCACTTATGATAAGTTCTTGTTTTATATCTTAATTAACTAAAACATCTTCTCTATTCATTGCAAAACTTGCTTGTGTCGCTTTAACCAATGCCTAAAACACAAACAGGTATTATTCTGAGCACTAGGGCAGGGTCATGCTATTAAAATGACAACTCACCCATGGATTGGTTGTTACAAGTTTAAATGCCTCCTGTTTTAGGAATTAATCAGATATTTGATGAAGCCTTTGGGTGAAATGTAAGATGCAGTGCTGCTGCCTGCTTCTCTTCTGTATGCTGTATGCTGTATGCTGTATGCTGCCTTTTTACGATGAGGAAGGCAAAGTAAAATTATTTTGGATCTGACTTAAGTCTGTTTGTTTTCTTTCCCAAGAAGGGTGAGTGTGCTCAGCTGCATACTGGATTGTCTGCTAATCCGCAACTCCAGGTCGCCCCTGAAAAGGGACACTGTGGGTTCGATTTTCAGAGGTTCAGGCAGGGCTTGCATCAAGCC
Organism: Neoceratodus forsteri; assembly: GCA_016271365.2. Taxonomy (NCBI): domain Eukaryota; kingdom Metazoa; phylum Chordata; order Ceratodontiformes; family Ceratodontidae; genus Neoceratodus; species Neoceratodus forsteri. The sequence continues at coordinate 555,028,666 of CM057452.1, read as the reverse complement.
CCGCATCAAGCGCTTGATGTTTGACTTAACTGCAACAAACTCCTCAGACACAACTGTGCCCAATTTAGTACATTAGGCATAATTGTAACACTTCCCATAATGTACAGCAACTTGCACCAACTATTTGGTGCAAGCCCCGTAAAAGGGTCCCTAAATGGTGCAAACTTAGATCATGAGGAGCTGGTCTAATCTGTGGCATTTGGTGCACCTGAAAGAAAATCACGATCAGCACTGAGAATGCTGCAAGCCCCTGCGCCATATGTTCTGTGCACCAGGGACTTGCAGCATCTGCAAATCTTTCTAAAATCAAACCCTATGTCTCAGTGGTTTTACCCAGTTATCAAAATTCAATAAATAAATACATTTGTAAGGAGCCACAACAGGAACAAGAAGTCTCTAACGTAAGAGACCATAGTGTGAAAAAAATAATGTGACCTACTGGGAATTGGAACCCAGTCCCCAGAATACCATCCCAGTGCTCTAACCACTGAGCTATCTGCTCACGTAATTGGACCTGACTCTTTCTGGACATACATCCTTCCTCTGATATTGCAAATCCTGCAACTAGGAACAATTGAGATGACAGATGTTTTTGGTGCAGTATTTAGTTCTCAGTAGATCACATTATTTCTTTCTCACTGCAATTTATGATCTACTGTAAATTGTTCAACATTGGCTAATACTGCACCAAAACATCTAATTGTCATCTCAGTTTGCAATACCAGAGAAAGGAAGTGTATCCGGGAAGAGTGTGGTTAAATCACGCGACATTATAGCTCAGTGGTTAGAGCAGTGGGATGGTATTTTGGCGGCTGGGTTATGGAATAGCCTTCCTACAATTTGTGATCTAAGTTGCTTAGCAGTGGCCAATAGTCCACCAAAAACGTATACAGTATAATTCTCACCTGATTGTTCCTAGTTGCAGTATTTGCAATACCAGATCCTCTACCCTCGTCAGCAGTCTGCAACAAAGTTTTGCAGCAGTTGAGGCCTGGTTCAGCAAACAAAAACTAATTATGAACAGTAAAACCAAAGTGATGCTCTTTGGTAGCCCACAAGTATAAAACGCTTAATTACTTGTCATGAATAATCTCAGCTCACCTCTCAAACAAGTCCATAATTTTAAATATCTAGCCATAACTCTTGACAGTACCTTATCTTATAATGAACATGTAAATATAATATCCAGAGCTGTTAGCATCAGGTTAGGGCTTCTATATAGACACAGGCACAGTATATGACCCAAGAAGTGCTCCACTTAGCCATCACTAATTCCATCCTTTCAGTTACTGACTTTGGGCTTATAATCAATGGTTCTGCCACCAACACCACACTTAGAAGATTAAGTGTTGCCCTAAACAAGGCCTCCGCTGCCTAGTCACTGGCACCCATCTATACACCCATACTAGTGACCTCTATGCCTCAGCTAACAGGCTGAATCTCAGGCAGGATCTCCTACCAAACCTGCCTGATTGTAAGAAGATTAGTCTTGGACCAGCCCTCCCTCATTGCTACAGCTCCTCACTAGGACAAATAAGCACCATCGTACAAGAAGCACATACAGTCCCATCATCCAGATCCCTTTTGGCTGTACTGCACATGCACAGCAAACATTTATGTATAAAATACCCAGGTGGCTAAATAACCTCCCACCTGACCTCCTAACTGACTCTAAAATAAGACCCTTCACCAACAAACTTCAGCAGCATATTTTGAAACTCAGCAGCTGTGATTGCCCCACCTAGTTATTACAAGTTTTTTCCTTCCAACCTGTACCAACCCTCTCTACTTACTATTTTCTCTATCAGTCTTACTTGACCTCATCCTCCCTGCAACTATCCCTCCTTTGTCTTCACCTCTGCTATTTGACACTGCCTCACTTCCTTCCAATCACTGGCATAGTTTGCCTCATACATGTTTACCCCACTATGCTTCCTACAACTTTTCTTGCCTTACCCTCTCTCTTGAACATTAACCCTTACTTCCCTCCATCACCACCCTAGTTTAACTACCCCGTGCACATATCTGGGACTATTCTTAGTTTCTCCTTATCTCTGCACTTACTTTTGTGGTTAGGACATTCCTTACCCTGCTCTTACAATGCCTACCTCTGGCTGTTCACAATTATTACTTCTGTCAAGAACCTTATGTAACTGCCACTTTTGTGAAACTAGTGTTTACCCTTGTTATTCTAAATGTTACCTAACCTGCCTGTGATTGTACTATATGTTCTGATTTTAATGTCTGTATCTGTGCACTTTCCTTGAATTGTTCCTACTTCTATTGTACTGTTGACTGTAATTAACCCTGGGTCACCCCTGAAAATGGGACCATTACGGTCTCAGTCGCCTACCTGGTCACCAAAATTTAAATAAAATAAAAAAATATCCTAACAGCTATCTTATTCTCTTACACTGGACTCCACAATTCTGTAGTTTATGACAAGGTCATTTCTCTAACCACTCTTACAAGTGAACAATACCTATATCCTTGTAACTCATGATACCTGTGCAGCACTTACTATGTTGTGTTCTACTGTATACTCATTCAGTCTTCTGTACCATGTTAATTGCCTCTTTGCTTCTTTCATCTATGACATGGAGCCTTTGCTAAAGATCCCTGACTCAAGGTATTGTAGTTCCGAGACATCAATAAATAAATAAGTGTGTTTGGGAAGAGTCAGGTCCAACCATGTGAGCCTACTGCTCAATGGTTAGATACCGGGCAGTATTCTTGGGCCTGGCTTCAATTTCCAGTGGGTCACATTATTTCTTTCTCACTACAATTTGTGATCTAGATTGCTTAACAGTGTCTAATACTGCACCAAAAATATCTAATTGTCACTTCAGCAGTTCCTAGTTTCAGGAGTTGCAGTATAAGAGAAAGGAAGTGTGTCCAGGAAGAGTTAGGTCTAGCCATGTGAGCCTATAGTTCAGTGGTTAAAAACCAGGACAGTATACCTGAGCCTGAGTTCAATTCCCAGTAGATCACATTAATTTTTTTTCACTACAATGTGTGATCTAAATTGCTTAGCAGTGGCTAATACTGCTTCAAAACACCTAATTGTCATCTCAGTTGTTCCTAGTTGCAGAATTTGCAATACCAGAGAAATGAAGTGTGTCTGGGAAGATTTAGTCCAACCATGCGAGCCTATAGCTCAGTGGTTAGAGCACTGGGACAGTATTCTAGGAGCCTGGGTTCAGTTCCTGTAGGTCACATTATTTCTTTCCCACTACAATTTGTGATCTCAGTTGCTTAGCAGTGGCTAAAACTACACCAAAACATATAATTAACATCAGAAAGGCAGTACAAGTCAGAATATAACCCACCCAAAGGGCATAACCATAATCTGAAAACTTTTGCATCTCTTTGTTAAACGTTGTGCAAAAAAATAATGACCAAAAAAAAGACACAGACCACTTAATATATAACCTTTCCAACACTGAGTCAAAAGCACCAAGACTTACAAAAGATTCAAGAATCATCATAAAACCAGCTAACAAAGTGGAGGGATAGTGGTGATGAGCACAGAACAATATAGAATTACTGTATGTGTATGGACTTACTGAAAATGAAGAACACTATCTCAGACTGGACAGGAACCTCACTCCAAAATAAAAGAAAGCATGAAAGAGGTTTTGATATAGCATTAGAACTAGGTCAAATTGATGAGTGGCAAAGGATCTCTTAGTGGCTAAATTCCCCAGAATATCTGTCTTTTATAGCTCACTGAAGATTCATAAAAATCAGACACATCCACCAGGGAGCCCAATTGTCTCAGGCCTAGAATCAGTACTACAACCCTCTCAGCTTTGCCAATTATTTTACACAGCCCTTAACCACCCAAATGAGTGGTTACATCAAAGACAAAAGAGATGTACTAAGACTGATAGAGAATTTAAATATGACAAGGACATTTGAAAACACCATTCTCCGCACCTTAGATGTTAAAGATCTTTATACATCAATACCTCACAAAGTGGAACAATGCAGTCTAAAGCAAGCACTCAAGAGATCAGACAGGAGAGTAAACAAGATATTCCACTGATTTTAGAATTAATGAGGGTAGTACTATACAAGCATTATTTTGTTTCAAAGATGTGTACTACAGACAATGAAAGGGACGGCCTATGGGGAATAATGTGGCCTCCACATATGCCAGTCTTCTTACGGAACAATTCAAGGAACACTTTGTGCTACGCCCCTGTATTTATTTATTTAGCTTTTATTAACCAGGTACAGTAAACACACTAGGAAGTCAGTGCCTGTTTTCAGGTATGACCCAGGAAATTACATAAAAGATTCCATACAAGGCAATATATACAGTAGAATACATTGTAATACAATAGCCAGTGAGGGAGGAAACATGAAACATGGCATTGTATCATTAAAGGAATAGATGCAAGGCAAGGCTATTAATAAAATTTATCAATATGGTAAAAGCTACATAAAATATGCGAAGAGTTGTACTAAGTAGAATAACATAACTATACTTTGTAGCACAATGAACAAGGAAAGGAAGAACTATATTAATTAAGCATCCTGTCATAGTAAGGAAAATTTAGGAACAGTATCCATCCACTGAGAGCTACGAAGGATGTATATGTACCATGATAATAAATATTAGAGTTCATACTAGAGATCTTTATGGTAGAGGAAGGCTAAATGCCCATGTAAACTCCCACCACCACCACTATTTCAGTGGTAGTATTTCAAGTTAGACATTGAAGACATATGGGCATCCAATCTGTTTTAAATATCTCTTTGTTTTACCTAACACCATATTTAATGGAGGCTATTCCATATCCCAGATATCCTTTGGATGAAGAAAACGTCTATTCTCACTCTTGATTTTATGCCCTTTTAATTGTAGTGGATGTCCTCTTGCTTTGTTGTCCTGTTTAAATTTCATGTCAAGAGTCACCATTAGGTCAGGATCATTTATTATATCATACAGGTACATTAGGTCCCTCTTATTTGTTATGATTCTAATGTCATTCATCTAGCATTCTTCATGTGTGCTTCATACTCCAAGTCACACGTCCCTGTAATTGACTTAGTCACCCGCTCTGCACCCTCTCAACACTGTTTACATGCTTCCTTTGTATGGTGCCCAAAACTAAGATCCACAGTCCAGGTGCAGGTGTATGTAAGCTCTATATAATGGCGATGTCACCTCTACATCTCTACTTCTAATACTTCCTGATATTCCACAACATTTTATTTGCTTTGGTTGTTACACTATTACAGTGATTGTCAAGGCTGAACCTTTGATCAGTTTGTATCCCGAGGTCTGTCTCGATGTCAGCTACCTGTAATGTGCTCAGAAATTCATTTTATATTCAAAATTATGCTTGCTAAAGTGCAGCACTGTACATTTACCCTTACTGAAGGTCATGCCCCATTTGTTGGCCCATGCATTTATTTTATCTAGGTCCCATTGGATTGATGCTTTCTGTTCTTCTGTTTCACACACTCCAGTTTGATGTCATCTGCATATTTGTGGCACAGATTAATAGCATTATTGTCTAAATCATAGATGAATATGGTGAATAGTACTGGGCCAAGCACAGATCCTGCAGAACCCCACTGCTCACCTTTCCACTTGATGATGTACTGTATATCCATTTAATTTTACCTTTAGTGTTCTACAGTATCTTCCAACCATGATTTTGCAAGTCTACAAGTTTCCTGTTAAACCCAAGTGCATATAGTTTCTCTATTATAGCCCAGTGGGGAACTAGGTCAAAAGAGTACTGGAAGTCCAGATATACCACATCCACAGGTCTGTTATCAAGTTCTCTACTAACATTTTCACAGAAACTTAACAGGTTACAAGACAAGATCTGCCTTTCCAAAACTCATGCAGTTATTTGTCTGCCCCATGTGTTTTATCCCAGTAATTCAAGATCTCATCTTTTATTATTGTTGCCAGCATTTTCCCAGTAATCAAGGTAAGGCTAATTGCCTATAATTAGCTGTTTCCATCTTTGACCCCTTTGTGTATAGGATTACACAGGCCTCTCTCCAGTCAGTGGGCACAGCACCATCATTTATTGATTTACTGTAAATTATCCTGAGTGGGTCTGCTATGCAATCACCCAGTATTTTAACTGTTTTACTGGTGATGTTATCAGGGTTGGGGACACTATCTTCCCTCATATTTGCCATCCCTCCTCACCTATTCTAATTCACCATGCTTGTATTTTCACTTCCCAGACAGCAGTAACAGCTGCTGCAAATGACCAAGTAGTGAGGGCTAACTCAGCCCACCGCTCCCATGCTGGGATTGGCTGCAGGACCCGCAGCTCAGCCCCAGGTACAGTCTACATCCTGTACAAAAAGGGAAACAGCCTGTATACTCAGCCTCCTGTGCTAAAAGGAACCTTTGGGTGGTGCCACTCGCATTCTTTTCCTGCCCACCTCCCCAACCACACTCCCACCCAGGGTGTGCTGTGTTTTATAGTGAAGTGTGGTGGGCTGAAATAATCAGCCAAGTTTCACACCTGCTGCAAGATCTCACATAGTATCTCCCACCCTCCCTAGCTTTGAACTCACTTGGAATCTTCCATTTCATAGCTGTCCCTATTCCAGGCTGTCTAATTCAGCTGGAGCTCTATTGATTTTCCTGCAGATCCAACCCTGTCTTGCCTGTTCTTCAACCTCATTCTCATAGCCATGCTGTATTAGCTCTACTCTCTTTATGACCTTTCCCAACCCCCATCCCCCCATACCATACATCCCCACTACTCCATGTTATCTTCCCTTGGATCCTTAGAGTACTGGTAATGCAAATCCCATAGGCAAATTTATTTCTAGATATTGTGTTTACTCTCCCAATCACCCTGGGTCACTTTCCTTTGCCCTCCCCACTACACTATAATTTGGCTGCTATAGACAGTCATTCTCTTCTCTGTCCTGAGAGCTACTTACTTTCTCTGATTCAGTGCCCTCTGACCAATGTCCTGGTGACAAACCACCATCTTTAAAGGACTTCTCTCCTTTCCAACCCTCTTGCCCCCCACCAACTGCCATCACAATTCACTGCCTCTCAATCTTAAAAATGGTATTCCATCACACACTACCTATACAAATGTTACAGGTGTCATGTCTTTCTAGGTCCTACCCAAAATGTTTGGTTCTCACCTTTCTTGCACTCTCCCTCCTACTCTTAAATGAAGATATTAAGCCCAATCCAGTGCCCCTGGTCCCACAAAGGGTCTCCGCCTATTCCACCTGAATACTAGGAGTCTTCTACCCAAACTGGATGCCCTAAACTTTGGGTCACCCAGCAAACACCTGCTGCCTTGTGTGTCACTGAATCCTGGCTGTCAGCCAGGATTCCAGACGATCCTCTTCATCCATGACTACAACCTCTACCACTAGAACCATAGCAAATGTGGCGGTGGTGTAGCAATGTATGTGAGACAATCTCTATCCTGCTCTGTCACACTAAATGAATCCATTCCTGCCTCACATGAACTCCTCGTCATTACTACTTTCTCTCTTCTCCACTTCCCTATCATCATCAGTGTACTTTACTCCTCCCCCAAAGTGGCTCATGACTCCTTGCTGCCTGTATCTCCTCCATCTCCTCTCACTTAGACAATGGTGAGCTAATCCTACTTGAATATTTTAATCTAGACTGGCTCTCCCCATCTGAAGACCCATCCTCTTCAAGATTGAGTTGCTAAACCTCACATAATTGATCTCAGAGCCTACATGCCTAAATCCAAATTCCCTAAATCATTCCCTCCTTAATTGGATGCTCTCATCACACCCTACAGGATCACTGCTGCTGGTGTCCTTCTAGATGCCCTCAGTGATCACTGCATCATCTGCTGTGTAAGAAAAGTTAATGTCCCCTTTCTACCCCTAATATATCTGGCACTGCTGTCTCCATGCCCTTGATACTGCTACTCTACTCCAACACCTATCTTGTGCCAAATGGTCCTCTATGCTCTCTGCCCCCAATGTTGGCTCGGCACTTTGGATCTTCACTGACACTCTAATACTGATCTGGAATTCCCATGCCCCTCTGAAAGGGCCAGGATTAAAAATCTCCACCACCTGTGGATCACACCAGACCTCTTATCCTCTGTGCCCAATAATTGTCCTGACATTGAAATTTAAATCAATGTCCCTGCTCTCCTACTTCTTGTACAAACCTCAAAGAAAGGCTTGTACAAAGCTATCCACGAGGCTAAAGCTGCTTACTAAGTCACAACTTCAGGCTAACTCCAGCTCCTCTACAAGTTTCTGGAATGTTATCCACTCTCTACTTGACCCCCCAGTTTCTCTCACCCCTTTAGTCCTTAAACTTGATGGCTCATCTATCTCTGACCCTGCTTCCATAGCCAAGACCTTCAACAAATTTTTCACTACCTATGCTTTGCATGACAACCCCACTGCATCCCCATAGGTCCCCCCTCCTGGTACTGGCTACCATCTCCTCTCATCTCACCCAAGGAGGTCTACAAAGTGCTAACATCCCTAAATCCTGCAAAGTCTAGCCCAGATGGTCTACACCCTAAGATCCTCTGCATCTCTGCTTCTGCCATTGCCTACCCCTAGCCCATGTGCTAAATCTCTCCCTCTCAACTGGCACTGGCCTGAAACTGGCTAAAGTGATTCCACTCCATAAAGGGGGATCCGACATCCCCACTAACTACAAGCCCATCTCTCTCCTGCCCTGTCTTTTCAAACTGCAAGAGTCTCTGGTTTACCCCAGGCTCTTGGATCTTCTCTCAGCATCTGGCACTCCTCCCTTTCCAGTCGGGTTTCAGAAAACAGCATTCCACTATCACCTCCCTGCTTGGGTCTCTGACTATCCAATCCACAGTGGACCAAGGCCAAATTACTGCTGCCATTTTAATAGATCTAGTGAAGGCTTTTGATTCTGTTTCCCACTGCCTACTGCTCTACAAACTTACAAACTCCACTCTTTCAGGATGTCTCAAACAGCAGTCAACTGGTTCCGCTCCGCCTACATAACGGACAGCAATCAGTCCTAGTTGACAATGCCTATTCTCCCCACTCCCTATTCTTGCAGGTGTACCCCAAGGCTCTATACTCAGTCCCATTCATTTTTAATCTTTATAAATGACCTCTCCTCCATCTGCTCTGTGTTCCACATACATATGTACACAGGTGACACCATGATCTTCTCCTCTGGCTCCATCCCTTTGATATTGTTACCCCCAACAGCTCGACTTTGACAAAGTACAATACTGGTTAGAGGCAAAACAGTTAAAACTAAACTCCAAGAAAATTTTTCTATGTTCTTTGGTTCCAGACATAGGCTGTCTAGACTTCTACCACCCCATAATCGTCACTCTAGATGACTCCCTCCTAGAGGTGATCCATACCTTTAAATATTTAGAGTCTGGCTGGACAGTAACCTAAACTTCTCCTCCCATATCAACACTGTCTGCACCAAATTCTGCCCAACACTCAGTATCCTCTACCATCACAAAGATTGCCTCCCTTTATCTACTCGCTGTGACCTTGTCACCAAAACAATCTTACCCATCTTTGATTATGCTGATGTTGTTTATACCTCTGCCCCTGTGACTTCCTTCTAAACTAGACACCCTTCTAAATTATTTCTGTCACTTTTCTATCTCCCCCCACACACCACTCACCACGGTCTCTTCTACTCCTTTCTTTCCATTGCATCTCTATCCCACAGGCACCTGGTCGACAGCATCTTCCTAATTGCCAAATACTGGTTTGGGACCCTACCCTCCTATGTCTCCTCCTGCTTAGAGCCTGCTCATCTTTCTACCTGGTCCCTTCACTCAAGGGATAATTGTTCCTTCTCCCTCCCCAACTGTCATTTGGGGCCATGACATCTGCATTTTCCTATAACCTCCCTTCTTTGGAATCAGCTTCCTGGAAGCTTATCTTTCCCCACGCTTACTTCCTAAAGTCCTTTCTACATCTTCTCCTCACTATGACTGCCCATGCATCTCTCACCCTGACTCTCTCCTCCTAGCTCACTGCAAACCCTAGCCCTTACCTCCCTTGACTACTCCACCCCAAAGCACTTACTGTACCACTTCCCATATTGTTAGCTCTAGTCTCCTATACCCAGGGCATTACATTATTTTTGCTCACTCATTCTGTCAGATTTGACATGTTTGTAATTTCTTGTTTCTGCAATTTTGTTTTTATCCAAATTATGTTTGCTGTACTCACATTTTGTTTTGTACTGCCCATTGTTCTTCACTTGCAATTTTGTTATTCTCCTCCTGATCATGCCATGAGGTTGCAACTGGAAATGAGCTTCGACTCAGTGTGCCTTTCCGGTTATCAAATTTTAAATAAGATAAAATACTTCTGATTTTTCTATTATTTCTCTAGTGATCCATGTTGTACCATCTGTTCTATTCATGTATTTAGATCTAGATATTGTCTGACTTACAGTCTTTTGGGAAAAGACTGACAAAAATACCATTGAATTCTTCTGCCATTTCAATTGGTGAACTTAACATGCTATCTGACACTTTTAATGGTTCAACTTGTGTTGATCTCTTTTAAGAGACTTTATGTAGCCATAAAGGCTTTGCTATTTGATTCTGATGCCATTTTAGCCAATATCTTTCCCCATTTCTTTTTTTTCTTCTGATCCAGGAGTTTGTGGAACAATTCAAATACCTGGGGTCTGGATTGACTACAAATTGTCCTTCATTGATCACATTGAAGAACTCACTAAGAAATTGCATCAAAGGCTTGATATTTTCTTCAGGATCAAGCACTCACTAACCCAGGAGGCTAGAAAACTCCTAGTCCAAGCTACCTTCGTGACTATGTGGACTTCCTATATGGCCATAGTACTAGCACAGCTCTCTCCAAGTTTGATACCCTATATCACAGAGCCTTTAGTTTCATTTGTATGCCCTTCATGAACACACCACTGCATCCTCTATTCTTCCATAGGCTGGAGCTCCCTTAGCTTCAGGAGGCAAAAGAATGCTATTCTATGGACATATAAGGCAATCACTCATAAATTACCTCAGTATTTCACAAGCTGCCTAACTCCCTGCATCCCTAGTGCCTATTCTCTCAGAAGTCTTACCATCTTGTCTCTGGCTATCCCTAAAGTTAAAACACACTTTGGTAAAGCCTCAATAAGCTTCACTGTTCCTACGCTCTGAATAAGATCCAGAAAATCTTAAGGCTTGCTTCCCTGTCACGTTCTCCTCTTCAAATCCTTGTTCCTGAGGACCTTCTCTGAGGTCTGTCATTGCTTCAAGTCAAGGTCTTAACATCACAATTTGTTACTGCTTTAATTTCTGGACTTAAACCTCAACCATTGCCTGAGCGTCAATTGAGTCCTCCTTCTGTCATTGTCCAAATCAATGTCCCAACATCACGATCTGTCTTTGCTTCAAATATTGGACTTAAACCCAACCATTACCTGTGGCATCTGTCATGTTCTCCCTTAGAACAGTCCTTCCTCCTAGACCATCATGTCCTACCCTCTCCTATCTCATCTGACCTTCCTCCCCACTCCCTATACCACCTCCCTTCCCACTCCACTTGCCAGGCCATGCCTACAGTACTTATCAAAGGACTCTTACATCTCAATCTTCTTCGCATTTTGGCGCTTCAGAGGAACTGCCACTCCTACTTACAATGACTCCTCCAATTATGTTTACTGTATAAACTTTAGCTCATTAGCTTATGTCCATATATTCTGTATCTATGCAATTGTATTTAAATGGCACTACCTCTTGTTGAACCTATTGCTATGTTCTGGTGGAAGTATCTTGTTACATGTGTTGATTATATGTTATTATGTTGTTATTATTACTACTATGTCATTGTTATGTACGTTCACTCAACCTCTTATGTCTTAACCCTGTTGTAATTGTTTGCCCCAGATCCATCTTGTAAATGAGCTTGTCTCAATGATGTTCTGCTTGGCAAAATAAAGATTTTGATTGATTGATTGATTGATTGATTAGGTTTTCCTGGTTAGATCAACACTGATCACACATAAGCATACATGGGTACCATATAGGGATTGCTCAGGTTCAAAAGCAAGGTTCCAGTGGCAAGAGCAGTGTGCCAAGCTACGGAGATAGTTACAGTGCCTAAGATGAAAAGTAGGCATTGAGGGGTGGAGATTAATTTCAGATGGTATAGAGTTTCATAGCTTAGGGACTGCATGGGGTAGGATAGTCCACCAGTGTGCAATGCTATCCAAAACTGTGTCTGTATATATGCTTTATTGATGATATACTAATCTTATGGAAAGGCAATCAGACTGAACTACTGGATTTTCATGACTACCTTAATGGGGTGACTGACTACCTAAAAATTTCACTAGCTCACAGCACTGAGGAAATTTCATTTTGGATCTTGTAGTGTGTATAAAAGCAGTGGTAAACTAGAAATTAAATTATACCATAAGGAAACACATCAAAACACCCTGTTGAACTCCACCAGTTATCATGCAAGGATATTGAAAACAAGCATTCCATACTTACAAATGTTAAGAATAAGGAGGAGTTGTAGTACTCAGGAATAACAGGACAAGGAACTCGAGAACACAGCAGGCAAATTTCTGAGAAGGGGCACTCTGAAAACATAGTCAACACAGCTATAACTAAGACAAAACACTTGAAAAGACAGGAGATAAAAATAACAAACAAAGGCAACTCAGGGTTAGTGGTCTATCATTTCAATACTTAAAGCAAGAAAAATAAAAGCTGCACTCAAGCCTTGTTGCAGGAAAAAGCACAAATGGCAGCTAGCCATGGGTAGCCTATCCACCCATGGAAGCCTCAACATTTTGTTCTGGCATGCTATATCAAGCTGTGAGGACTCTCCCAATAACATTACTTAAATACAAGTGATTTAAAGGGCAGTGGTGAAGGATAAAAACATAGAAACAAGTTGTTTCAGATTCAAAGCTGATGCTGCCAGAACTAGAAAATAGAAACATTCTAGTGTAATGCTTTCAATTGCATCAATAACCTATAATGGAGATAAAAAACATAGTTCGACATACAAACAATACTAGATGCATTACCATGCCATGTGTTGCCTCTAACTTATGGATCCAGAATACCTCCCATCTGGAAGAATTTTAACCAGATGCCTGCCCCCTGGCTCAGAAATACCTTCTCAAAGGCTATGAATGACCATTAATGAAATCGGGATCACTAGCCCCAAGGGTATGAGCAGCAGTGGCGTACTCCTCATTTCTCTGGGCAATAGCCTAATATGATCACCTACCCATTCTTTAAAATGTCCTTTTAGATTTGCCCACATAGAAGGCTGAACAGATACTGTACATGTGGCAAGATAAACCACATGTGCTGTATCACAGTTAATTTTCTATTACACAAACCTCAACCTGGGAGAATCAAGTATACTGTCTATTGTTCTGTTTGTGCACTAATTCCCTCCTGTACAAGTTCTGTATATTTCTAATGTGATTGTGTAATTCAATTGCCATGATGAATGTTTAAATCCTACCATGTACTAAGGCTTGAATCCTGCAGCGTACTGACCAGATTGTAACCTGAAATGGTCAACACACCTATTTGCTCTATATGAAATATTTTACTGTGTAACTAATTTTGGGTCGCCCTGAAAAAGGGACCTTCAGGGCTCAGCGGGCCTACCTGGTTATCAAAATTGAATAAATAAATAACTATTCCTCATTGTTATGTGGGTTGTGGAAAGTTTTGTAGGTGTAATAACCTCACAGAACTTGCATATGCCACCTCAATGGTATCCAGGTGATAATGTGGGTAACAAGGTTGTGAGTGGGCAGAGAGTGGGTTGCAGACTATATGTACCCATGTAGGCCACATTACATGGTCTCTAAATACCATTTAGGTAGTTGTTCTACCTATGGGGCTAGTTTGGGCTCAGTAGCAAGAATGCACCAGTTTTTCCTCATGATTCTTTCCCTGTACCAGCTTGGGTGCTAAAAGTGGTGACAAAGTTGCACCTCCTACTCATATCATTGCTGGTAGTTAGGCTAGGGGTCAAAATATCCTATCTGTTTTCCTAGTATGGGTATAAACCCCTCTCCATACATTCACTGGAATACCCCCATCCTCAGAGCTCATTCTGAGATCCTCAGCATTTCTTTCAATAGTAATATTTGAATTGCAATTACAATGTACCCTTAAAAACTGACTTGCAGGTATGTTATTGATGGTGTGGCAGGGATGACACCAGTTAGACAGGAACAACGTGTTGCAATTAGTTCATTTGTAGAATAGATCTGTACCTATGCCATTTTCCAGATTTTTGTAAGAGTGATGTCCAGAAAAGGAGATGTTGTTAAGACTGCACTGGGTAGAGAAACACAAATTATGATTATTAGCTTCCAGGTACTGGACAAAATGCAGTTCACTCCCAGTCCTCTGCCACTCCATCAATATATCATCTATATACCTGTGCCAAAAGAGATATATTCTAAGTAGGAGTTAGAATCTGCACTATACATCCTCTCCTCCTATGAGCCCACATTAAGGTTGGCAAAACATAGTGTGAAAGTCGCACCATTGCCATACCACTCAATTGGAGGTAAAAATCACCCAGAAAACAAAAGCAGTTGTATTCAAGTACAAATATAGCTAGGTCCACCAACATTACAGTAAGGAAGGCTCCCAGGATTATTACGACTGAGGAATATTTGTATAGCCTCCAAACCCATAGAATGGGAATATTGGTATACAGTGCCTCCAGATCGTGGGTGACCAATAGATCACTCGCCACAATGTGTATATACTGCAAGATACCTAGAACTTCTGCTGTGTCATTAATATAGGACATCAAGTTATAAACAAAATGTTTAATAAAATGATCAACATAAATGGAGAGAGGTTCAGTCATTGAATCAATACCCAATATTATGGGCCTTCCTGGTGATGCTTCCAGACACTTCCTTACCTTTGGGAGCATGTAAATAGTTTGTTGAACAGTGAAGGGCTTGGTGAGAAAATCCCTAGTACTGATGTATATCCAACCCACCATATATGTCCCCATGGGTGTGGTTTGGCCCAAGGCAAGATGGTGGTCTGATTTCTGTGCACTGCTCCTCTTCTAGTTATCCATCCCCATTAATTGTTCTATAGCCTCTTTAATGAAAATCTGAAGATGGCTATTTTCAAAAGATATCCTGCTGATGTTGATGCTGATACTGATACGCTAACTATTTTGCTTTGGTGAGCTTCTTTGTGTTGTTTTATGCACTGAACTGAATTCTCCTACCCTCCACGGAGTTGGGCCTACTAAAATGGTGGAACCGGTAAGCAACAAGATCCTCTGGCTGATGTTGAAGCCATGTTTCATAAGGTTATCTCTGATATGAATGATCTGAAAGTTATATCTCTGCAAACTACTTTAACTTTACAAACAATAGACCATCTGGCTGTGACTGAAAATAAAATGCTCACTAATGAAGCTGCAGTCCAGGAGTTACAAGCTACGGTTTGGCAACAAGATCAGACTGTAAAGAACTTCAGTCTAAACTAGTTGATATAGAAAAATGTAGCCACAGAAATAATCTGCTTTTCTATGGTTTCCCTGAAGATGTGGAGCTTAACAATACTTCATTGTTCCTTCTCCATGTTCTACCTCCTCGACTGCTTAAACTTTCCAACGACCATGGGATCATACCGTAACTGAGCACTCTCACTGCTCTCTTGCACCTAAACCTCAGCCCGGCCAGAAGTCTCATTCGATGGTGGCCAGATTTCTTAATTATGCTCACACAGAAATAATTCTGCAGAAAGCAAGAGAAATTGTACGCTGGTTTGGCAAAGAGTATCAAATCTCTATTATAGAGACTATTCCAAAGAGTTGTCTGCCAAGAGAAGAGCATATACCTCGACTAGAAGCATCATGCATCGCTGAGGACCCAGTTGGTTGCAGTATCTAGCCACCATGCACATTCATCATAATAATGTAGCTAAAGATTTCAATACCCCGAAGCCCTCATAAGCTTTCTATCAAGTATCTGGCCACTTGCTCTTCAAGATACCCCAGTGAATACTACCTCTACTGTGATCAGCACTCAGGAATCCATGGATACATCATTACCCTGTCCCACAGATTCTTCTTTACCTCCTTGCAGATGGATGACACTGCAAGAACAGGTGCAGAATCACTGGCTGGTTCTCTCCCTAGAAGGCACTCAGTTCATCTTCAACAAAAATCATGTGAAGTTCCTGCACATGTAAAACCCATTGCTGCAGTCTTACCAGGACTCCTTACTAGCTAGCACCCCATGGATACACCTCCCTCCTCTCCTGCAATCCTTTGCAAAACAGATATGCTCCTTTAAGGTCTGCATCTCCACCACTGAACCTACCACAACAGGAGCTTTCTACGAGTTTAGAAAATTATCCTTCCTCATCCTCAACTTTGAAAGGTGTGTCTAGATCCTCAAAGGATATCTATTGGGCCAATATTATGGCAAGTTTCCCCAGAAGAGCTTGGAACTGCCGAAGAAGTGATGCAAAATAGCTCAACCTAGTCCAAACCCCGTTCTCCTAAGCTGCCTACCGTGAAACAAGTTGTGTCTTCAGGTACCTGAATAGATTTTCAGTGGCTATTGTAGTTTGGTTAGGTTGTCAGCATTCAGGGTTGCTTAATTTTAGAACTTCAGATGCGGGACCTTTGGATGTAACTCTGAACTTGTGTTTTATTTCTTGAGCCTCGATTCTGCTATGTTCAAGTTTTATTAATGAGCACAATCTATATTTGCCATACGGTATTTGAGTGATTAAGTCGGTTGTACTGATGAAAAACTTCACTGGTGTGTTATCATTATCACCATCATTCTTAATTTCTATTTTAGCCATATATGTTTTCTTTGCTGTAGAAACGTCTATATATTCAGTAATTTCTTCTGCCATCTGACTTGACTACAGCTTACTACCACTGGTGGTAGCGTGAACAGTATTTTGCATACTCGGGTATGTTATCGTGTTTATACTTTACGGGACTGGCTCATTACTCCAGTTCACATAATCTTTCTCTTGCAGATTTAACTCCAAAGATGATTACCCAAGGGCTGTTTAACATTTTTGAATGCAAGCTGCAGGATCTTCAGATATGATTCTGAATACAGTTCATGTTTATCACACCGTTTCATCTGTTTGAACTTGAAAGTTCTGTTGAATAATTTTCCTGGTGTGTCGTTATCTAAGGCTATGTGTCTAGCAATTTTATTTGCCCTCAACTTGACTTCAGCATTTTGTTACTGATGGTAAACATGAGTTTTACTTTGCATAACTGGAGGTATTATGCAGGCTGATACCCTACAGTACTAGCTCATTATTCCAATACACGTGAGCCTTTTCTAGCATGATTTAATTCCAAATGATGAGCATTGCTTTGGGCATTACAATTTAGGTCATTCTTTGTTGCTTATACTATAATTATAATTTTTCACTATACCAGTTTTAAAGTTACCTTCATGCGAAATGTTCATATGCCCTTTAAAGTTTGTTTCTGGCTTGCCATTATAGGCTGATACTGGACACTTCAGCTGCTTTCAATGCTAACTACGTTTTTTTACACAATTCCTTCTATAGCTATAACTTAAGTTTAATGGGATTTCAGTAATTGAGGTTAGTGCTTTAATTATAATTCATTGAGACTATGTTTGATTTTGATTTATACATTAATATTTCTATTAATATTTGCTTTCTATATTGACTGGGTTTCATTTGCACAGATTATAACCCATTGATATATTTGTTATTTAGGGGGATCTACAAATATGTATTTGTGCGATATATTATAAGAATCACCTAATTTATATATCGTGCTATCAAGCTTAAGGAGCATATTGCACTTCATTATGTTCGTATAATAGTCACAGTTTATTACATTATATTTCTTTTTGTTATAATGGATGGATAGATCATTGGGAAGGTGGGTTTACCTTAAAATCCTTTTCAGAGCTACTAGGTGCATTTCACCGGTGTACTATTGCTTTATACTGTAGGGTGTGTACTCCCCTCTTTTCATTGCTTATTCCACACCCTGATGTACAGAGGGGGTCTATGTTCTTTATTTTTCGACCCATCCATCTGTTCATCTCAAATGATTTGGTTCTGTTCTTATAATTGGTTTTGGATGTTTATACTGGTTTTATTACTTGTTCGCTATCAAGAGATCTGGTTGTTGGGCCTTGGGAGACCCTTTTCTTGTTGATTTTCCCTGAACTGCTATTACCTGATCCCATAAGCTTTACATTTGTCTGCTGCATTAATATGTTTTTTGCAAGAGCTTTGCTGCTGGTAATACTGGATCCTTCGGTCCTCTTTTGTATCGTAATTACTTCCATTTTAGTAGTCATGTTTATGGCTGATCTATTAATGTTTACATGGAGCGTCATGGGCCTCAGTGTGCCTAGCAAATGCAAACAGGTTTTAACTCATTTAAAAGGCATAAAGCTCAAATCGCTTTTTACAAGAAACTAAATTACTATCTCCAGACAATGATAGGTTATTACAGGATTGGGTTGGTCAGGTAATAACAACTTCAGCTTCTTCAAAACAAACATGGTGTGACAATTTTGCTTCACAAAATTTAAATTGAAATCTAATTCTATTTGGAGAGATCCCCAAGGTAGATGGGTGATTGAGCTCTTAGATACTCTGTCTGGACCAATTTTGTTAATTAATGTCTATGCACCTAATAATGATGTGCCAATTCTTCCACAACTTGGCCCATCATATATCTCTCATTAATATGTTTGATATCCCTATTATTTTTTGCGGTGATCTCAATTTGACATTAGACTTGACCCTGGATTGAAGTAGCTAAGTACCAGATTCTAATCAAAATTGTATTGCAGCACTCTATCTATTGATGAAAGATAGGACTTTCAGACACCTGGAAACTTTCATCCGAGAGACAGAGAATATGCTTTTTCATCTGTACATCAATCCTACAGTAGAATGAGTCCTCATATGAATGGTGGCTATGCTGGGCTGACCTCTACACAGCAGAACTAGAGCAGAGCATATAGTATTGTTTTATTTGTTTTTATTTGAAATTTACTCTGTGCATCTGTCAGAGCATTTTTGTCAATCTGGCCCAAAATATTCATGTGAAATAATTGAGGCCCTACCTATATGATCTGGATGGAGTCAGTGCAGTTGTACTGTCTGGAGGACTGAGGGAGCTGCATGTCTCGAGGAGAGTGGCGAAGGAGTGGATTCTGATTGAAACTTTACAGCGGAAATGTTGTTCAGGGAGCAGGGTCGTGTGTGCACTGCTGGACTGGGTTTGGCGCTGACTGCTTTGTCCCTGGACAGAAGTGCTTCCATGAATAGACTTGTGACAGCTTTTTGAACTGTGAGTTTTCATGGACTTTTGCCAGTTTTCGAACTAGAAGCCTTGCCATTTGTTGGATTGGTTGGAGCTGCATATACCTCCTGGGTTTGGGGGACCGCTTAATTTGTGCTTAGTTTGCAACCCACACAGGTGCTGGCAGCCTGCTGGAGGGTTGGCCCTTTGATTTGTTGCTCCTAGGCTCCTGTAGAGTTAGTCAGTGGGCTGAGTCGAATGGGAATCAAGGTGTTGGGCTGCTGGTAAAGCCAAGGCAGTCATCTCCAGAGCACTGGGGGACTCTGCAGCCTACTAGATGGATATTCCCAGTGTCAGAGTTGGAGACTCGGAAGCCTAAAGAACTTTGGAGAAAGCAGGAGTGGTGCACTGCGGTTTGATCTTTATTACTTTATTCTTTACTTTTGGGCCAGATTTTGCTTTATGGATAGTGAGAGAGCCATGACTGTCAACATTTTAAATTAAATCTGTGACTTTTCTAGAGGGATATATGAGAGGTATCACCTAAAAGACTATCAGATAGTGAGAGTGCCTACTAACTGACCAAACTTCCAGGGACATGTGAGATATATCATCTGGAATATTGTTTTACATATAATCCTGAGAAGTGGGAGCTCCTCATACTTACGTCATTTCAAGGACTTCTAGTGACTTTAAAGTTCATCCTCTTGGGAGGGGCTGAGGGGTCCTAAAACTCACCCCAGTGGTGAGAGCACTATGGGGGTTAGAGATTAGAAAGTGACTGAAATAAGGGTTAATTTAATTGCACACCATATTGACTCTGTGGTCAAGACAGTCAATTTCAAAATTGGTGTCCTGTACAGGCACAGGCAATACCTCTCTCGGGGCCCTCCACCTCTCAGTCCACAGTTCAATTATATCTACTATTGATTATGGACTAGTGGTCTATGGGGCAGCAATGGATACAGCACTCAAGAGGTTCACACTCGCTCAACAAAGCCTGCAGACTCACCCTGGATGTTGAGCATGGCACTCCCACCTGTACTCTGTACAAACATGCAGACTGGTTGTCATTAAGAAACAGGGTCAAATTCAGACTTGCATCCTAGGGAAGAAGGCTCTATGGGTAAAACATCACCTTGTGAAGAGCAATTTGATCAAAGGTGGCCAATTCATTACAGGTCACCAGAGGGAGGACTAGAGGGCCTTGGCTATCCTTCCATCGCACCTCACTTGGGTAATGTGCATTTGCCTACGGGCCCCCTATGGATGAATGAACTCCTGGGCACCTCTTGGCCACCAATTGTCTGGCACAATTCAAAACGACCTCAAACAGCACCTAATACTCTCTAAGTGCACCTTCCCTTGAGTCCAGCCACATCTGCTCTCTCTGCCCCCAGTAAGCACTAGGCAGGCCTCAGGTACCCCCTCCCTCTGTCCTTTCTTATGAGTGCCCCAGCAATCAATTTGCATCATGCTCCTCGGTACCCACCACCCCTCCACCCCAACTCACAGTCCATGAATTTCCCTAACAGTCAATACTAATGCAGGCTGCCTGACCATGCTCTCTCACACCCCACCATTTACTCTAGCATGTCCTCTTCTCACTTTCCCTCACCCCACCATTTCCCCCATACCTTACTCGCCTTCTTCCCTACCCTTCACCTCCACATCAGTACATATCTCTCTCGTGCCTCCTTTCTTCACCCCCTGCCAGCTATCCCTGTCTCTCTGAACTACTGACAAGGCACTTTGTGGCTGCTTATTCCCCACACCCTCATAAAGTGTTTTCTTGTTATTTAACCTGTACCTATGTTTTGCGTTATTCTGTGAATTCTGAATCCAAGCTATATCGATTCATTGTAATGTATCTTTGCTTTCTCTAATGTACTTTGTTTTGCAATCTATGAACTGGAACCTTTGTAAAGAGCTTGCGCTCAAGGTCTTTTCAAATCACTAAATAAATAAATAAATTTGTGTTTAGAATAGGGTGTATTTCTTTGTAAGAGTTTAAGAAGAATTAGATTAAGGGAGGGGAGTGAGTGGGAGTGTGACTGAGATAATACTGGTGTGTATGAGAGTATTTACTTATGTGCAGGGAGTTAGGAATATGGTCAGGCAGTACTCCCCTCGAGACTAAGGGACCTCCACCCATTTGATCATCCACCACTCTCATTTGAAGTTTACTCTAGATGTTGTGCTTTTGGCATCTTGAGGAGATGAGGGAGGGAAGGTGGGGGTCCTGGAGCTCTCAAGGGGATGGGAAAGAGTGGATGGATTGGGACAGTGAGGACTAGGAGGTGCCCTGGGGTGAAATGGACACAGGAATGAGGTTATCTTTGCCTTGCGCCCATACCTAAGGGTTCTGACTTGGTCAGGCAGGAAGTGGAGCCACCCCTGGACCCCAGTCCCTTTCAGGCAGTGATAAGCAATGCCAGGTCAATTAAAAATAAGAGCCATGGTGGTTGCAGATCTTGTAGCATCTGCTGACCTGGTTTATATCACCAAGACCTGGCTGGGTGATTGTGCTAGCCCCATCTTGGGCTGCTGTTTCAGCGGTTTCTCGGTGGTTTATACACTGGAGGGACCGTCGGGGTGGAGGGTTGCTGTCTGTTTTAGACAGGAACTGGGTCTCAGGGAGGTGCCAGTGGGGTGACCAACTCCTTTGAGTGCATAGTGGGTGCAGGTGTAGGCTACAGGACCTACTTATTTACCATCCAACAGGTGATGGGAAGGAGTTCCTGAAGGAGGTTGCGTGCTGCATCACCGAGTGGTGTTGGAATTCCCAGATGGTTGGTTCTGGACAATTTCAATGCCTGGGTTGACGATGAACTCTCACCATTTAGACAAAACCTCCTCCAATTGATGGATTCATTGGGCCTAACATGGGTTATTGCCATTGCTACCCATGACAAAGGGCACTCACTGGACTTGGTGTTCCACCTGGGGATAGAGATCTCTGATGTGGAGGTGGAGCCAGTCAGTTGGTCTGACCATTACGTCCTGAGATTCAGTTTGCAGCCCCCAAAATAGGCCTGCCCAAAGGAGTTGGTATAGTACCGTCCTTTGAGAGGTTACCTCAGAAGGCCTAATGGCGGTGCTGGACCTCTCGGGTTTTCAGGGGTTTGCACTGATTTAGGGCCTCTTGTGGCAGCCTATAACAGGGCTGTTACTGAGGCCTTGGATATCATTTCTCCTGCTCGTGTTCACCTTTTATCTCTCAACGGGTGCTCCTTGGTTTAACAGGAACTCTGTGAGTTGAAGAGGCAGGGCGAAGGTTGGAAAGACACTGCCAGAAAACTCACCTGGAGGTGGACAGACTTAGATTGATGGTGCATTATCAGACCTATCAATCAGCAATTTCCCATAAGAAGGCAGAGTTCCTGTCCAAGGAAACTGCTACGACTAAGAACAGGCCAGCCCAGCTCTTCCAGACTGTGGACAGACTATGCAATCCAGCCTGTCTTCACTCTGGTAGAGCATTGTCACAAGTGCAGTGTGAGGAGTTTATGCAGTTCTTTGCTGATAAGGTGTCCACCATCAGGGATAAGATCAGCCAGTGCCTTCCCATTGAGCTTTGCATTGATCAATCAGGTGGTACTAATGCCCATCAGACCTGGTCCACCTTTAGTCAGCCGGTGATCGTGGATATAAGTGAGGATCATCCAGATTCTGCAACCAACCCACTGTAGTTTGGATCTAGTTTCTACGCCCTACTAGTGGGCGTGTAGAAGTTATCGACCAGTCCTTCCTGAGATAGTAGGGTTTCATTGGAGAGGGATCTTTCAGATCTCTTAAAGGAGCAGTAGTATGCTCCTTTTAAAAAAACTCCATTGACCACGACTGTCCAGCTAACTACAGACCCGATCTCGAACTTACCCTTTGTAGGGAAAGTTATTGAGAAGGTGGTCACTGTGCAGCTGGAGGACAATTTAACTAACCACAATATCTATGACCCTCTCAGTCTGGCTTCAGAAAGGCATAGCACCAAAACAGCGCTGGTGCGGTACTTAATGACCTTCTGATGGTGAGATCGGAGAACCCGTTCCATCTTGGTTCCCCTTGATATTTCAGCAGCATTTGACACAGTGGATCATGGGGTGCTGCTCGAGCACCTGTGGTTCTTCTGTGGACTGAGAGAGCAGTCCTCAGTTGGTTTTGGTCTTTCCTCAAGGATAGATCCCAGAGAGTGGTATCGGGATTTAATCCTCAGTCCCTCATGGACTACCCTGTGGGGATCCACAGGGCTCGGTACTAATAGCCCTTGTTATTTGCAGTGTACATGCTCCCATTAGGAGACATTATAAGATGGTACAGGTTGAGTTTTCATTGCTTACATAATGATTCTCAACTGTACATGTCTTTAATGCCTGAACAGGAATTAGATTCTGCTGCAGTGTTTAACAACTGCCTACTGAGATACTGAACTAGATGAGTGCCAGCTGGCTTCAGCTGAACTCAGGAAAAACAGAGGTATTGGTGATGGACCCTGGTTATAAGTCAAAAGGGTCATGGGCAGGAAAATCCTCAGGATTAAATCTTGGGTGACCCGCTTATTGCCCGGGCCAGGTGCGTAAACTGGGCATGGTATTTAATGAAGGCCTGACCCTGAGGGTGTAGGTTTCAGCTGTAGTCAAATCTTCAGATTACCATCTAAGGAACATAGCCTGGGTGAAGCACCTAGTCCCACCGAAGATCTTCCTATACTGGTCCACACCTTTGTCACCAGTCGTTTGATTATTGCAGCGCTCTCTGTCGAGGCTCCAGGGGTAGATATCCACCACTTGCAGCTAGTGCAGAACACAACAGCCAGGTTGTTGATTGGAACTTCTAGATCCAGTCATATAACACCTGTGCTGCGTGAACTGCACTGGCTGCCAATATAAGTGGCGGATTACCTTCAAAGCTATGCTTGCTGACCCATAAAGCCCTACATGAGCAAGGAACCCACTACCTGAAAGAACTCCTACGTCCTTATTGCCCCATTCACTCCGATCCTCTGGTGAGGGATTGCTAGAGATTCCGGTATCCCTAAAAACATCAGGAGGAAGATCGCTTGCTTTATGGCACCTACCCTGTGGAATTCTCTACCTCACCAGATATGTGAGAGCCAGACCATAGAGGGTTTTAAAAGCTGTTGAAAACCCACTTATTTAAACAGGCTTTCTCAATAATTTATTAATGTGCACACTGTTATGTTTTTATTTGTCTTAAATTGTAATACTGTGTGTTTTTATTTTGTATTGTTAAGGCACCATGAGCATGGGTAGGGCACCTTATATAATAAAATATTGATTGATTGATTGATTGATATTGGTTAGCTTCCTCTCTGGTTATAGAAAATATGATTGATTCTTTTATATTACCCCTTCTTATTTCTGACCATGCTCCAGTAAAATTACATTTGTTATGGGGTCCCCTCCTCCTCGCTCCCTTCCTGGCATCTAGATCCTCTCTTACTGAAAGATCACAAATTCCTGCCCTGGATTAGATGCAAGATATCAGATTTTCTTTCTTTTAATGATCCAATGGATACTTCCATGGGTACAACTTGGGAAGCATTAAAGACTACCCTTTGGGGCAAAATTATCAGTTAGGCCTCCCACTGAAGAAAATGAAGGAGCAACAACTTAATGATTTCTCGTCCTGACCCCAAATCACCTTTCCATCATGAAATTTTACAGCTTTGTATGGAAATTTATTTATTTATTTATTTTGATTGATTAAATCTCCCACAAAAAGAGATTACTATCTAAAAATTGAACATAACGTATTGGGAAGGTGGTGAGAAAGGTGGTAAACCTTTAGCTTACCGCTTTCACTCGTAACAAATGGAATGTCATATTCCTGGCTTACAGGATTCATCTGATTGAATTTGTGCTGATGCCATCACTGTAAACCATATTATGATCTCTTTCTACAAGCAACTGTATACCTCCGGTTCTAATTCAGATCAAACAAGTATTAAACAATTTTGGAACAATTAAATCTTCCACGTCTTACTCTATAGACAAATGCTTCTTTAGAACAACCAATTACCTTGGAAGAAATACAGCAAACTCTTTTGTTTTTAAAAACAGGTAACTCTCTTGGGGAACAATGGGTCCTCCACTGAATTTTATAAACCATTAGCAGACTTGATCGGTTCCCTGCTTTGTAAGGTTTTTGAAGAGACATAGCTTTCTGGTACCCTTCCCTACACTATGAGGGAAGCAATTATTACAGTGTTTCCAAAAAGACAAAGACACTACCTTCCCTCTAATTATCGGCCCATATCTTTACTTAATATTGATTGCAAGATTTATGCCAAAATATTGGCCACCCGCTGTGAACCTCTTATTCCCTGTTTAATTCACAATCCCAGGTGGGACTCATCAAAGGGTGCCTAGGTTCAGGTCATTTTCATTTGGTAATAAACCCTGATGCCTAAGAAGTATCTTAAATCCCCTGCTACAGTTATTGCTGTTGATTTTGAAAAGTTGATACTTTAGAATGGCAATATCTGAACCTTGTACTGTCCATTGGTACTGGTCAACATTTTTGTTCCTGGATAAATCTTCTTTACACTTCTCCATTTGCTAGGGTTCTTGCTAATTCTACTTTGTCTCCACATTTCATTTCTATAGAGGTACCAGGTAGGGTGTCCCTTGTTCCCCTTACTTTCATTCTAGCCTTAGAGCCTCTTGTGTCTGCTCTTCATCTATCCTGAAAGATAAAGGTTTTCCATTGAAATAAACAATATACTTCATTGCTTTATGCTGATGACTTATTAATTTTTGTTGAAAACTTAGAATCTTCCACTAACTCATTCATCTCACTTTTAAATACATTTACTGGACTATCAGGTCTTAATGTGAATTATAGTAAATCTGAAGTTCTACCACTAAATGATCACTGTAAACCTCATATGACTTTCCCTTTAGGTTTCATTGGGCCCTAAATGGTATTACTTACTTGGGGATAACAATTGTACCAAACCTCAATAAAATCTGGGACACTAATCTTTTGCCTTTATTAACTGATATTAAAACTGTGTTTGATCACGGAAATCCTTAAACTTACATTGGCAGGTAAAATTGCCACTATCAAAATGGTTTCACCTAAATACTTTATATCTTTCTTTAATATTCCTTTAACTCTACCTAAACATTTTTTACTCAAGATTGACTGTCTACAAGGGATTTTTATGGGAAGGCTCTATGCCATGTTTAGCCGTGCCAAGTTATGAGCCCATTGGTCCACAGGTGGTTTGGCCTTTGTTGGTTTCAAAGCCCATTTTGGGGCTTTTCAGGCTTCACAAACCATCAAATGGTTTGAAAAACTCTCTTCTGAAACTCCACAATGGCTTCATATGGAAGCTTCTCAGATCCCTAGGGAGGTTCCTGCAACCTTACTTTTATTGCCTTACTGACATAACTGAAACATCACCTGACTATAGTGCCCTCTGTCTATTATTGGATTCACCTGCATAAATGGTTGGGTATCGATCTTAGACCTTTGTTACATACTCTCTTTGGGGTAACCAAAAATTACCCTTGAAGGTCAACCATTGTTTTATCATCCTTGGAAATTGAAGAGGTTACAATTTTAGGGTGACATCTTGACTCAAGACCCTCCTGTGCTGAACTCATATTCTCAGTTACAGTCCTGCAGGGATCTCCATAGAAAAACGTTTTGGAAATTCCTACAAACATGGGCAGCCACTGTGTCCTTTATTTAATCTCAAATAAACCAGACTCAAGTTGCCACCTAGTTCTTCCTGGTTGAAATGTACATCTGGCAGAGCTGGACTGATTTATAGATCCATTAGAAATCATTTACCTGATCAGTCATTGTCAGCAACAAATAAATGGAATCTGTTCTACAAATCAGTATATTAGAATCTCAATGGAAAAATGTTGGACCTTTTGCCACTTCACTTTTAAAGATGTTTGTAGTGTGCTTATTCAGTACAAAATACTCCATTTTGGTACAGAACTCCATCAGTACTTGTTATTTAAATATGTTATCGAATGATAAATGTTGGCGATGTAATACTTCTGGTGGTAATTTATTTCATATACTATGGTCATGTAAGCGTATTAATCCCTTTGGGCAAAAAGTCCATCATTTTGCCTCTAATGTACTGGATGTAACATAACTTTTAAGGTGGAGTTGTTTTTACTGAGTTATTATTGATTATGCTCCTTTTCTTTCATTTATTCAGCATTGATGGTTGGCCATTCTGGCTATGCAATTGAAACATCTTATTTTAACCCAATGGAAGTCCATATAATACACCCTTTGAGGACTTGCTTAACAGCCTTTCATGCTGCCTTTTGATAACAACTTACTTAGCCTCCAGCCAAACTGATGTACTGTATTTACATCTTGCTGGCAACCTTATTTTAATTTCTTAAAAAATTTCCAGCTCTGGGACTTCCTGGGTCTCCTTTTCAGGTTCAGATTTATTTTTCTTTACTAATTAATCTGTTATAATACCAGACCTCTTGATATTTATAATTGTGTTTCTGGTGGTTATGGTTCTTTCTCCAAACTTTCTGTGCAGGCATTCCTGTTATATGACTGCCAACCTAAAACATTTGTATTTCTTGTGGCATATGAGCCCATTGGTCCAAGGTGGGGGTGGGGGTGTGGACATTGAAGGACAGTGAGCGCACCTCTCACATCAGTGTGATCAGGCCACAGAAGAGCCCTGGGGTGAAATGGAGTCTAGAATGGGGTGTGCCTTATCCAGTCTCCATACCCAAGGGCACTGTCTTATGTGACAGGCAAGTAGCCAGGGCAGCCCTGGAGCCCATCCAACTCAAGCGATGTTATGCAATGCCAGATCTATTAAAAATAAGACCGCAGTTATTTCAGATCTTATTGAAACAACTGATCTGGTTTGCATCACTGATACCTGGCTGGATGAAAATGCTGGTTCCTGTTTGGATGCTGCAATTCCAGCCAGGTACTCGGTGATACACAGCTCGAGATTGGATCGCGGAGGAGTAGCGATCTGTTTAAGACTGAGTTGGGCCTCATGAATGTACCAGTTGAGGAAGCTGAATTATTTGAGTGTACCATTGTGGCTGGTGCTCTCATCTACCGTCCACCCAGAGATGAGAAGCAATTCCTGCAGGAAGAAATGGATTTAAATCGCTGACATGGCATAGGATTCTCCCAGGTTGATGGTACCCAGAGACTTCAATGCCTGGGTTGACGATGATCTCTGCAGTTTGGACAATACTTCCTCCAGCTTGGACATCTCTGGGCCTTACACAGCTTGTTACCTCTGCCACATAAACGTGGTCACTCCCTTGATCTGGTTTTCCTTCTGGGGATTGAGACCTCCAACTTGGAGGTGGAACCAGTCAGTTGGTCTGATCACTACATTGTGAGTTTCTACTTTTGTGCCCTCCTTCAGAGGCCTGCCCCTATGGAGATGGTCAGTTACCGCCCTTTATGGGAAGTGAGTCCCAAAGCCCTAGCAGTGGTAATTGACCTTTTGGAGTTTCCTGTGGCCAGCTTGAGTTCTGAGACTTGGTAGTGGCCTATAATAAGGCTTCTCCTCAGCCCTGGACTTGATTCCTCCCATCCATGTGCGTCCTCTACCCCTTTGCCCTCAGGCCCCTTGGTTTGATGGGCCTTTGAGAGACTGCGGCAAGTAGGATGTAGGTTAGAATGGCGCTAGTGGAAGTTCACCCTGGTTGCCAACCACCTTAGATTGGTTAAACATTATAAGATTTACCAATCAACAATCTCCCATAAGAGGCAGAATTCCTGTCCGGAGATTGCTGCCACTCAGAATCAACCAGCTCAGTTGTTCAGACTGTCGACCGTTGTGCAATGCAACCTGTCTACAGCTCGAACCTTTTCCACAAGTGCAGTGCGATGAGCTTGCTCAGTTCTTTGCAGATAAGGTGGCTGACATCAGGTGGGAGGTTCGTTCAACTCATTCTATGGCAGTTGCTGATGATGGGTGCATGGTCACTTCATCTTGGGCTTCCTGGAGTACTTTTGCCTTGCCTGAGCTTGTGGATGTTATGTGGATTGTCGGGGTATGCACCCTACGTGCTATAGTTTGGACCCAAGCCCAACTTCCTTGATTATGGGTTGTTGGGATATGATTGGCTCAGTTCTAGCTTGGATAGACCGGTGTTCCTTGGAATCTGGTGAGTTTCAAGCTCCCTGAAGGAAGGCGGTGGTAACTCCCTCCTGAAGAAAGCTTCTTTGGACCCAGACTCTCCAGCTAACTACAGACCGATCTCAAACCTTCCTTTATAGGAAGATAATTGAGAAAGTAGTGGTGATACAACTGGATGACCACTTGACCATCCATAACATCTCGAACCTCTCAGTCTGGTTTTCATAAGAGGCATATTACCGAGACAGCACTGGTTCAGGTGCTCAATGATCTTCTGATGGCAAGGGATCAGAGGAACCATTCTATCTTGGTGCTCCTTGATCTCTCTTCAGCCTTTGACATTGTAGACCATGGGGTACTGCTTGGACATCTGAGGTCCATCTGCAGACTGTCAGGTATGGTCCTGAGGTGGTTTACATCTTTCTCACTGGCAGGAGTCAGAAAGTGGTGTCAGGGATTTTTCCTCGGACTCTTTCTCCCTGTCATGTGGGGTTCCTCAGGGTTCAGTGCTGTCCCCATGTTGTTTGCAGTGTATATGCTGCCCTTGGAGACATTGTAAGATGGTATGGGCTGAGGTTTCACTGCTATGCTGATGATACCCAGCTCTACCTGTCTTTTGCCCCCGACCAGGATAGAGCTACCATGGTACTTAATACCTGCCTCCTGTGAAATCCAGGACTGGATGAACTCAAGCTGGTTAAAGCTGAATGCTGGAAAGACGGAGGTGATAGTAGTGGACCCGAGTCACTGCATAGGGGTTTCAGGCTGATCAGCCCTCCAGACTTTTCTTGGGGCTCTCAACTCCTTTCCTCTGAATAAGTGCAAAGCCTGGGGGTAGTGCTTGATGACAGGCTAACATTATGCTCTCAAGTGTCAGCTGTCGTCAAGTCTTCCTTTTATCATCTTAAGAATATCTCCATGATTAAGCACCTGGTTCCATCTGGGGACTTGCCAACATTAGTTCATGCTTTCATGACTTTGTGCCTTGATTACTGCAACTCTCTGTATTTAGGGCTTTCTGGGGTTGAAATCCACTGCCTGCAGCTCATACAGAATGCAGCAGCATGATTGTTAACTGGGGCTTCTCGAGCATCCCATGTTACTCCCATGCTGCGCGATCTGTACTGGCTGCTCGATTAGGTGGATCACCTTTAATGTTGGTTTACTGACTTATAAAACCCTGCATGGACTGGGCCCGATTACCTGAAAGAGTTTCTTGTGCCTTACCATCCAGTGCGACAGCTGCGTTCGGCTGATGAGGGGTTGCTAAATTCCAAGGGTGTCTTTGAAATCTTCTGGGTACTGTGTATTTATGCAGGCCTTCCCTCTGGAATTCTCTAGCCCATCAGCTTCAGGAGTGCACAAACCGTGGAGGGGTTCAAAGAGGCTTTGAAAACCTTTTATGGATTCTTGCCTATGAAGGCTCCACATCATTTGATCCCTGTTTACTTTTGTTTGTTAGTTATTTAATATGCTGTTATGGTTTTATATAATTGTAATCGTTTTTATCTTTTGTAAAGCACCTTGATGGCCGGAGGCACTTATGTGAAATACAATTTATTATTATTATTATTATATGATTATGTGCTTTAATGTATCTACATTTTCATGCTGCTGCATTTCATATTATTATTATCAATATGGATGTATTGATACCTGGACTATGTTGTTTGTTAGTATGATTCCTGAATTTTAATAAAAGATTAACTGCAACAAATATACAAATATGTGTCCCCATTACATAGGCATCAATTATCTTTTTAAAGGTCACGGAAAGATTGCTAAATAGCGTGCTGTAGTATTTTCTGTCACCTAGCTGTCATAAAACTTAATTGTTATAACAGCTAGTGTCCATGATGACTATACTGCCTCCTCTGTCTGCCTGCTTTATGGTAATTTCAACATTATCATTAAGAGTCTGTATAACTGCCCTTTTTGCTGCACTCATATTCATGAAGGAAGGTATATGTCCTTCATTCACAAGAGCTACAGATCCCACTCACACGTTTTAAAACACATGCCAACAGCCGTGTTCACATTCAGTATATAGGTAGAACATGGCTGAAAATGTTGGATTTGCTCTTGGGTTGGTAGAGCCCTCATTCCTGAGATGGATGAGCACTATGTGTGGATGTTGCAGGTTCATACCCTGGCTAGAGTATAAGTTCTTGATGATACATATGGTTGGTGGTGTAGATGCACTTGAGGTCAAGATTTCTGCAAACTTCTGGAGATCAATACAGGTGGAAAAATAATCCAACCTATTTGTTAGTGTAAATTTAAGTCCTTACTGAGAGCTGACTGTTCCTGTGTAGGATGCTGATAAGATGACAAATTAATGATACTGGAGGCTAATAGTCATACTGGTTGCATCCCCTCCTTTTGCTGTTGTGCTTGCTTCTTCCTGTCTTGGCATATGCGAACATGCAGAAGAGACAGCAGAAGAGGCCATTTAGTCTATCAAGTCTGCTCGTGTGCAGGGTCCACAGCTTGACTAATATCCACCTGCCCTCCCTTCCCACTACTCCCATTCTCCCTACCCATGTTCTTACCTTCCCTCTATGCCTATCCCAGCCTCTCTTAAAGGTATCCACTGTCTTCAATGAGATGATCTCTTCCGGCAGCACATTCCAAGTGTCCACCACCCTCTCTGCGAAGAAGTGCTTCCTGACCTCCCTCCAAACCTCCCACCCTCCAGCTTAAGACTGTGCCCTCTGTGATATGGGTTGCCACTCAGCTTAAAGAGACTCTCCTTATCAACCTTATTTATCCCTTTCAAGTACTTGAATATCGTAATCATGTCCTCTCTCTCCTCTCTCTCTCCTGTCTTCCAGGAAGCACGTGTTCAGTGCCCTCAGCCTCTCCTCATGTGCCTTGCCCTGCTGACCAGCTATCATCTTTGTAGCCCTCCTCTGTACTTTCTCCAGCAGGCTAATGTCCTTTTTGAGGTGTGGGTACCAGTACTGAACTCAAACTCTAGGCAGCCTTACCAGCAACCTGTACAAGGCAGAATAACCTCCTCTCTCTACTACTGATCCCACTAGCTATGCATCCCAGCATTCTGTTTGCCTTTGCTGCTGCTTTCTTGCACTGCATGGAGTATTTCAGGTCACTAGTGATCATCACTTTCAGGTCCTTCTCTTCCTCTAATGCAGATACTCGGACTCCACCCAGGTAATACTCTGTCCTGGGATTCTTGGCTCAATATGCATAACTTTGCATTTCTTGGCATTGAAGCCAAGCTGCCAGATCCTGGACCACCTCCCAGCTTTCCAGATCTTCCTGTAGGTCCGTGTCCTTCTGCTGTATCCACTCTCCCACAGAACTTGGTGTCAACTGTAAATAGGTACATTTTGCCCTTAATGACATCCCCAATGTCACTGATGAAAACACTGAACAACACCGGTCCCAGCACAGAGTCTTGTGGGACCCCACTGGATTACCTCACTGGTGCCAGATAACTCCCCCACCACTACCCTCTGGGTTCTATCCCTCAGCCAGTTTTCCACCCATCTGACCATCTTTTCCCCAACTCCAAGATCCACCAACTTCCTGATCAACCTTTCATGGTGCACAGAGTCAAAGGCCTTGCTGAAATCAAGATAGAGGATGTCTGCCGCTTGGCCCTGTCTATTGTCTTAGTGACACAGTCAAAGAAGTCAATCAGATTTGTTTGACATCATCTCCCCCCATGAACCCATGCTGTCTCTCATCCTGGAGACCATGTTCCTCTAGATATTCCACCAACCTTTCCTTTAGCATGGTCTCCATGAGCTTGCCCACAATGGAGGTCAGACTGACTGGTCTGTAATTCCCTGTATCATCCTTGGGACCACTTTTGTGAAGGGCACAACATGTTTCTTAGTTTCTTGGACCTCCTAATTTGCGTTTGCCCTTCCTGTGACTTGGCCACAGAACAAGATTCTGGGACTGTGTGTCAGTGGAGGGTGGATTGCCATGTCTGAGTCATGACCAGTGGTGTTAGGTTGTGTACTTGAAATGGGTTGCTGTCCCTTTATGATTGGAAAAGGATTGAACTGAGTTTGAACTTGGTTTTGGTGGTGCTCAAATTGCTTCCAGTTAAGCATATAATTGTTCTGATATCCACACTGGATTCCTAAGCTACTTTTTTCTTTGTAAGCTTTGTTTTGTTTTTAATCAAAGTTTATGATGGTGCACTTCAGTTGTGCTTTCAGATGTTTAAACTCAAAGAGCTTGAAAAATATTAAGTTCCCTTTCTTTTTCTTTCACATCCATGGACAGTCTCCCTGCACTTTAACTGAGTCTTTGAGAATCAGCTTGATTAACCTTATTGATGACTTATGCAGTTCTTCCTTCAGGATCAAAAACTCACTTCTCTCCTCCCAAAGCTTGGAAACTTGAGGATTCAGAGGCACCTCAGAACCCGACCTGCTGCCGCGATACCTTTCTAGTGTGATTTGTTGCCACTAGGCACCTTATTTTGAGTGCATCTCCCTCATAGTGGATAAATGCCTCTTTAATAGTAAGAGGTCTGCCAGATTCTTCACTCGCTGTGGGCAGGTCTATGTTTGTGTTGTCTGCACTGAGATCCACAAAGGCTGGTTTAGGAGAATTGTCTGACACATGGGGGCTGGATCAGCTGCTATGGGTGTTTCGGTGCTGTTGACATACTATGGTAGTCCCCTTGCTAATAGTGGATGGTGGCGTGGGTCAAGCTAGCCTGGAGCAATGTTAACATAACAAATAAAGGCAACTCAAGACCTGTGGTGCATCGTTTCAATATATAGAGTGAGAAAAATAAAAAAGCCTCATGTCAGTAGGAATATGCTATCACACTATTTTAATGCAGGAAAAGTATAACACGCAGCTAGCCGTGGCAAGCCAGTCCACCTGTGAGAGTCTCAACATTTTGCACAGACGAGCTTTTTCAAGAGCTGAGAACTCTCCCCAATAACATTACTTAAATACAGGTGATTTAAAAGGACAGGTGAGAAGGAAAAAACAGAAACAAAGTTGTTTGAGATCATGTCTGTCTCAATACAAAACTATTTAAAACTGATGCTGACAGAGCTGGAAGCTAGTGGAATACTAGTGTAATGCTTCCAGTTGCATCAAGTAACATAGAAACATAGAAACTGATGGCAGATAAGGACCTGGGCCCATCCAGTCTGCCCATTTTCCCTACCTACTGCAAGAGTTGCAGACCCTCCTTGATCTCCGGCTTCCTTCTCATTCCTACGCTAGAGTTCCTATGCCTGTCCGTACATTTTGAATTTTCCTTTGTTTGCCCCACTACCTCTGCTGGGAGCTTGTTCTATGCATCCACCACCCTTTCCATGAAGAAATACTTCCTTATGTTACCCTTAGTCTACCCTTCCAACATTGTGTCATGACCTCTTGTTCCTGAACATCTCCTTTTCTGAAAGATGCTACCCTCCAGTACCCTATTAATGTCCTTTAGATGTCTGTAGGTTTCTATCACATCTCCCTGTCTCTCTTCTCCTCCAGGGTATACATATTGGGGTCTCCCAATCTCTCCTCATATGACTTTTGGTGCAGGCCCTGCATCATCTTTGTTGCCCTTCTTTGAACTGCCTCCACCCTGTCTATGTCCTTACAGGGATGTGGCCTCAGAACTGGACACAATACTCCAAATGAGGCCTCACCAATGAGCTGTACAGTGGCATCACCACCTCTTTTCTTCTGCTGGTGATACCTCTCCCGTGCACCCTAACATCCCACTGGCTCTCCTGCAGCCTTGGCACATTGTTTGGCCACCATTAAGTCATCAGATATGATTACCCCCAAATCCCTTTCTGTTTGGTGCCCATCAGTACCTCCCCCATCATGTAATCCTCTCCTAGGTTCTTGCACCCCAAATTCATGTTTTTGCACTTTTGCATTGAACCTCAGCTGCCACCTCTAGACCATTCCTCCAGTTTACCAAGGTACCTCCTCATTTTTCCACCCTCCCAGAGTGTTCACCCTATAATGGAGATAAAAATATAGTTAAACAAACAATATAAGATGACAGAACACAGTAATGCTGCTAAACATTACAGTCGGAAATTACAGCCAAATTAACCCTTAGACTGCCAGAAGATTTAGAACATATAGGTTTTTAGGACATGTATACACCACCTTGGTACAGCAAGGGTTAAATCATGGGTAAAGGGATCCTACAAAAAGGGTGTCAATTCAATCTAAGAACCATGTCCTGTTTAGCCTCTAACAGAAGATACTGAGACACAAACCAGAAAAATGACCTTTGAATAGTG
This sequence comes from Neoceratodus forsteri, assembly GCA_016271365.2. NCBI lineage: Eukaryota > Metazoa > Chordata > Ceratodontiformes > Ceratodontidae > Neoceratodus > Neoceratodus forsteri. Next base: position 554,992,978 of record CM057452.1, on the reverse strand, counting down.
ATGTGTTCATTGAAATACTCTTAAGTACACAGAAGACATACTGTACGAAGAATCATTAACAAACATTGGGAAATATTGTCTATACTAAACATTCCTCAATTCCACATGAGTCCAATAATAGCATTTAAAGGGAGACACATTGAAACAAAAACTGGTACACAATAAATACCAGGGCAAAGAAAACAGAAACACAACTGAAAAGAAAACACTTACAGATCAAGCTTCGCTAATCTACAAATTATAGCATGATCTTTTAATATGAAACTACTACAGCTACAAGCAAGCTTTTAAACTAGTCAAGGGGAGGCACTGATAAGCAACAGGGAATTCCCAGCCTCCTCCTACAAAACAGGGTACTAAATGGGTAAAGACCAAGATAGAAAGGTCAGTAGGGAGCAGGACAGGGGTGAATGGAGAAAGCAAAGTCAATGAGGACAGGGATGGTGCTACAAGAGGTAAAGCCATGAAAAATGTAGAGCAATGAATACTAATGCCTGTAGTCTGGGTAACAAGCTTCCTGAATTAGTGGCCTTGATGGAGAAGGAATATCTGAATATTGTCGCAGTCACAGAAACCTGGTACACACAGAACCATGACTGAAGCATAAACATACCAGGATACATTATCTATAGGAGGGACAGGGAGGGTAAAAGAGGAGGAGGAGTAGCTATCTACATAAGGAAGGAATCAAAGCAACAGAATAAAAGGCTAACCAGGAGGAGTGGAAACACTGTGGGTCAGTTTGGAGACAGGCAATGGCATCACAATCCACACAGGGGTTGTATACAGACCCCATCTCAGGGGAGGACATGAACAAGGAAATTATAGAAGGTATCCTTAGAATGGCAGAAAAGGGAGATATTGCTGATGGGGATCTGAATATGCCAGATGTTTACTGGAGTGCATTTGCAGCAGCCACTTCTAAGAGTGGGGTCATTCTAGATGCCCACAAGGGACATGATTTAGACAACTAGTAATGGAACCCACTCGAGAGAGGAGCAATCTTAGACCTGGTACACTCAAATGGAGATGGCGAGGGGATCACAGATTTAGAAGTGGGTAGCCAACTGGGAACTAGTGACCATCGAACAGTATGGTTCACGATAAACACAACAGTGAAGTCAAGCCATACAAAGGCAAAAGGTACTGGACTTCAGGAGGCTGACTTTGCCAGAATGCTAGAGCATTCCTTACGCACTCACCCAAATGGGCAGGAAAGAGGGTGGAAGAACAATGGGGAATAATCAAAACTGCCATCACAGAGGCAACAAGCCTTGTGTGAAGCAAATAAACAAAACAAAACAATGTAAGAAACCACTACGGTTCTCAAAGGAGGTGGAAGAGAAGGTTAGGGAGAGAAAGAAAGCATTCAGAAAGTACAAGGAATCACAGAAGGAGTAGGACAGAGAATTGTATCAATTAAAGCAAAAGGAAGCAGGAAGGTAGTCAGAACAGCAAAGGCCCAAACCAAGGAAAAGATAGCCAACTCAGTTAAGAAGGGTTCAAAACCTTTTATAGGTACATCAGGGAGTGAAGAAGACCAAGGGAGAATAGTGAGGCTTAATAAAGGGAGGGTGGACAGAGGGTGACTGTGAAAAGCAAAGATACTAAACAAATATTTGTGCTCAGCATTCACAAATGAAAAGAAGTACCAAACTAAATAATAAAAACACTGTAGATACTGGGGTTGATACCAGCCCATTCACAGAAGAAAGGGTTCTGAAAGAACTCTTAAAACTGAAAGTGAACAAAGCAATGAGGCCTGATAGGATTCATCCCAGAATTCTAAAAGAACTAAGGGTTGAACTAGTGATACCACTGACTACTCTCTTTAACAAATCATGAGAGGAAGGGTGATACCTGATGACTGGAGGAGGGTAGATGTTATTGCACTTCACAAAAGTGGGATCCGGACAGAAGCAGAAAACTACAGACCTGTTAGTTTAACCTCAGTGATTGGGAAAATGATGGAATCACTTCTGAAGGAGAGAATTGTTGAGTTCCTAGAGGTCAGAGGTACAGGATCCAAGGCAGCATGGATTCACAGCAGGAAAGTTATGTCAGGCAGATCTAATAGATTTCTTTGACTGGGTGATCAAAGTAATAGATCAAGGAAGGGCTCTGGACATGGCCTACCTAGACTTTTAGAGGCATTTAACACAGTCCCACACAAGATTAATATACAGGCTGACCAGCCTGGGAGTTAGTCCCAAGATGGCAGCCTGGGTAAAATTGGCTGGAGAATAGGACACAGAGGGTAAAGTAAATGGAGTCCACTCTGAAGAAGGGGTGTTAGTAGTGGGGTGCACGAGGGTTCAGTACTAGGACCAGTCCTCTTCAATGTCTTTATAGCGACATTGCAGAATGACTGGAAGGAAAAGTATGTCTCTTTGCAGACAACACAAAGATCTGCAACAAAGTTGATACACAAGGTGGGGTAGAAAGGATGAGAAGGGACTTGGCAAGGCTGGAGGAATGGTCAAATGTATGGCAGCTTAGATTCAGTGCTAGAAGTGCAAAGTAATGCACCTGAAACAAAAACCATGGAAGAGTACACAATGGGGGATGAGATACTAACAAAACAAAAATGGAAGGGACCTGGGGTAGTCATATCAGATGACCTAAAGGTGGGCAATCAATGTGAGAGGGCAGTAAAGAGGGCTGGGGAGATACTGGGATGCATAGGGAGAGCATCACCAGTAGAAAACAGGAAGTTGTTATCCCTCTGTACAGACATGAGAGACCCATCTGGAGTACTGTATGCAGTTCTGGAGACCCAATCTCTGCAAAGACATAGACAAGATGGAGGCAGTCAGAGGAGGCAACTAAAATGGTGCAGGGTCTGCACCAGAGGACATATGAAAAGAGACTTAGGAGCTTATATGTATAGCCTTGAGAAAGGAGGAGAGGAGACATGACAGAAACTTTCAAAGTACCTCAAGGGAATCAACAAAGTCCAAGAGGGTAACATCTTTCAGAAAAAGAAGTGTGCAAGAACAAGGGGCACAATTTGAAGATTGAGGCGGGACGGCCTCAGAGGTAATGTGAGGAAGTATTTTTCATGGAGAGGGTTGTGGAACATGGAACAGCCTTCCTGAGGAGGTTGTAGAGTCAAAAACAGTGGTGGATTTCAAAATGCATGGGACAGTCGTAAGGCAATTCTAGGGGGTGGGGTAGGAAGAAGTAGGATGTTGGTTAACTAGGATCTGCAGCTTATCCATTAGGTAGGGAAATGGGCAGACTGGAGGGCCAAGCAGTCCTTATCTACCATCAAATTCTATGTTTCTATGTACCAGTGGAACACAAACACAAGTGGTCTGCCAAGAGTTTGATGTAATTTATTATACAATGACCAAATGGAAAAATGGAAAATTCATACATGAAGACAGGTTGCTTTAAGTTGTTTATGGCAATAGAGCGAACTTGTGAATATGAAAGTTCTGCATATTTTGTAAATGAAACAACCTGAGAGAGCGACCCAATGGTTGGAGAGTCATCCACTACAATCTCTGACACTACACAACAAACAAAATACTGGAGAATGGAGGTAAGTAGCATAACCCCTTGGCTGCGGAAGGGCTCTTGCCCAGCTGGTCCACTGCAGGGATAGTACTACACCTATTGCTTAACAGTCACAGGAAGCTGAAATGAGGGTGAGGACCATGGCACCAGGCTGCCTCTATTGACAGCAGTTGGACAAGGTCAGTCATTGCTGCTCCCAAGGAAGAGCCCTCCTTTCCAGAGATAAAAGGAGAGAGTTCTTGAAAACAGTGCACACAGGAGTGTGCATCAGAGAACCCTGCCACTCGGTGAAATGCAGCCTAAATGAATGGTGAGTGCATTGTTAAGTACAAACAATAGCCATGTCCTGTGTTTCACATAATGGGCTGGATATTCAAACTGCACCCAAAAAGTGCGCAATAGCAGGAGCAACACAAGTCCATTGTGCCTGTCGCAATAGGCCGCATTATTCAAAAAAAGGGCAAGCCAAATTGCTTCTACAACTAACATCTGAATCTCGCACAACCAGCGCCATAGCGCAGCCTCGAGGAGAAGTTGAGCAGATATGATGCGATGTGGTGCAACAAGGATGTCCAGCTGAGCAGTCAGAGGCGCTATAGTGCAGAAGGAGCCCCAGCTGCAGAACAATGTAACTGTACAATCAGGGAGGTAGGGGCCCACCACCCATGCCACAGATGGGCACAGGAACAAACAGCAGAACTGACATTGTGCCCCACACCCCAAGCACAGCACAACTGGGGAGGCTGGAATAACCACCGCCCATGAGGACAAGCAAACAACCCACAGCTGGACCTTAGTGCCCCATCACACCCACCGGCAAGCTGAGACTGACACAGGAGAGGTGGACCACCCAGTGCCACACCACCCCCAGTGCACAGCACACCCTGTACCATGACCCCAGACACCCCCCATGAGCAGTGACCACCACTGCAGGAAACCCCATGCCATACCACCACCCCACTGTGACACTGCACCCTCATGTACCACAGAACCATACAAGCCAGCCCCACCATGGGCACCCAGCAGTGGGTGGCAGCACTGCAACAATGCAACAACGGCGAACACAGTGCCAACATGCACAATCCCCGAGGCACAGCTGAGAGACCGACCATGCGTCCGGCACAAGAGTACCCACATGGGACAGGCGCACTGACACCGCCACCACCATTGATACAGCACCCTGCACAGTAGTCCAGTGACACACCCCAACCCACCACTGGCCAACAACAGCCAGCACAGACACCCACAGTGCTGCGTGGAAGCATGCATCACACCAGATGCAACACAGTGCAGGGACAAACACACACCCATACCCAGGGGACAACATCACTGGGGCCTTGGTAGCGTGGCAACCCAACCCCAGTGTGGGCCCATGGAAACCGTGCACACAGAGCCTGCAGTCCCCCATGGCACAGGGTGCCAGCCATCCTCTGCAGGCACTGTGGACCCCACACCACCATCAAATGCCTGGAGCACAAGTCACAGACAGTGGTGTACTTCCCTGCAACACACACAAGCCACAGCATGGAGGTGGGACAACAACTGCAGAGCCACAGTGTCACCTGAGGCAAACATGCACCACACCAGTGACAGGAGGAAACTCAGCATTGTGGACGGTTACAGTGGCTGACCCACATGGACTGCCACCAGTGACATGGCAGCAGACCTTGCGGTCACAGACATGCAGGGTGTCAGCTAGAGCAGGCCATGGACCGAGGTTGACAGGGGCACCATGGACAGAGCATGCACCATGGACCATTGCACACAGTAATGCAATGCACAGGGAACAACACACACACACCACAGACACCGACTGATAGCTACTCCCACACCATAGTCACTTCCCCATGGACATACACACATACCCATGACTGCACCACCCCAGACGCCATGCACACCACTGCAGCTGAGCACCAATAGCCCACTGCAAATCAGAGATCACCACAGTATTCATATCAAAATAGATGTATTGTAACAATCAAAATCAACTATATACAGACATATATACAGAGGGGTGGGGACATAAACAAGGTGGGGTGGGTGGGCAGGGAACATATGGGAGAGGAAGAAGGGTGTGAGGGTGGGTCAAGGGGAAGGTGGTAGTTGGGGCATGGGGACATCAGCAGCGCCCGGTGCTCCTCCTCCTGGCGCTGTTGTCTGGCCTCCTCCTCCTCTGACCCCATGCCGGTTCATGTCCCGTGGGAGTTGCAGAGCCTCCCTGGCCACCTGGAGCAGCTCATTGACAGACCTCTGTAATTGCAGGAGCCTCTGGTCACCTAGGACGTGGGAGCAGAGTCAATAGGTGTGACTGTCCATCCCCTGCAGCCCACCCATTCTGCATGGCATACAGCCATGTGCCATGCCCTGTGATGGTGTGCGACCACCCACAGTGACCGTGTCCACAAGACCTGTCCACCCAGGCAGCAACAGCCATGTGGACCACTGCACACCCACCACCCATATTGACACAGCACCACCAAGGCCATACAGTAACATGGCTATGCGGTGGGAAGGCAGTGCCACAGCCATGTGCCCGGTGCTCGCATGGACCACCACTGATGCACTCCCAGACATGCAGTGCCACTGGACAGTGCTGACTGTCACAAGTCGCATTCATGGCAGTGGTGTCCATGGATGGTGGCCATGCCCCACTGCCCACCCTTTTACACAGCATGCAAGTAATCATGGAGTCATGGCACTCTCACCATCATTGGGCCAGTCAGGTTGGCGTGATGGTCCCGTCCCTCCTGGGTGCTCTGTCCTCCTCCCTCTGCCGCTCCTCCCTCAGCCATCGCCACTGTCCAAGCCTGTGGAAACAAGGAGAGAAGAACATCAGTACAATCCTGAAGCAAAGTCCCCTGCCCCAATGTGTGTGCCCACCCACCCAGCCAGACCCACCCACCCCACACCCAGTAAACACCGCCACATCCAACCCTAGACTAGCCCTCTCCTATGTGCTGGACACATAAAACACTGTTACCTATATGGACAATACAAGTGTGTAGACGTATCACCCACCTGGACGAGGCACCATGCACCTCCTGGCACGTGACTGCAGATGGGCAAGTAGCTCTGGCTTCCTCCTCCTGAGGTCCCCATAGTGGTGCCTGCACTGCTCCGTGGTCCTCCCTCCATCCGGTGGCCTCCCAAGGTCAGTGGCCACCTCCAGCCAGACCTGGGTCCTGGCCCTGTCCAGAGGCTCCTCCCAAACAGAGGCCCATGGTGTGGCTCCACAATGGCCACAAGGTTGCCAACTCTGCGGCAGTCCACTGTGGGGCTCTCCTGCATGCCATCTCAACCACTATGGTAGGCAATATGGTGCTCTGCAGTGCGGTACCCACATGCAAATGTTGCCGTACAGCAGTGCCAATTTCCTATCATGCTGTTACTGAACAGCTCAATAGAGTGCAGCCATGCGGATGCATGGCACCAAGGGGCAAAGGTCGGGCACAGGATCAAGGGTCTCTGGCGCAAGGCCATGCACAGTGCCATCGGATGACTATGCGTATAGCGTAATTGGTTGCCTGTTTGCCAGCGCCACAGCGGTTATTGAACAGTTTTACCATTAGCTATGGAGGCCAATGTCACAGCACCATGTAGTGACACTCGCTATAGCGCCACTGACACAATGGTGGCGTGCCCTGCATTGACCATCGCACACAGTATGTCATCAGCGTGGCAGATGCCAGCGTCAGCAACCTGGGCATGTGCAGTGAGGTTTTACTATGCATGCCATGGAACTGCTCCATTGGCTCAGCCCGTTCAACACAATTGCGCAAAGTGCAAAAGCGCGATATTCAGCCGTCATATGCTAATCATCCGATCAGCCATTCAATGGTGCCGCACCACGATTTGCATCTAATTAAAGTTGCTCTCACCTAATTTGCATATATTGCGCTATAAAAGTGTGACAGAGTTCTGCAGTAGCCATATTGGTTACTGCAGTTTATTGGTGAGTTGCATGCTGTGTAGGAGTGTGGACTGTGGATTCGGGACATGCTTTGGACTGCACAGTCACAGGTAACCACTGCCATCTTTACAGGCTGAATAATGACGATCAAGGTCTGGGTGAGGAGGACAACGATGGTGGGCAGAAGGGGACCCAACTTCACGAGGCGGAGACAGAGGCACTTTTTGAGGCCTACCTGGATCAGGAGCCACTGCTCCAGTGGGCGGCAGGGCACCCCTCCGGCCGATGCTGCTACAGGGAGGAGGTGCCATGGCCGTGAACCTGCATGGCAGCCACCAGTGTTCCATGCAGGAATGTAAGAAGAAGATGGGTACTGACAGGAGGAGGGTGAAGGAGAAGGTGCTGCCATCAGGCGCACATGCTGCAACAGGCGGTGGACGGCCGGGTGGTGCAGCTCACACCAGCAGAGGACAGGCTTGCTGCAAGCATGGCCGCAGTGCCATAGAGGGAGTTCCGGGCGGTGGCTTCAGATGGGTGGTGGCCCATCTCTTCATGAGTAAGCCATGGTGGCATGCGCTGGGGGACTGGTTGGGTTACATGCAGTAGCGATGACTTTGCTTTCCATTACAGATCCTGAGCATCTGCATGGGTCAGCGTTGGTGGGCCTGTCCACTGAGGACAGTCGGACAGAGTCAGAGTGTGGACCATCCACCTCCACAGGTTTCTGTGGGTCAGCATGACAGTGGTGCCGTCTGGTGTGGGAAGCCCTTCCTATGTCTCAGCGTTCTGATGTCCAAGGATGCCATCATGCTGTGGCTGTGGCTGGGGCAGAGACCTGCACCAGTGATGAAGACACGACCATCATGGGCAGTGATATGTGTGCCATGGAATGGACACACAGCAGGTCACTCTCGGCCCATGGCTCTGGATGGTGCCACCTTATGGGCCAGAGTGTCAGCACAGTCCCAGGCTGTGCCTGCCAGTACCAGTGGGGCAGCACGGTGGCTGGTCAGGACAGTGGGACTGTTGTGGCCACAGTGGTGGCACTACTGAGCCCTTGGGCGCAGCGGCTGGAGGGTGCAGCAGCAGTCACCCACTGGGACTGGGGGTTCAGGGTTCAGCGGCAGCGTCTGTGCAACGCCTGTGGACTTGCCCATACCTGGTCCCTGATGTGCAGTGCCTCACCCTAAAGGGTGCTGAACACAAGGCCGTGCACCCTGAGGGACAGGATGCCGAGGAGGTAGATGACCTCTTTGATGAGCACACCCGCCTACGCAGGCATCAGTCCAGCAGCAGATGCGGCTTACAACGTCCATGGAGGCACTGTGTGGCTCTGGAGTGGGCAGAGGAGTGTCGCAGCAGGGACACCGATAGGATCCTGTCACGGATTGACTGTTTGTGGGAGGATGTGACCGCTGCCATTGACAGGCATGCCTGGCGTCCATTGCTGTCATGGCCACGATGGGCACACAGTCAGGTGCCCATGCATCGCTCACACCACGCAGTGTGCCACCTCCCATTCCCAGCATCATGCAACACCCACCCTGTCGATGCCAGGTTCAGCTGTGGGCATCCCGAGCTGTCCCTGGTGCAGGCATGTTTTGTGTGCTGCAGACCCCTGCTTGGCAAACGCGTGCGTGTTCCTTGAGGTGGAACCCCTGGGGACCATTGGTGCCATCCCATGAGGCCCGTGGTCAGCCTGCCAGTGCTGGTGGGTCTCGTGGGGCCACCCATGCATCCAAGGTGGCCGTGGCACTGTGCAGCGAAATGACCTGTCTCTCAGCACGGGCACTGTCTGGTGCTGCCCTGTGTGCATTGTGTGTTTCAGTGGGCAGTGCATGGGTGGGTGCCCAGCCATGCACATGGAACCACTGTCCCACCACACCCTCCCGGCTGCTGTCCGCGGGTACATATGCATGATCGTGCCTGCATTGCGCTGTACACAAAGTGTGATGGTGCCCAGCATCTGACACATGCACATGGACAGACAGTGGACATGGTGGCCTGTGGACATGTGTGTTGCTAGTGTTGGCGTTCTAGCTCAGTTTCCCTCCTGCCCTCTGTGCACGTTTGGTGCATTGTGCATGTCGTGTGTGTGTGTGTCCATCCATGTGGCGTGTTGCTGTTCACCCATCCCTGGTTGTGTGTGTGCTTCTGTGCCCTGCCACATCCCTTGCCAGCATGCACCCTGGTGTGTTTCCATGCATGTTTGTGGGCTGTTCCTTAGCCACTGGTGGTTGCATGGCACCATGACTTACCTGGGTTGGCTGTAGTGCTCCTCTGTGATGGTGTCCCAGTGCAGCTGTGCCAGCTGGATCAGTCGGGGTCCCATCGGCCAAGGGGACAGCCCATCACCATCATCACTGGCATCCCCATCGTCCCCATCGCTGTCCCTCTTTGATCTGTATGGCTATCCCACATTCTTTGGCCATGTTGTGCAGGATGCAACAGGCCAGGAATATCACAGGCCTTTGAGGGCTGTCTGTGAGACACCGCCAGAGGTGTCCAGGCAATGGAAGCGTGTCTTTCAGCATCCGAACACCCGCTCAATGACATTGCATGTGGTGGCATGTGCCTCATTGTAGTGTTGCTGCGATGGGGTCGTGGGTCGCCGGTAGGGTGTGAGCAGCCAGGGACGGTGGGTATCCACGCTCACCTGTGTAGAGTGGAGGTTAGTTCGTGTTCAGCTCGGACTGCCCCAAGCCCTGTGGGCCACAACCATGGCACCTCTGGTCATGCCCCCAGGCCCGCAATATGTCCATTTTGTTGCATACTCACCCACTAGAAGTCCTGTGGGATGTCCCCACTCTCAAAGTGGTGGCACAGTGCCGACTGGTGCCAGATGTATGAATCACCGTGCTCCCCCATGGTGCATGGCACAGACATTGATGATGCGCCCACTGGCATTACACCACCTGGCAGTTGACACTGGAATAGCCCTTGTGGTTCATGTGTGGCCCCTCCTCACCAGGTGTTGTGCGTACACCACCAGGCATACGTGCTACCTGTGGAACTCCTGTATGTTTGCTGTGCGCTCCACTGCAGTACTGGGGAAATGGATGTACTCCGCAGCATGTGGCAGCAGTGCACTGGGGTGCGTGAGGATGCGTGGCGGTGGCCAACTGTGTTATGCCTGTGGTGTCCCCGGTTGGTCTCTGGAAGGTACCTGTGGTGAGCAAGCACATGCAGGCTGTTACCTTTGTCTCTACTGACAGGTCATGACTCCGTCGTGTGGGTGCCTGCATCTCATCACTGCACAGCTCACAGAACCGCCTCAATATTGCCCTGTTCAGGTGGTACAGGCCCACAATCTCGATATCTGTAAACAGCTCAAAGCTGTGTGGGCTCAGTACTGCCTGTTGGGGGCATACCACCGACAGGCTCTTCCATGTCCCACGTCCCCTGCCGCATGTGCCTTCTCACCCCCCTCATTACGGCCTCCATGTGGAAGGTGGCACTGGCTATGTCCCTGGCTTGTGTTCCCCTGCAGCTGTTGCTTTGTTCCCCTGCTGTCCTGACTGCTACCCCCCTGCACGGGTACACCTGTCTGTGCTGGCCTCTGGTATGTGTCACCACACACCTTCCTGTGCCTCTCTTCTGCAGTGTGGTTTCCCTGGCCTGCCCTGTTTCTCACAGTTTCCCTGTGTCTGTCTCTCCCCCTGCCTCATGTGGCTTCCCTGTAGCATTATGCGCCTCTTCCTTGCTCCTTTTTATTTTGGCTCATTTCCGCTATGGCGCAACTTCCGCTTGCTCAATGTTGCGCATTGTGCAAGTCTTTGAACATTGCACTGCACCCTTATGCATGGTTCCTCCCCTTCGGTTGCGCATGCCTTCATTATCATTGCGCTGTTGCTCAGCATGTTTTCGGTGGCGCAACTGCCCTCTGCTGAATATCGCAGAATGGCACAATTTCGGACTTGCACTGGCACAACCCTTTTGAATATCCAGCCCAATATTATTAAATCACTGTTTAAACACACAAAACCTAGTACCATGTTAGTCACTAATGACAAAACATTTTTATAAACAGGATGAAAGCATACCGAACCACAATAAATAATTCAAAACATGAAGTAAAGAATTGAAGCATTTGGGTGAATGTTATTAATCCTAAAAAATATTTTATGAAAAAAATAAAGGGTATCCTAAATGACACACCGTTAATTAGATTGGTTAATCTACTATTATTTTGCTTTACTAGCACAAGAATCAATTGAATGTCGTGGAATGTAGGAAAGAAATTCACTGTACAGAGTAAGTGGAAGGTACAGTACATGTGAACAGACAAGACAAGGTCTGATTAATCTATAGACCTGAACTCAAAGACAGTATGAACAAGATTTGGCGGAGAGAAATAGGGCTGTGGAGAGCTACCAGATGATCAAAGTTGCACATATGTAGAAATTATACAGCATACCAATTGTGTATAGCCATTTTTTTGTAAGTGTTGCCAAATTTTCAACATTGATTTTTGGGACCTCTCCTCGTGAAAAGTGCCAGTGTCATTTTGTGCACTTGTCACAAAAGATGATTTTGCAGAGAGACGTGATATTCTGTGCCACAGGGCAAAAACATGTGCTGGGCAGGTTGTAGAAAATGACAGCTGTACTGTTTTGAAGGAGGTGTGCAAAAATGGCAATGTTGAAAATGTGGAGTGAAAATATTAAAATTGACAAAGTTGAGAGCATGAGTAGAAACTGCACAATGCACACCCATAACACAGTAATTTTGAAACTTTTTCACCAAATTTGCAATGTGGGCTTTTGGGACCCCACTTCATGAACTGTGGCACTGTCATTTTGTGAATCAGTCCCAAAGGTGATTCCCATGGCGACTGTGAAATCACCTTTCAGGACCAAGTAACAAAATGACAGTGACAGTTTTCATGAGGTGGGATCCCAAGAACCTCATGTTTAAAATTTTGGGCAAAATTCAAAAAATGGTTGATTTATCAGCATACAGGTAAGTTGAAAACCCTATTGAATGACATTATAGCACTGACCTTTCATTCTTCTGTTTGTGGTTCATCTTTGAAGACTGTAAACGTGTCCCAGTCCAGAGAAGAAGACAGTGCTGACCTCCAGAGGTAAGTATAGAGTGCAGGGGCATGTGGGGAGGTGGGTGCTCAGTGAGAGGGTGAGGATGGGGAAGGAGGGAGACTGAAGGGATGACGAGGAACCATTTTCATTTTACAAGAAAAAATATGACTTGGCTGACGATGAGGAACATTTCTTTTTACGGAAAAAAGAAAACATTTGGGCACACTAAGGTGGGCTCCCAGTGTGTCACATGACTGGAGGGTTGTACATTATGCTGACATGGGGATTGGGCACTCCAATGTCGGCAGGGGTGGGGAAGAAAAACAACAGTTAGGCACACTGGGTGGGCTCCCAGTGTGCCATATGAATGGGGGAACACATAATGCTGATATGGGGACTGGGCACCCCGGCGTCAGCGAATAAAATGAAAAATCATTGGGCACACTTGGGTGGGCTCCCAGTGTGCCACATGAGTTGGGTGAGGGCTACAAAATGCCGTGGAGCTGGCGGCAGCGATTTAGCTGTGTATTGGTGGCACTCGCGCATGCACAGTTGCAGTGAATGGCAGTTTGCCATTCACAACATGATAGCGCCAGCAGAACTGCGCATTGCAAGTCATGCATGCATAGTTCATGCACCAGAATGCTGAAGTAACAGTTGAAATAGTGCAGCTGTTATTCCATAGTGGCTGATCGTGGTGGAGGTTTCAAGCTCAGTTGGGCATTCAGAAGGATACTTCAAATGTCCAAACAAGGTTCCATGATCAGCCATTTTTAGAGCTATGATCCAATCCAGTAGGGCTGTAGGCTCCACCCACAGCCCTAAAAGGAGAATATAAAAGCTTTCAAAACTGTTTTAACTTTATACTGGCCCTAACTCCCTGAAGAAGCCCAAATGGACAAAATGTTGGGCATGGATGCTTTGAGCAAGCTAAAGTGAGAAAGAGAAAACAAAGCTTTGAAAACTACATGCTTGATTGTGTGGCTTATGTTTGAACTTTTAGAATTTATCAGTTCAGGACCTCAGCTCAGTTTACTGAGCAGTATGAGTATTTCTTCTTGTGCTGCCTGCAAAATCCACAGAAGCTCCTTAAACCTCCTGCCAAATGGGCAGTGACAAATCCTCTTGACCTTAGCCCAGGAGCAGGTGCCCCACAGTTCCTACAGCTTGCTGATCCTCCTTTCTGCCAGTTATCTATCCTTCCTACCAACTGTACCTACTCCTTCTTCAGTACAGGCCTACTCCAGATAGGGTGTAGTACTTGATGGTGGTTTACACCTCTGGACTTCCTCCTGCTCTTCCTCTCTACTAACCTCTGATTTTTGCCTGTCCCCAGGCCTACCCAAGATAGGTGTAGTGCCTAGCGGTGTTTGTTCTTCCCCTGCTGCTTATCCATATGTAGATCTACCACAAATAGGGTGTAGTGCCGAATGGTGTATTATTTCTCCTCACTACTTACTTACCCCTACTAGTCTACCTACTCTTCTTGTACAGGCCTACCCACATAGAAACATAGAAATTTATCAGCAGATAAGGGCCTTCAGACCACCTAGTCTACCCCAATACCTCCAATAAAGGTGCTCTTTTATGCTCTGCCAGTATTGGGTTGTCCCCTCCTCCAATTACCAGTTGTCCTCTATGCCTATCTCAAGCATTTTTAAATCCAATTATTGTTTCTTCCACCACCACCTCCACTAGCAAGTTGTTCCACTTGTCCCTGCCCTCTCCATGAAGAAGTACTTTTCACATTTCCCTGAATCTCCCTTCTGCCAATTTTATCTTGTGGCCACTCATCCTTGAGCAACTTTTTCTCTGAAAAATTGTATTCTCCTGTACCTTATTTCTCCTATGAGGTACTTAAATGATTCAATCATATCCCCCTCTCCCTTCTCTCCTCCAGGAGTACATATTTAATTCCTTCAGTCTAGCTTTGTGGGGCTTGTGTGTAGTCCCTACACCATTCTGGTTGCCCTCCTCTGAACTGCCTCCACCTATCAACATCCTTACACAAGTGGGCTTCCAGAACTGGACACAGTACTCAAGATGTGGCCTTACCAAAGTCCTGTTCAGTGAAATTATTACCTCTCTGCTGTTGATTCCCTGCCTATGCATCCCAGCATTCTGATATCCTTCCCACTGCCCTGTCATGCCTCCCAACCTTAAGGTCATCAGAGATGATCACCCCCAAGTATCTTTCCTGCTTGGAGCATTCTATTTCCTCCCCACCAGATGATATAATGCTCCTGGGCTTTTCTGCCCCATGTGCATTATCTTGTACTTTTGAAGTAAATAAGTAGTTGGGATAATTTACCATTAGGCACTCGCCCCATTTGTGGTAGGTCTACATATGGGTAAGCAGCAGAGGAAGGGGTAAAGCCACAGTTAGGTACTACACCCCTATCCTGATAGGCCAATGTAGGGGACAGACAGATACCTGGTACTACTCTACTGCCCTGCTTGCTACCCATCCTCTGCTGACCTACCTCTTCCCTAGTAAGAGTTCCCTGTGAAACTGCTTACTTTTCTCTGGACATCCCTGTACCTGCTGTCCTCCTGCTCTGTGGTCCTCATGCTTTGTAGAATCACATGCTCTGTGATCACTTGGTTCACCTAGAAGTACATATTAACAGCAAGTGATCTTTTGACTGCTTGCAGTCATGTACTCTAAACCTTCACACACTCAGACAAAGCCTCTCATTTTTGTTCCATACAGTCCCTAATCCCTCTCCCCTTCCCAGCACAGACCCCTCCCCAATAAACTGCTTAACAATTTGCAACATTTGTGCCCATAAATGTGTCACAAAACATATATTACTTATAGTACTAGAGGTACTAGAGGTAGAGGCAGCAGAGGTCAGCCCAAGCACTTCAAAACTGAACACAAGACTAAGGGTTTTGACTAAAATAACCTATCAGGCAACAAATATTGGTCCCCAACTTTATGGGATACTAAGTGTTAACAAAAACAGTGAGACTAATGATGAAAATGTAGGAGGACAATCTCAAAAGCCACCATCTTTTGTTACCTTAAATGCAAAGAAAAGAGCTAAGGCAGACTCATAATGGAAACAATGCACCCTACAAGACAGGCGATATGGGACAATCTAAAATAGAAAAAAACTATAGGTCACAGTTTTCACTCTAATACCTCTGCTGCTTTAAAGTGAATTTCTGTCTCCTATATTAGGATAGTGTGGGTAACCCAAATCATTGTTTCCTTCTTATTGGCGAGATATATGGAGTAATGACCATGAGCTACTTTTTAGTTTTGAAGGCTTTGTTTGCTATTAGCTTTATTAAAAACTATATTTCTGTTTGTTTTTACAAAATGTCTACTGCCTTTCTGTCTACTTCACCACCTCCTCCTTCTTCTCCTTCTCCTTCTCTGTTTTACATTCATCACCCAGAGAATCCTGCAGCCAGAGTTCAACATATCTGTCTAGCCTGTCTAGATTTAAGTCATATATTGTGGTTATTTAGGAGAGGTTGAGTGTTGTGCTGATGCTTAGTGACTGTTTCACATCTGTAATATACTGATTTTTTTTGTTTCAAATGTATACTTCTTTTAGAAATATGTTTTAAGTATTGCACTCCATGCTGTCACACTCACCTTATTTGAAAAGTCCTCATCCTGAAATGTGGGTAATGTTGCTTTCTTTTGAAGCTTGCACCTACTTAACAGGAACAGACATGCAATTCTCATTAGCTAGTCCATTAGACAGCCAGATGATTAATTTAAAGCCTGTCTTATTTCACAGCTACTCCAAACCTGATGAAAGGCATGCAGCGTTATTAATGCTCAGACAAGACACTAGAAACTCTACAGAATGTGCACCCATCTATGTCAAATTCCCTATCCGACTACAGCAACCAACTATATTCCTAGCCTTAAACTATATGCTCTTCCCGATCAGTTTCAGTGTGACTTGCACTCTGCAATAAATAAATGACATCAATGATAAAGCTGCCAGTGAAGCATGAAATTACTTTTCTAGTCCCCAACAAAACAGCACTCTATGACTGCTCTAGAAGAAGACTTTATATTGCAAGAAGCCATTAACTGTGCCATCATATTCTGCACTCCCATTTTTTATCCAGGATATTTGTTTTCTTTTCTACGTACATTACCTGAGCAGCAAATAGCTACTGTACTTTAAGTAAGGTAAGCTTGTTGAAAAGATCAGATCTGTGTGTACTTAATATTGACAGAAATGTATTTGCAATAAAGATGCTCAAATAATATTATTATTGCTTCAGATAATGTAGAGGATCCCATTTTGGGGTGAATAGTGTCATTCTGTATTTCTGACTATCAGGATGACAAATCAACCTCTATCTGGTTCAAAATACAGAATGTAATTTACTCCAGGTAGTTGTTTACATATGTTATCTGATAATAAAACATTTCACACTACTAATGTCTGTACTTGCACTTAGTCACCTCCTCTCACTCCATCTCCCCACCCCTAGTCTTTAACCTCACTCTCATCCCCACAAAGACTTTTTCCTGCTACCTGTTTTAATTGATCACCTCCTATCTGGACTTTATAATTATTTAATGGTCAGTTATCTGTTTGTTACTGTACATCTGTAGGACTGTTCTTGTGCACTGCCTAGTTTTGTGCTTATGAACATGTGCATTTTGGCCTGACCTTTTATTTTTCTACTACTCTGTAATATGGGGCTAGATTTCAATCCTCCATGTATGCTGCTGGCCCGGTGCACCAAAGATATGGCTCAGAGGGCTTGCAGCAATCACCTGGCCAGTGATTGAGATTTTGATCCTGTGCTGCAATTGCCACTGGTTATACCAGCTTTTTCTGGTATAGCTTGCTGCAATCCAGGGACCCTTTACAGTGCTTGTGCCAAGAAGCTGGCACAAGCTGCCATAAATGGGTAAAGTGATGCAACTGTGCTCGACCTACCAAAATCAGGTGCAGCTGCAGCAAGGTGATTAGCACATCTGTGCCAAAGAAAGTGTTTGACACAGAGCTTGACACAAGCCCTCGTCACCCTTTGAAATTCAGGCCCATTATGTTTTATTATGTTTCCCATGTACCGTTCACCAGGACACATCTCGAAGTGAGCTGTTAACAGCTCGAGTGCATTATCTTGATGAAACTTTCAATAAACAAATACATAAGGCTTGGGTTGTATTCCTTGTAGAACCATAGACTAAGAAGAGATAGTAATACATTAGGTTTGGGTTGTATTCCTTGGAATACCATCGATTAAGAAGATATGTGTCTGGTATATATAGGGCTTTCAACAATCACGTGTTATGGAACTGCTTGAGGATTTGAAATAAGGGTTACACAGACAGACACACAATCCACACTACAATTAAGAGAATTAAACCATACTAAAAAAAATGTGGTTCATGAGAGGTGGTGTCTTTTGGAACAGTCTACCAACTGAAGTAGTGGGACATAGGAACATCAAGGAATTTAAGATTTAACTAGATACATTACATTGGTTTCTTTTCCATAGGAAAAAACATTGCATTTCCTATTATACCTACCAATTAAAGTATGTACCACAATTAAACATATATACCACACCAAATTAAAGTATATACTGTAACACAGCAGTAAAATTATATACCACAGCAATTTAATGTATATACACCAAATAAAATTATATATCCAACAATTAAGCAAAATACTAAAGCAATTAACACAAACAGCACAATACAATATATATAGCACAACAACAAATTATTACAATTGCAATCAAAACTAACAGTAACAATCCAAATGTACTACAGCATATAAAATAAATAGGCAACTGTAGTATACTCATGAAATATACCAACTCAGTGAGCTCATTAGGAAGTTACCATGACTCACCATTTGGGCTGGTGACCAGTTACATAGAAGGATAAAAACATTGTTGTTGCTGGCAGATAAGACCAAGAGTCAATTCAATCTGCCTAGTAAAACATCCTGCGATCCATCTTGCACCAGCTGACTTGGAGATGATAGTCACGCTTTTGTTGCCTCAGACAGGATTACTGCAATGCTCTTTACTTAAGGTTATCTGGGAGCTTGATGCACCAGCTGCAGTTTGGTCCAGAATGCTGTGGCCTAGTTGGTGGTGGGAACTTCTCAGAGGGACCACATCATGCGGTGTTGCAAATTTTGCAGTGGCTGCCAATTTATCAGCATGTCACTTTCATGGTTTGCTTGTTAATATTCAAGGCTTTATACAGTCTGGGCCCAAGATACCTAAAAGGTTTGTTGTTCTACACACTTACTCACCCTCTGCTCCACAGATACCAGCCTGCTTCAGGTCCCCATGCCAGACTGAAGCCATCAGGGGACAGGCCTTTGAGGTCACAGCCCTGTACTATGTAATGCTCTGTCAGAGATCAGCTTGAATTGTGGAGACTTTTAAGAACCTCTTAAAAACCTATTTTCATAGGCATACCCAAAACAGACAAGTTTGAACTATGTGCTTTTAATCATAGTTTTTATTATTTACATAGTTTATTTATTTATTTAGTTATTTATGTTATATTGATTGTCAAGTAGTAGTATTAAATCCATTTATTTTAAACAGGAAAGAAGTTTCATGTCATTGGGAAAAGTTACCCTGTTTACAAGACAGTCCTATTTCAGATATAACACTCATACATAACAATACACAAACATCATACATAACATCACAAAAATACAATAAACACTCATTAAGCTACATTTTCATTAACACCACAAATTCATACAGATTATTGACAATAACATTCTGTAATAAAATTGGATTTCAAATTGTTATTGATTTCTCCATAAGGCGTTAAATTGCATTGAGTAGAAACTATTCCATCTAATGGAAGCTTGGTATTGTAAAGTTTTTACTCAAAATGTGGTCCTTAATCTGGGAATTACCAATCTATTTTCATGTACCAATCTAGTTAGTACTCTTGTAGTATCGGGCATGACATTACAGTAGTAGAAATATAATGTGTTGGGTATTTTGTAAGATATTTGTGGAGCAGTTTTAACCAGGCCATACTGTTCCTTGCCTCTAGAGTATACCACTTTAGGTCTTTCAATAGTCTACAGTGATGCATATGGAAACTGCATCCTAATATACACCTTGCTAACCTATAGTAGAACTTATTCAAGTTCACCAACATGCTTTTATGATCACCCTGTATATGATGTTACCATACTCTAATGTTGGCATAACCAGCTGTTCAACCAAAGTCCTCGGGATCTTTGTACCCATACACTTTGAGATATCTCTCAAGGCCCCAGTTTTCTACTTGTTGTTTTTTATCAGTTTTGAAACATGCTGTATAAATTTTAATTCGACCTCAAACAGTATGCCCAGGTAGCAATATTCTGTTACTTGCTCCAACCTAGTACCTCTCATGGTAGTTATATTCAGTTCAATTCTTTCTCACCCCAAAATAAAGGACTTCAGCTTTCCTTGTATTCATTGTAGCCTCGACCTGGTGAACCACGGCTCTATGGCATTAAAATCAATTTGTAGCCTTTCTTCTAACTCCATTTTACTTTTCCCAGTGGTTATCAGAGCTGTACCATCAGCACAGAGTCTAAGGGTTGCGTATTTCACTTTCTTAGGGAGGTAATTTATAAACATCAAAACATCATTGGGCTAATATAGATCCCTGGGGTACCCTCACGCTTAATTTCCTTACTTTGGGATAGTGTCTGAGACACTTTTACCCTCTGTGTTCTTCCTTCTAGATAGGATTTGACCCAATTCTAAGATCCATCAGTATTGCCCATAGACTTTCTCTGCCTCAATAGCAAGGAGTGGTCCACTAGGTCAGAAGCCTTTGATAAGTCTACAAATAACACAGCGGTCTCAAATCCAGCATCGATAGAAGTAGACACTAGGTCATTAAATTCTATCAGTGCAGATGTTGTAGAATGTCCAGTTCTGAATCCGACTGCAAGGAAGTTAAGATGTTATATTTTTCCAAATATTCCATGATTTGCAGATGTACCTGCTTTTCTAAGCATTTGGATAGTATTGGTAGCAGAGCAATAGGATGGTAATTTCCTGGGTCATTTAACCCTCCCTCCTTTAAAAATAGAAACTATTTTGCTTTGCTTCCACTCTGTGGGAAAATTCAGAACACAAACTCCAGTTAAATATGTATGTTAATATAGGTGCAATATACTCCTTAGCTAATTTCAGAAACCTTCCTTCAAGACCGTCCTAAACCTGGTGCTTTGTGTATCTTAATTTTTCATAGTCCCTTTCTTGCTTGAGTAACAGTCAATTTTTAGACCTAAAAGGAGATATATTTTTCCTACCTACCATCCCTATCTCCATGTCCAAATCATTTCTGTCATCCACTATGAGTCCTGGAAGATCTATAAAGTAGTCATTTAACAACTTTGATATTTCTAAGGGATCTTGCACCTGTCTATCCCCATATTTCATTTGTTTTATCATGTGTTTGATTACTTTTCCCTGGATTGGTGATACTGTTTAAATTTTTCCAAAACACCTTGGGTCATTGTTCCCTACCACTTTGGACTCAAAGTAATTGTCCTTGCTTTTTTATTAAGCTCTTACAAGCATTCCTCTTAATTTTAAATTTCTCCCAGTCTATATGTGTTTTAATTTTCCTAGCTATTGTCCATAGCCTATTTTTGATCAAACTATTTTAAGTAACTTTTCAGTTATCCAGGGTGTTCTTGCAGTGCTTGTATGCAATTTAGTTATTGGGGGTATTTATTGCAGATTGATAGGAAGGTATCAGTAAAGTATTTAACCGTTAGGTCAAATCAGGAAGTAGTTTACACCTATCTCAGCGCTCATTTTGCATATCCAATTTAAATCTTTGAGCTGCAAAATGCCTCATATTCCTAGTCCAGACTTTCTCCATGTGTGTATGCTCCTGTTGTTATACATTAGGGTTGCTTGTATTAAGCTATGGTCACTAAAATAAGGTACCCTAGCATTTACTTCCTGTACCTGGACCAGTGAGGATACTAATAATAAGTCCAGTATTGATCCTTTGTTGATAAATTTGTATATCTTGTAGGTGTTTTGACCTATTGTTTTGTCCATAAAGGTGCAAGCATCTCATTTAATTTCTTTCCCCTAACATTAGCCCAATCACAGTTAAATATCCTATCATTATTATTGATTTATCCCCCACTTTGTCCAAAATGTTGTTTAAGACTGTTTCAATTTGTTCATTTGGATACTATGTAGGGGAATAGACACTAGATAAGACTGCATGATTTTTGACATGTGTACACAGATATTCAATAATATTTAGGCTCCGCTTTGTCAGTATCTGACTAGGTCCCAAAGTGTGTTTCAAATATAAGGCTACCTCCCCTCCCTTCCTTCCCTATCAGACCAGATTTGAAAACCCGACACTGTTATCTCCGGGTATCATCCACCCTCTGTGTTAACCAGTTTTCAGAGAAGCCAATTACATCTGACCTTAGTTCAGATTCCATGGCCATCAAAATATTGATCTTTGTGGCTAAGTTCCTTGCATTGTTGTGTACAATTCTACACTTCATTCCTTGTTTTCTACAGGTCCTTGATTTTTCAACATCCACCCAAAATTAAAAGTAATGCATATGCCTCATAGCTTTTTGTAGTCCTCTAAGCAGACAATGTGAGTTAGACATTTCCAACTGACTAGCTTTACAGAATTTGATCCAATTTTTTGAAAATCCATTTCTTCTAATATGACTACTTCTCTTTGAAATAATGTATTTGTCTATAAATTTAATTATGGGCCAGCAGGGCTCTGCTTGCTCAACTGGTCCATGCTTTGATGTACTAATACCCCCACCCACACAGTACTAAGCATACCACAATACTCAAACAATGCATGCTGTTCCAGCAACAGAGTACTTCAGAAGACCAGGTTGAATTTAGACAAGAACAGTTTTACAATGTGCAGAAAGGAAACAATCCTATAGAATCTGTATTTTGGAAAAAAACTTTTAATTTACTCACTCCTTTAAAACATATCCCAAACCACATAAGATACTTAATCAAACTATGAATTTCACTTTTAAAATATTTCTACTACTTTCCTGTATATATTATCCTTCAAGCTTTCCAAGTTTTCCTAGGATGGGTGGCACAGTAAATGCTGTCGCTAATGTTCACGCTTATACCCATGACACAGAATTTTAAGGCTTAACTCCGCCCTCCAGTGACCTCAGCAGCTGACTCCCCTGAGCCACCTGTTTGCTGAGTTTAGTGAAATTAAGTTATTTTACAGTCCACAATATGCTGAAGACACGGACAACAAGGAAACCAGTCTCATTCTGGTACTTGCTTTACCTTGGTATTCTTCTTGCAGCAGCTTCTGTTGGAAATGGCAGGGAAATCACACAGGGAGAAAAAGCATTCTTTCTTTCCAGATAATGAAATGTTGTGGCAGTTCTGCTCTGCACAACTGAAACAACACCATCTTCCTGATGCATTCTATGGCTGCTGACTTCCACTCCAGTTGCTCCCCAGCTCTGGGACCTCTGACACCCGCTCCCAACCAACAAAGCCACAGAAGAAGGGACTCCAGCTAAAATACAGGACATGCATTGTGTAATGCACAGGATCTTCCTTCTTCTCCACTGAGTTTCAACACTGTCTGCAAGTGGGGACCCTAGGTGCCCTAAGTCTTGTGTAAAGGGTGCCATACAAATAAAATTTGCCTTGCCTTGCTCTTGATCTACTATCTTATTGGGATATTTAGCCAAACATCTCCCCAAGCTGCCCCTTCCTCTGTTTCCCCAACTCTTTAACTCTTCCTTTTGGCCTTACCAGCACCCTATACCTGTCCCATCCATTTGTGAACCCATTTATATCCCCACTCAGCATCACCTCCACTGGCAATCTGTTCCCTGTCTCCACCACCCTGTCAGTGAAGTGGACTTTCCTTATGTTTCTCCTGAAGCTTCCACCGATAAGGCTGCATTGTGTCCTCTCATTATCACATGACTGTCCCAAGTGAACAGGTCCTCATAGTTCATTTGTTAATTCCTTCTGAAACCTGTACATCTTTATAATGTTGCCTTGCTTCCTCTTGGCCACCAGCATGCACATATCAAGAGTCTCAGGCCATTCCTCATAGGATCTGCCCTGTTGGCCTTGGATCATCCTGGTGAATCTAGCCAACAGTCTTTAGCCTGTCCCTGTTCTTTGTCATTGCAGAATTGGGCATAGTACTCCAAGCATGGTCTCACCAGGATTTGTACAGGGGGTGATATAATCTCCTTCTTCCTACCATCAAAATCTCTTCCAGTGCATAACAGCATCCTTGTTACTTTGCTGTATGCATTATTACACTAACTGGATCATTTGAGGGTAGCTAATGATGACCTTCTGATCCCTTTCATCAGATTGTGGCCAACCTAGTCCCCTATTTCCCATATAGGATCGCTATCCCCTCTTTTTGCGAGGCTATGCTCCCATGCCCCCACCTTTCTAAATATTCTAACTCTGGATGGAGTGGACCTCAGGGGGGCAACAAATTCTATAATGTGGTGCCCTAATGGTGGGCACCCTGCTGCCAATACATAGATGGCGGAAAGACCCATATAGTACTCTGTACATGGGTTCTTTTTTCCCAGTGTACTACTTTGCACTTTATGACATTGAATCTCAATTGCCATCTTTGGATCATTGCCTCATAATCTCCTTTTAATAGTATATTTCCTTATAATACATGGATAGGACTTTTGCTGCCATAGAATCCATTATCTGTTGTTCCCTTGTATACCTCTGTGATTAAATCAGTTAAAGTGGTATACCCAGTCAATAGATATTGTAACCTAGATACTTACCCATCCTAGCATTCAGGTAAGTGTGGTGTCACAGAGCACAGGCAGTGGTCACAGTATTACTATAGAAGGCACCAGAGGGAAAGGCACACATAAGGTACCAGAAGACACATACAGTAGATAATGTACATGAAACTAGACAGAAGCTAAAGGTGAAGGGTAGGTACTGTTACCTATGCCCAATACCCAAAGAAACAATGTGGTCTAAGCGGTGGCGCATCGACAATGAACCAGGTGATCACAGGTTCAAACCCACTAGAGATAAATACTTTCTGTAATCTTGGGCAAATTACTTAACCTCTCCTTGGTCCAGTCTACCCAGCTGTTGAAAATATGTAGAAACAGGACCCTACTGAAACAAGATGTGGCATTTCAGCTGGCCTATCCTGAATACATGAATTATAAGATACCACTGTACAAAGAGAAACCATTGTTTGTAGATGAGCCCTGATCCCCACAGCTCAGTTTGCACTGTGCTACCGCTTTTATGACCTTTCAGCCACCTCAGTGGTCACTTGGAATGCTGCCGCCACTCGGCTTGAAACTCAGTTAGGGTATCTTTAGGTTTGTGTCCCACCACTAGTCACTGCTTACACAGTACAATAACCTTTTCTCCAGGAACACCTAGCTATCGAATTCTTCCCTTCCTTGATTCATCCTCCTTCCACATTTCCTTCCAGTCTGGCTTCTGTAAATCTCACTCTACCTCCACCTCCCTCCTCCAGCTTACTGACTCCATTCTGAAAGCACAGAGCCAGCATCCACACAAAAAAAACAAAGTATTTTAACTTATTTTATTTCAGAGATATCTGTGAACTGTACAATATACAAAAACATCTTGTCTCTGTCTGGAGCCAGGCAAATATACCATGCCAGGCACAGACTGATGATATCTGAAAAGACTACCTAATTTTCATCTGGTGACCCGCAGGCTTCAGCAGTCACCAGGTGAAATATTGAGCAGTCTTCCATGACATCATCCATCTGTGCCAAGCATGGAACATCTGAGTGGCTCAGACAAGGATGAGATGTTTTTGCATTTTGCACAGCTCGACCTGATGTCTCAGAAACAAAAATAGTAAGCTAAAATATTTTGCCTGGTTTTTAATGGGAGTGCTGGTTTGTGCACTTACACTGTGACTTCAATTTCAATTTTCAATTTTATTTTTTATACTGTAACGATATGTGTGCAAAAATGCCCATTTTCACAAGCGTCCAGTGGTACATAAATTGATGATACAGAGAAAAGGTATAAATATTTGCAATATTTTATGATATTTACAACAGGGAACAGTGTATATGACAGGATCATCTAGATAAAAAAAAATACAGAGCACTCAACAATAAAGTCTATATACAGATACATCTAAACTCTAAGGTAACTCAAGGGGTTGATGGACATTCAGTGGAGGCTGCCAACTGGGGCAGGCACAAGTGGATTGAGGAGGTGGTCCTCAAGGGAGGAGGTGAATGAGCCAATTGAACTACAAGCCTGAAGTTCAGGGGTCAGTTTATTGTAAAACCTAAGGCCCTTGTACATGAAGGAGTTCTTTGCATACTTGGTGCAGTAAAAGGGGTGTAGAAAGATATGACAGGCGGCCTCTTGTACTGCGCAGGAACCAATAAGGGAAAGGGGGAGTTAATGCTGATTGGCAGCAGGTTATGGTGAACTTTATGTAGGAAGAGCATTTAAGTTGGAACCTGCCTTCAAGGGTGAACCAGTTGAGGGAGGCATAGGGTACAGTGATTGGTCATCCAGGGAGGTCAGCCATGAAGCGTGCAATATTTGTGTATGTAGTCCGGGTTTGGAGAAAGGGGGATGTGTTGGGAGAGAGTAGACAACAGAGTCATAATCAAGGAGGGCAGGAGAAGGTAGCTGGTGAGGTGCAGTCTGGAGAGCTAGCCTCATATGGATTTTCTTGATGAGGTTGGTAATATGGATATTGTAGGTCAGGTGAGGATCTAAGAACAGTCCAAGGTATTTGAATTCATAGACTGCTTCTGTGATGTTACCAAGATTGTCAGAGAGGATTGGACCATGACTAGGGCTTTTCTTGGGTCAGAAAAAATCATAAACTTGGTCTTCTTGGAGTTCAGAACCATGCCTTTGGCAGAGAACCAAGTGTGTAGCTTGCTGAAGTCAGCCTGCAAATTACTGCACATTTTGTCCAGGCTAGTGTCACTGAAGTAGAGGGCCACATCATTGGCATAAAGGACTATTTGGGTGGTTTGGCAGATGGCAGGGAGGTTTATTTATGAAGAGCAAGAACAGCAGTGGGCCCAGGGATGGAGCCCTGGGGTAACCTATATTTAATCAGACATTCAGCAGAAAAATTACCATTTATGTTAGTTTTCTGAGATCTGCTGTAGAGGTAGCTTCTGACCCATTTGATGATGTTTTCAGATATGTGCAAGCCCTTGAGGGTGTCCAGGATAAGGCCATGTTCAACCAGGTCAAACACCTAGGTCAGGTCCACGAAGACAGAGCCTGTGTACTGGCCCTTATCACTTGCCTTGAGGATATCACAGGTGAACCTGACCAGGGTGGTTTTGGTGCTATGTCTGAATCTGAAACCATGCTGGGCAACAAAGAGCAAGTTATAGCAGTCAAGGATGGGTATGAACAACTTTTCAAAGATTTTGGAGATGGGAGCAATGAGGAAGATAGGCCAGTAATTCCTACTTCATTCCTTGATCCTGACTTGAACAATGGTTTGACAGTGGCAGTTTTCCAGGTGCTAGGTAAATAGATGTAACTGAGTGAGTGGTTTAGTATATTGGCTGCTAATGAATTAATGTCCAGTTTAAGGATTTTAAAGTCGATTCCATCCACCCTTTGCTGGGTTTAGGGATGTTGCTTCGGATAAACTTTATGGTGCCTGAGGGTTTTAGGACATTAAAATAGAATCTGGTGCTAGGCTTGGACATAGTATTGGGGCAGGGGGATAGGGGGTGGATGAGGGAGGAGGGTGGAGGGATGGTTTATATTTATCGAGGTCACCAAAGAATGAGTTGAAAATGTTTGCTACTTCTGAGGGGTTGTTGGTCTGCTTGCTGCCTTGGAACAGATTGATAGGTTCGGTACTCTTGTGTTTCCTGAGTAGTGAGTTGAGTGTAACCCAAAGTTGATGGGGTTGGATGTTTCCCAAGTTGTTTATTATGGAAAAAGTCAATTTTGGCTTCTCTGATGACTGATTTGCACTTGTTTCAGAATGCTTTGTAGAGGGAGAGCTGGGCAGGGTCTCTGTGCTTGGTGTAATGAGCCCAGGCCTTGTCTCTGGTCCTCATCAATTTAATGATATTTGACGATACCCATTCATTAACATGTCCCCTAACCCTGATTTTTTGAGAGGCATATTTTTGCTTACACTGTTGAAAATGGTAGAGAATCTGTCAAGGACAGAGTTGAGATTACCTGGGACAGCGTGTGAATGACCAGTTGACTAGGCTGAGATCGTATGTTATATTTTTGATGGAGTTCTTTGTCCAGCATCTAGAGAAGATGAACTTGGGGGGGCACTGGGCTGACCATAAACAGTAGGTGGTGCAGTAATCACTGATACAGTCTGGCTATACTCTGGAGTCGGTGATGTGGAGGGGTTGAGACGATGACCCAGTCAATTAACGATTGAGTCCCTGTCTTATAATTTGACTTTTTGGGTGTGGAGATAAGCTGGTGAAGACCGAGGTCAACGATGCAGGATTTTGGCAGTGTCAGCTTGGCTGGAGACCCAGTTTATGTTGAAGTCCCTGAGAAGAACCCTCTCCCTGTTAAGAGGGAGGAAGGGAGTGTTTGAGGGCTAGCAAGGACTCCAGGTTGGAGGGAGGGGTTCCTGGGGGAGGTAGGTGGTAGGAGGGTGAGGGTTTTATTTTGTCCAAGAAATAGGTTAATGGAAAGGGTCTCAAGCAGGATGAACTCAGAGTTGAGATTATGTTTGGTGAAAGAGAACTTGTTGGAAATAAAGAACCGCAGCTGCCTACTTTTTTTCCCTGTCTGTTCTTCCTGACAGAGGTGAATCCACTGAGTTCGATCTCCTGTCGGTGATTTTGTGAGAGAGCCAGTTTTCGGAGAGTGCAATAACATCAAAGCCATTTACTGCCATCCAGGCCTGGAAAGTGTCTATATTAGCTGGGAGACTTTGTATCTTCAGGTGGACTATGCTAATGTTTTTCTTTTATTAGTGTGGTATGGGACGGGAAAGAGCGGGGTTACTTGGGCCAGAGTTTATATGAATGGTTCCAGTAAGGAGTAGAAGGAGGAGGATAAGATTTCTGGAAAACCTTGTGATGAGGGGTAGCGACTTTGGTTTGAGGCCTTGAGCATTTAACTCGAGTGACAGATATGCGCTTGGTAGACAGCCAGGGGTAGAAGAGGAGTAGGAAGAGTCTAGGGTCCTCTTGAGGTAGTATGAGAGACAGCCAAGGGCAGGTGGAAGGTTTGAGAGGTAGTGGTGAGGTGAAGAGGCTGGGCTGGGAAGATCTGCAGGGGATGGAATGGGTGAGAAGGGAGGGTGTTTAAACCCAAAAATGGGTGAGGTAAAGGAGGGGGATTGCAGAAGAAGCAGGAGGAGCATGAAGAGCACCACGGTTAGTGTTTGTGGGCCAGGAGAAAAGAGGCAAGGGGAGGAGTAAGGGACAGTGGCTGGGAGAGAGGAGTGAAAAGATATGGAGGGGTAAGGTGGTGAGCAGTAGAAGGAGCTACCACATGGAAAAGAATAATGATATAACTTTGGGGAAGCTTGAGAGTGACTAGATTACTAAATTTTCTAATGTAGCATGGATTCCACCTAATTTAGTTAAATAATTACCATCTGCCTGGTTGCCATACGGGGAAAACAAATTGACATTAAGGAGAGAGAAAAGGCTCAGGGTGGCCTCTAGTGGAGAGAGCTTATGACTTGAATAAGTTAAACAGTTTAAAGGTAAGGCAGAAACAGTCCATTAAATACAACCCTGGCTGTCTGAACTGTGCAGGAATTTTCAAAATGGCGCCAGATGTTGAGATTGGCTCCAGTGGCTACCTTGTTCCCACAGTGGTGCTGCCACCGGGTCCCTAGGGCTGGGGGCACTGTGAAGCCAGAGGAGCCTTGAGCAGGACCCTTGTTCCCACGCAGTGGTGCTGCTGGGTTCGAGGGCTGGGGGCCCTTGTGGAAGCCCTGAAGAGCCTTGAGAAGAATCATTGTTCCTGCAGTGGTGCTGCCACCGGGTCCAAGGGCTGGGGGCCCTTGTGAAGCCCTGAAGAGCCTTGAGCAGAATCCTTGTTCCTGCAGTGGTGCTGCCTGGGTCCGAGGGCTGGGGTGCTTAGGAAGCTCCAAAGAGCCTTGAGCAAGACCCTGTTCCCGTGAGTAAAGCTGCTGCCAGGTCCGAGGGCTTGGGGCATTTCTGGAAGCCCTAAGGAGCCTTGAGCAGGACCCTTGTTCCCACAGTGGACTTAATTAACTATAGTACCACAAACTTCCTCTGTGCTAGCTCCACTAAGTTTTGCCTGTCTAACTCCATTCTAACTGGCATGGATCAAGGCCTAGTCACTTCCACCATCTTTGTCAACTTGGCCAAGTCCTTCAATACTGTTGTTCTCCTTCTTTAGACAATACTGAAGGCAGCAGGTCTTTCTAACTCCTTAGTTGGTGGGTTCACCCACCTTGAGGGCAGGTCTCAAGCTATCCAGTCTGGAGAATCCATATCCCTCCACTCCCCATCAGCTCAAGCATGCCACAAGGATCATCCTTGTCATTTTATTGTATTAGTGAATTTTACTTACACAGAATCATTGTCCTTGTACTTTTGTCATTTTTACTGCTTAATTACCTATTATTTGTATTATTGTTCTTGGTGTACCTCACTGTTCCTATCTTTCATGCTCCTCAGGGCACATCTGAAATGAGCTGTTACCAGCTCAATATGTCTTTCCTGGTAAAACCTGTTAAAAGAATCAATAAATAAATAAACTGATCCAATGATTACTGCCTGGACAAACCTTCAGCACTGCCACGCTTATACCCACTGTGATGCTGAATGTCCATGTTATAGTACTGCAGCACCAGATTTCATCTTAAAAATTTTGATTTTGCCTGTGTCAGTAAAAGTAATTAAAAAAGTTTTTTCTATTGCCCCACACTAGCACCCATAACTCCCTCTTCCCACTCCCCAACACCAAGTTGTATAACCCCTTTTCACAGCCATCCAGCAACCCCATCTAACCCCACTTTCCACTATACCTCCAATAAAAAGCTACGGTGCAGTCGTCCTTTCAACTACACAGCTGACTACCATCTAAATAAATGAAAATGTTATCAAACAACTAGTCACAGTTTCATTCATTCAGAGTGCAGCAGGACATGAAAGCAGTGCTATGCCATTTACTATCTTTTTATTATGGGTAGCATGAGCTGGAAGATTAGATTGGGATGCCAGTGGACTCTGGGAGAGGGTCACAGGACTTGATGTTGGGGGAAGGGAAAAGGGAGGTATGGGTGCAAGTGGGTAGGGAAGAGAAATAACTTTAACATCAGGGTGAGTCCTCAGTGTCAGAATAAGGGGCATTTTCAAGGGTGGGGCTGCAACAAGATGCCAGGATACTTTGACATGGGACAGGGTATGGAAAGTGGGTACCACTGGACAACAGGGAATACTTGGACATGGGGTAGGGTGTTGGAGGAATGACCACTGGACACCAAGGATACTTGAACATGCAGCAGGGTATGGGACAGGTACCACTGGATGCCAGGGGTATCTGGACGTGAGGCAAGCTGTGAGAAGAGGGATCACTGCATGCAGGGATATTTGAACATGGAGCAGGGCATGGAAGGAAATACCACTGGATGTCAGAGATACTTTGATATGGAGCAAGGTGTGTGGGGTAGAACTACTGAATGGCAGGTATACCATTACATGGAGCAGGGTGTTTGAGGAGACACCCCGCCACCAGAGATAATGTACTCAGAAATGGAAGAGGTGTCGGATTGCAAGTGAATACCAGGGATGCCTAGACATGAGGAAATCAAAAGTAGCTGAAGCATTAAAATAAGGTTCAAAAGCCAAATCAATTAATTGTATGGCTAACTCACAGTAAAAGTCTCAGCATGTGATGGCATACTATCCCTTCTCAAGGGAGATTTCATCCACACCCATTGGGCTGTTTTATATAGTCACATTAACCTAATCAATTAAAAGCTACTGATCATGTCATTAAGTTTTATTACAAAGGAATCCTGTCATTTCAATAGCTGATATTAATTACACAAACCATATAAATAATCAAATCAATTCAGAAGGTTATCACTAATTAAACTGATGTTATAAAAATGATTAGATTGCACTGAAATTTATCATTAAATCTAAATTCCAGTGCAAAAATGTATGCAGACTAATTTATACAAGGCACAATTAACATCAACCACAGTGAATGTGAAAAATAAATTGAAATTGATAAGGGCAGTGCTGCTATATAATAATTTTTCATTAAACATCAAGTTTCTACTAAAATGGTCATCCTCACCCATTCTTGGGACATTGGGGTCATAAACCACCAGCTGAGCGAGGACTTTATGAGTATCCAATCCTGGATAACATCCCACAAGCTGGTCCTCAACCTCAAAAAAAAAACAGGCCATGCTCTTTGGGTCCCTGCCAAGATAAGATCTCCCTGCCCTTTGTGTATCACTGGTCTTGATGGTGCTCCTGTTCTCATCACCAGCTCCATCAAATACCTTGGGTGAAACTTGGCCCTCTGCTCGACCTGGACTCCATATCCAGAATGTTTGCAGAGCCATTAACTGCAAACTGGGTCCAGCCTATCAAGCAAAAGAGCAATCTCACTTCCGCTGCTCACCTTGCGCCTGGCTAGAGGCATGTTTCTCCCTCCTCTGCAATGGGCTCCTCCTGTTTGCTTGTACCTCCAAAGCCCACCTTTCTAGGTAGACTGTCACCAACAATAACATTTGCCATTTTGCCCTTGCTGCCCGTCATCTCACCCACCACTGTGACCTGGATAGTAAGCTAATTGGCTCTCCTGCCCAATTACTTAAATTTTGTCCTGGGTTGTTTCATGGGCAAGGTCCTTGGTACTGGCACCCCCAGATTGGCAGAGCTCCTCATGCCAGCTGCCTCCTCCTCCTCGTACTCCCTCAGATCCCTGGGCCCTGCTGTTCTTAGGATTCCTGCCACTTGCACTCAAATGGGGACAGAGATTGTGCTTCATGTACCCCAGACTATGGAACTCCTTCCTGCCCAGGTCTGCTCCTCCCCCTCCCATGCATGCCTCAAAGCTCCCTGTGTAATCACGTGAAGCTCTCCTGAGCGTGTGGTTGTCCCAAACCTCCATAATCTCACCTAGTCCCCAGCACTGAACATCCTTCCTCAGCTATAGCATGCCCTCATGGTTTTGTCCTGCACACAGTGTATACACCACCCTATGTATTAGGTATTGCTCTGACTGTGCCCCCACTTTTTGGGGTCCTATACTGTATATAATTTGTATATAATGTGCTGCTCGCAGCCTTGGTGACTTGATGTATATGCTCAGACCACTTGTGTGTACCTACTGACTATGTGATACTTCTGTTTTCCTGACTCTGTGTAACTGCCTAAAGTGTATCATGTTGTCCTATGTCGTATTTCCTTGTACTCTCCCAGGTTGTACCTGAAAATAGGCAAATGTCTTGTCTAGTGTATTTACCTGGTTAACAAAAGCTAAATAAGTAAATAAATAAAAAATAAAATGTTTTAAATTATTATATTTATAACAATTATCTTTAACTTTAGTGTTTTCTAGTATATTTTCCATTTTTTCATTTTAAGTCTATGAAATATTTCAGTTAATAAAATATTCATTTTATTGTGCCTTTTCAAAAACTCTAGGCTGCCTTTTCAAAGGTGAAGCAAAGTGCAGGGCAATGTCCCTACTGGTGAGCAAAGTTGCCTGACATGCACAGAGTGGTATAGTATAATGAAACAGATGCAGAGCCAGATTTGCCCATACAAAGTCTGTTCTATTATACACCTATGAGGCATGGGGCACTGAAGGAGCAAAGTGCTTCCAAAGTCCCCTGCTGGCCTAGTAAGGAGGGACAGTACACAAAGTTCAAGCACTCCAGCCTCTAAAGGTGCTGGCCATCAAAGTACTAGTAAGTAATACAGAAACAAAACAAAAAAGCAGAGCACAAAATGTGTGAGTTAGTATAAATTTATTATTATACAGAAAGAGAGATCAGGTGCAAGATACTCCTACATAGCACCCTACATATGGGGCTTCCTGGGGGTATAAGTGCAATTGTTAGGAATTAAATACCTCAAGTAACTAAATATTCATGCCATTAAATATACATTCATTTTTAACTATCATCTCTCTATTGAAGTTTCAAGTAAAAGATAACATCACACAATTAATAGACATATAACCATAACATACAGATAACAAATATGTGAAAATCTAGATAAGTCTTCCACAAATACAATAAACAACCTGCCTCCTAGCCCTCCTCCCCAATATACAAAGCAAAGGGACTAGTAGATGATAACCCATGAAAATATAATTATATCTAGATAAGAAATAAAATTATAGTAAAACTATGACAATTCATACACTAAAACAGAATTCAGGCAGACAAAGATTAAAAAACTTTCACAAATCTAGAAATAAAGAGGAATAGGGTAGAAATGTTAAAGTGCACTATTGACCATAAACTTCCTATCGAAAGAAACAATTAATAGGATTAGATGAACCGATGTTGTAGTCCAGTAGTGAGCAAAATAATATGCACTTATAATGGTACAATAGATAAAAATAGTATATTTGAGAGTATATGCTTTATAATAAGAATTGGTTGTATTGTACCAAGTATATATTAAATAGGATATAATAAGTACTGTAATAAATTAGGTAGTACAAAATATTAAGTGTAATAGTAAAGAAAATAGTACATTAAATAGTACATAAAATAGTACATTAAATGAATTAGGGACTGTGACCAAAATCCCATAATGTGTGTTAAAAACTATCAAAGTTCTTTAACTGCTTGTATAAATTGCCCCATCGTTGTACAAAATGGAAGTGATTATTGTGAAAAGATGTAATCAGGTGGATTGTAGTCAGATTATTACGTGCATAAGAGACCCATTCTTTAAAGGAAGGGTTGTATTGTCTGACCAGTATATAGTTACTATCAGTAAAAAGCAGCTTTGTCGTTATTGGAAATTCTTACGTTAAAGCTACCCAAAACAGCAGAAGATATATCAAGTACACCAGACCTGATTATCTTATCTGTCACTTTATTTTAATTTCTTGCCATAGCCTCCAAATGGATAGGCATGACCAAAACATATGATCTAAAGTGCTATTACCGAACTACATTTTAAACAAAAGATTGGAATCTTTAAGTCCCATTTTGTACAATTTTTATGGGGTATAGTATGTATTATGCAAGGTTTTGAACTGGATTAATTTTAAATTATCCAATGGAATATGTTTATGTGCATTCTCACAAATTAGTCCAGTTCAAAGAGTGATCCTTGAAAATTGTTTGCTAAAATGAGTTTTGGATAGGTAGCTCTGAAAATGATATTCTTAGAAGCATTTGATATATATTAAAGATAGGTGGGCTTTATTGCTAGCTACCTGAAGTTTTGAAATGAAATCATCCTGTTGCCTATTCCATGGCTGATGACCAAAGTGCACCTTCACACTATTTTTAACAAAAAGATTTAGAAGGTGTTTTCTCTTTAGATTTAAATCTAATAAAATATCCTGAGGAGGCGTGATATAGCTTCTGTCTAAAGTTGATTTCCTGCAATTAGAAACACCTGAAAACTGGAAGATATTAAATATTTTCCATTGATAGAGAAATTTGGATTATTTAAAATAGGTTGTTCAACACTACCAGTGAGATTAATATTAAGAAATGTTACAAATCTGATTATGAATTGTTAAGGAAATAGCAATGGTTGAGCCCTTTAATTTCTTGGGAATATTAGCTTGAGAAGCCATGTAATATATTAAAAGATTTGGTAGCTTCAGTCCACTCTGGTGCTTAGGGAGCATGAGCTTACCTAAAGCATTTCTAGGATGTTTGTCCAACCACAGAAATTTGTTAATAAGGAATTAATTTTAGTAAACCAGGCTATTACGGAAATATATTTAACATGTTCAAAGGTAAACAAATCCTAGGAAAATATTCATTTTATTATAATAATTCTTCCCAAAAGGAGTTGGGAGCAAATGCCATCTTTTAAGTCTTGGGATATTTCATTAATCACCTCTTCTAAATTAAGTTGGATTAACTGACTGCTATCAGTCGATAAAATTATTCCTAAATATTTTATTCCAGAAGGCTTCCAGTGAAGCCTAAATTGAAAATATCATGTTTGGAGGAAGTATGGTTTAAGGGCATAATTTCAGTTTTATCTTTATTAAGTTTATAATTAGACACTTGCCTAATTTCTTCTATAACTTGAAGAATTGCTTTGATAGAGGAACATGGGTTTGAAATATGTAGTAGAATGTCATCAGCGAATGCTGATACTTTTAAATTATATTTGAAATTTTAATGCCTTCGATAGAATCTTTTATTTAAAAACTAGAGCAGGGGTTCTAGATAGAGGTTAAATAAAATAGGGGAGAGAGGGTAGCCTTGACGAGTTCCTTGAAATAATATGAAAGGGAGAAAGTAGTCTATTACAGTAAATTTGGGCTGTAGGGTGCGAATATAACATTTTTAACCAATTTATAAATAATTGGGAGAAGCCGAATTTAATTAAAGTAGTGAAAAGAAAATTATGGTTCACCCTATAAAATGCCTTTTCGCATCCAGGAGTCCAAAGCCATTGTCTGCCAGGACCCCTGGATGTAAAAAAATACACAAAAACAATTTCTTTTATGGTCTGAAGCTTACCTAGAGGCAGTGAAACCAACTTGATCTCTACTTATTAATGGTTGCCAGATATGTCTAATTTTTGGACTAAGATGTGAGTTAGAATTTTAATATCATTGTTAATCAGAGAAATAGGGCGATAATTGGAAACCATATTTTGGGTTTGTTCAGTTTAGGCAAAAGAATAGTAATTGTTTCTAATAATGATTTATCATTAAAACCACAAGTGAGGATGTAGGAGAAAATGTCTTGTAAAATCAGAACTAGGGAATTTTTAAAAGTTTTATAAAACTTAATTGTTAAACCATCGGGCCAGAGATTTATTCATTTTAAACTTACCGATGGCTTCACTAATTTCTGCTGAGCTATTGGGTTGGTTAAGACTAAGGCTTGTGAATTTGTGATATGGGGACAGTCAAAGTTATCTAAATATTTTCTAGCATCTCTGAAGTAGATGGAACTTGCATGGGACCATACAAATGAGAATAATAATTAAAGAATTTAGTTAGGGTATCATGGTAATTAGTTAACACTTTTTTATCCTTACCAGTGATAATAAATTCAATGTGTTTACAATTGTTCAACTTTTAAGTCTGTTAGCTAGTAGCTTATTTGATCTCTCTCTAATTCTGTATAAGAGGCCTTAGATTTAATAATTATCCATTCAGCTTGTTCTTTTGTTGAAAGAAAAAGTTATTCTTTATAGAATGAATTTCCTGGGATACTGGAGGAGAAATATTAGTACTAATAGATTCGAATTGGTTAATTTTTAAAGATAACTTTTGAAATTTTTCTTTCTTTGGATGTTTTAATTTAGTACCAAACCTAATAAATTCTCCCTCAAGAAACATTTACATGTGGCCCATACTAAATCAATTGTGTCCACAGACTGTATATTTTGTTCCCAAAAGATTTTAATAGCATCATTAATATACGATAGAGTATATACTTGCTTTAAAAGACTATTATTAAGTCTCCACATAAAGTGTTTAGTAATTGGGATATTAAGTTTTAAAGTAAGGTAAATCAAAGAGTGGTCAGAAAGAAATCTGGATAGAATCTGCAAATCTACCACTGAAGGTAACAGATATTTAAAAATTAGAAAATAGTCAATCCTTGAAAAGGAATAGTGTGGTTGAAATAAAAAGAATAGGTTATTGTATCAGGAAACAAAGTTCTCCATGGGTCAGCCAAGTTGCACATCCTCAAAGGATCCTGTAATGCTTTGTTGTCCATTAGGAGAGAAGGATTAGGTGCACTAGATTTATTACATTTAAGATTAAACCTACATTCAAATGCAACTACCAATTGGACAGTGAAATTTCACAGGTAAATAAAGTCACAGGCCCAGATATTCAAACTCGCCAGGCTGTGGTGCAAGCTTGGGCACAGCGCAACTTGGCTGCACAGGGGCGTTGACTGGGCAATATTCAGCAGACTGCGCCATGGTACAGCATCATTGAATATCACACCTAGCCACCCGAATGGATCCATTCACATATCTGGAATGTGTAGTATGGTATGGGCTGTCGCCCATTGGCTCAAGCTGTGGACCAATGGGTGTACAGCCCTACCCCGATGTTAGTCGGAGGGCAGCGGGGCTGCAGGCAGGTGGGGTGCTGATGCCTGCTGGCTGACCCGGGGAGTGGGGCAGTGAGGCTCAGTGGGCAGGTGGGAGGGTACTGCTAGACCACCAGGGATCTTGGACAGACTACTTTTCTTATTACACATGCCCGTGATCGGGCAGACAGCGTCCACTGGACCACCAGGGATATTGGACACACTACCTTTATTATTACAAATGGCCATGATCGGGCAGACAGCGTCCACTGGACCACCATGGATATTGGACAGACTACCTTTATTATTACAAATGCCCATGATCGGGCAGACAGCGTTCACTGGACCACCAGGGATATAAGGGTTCCTTTATTCTACAAATGCCCATGATCAGGCATGGGGGTGCTGCCAGGTGCAGCCAGAGCTCAGGTGGCCACCCACAGGTGGCAGCTGCTGTGTTGTGCCCTGCAATGCAGCAGCTCACCTGTGGGTGGCCATCCGTTGTTCCTTTTTGGGGATCAACTTTGTGCTGGCGTAGGTAGGGTTGTGCATGCATGGCTCTGCATCCCAGGCTGAATGTCGGGCTGTGCAGGTATGCATGGGCGCCCCTACCTGCACCGGCATACATTACTGATGAGCTCTGGTGCATCAGGATTTGTGCTGCACTTTTCCTTTTGAATATTGTGCCAAGGGCGCATCAGTGGGTTACACATGGTGCAACACTGTTCGCCTAAGCGCAGCCCTTTGAATATCTAAGCCACAGTGCTTTTGAATTCTGTCAAGATTTTCATTGTAAACAATTACATTTGTAAACTTAAACCAAGTTGTTTCTCAGTGGGTAGTTTTAACTTTTGTTACCACTCATATTTTATATTTGACAACTCAAGTCTCAAAAGGAGGTCTACATACAGTATACTGCCTTAACTGCATGGAAAAGATATAACCAGGGAGAGGAATGGAAATACAGAAACATAAAATCAGATGGCAGATAACGTAAGGTTTGGTCCACCCAGTCTGTCCATTTTCCCTACCTACATTCTCACCACATACCCTACTTGATCTATAGCTCTTTCTCCTCTCTCTTCCTTTTCACTGTGATTCCTTTGTGCCAGTCCCATGCACTCTTGAACCCCACCACCATTTTTGCCCCACCACCTCCACTGGAAGGCTGTTCCAGGAATGCACCACTCTTTCCAGGCACTGTTTTGTAGTTAATGTAGGGGTTATTTAACTGCTATTATTGAATTTTGCTGACAATCTGGACCCTTTTTATGTTGCCTCTCACTTGCATGCCAGCCAACATCTTGTGGTAGTAGCAGATATGGAGGACGGTCACTGTTAGGTGAATACAGGGCACACATCAGTAGGTGTGTCCCTCATTCCCCAATCAGCAAGCAGCAGGTGCTGACATCATGAATCCTAATGTGGCCACCAGATCTAAGAAAAGGTCCGCTGCAATAAGAGCAAAGCTCTCATTCAACTTGACCACAACACGCCTCCCAACGAGCACACAACATGGTGGCAGTGACTGCCACCGCCTCTGTCACAATGCCAATGGGGAGCCCATTCCCGTTGGCATAATCCCTCCTCCCATTTAAAATGTATGCTGGGGTGCCCAATCCCCTCAGCATCATGCACCCCCAACAGTTTTTCTTTTCTGACGGGGCCCAATTCCCATTGGCATTTGTCCCCATCCTGTTTATTTTGCAGATGGGGATCCACTACTCGTCAGCATAATGTCTCCCTCATTACCTTTTTCTGTGCTAAGGGGTGCCCTAATCCCCTCGACTTGTGTCCCCCTTCGGTATCTGCCAATGGGGGTGCCCAATCCTCCATCAACTACAGTATTCCCCAAAAAACACTTAGGAGGCATGCTGGGAGCCCACCCCAGTGTGCCAAATTTCCTACAAAATAAAACCATCTCACAATGTTTTTTTGTAAACCTGTAAAAAGGAAAGCGGTCCCTCGCGGTCTCCTGCCCTCCCACAACCCGTGCCAACCTTCTCGCACCCTGCCTCCCAACACCTCCCTCACCCCATACTTAACTTCAGAGTCCAGCGCAACACTCTTGCGTGGACCAGGAACACGCCTGCACTCTTCAAAGCCGACTGAAGAAATGCCGGTAAGCTGCATAATGGCATAAATAGTTTTTTTTTTCAACTTTGGTGCATATCTCAGCCATTTTGGAAATTTTGGCATCACATTTTTAACATGGGGTTATTGGTACCCTCCTCATGAATTCAGGCACTGTCATGGCGTTATTCGGTCATGAAGGTGATTTTGCAGTCACTGCGGAATCACCTTTCAGGACTGATTAATGAAACGATAGTGCCACTGTTCATGAGGGGCTCTCAAAATTCTATGTTGCAAATTTGGTGGGAAAAATGCCCAAAATGGCTGTTTTAAAAGCGTGCATTGCGCAGTTTCCATGCATGCTCATAACTTCTGAATTTGCAATATTTTCACCCAGATTTTCAACATTGCCATTTTCCACACCTCCTTATGAAAGGTATAGCTGTCATTCTACATATCCTGGCCAAAATGTGTTTTCGCACATATGGTGCAGAATAGCGAGTCACTGTGCAAAATCAGTTTTCGGACAGTTTGAGAAATGACAGTGATACTGTTCATGAGAAGAACTCTAAAATGCCTATGTTGAAAATTTGGTGATGAAATTCCATAAAATAACTGTTACAAGTATGCATTGTGCACTTTCCATGCACACTCGTAACATCGCAAATTTGCAATATTTTCATGCCACATTTTCAACACTGGCATTTTTTCACACCTCTTATGAACAGTACAGCAGCCATTTTTCACATTCTACCCTAAATATATTTTCACACCTGTGGCACACAATGAAACATAGAAACATAGAAACATAGAAGTTGGCAGATAAGGACCAGAGGCCCATCCAGTCTGCCCATTTCTTTTCTACCTTATAAATGTGCCATCAGCCTTTGCTCTGTCAGTGACCTATCTATTCATAGTCATTTGTATTGCTCCCTTATGCCTATCCCATGCCTGTTTGAAGCCCTGCACTGTATTCATAGCCACCACTTCTTGTGGTAAGCCATTCCATGCATCTACCACCCTTTCTGTGAAAAAGAATTTCCTCACATTCCCCTTAATCGGCCTCCTCTAATCTCATGCTGTGTCCTCTTGTCTGCTATTTTCTTATATTTAAACATGTTAGACTCTTTCACCTTGTTTATGCCCTTAAGGTGTTTAAATGTCTCGATCATATCACTCTCTCCCTCCTTTGCTCAAGGGTATACATATTGAGCTCCGTTAATCTGTCTTATATGTCTTCTGATGCAGTCCCTGCACCATTTTGGTTGCCTTCTCTGGACTGCCTCAATTTGGTTAATGTCCTTGTGAAGGTGTGGCCTCCAGTACTGCCGCAGTACTCCAGATGAGACCTAACCAATGTCTTGTACAGAGGGATTATTACCTCCTCTTCGACTTGTGATACCCCTACTAATACACCCTAACACCCCCTAGCCTTACCTACTGCTTTAGAGGTCTGCTTGGATGATTTTAGGTCATCAGTGATGATGATGCCCAAGTCTCTTTCTTCCTTTGTGACTGCTAGCAACTCCCTCCCAGCCTATAAGTGGCTTCAGGGTTTCTCTTCCCTATGTGCATGATTTTGCACTTCTTTGCATTAAATCCCAGTTGCCACTCTTCTGACCATTCTGCTAGTTTATCCAGATCTCTTCTCATTCTGCCCACCCCATCTGGATCATCTACTCTGTTGCAGATCTTGGTGTCATCTGCAAACAGACAAGCCTTACCCTCTAGTCCATCTGGGGTCACTAATGAAGATGTTGAATAGGACTGGCCCAGGACTGATCCTGAAATTACCCACTTGTGACTTGCATCTCTTCTGACTGTATACCATTTACCACCACTCTCTGTTTTCTGCCAGTCAACCAGTTTGCCACCCAGTTGACCAACTTCTGACCCACCCGAGCCTACCTAGCTTATTTATCAATCTTCTATGTGGAACAGTGTCAAAAGCTTTGCTGAAGTCAAGGTAGGCGACATCAACTGCTCCCCTTGGTCCACCACTCTGGTTACCCAGTCAAAGAAATCTATGAGATTAGTTTGTGACAGGACCTTCCTTTGTAAACCCATGCTGTCTTGGATCCTGTCCCCTATGGTTCCAGGTGTTGCACTATCCTTTCCTAAGGAGTGCCTCCATAATCTTGCCCACTACTGAGGTAAGACTGACCGGTCTGTAGTTCCCCGCCTCCTCTGCTACCACTCTTGTGGGTGGGATCACATGAGCCTTTCTCCAGTCTTCTGGGACCTCTCCTGTGCTCAGAGACTCACTAAACAATTCTGCTAATGGCTCTGCTAGTTCCTCCTTTAGCTCTTAAGTACCCTGGGATGTATGCCATCAGGTCCCATTGCCTTATCCACCCTGAGCTTAGCAAGCTCTTGTAGGACCCTTTCTTTTGTGAGGAGTAGTGCTCACCTCCCTCCCCTGTGTCCATGATGCTGAGCTGTGGGCCTGCCCTACCTTCTCTTCAGTAAATACTGAGCAAAAGTATCTATTTAGGATAGATGCCTTTACAGGGTCCTCCTCCTCACATGCTCCCTTTTCTCCATTAAACAGCAATACCCCTCTGGACTTTCTCCTTTCACTAATGTATCTATAGAAAGTCTTGTCACCTTCTTTTACTGTTCGTGCTAGTGTTTCCTCAGTTTGGGACTTTGCCTGCCTTACTGCCTTACCTGCTTCCCTTAGGGCAGTTTGGTATGCCTCCCTATCTTCATCCCGCTGTGTTCCTTATATTTTCTGAAGGCCAGCCTTTTGGCTCTGACCTTTTCTGCTACTATATTTGAGAACCAAAGTGGTTTCCTTCTTCTTTTGCACTTCCTTTTCTGTCTAACACAATGGGATGTTGCTTCAAGTATTGTATCCTTAATGCTTGC
Source organism: Neoceratodus forsteri (assembly GCA_016271365.2). Lineage (NCBI taxonomy): Eukaryota > Metazoa > Chordata > Ceratodontiformes > Ceratodontidae > Neoceratodus > Neoceratodus forsteri. Next base: position 554,950,341 of record CM057452.1, on the reverse strand, counting down.
CCACTTTGCTGTACCTCCTCACCTGTGTTTCTTTTTGCCAGGGCTAGCTTAACTCTGTTGGCCATCTTATCAAAGTCAGCTCCTCTGAAGTCCCATATTTTTGCCTTGGAATGGGATGATTTAGATGTAGTAGCCAAATTGAACCATACCATGTGATGGTCACTGGCCCCAGGTGACCTTCTACCTGGAGATCTGTGATCCCTTCTTTGTTAGTTAGTACTAGATCTAGGATAGCCCTGTCTCTTGTGGGTTGCTGTACCAGTTGTTTGAGGCCCTCCCCTGCAGGAATCCACTATGAGTCTAGTTCTGGCAGATGTTCCTGCTGGTATTGACCAATCTGTATCTGGCATGTTGAAGTCTCCCATTATCAGAACCTCCCCTTTAGCTGTCATGTTTTGTATATCTTCTAACAGTAATGTGTCTATGTCCTCCCTCTGGTCTGGGGCCTGTAGACAACCCCAGTTCTTATGGCTGTCCCATTACCTGTTTCCAGGGTGACCCACAGTTCTTCTGGCTCCTTATGTGTATTCTGAATTTCTGTAGCTTTGATATTTTCATTAACATACAGGGCCACCCTCCCCCTTTTTTGCACCTCGGTCTCTTCTGAACAATACATATCCAGGTACTGAAGTCTCCAAGTGTGGTTACTGGTAAACCACGTCTCATAATTGCTACTATGTCCAGTTTAGCCTCTGACATTATTGCCTGCAGGTCTGGGATCTTATTTCCCAGGCTGTGAGCATTGTGTACATGATTTTCCATTGGCCAGATTTTGGTGTGTTAGTTGTTGGGTGAAGTTTGGCATTACCCTGTGCATCGTATGGGGAGACAAACCTTTTTCTTACCTGGTGATGCAAATTAATGGCAAACACGCTGAATTCCTGTTTGACCACTAGCTGAGGGAGGGTGTTCTTCCATTCGACGTGTGGGTGCTGCACCCCTCTCCCCATTTGCTAGTTTAAATATTCTGCAAAGGCGTCAAACTTCTGCCCCAATGCACTGACTCCCTCTTTAGTCAGATGCAGTCCATCAAATTTAAAGAACTTTCGCTCCCAGAACTGTTGCCAGTTCCCTACAAATCTGTGTCCTTTTCCTGGCACCAGTCCTTGAGCCACGTGTTTAGCTCCCTATCTCCCTTCTCTGACCTTCCGTCCATCTGCTCCCTTCTCCCAGACTGGCAGGATCTCAGAGAGGAGATGCGGAACGAAATAGATGATAGTTTGTCACCCAGCCTAGTCAGGTGTTCCTTGGTCTCCTCAACTGACCGGCTGGCGATCATTAGTCCCTATGTGTACTAGGACATCAGTGTTTTCTCCTGCTTTGTGAACAATTTTAGTAATGCGGTCAGTGTCTCTCCATGCTGATGTACCTGGGAGACATCTGACCATCACCCTGGCTGGAGATGGGTATCAACTCCCGAATCATGGAGTCTCCTATGATCAGAGTTTTTGGATTTCCTTTGTGCTTGTTTAGTTTTGGTTCCTGATTTGGGTGAGTATTGTTGTGCTAGCTCCTGTGCACAGTGTCCTGCTCTGCAGTGTCTTCTGCCTCTTTATTTGATTTCAGAGATAGAGGCAGATACCTGTTGTAGTGTTTATATGGTTTTGGAGGTAATGTGTTGGAGAGCAGAGAGTGATGGGGCACCTGATTTGCTCCTCCTAACCACCTGCCAACCTCCTGGACCAACTACCCTCTGCGGTCGAGGTTTTTCTGTTGGATGCTGGGGAAATGGCGGGTGGTTCTTATAATGTATTTCCTCTTCAATATGAAATTTGAGGCGTGCAATCTCTGCCCATGCTGCCCGGAGCTGAGACCTGATCTCAAGGCCCAGCATGTAGGACAGTGTCCTAAATCCTAAGACTGTCCTTCTGAAAATTGTTCCACAGTACCTGCAGTTAATGAAATCCATTCCAAATAAGTTGCTGGGTTTGTAACCTAGTCAGAGTAATTAGAAGGAAAAAAAAATGCAAGTAATGGTTTAATTGTGCTTTGTTTAACTTGTTATAACAAGTTAAATTACTAGTGCCCTATAAATGAGATCACCTTGTGGAGCCCCACTGATCCGCCCCTTCCTGTTCTGCCACAGGAAATGTTACAACTGTGGTACCCTATAAAAGGAATGTAGTGTGGGGTGGTTGGGGATGGGGGGTGGGTGGCTGGGCCCTTCCCTGCCAAAAAGAAGAACCACGGACGAAAAGAACAAGGAGGTAAGAGCAGAAACAATCAGTCAACAACAAATGCAGTAACCCTGAAAGCTTATCCTAATGTTAGATAAAACTGTAAAACCTGTAAAGCACCACCTGTAATAATTTCAGAGAAGATATACCCTTAAGAAACACTTTGCTCCAGAGAAAAATAAAGCAGTAACAGAAGATATACCTTGCAAAAGACAATTTGAATCAGAAGATTACAGCAGTAATCTGTTAGCACACACCTGTAGGCACACACCTTGTAATAATGCAGAAGAAGGTATACCAGCAACAACAAATTTGAATCAGAGAAAAATAAAGCAATGAAATGTTAGCAACAAACAGTAGCAATCCTGTGAGTAAAAATAAAAACACCACCACACAGTAAATCTGCTTAGCCAAACTTAAGTCTTAATCCTTCTCCCTTGCTCTGGTAAGTTTCTCTACTCTGCCTTTCAAGCAGTCTTAGAAGGAAAGAGCTCAGGTGAAGCTAGGTGCCTTGGCCAGCAAACCAAGTCTTCTACCTCCAAGATATCAACTAACCTGACTTTTAACCCTTCTTTCTGTTGGAAATTACTGACAGTTTGCCAGCTCCACCCCACATACACACCTAATCCTTTGGAAGAGCTGTGGGAGGAAAAGCAATTTGCTCCTTCAATGTGAGAAGGAGACTGAAACACCTCTGAGACAACAAACCTTTCAACAAACAAGAATAAAATAAAACCAGTGTCAAACAGTAATTTTGCTTAGCCCAATGAAAAAAAGTCACAAAATGTAAGCTCCACCTGTAATACAGTAATTTCAGAGAAGATATACCCTGTAAGAAACACTTTGCTCCAGAGAAAATAAAGCAGTAACAGAAGATATACCTTGCAAAAGACAATTTGAATCAGAAGATTACAGCAGTAATCTGTTAGCACACACCTGTAGGCACACCTTGTAATAATGCAGAAGAAGGTATACCAGCAACAACAATTTGAATCAGAGAAAAATAAAGCAATGAAATGTTAGCAACAAACAGTAGCAATCCCTGTGAGTAAAAAATAAAAACACCACCACACAGTAAATCTGCTAGCCAAACTAAGTCTTAATCCTTCTCCCTTGCTCTGGTAAGTTTCTCTACTCTGCCTTTCAAGCAGTCTTAGAAGGAAAGAGCTCAGGTGAAACTAGGTGCCTTGGCCAATGGCGTGGTCACTGTGCAAAATCAACGTTTTGGACAAATAACAAAATCACAGTGCCACTGTTCATGAGAGGAGGTCCCAAAATGCCTATGTTAAACATGTGGTTAAAAAATCCCAAAAATAATTGGGTTACGGATGTGTGTTGCACAGTTTCTATGCATGCTCCTAACTTCACCAATTTTTCATATTTTCCTCCAGCTTTTCAGTGTTGCCATTTTTACATCTCCTCATGAACAATACAGTTGTCATTTTCCACATACTCCCCAAATGTGTTTTCATCCCTGTGTCACCAAATGGCATAGCTGCTGTGCAAAACCACCTTTCAGCTAACAACCTGATAGTGCCACTTTTCATGAGGTGGGCTCACAAAAGGCCATGTTGAAAATTTGAAGTGAAAATACCAACAGGCACTACAGTGTTACGGTTTCCAATTGTAGCATCCCACCTGTGAGAGTGACAGGTGTCAGGGTGTGACTTGGGATCACCGGCTGTAATGCTCATTCCATTCCACCCCCACCTTCACCCTGCAGCCAGTGACAGGCATCGTGGTCTGCCTTGCACTGTTCGGCCACAAAGTTCACCCCATTCTCCTATACTACACCCACCTCAGGATATTTCCTTATGGAATGGGGTAAGTAAAGTGCCCAAAGACCCCAAAGCACACCACAACACTTGTCAGTGTCTACAGGGTAGGGTGAGTACAGTGGCATGAGCATTACAGCCGACGACCAAAGGCACACCCCAATGCCTATTGCTCTCTACAGGGTGGGGTGGGGTGGCGTCACTTCAGCACTTCACTGCCATTCCTATAATGCGTCTCTCACTCCTGCACTTCCAATGCCAATGCCAGTGAGACAACATTCGGCATTGACAAATGCTTGTTTAATGATGTTATATAAGATTTAATTAGAATGCTGATTATTTATAATGTTTAAAGTTTGATGTTTTATTGTATGACACCCAGAGCCTGAAAAATAAGATTTGCCTTGCCTTGCCTTTCTGTGAAGAAGTACTTCCTCACATCACTCCTGAATCTACCCTTCCAGCTTCATCTTCCCTCCTGCACCTTATTTAACCCCATGAGGTATTTAAAGGTCTCTGTCATAGCCTCTCTCTCTCTCTCCTCTTCTCTTCCAGGGTATAAACACTAAGGTCCTTTAGTCTGTAATCATAGGGCTTGTGATGCAGACCCTGCACTATTTAGTTGCTCTCCTTTGGACTGCCTCCACCCTATGTCCTTCTATAGATGTGGGCTTGATTTTCAAAGCATGGTGCAGGGCTTGCATCAAGCCCAGTGTTAACACTTAGGTTCTGGTGGTGCACAAAACCCCTTTTCACAACTGTGCCTAATTTTCCAATCTCAGGTGCAGTTGCAACAGTTCCACATTTACAGTAGCTTGCACCAAATATCTGGTGCAAGCTCCATAAAAAACTCTCGAATTGCCACAAGCTAAACCAGAAAACATTGGTCTACAGTAACTTGCAGCACCTAGCACACGAGATCAAAAATCCCGACTGCCAGCCGGGTGATTACACATAAGTCCTGTGTGCCACCATATCTTCGAGTGCACACAGGGCTTGTAACAATCAGGGGCTTTGAAAATTGAGCGTGTGTTCTCCAGAACTGAACACAGAATTCAAGGTGGGTTCTTCCCAGCAGTCTATACAGGGTAACACCACCTTCCTCTTTCTGCTGACGATACCCTGTCCAGTGTACCCCATACCCCACTAGCCCTCCCAACTTCCTTGTCACACTGCCTGGCCACCTTCAGGTCATCTTATATAATTACCCCAGGTCTTTTCCTGTTTGATTGTCATCACTACCACTCCGCCCATTTTGTAGTCCATGCCAGGTTTCTGTGCCTAAGTGCATCAGTTTGCACTTTTTCACGTTGAAACCCAGCTGCCAAATCCTGACCACTCAATGAGTTTTCTCAGGCTCTGCGCATCCTTTCCACCCTTGCTTGAGTATCCACCCTGTTGGAGATCTTGGTGCCATCCACAAAGAGCAGACTTTCCCTTCAGCTCCTCTGCATTGTCATTTAAGAGGACCGGTCCCAGCACTAATCCTTGAGAAACCTGTTGGTCATCCTTCTTTCCTTGGAGTGAACTCTGTTAACTACCACTTCACTCACCTATCTCCTAACCAGTTTCTTACCAATCTACCACCTCTTTACCCACCCTAAGCTGCCCAGTTTGCTTACTAGTCTATGTAGAATGGTGTTGAAAGCCTTATTTAAATCTAGGTAGGCCACATCCACTGCTCCTCCCTGATCTAATTCCTTCATCACCAGTCAAAGAATTATATCAGATTTGTTTAACATGAACACCCCAATGAACTCCCTGCTGCCTCAGGTCTTGTAACCTATTGGATTCATGATATTCTACAATCCTTTTCTTTTGCAGCATTACTACCACTGATGTCAGGTTGACTGGCCTATAATTGCCAGCCTCCTCAGTGCTAGCACTTTGTGAAGTGGAACTAGATTTGCCTTCTTCCAGTTCTCCAGTACCACTCCAGTTTTCAGTGATCTGTTAAATATGACTGTCAGAGATGCACCCAGTACCCCCTGAACTCCCACAGTATGCTTGGATGCACACTATCTGTCCCCATTGCTTTACACTTTCAGATTAGAGAGTACCTTCAGGACTCTTTTTCCAAAAAGTACTAGACCCATCTCCCCTTCAAAACACCTGTTACTTTTTGAGGTCCTTTCCCTTCCCTTCCTCTGTGAACACTGAGCGAAGTATTTGTTCAAGATGCCTGCCTTTTCCTGGTCCCCTCTGTACATCCCCCTCATCTTCCTTTTTTACCTCACAATCCTTTGCCTGGCCATCCTCTTTTACTTACATACCTAAAAATGTCTTGTACAATTTTTGATACCAGCTAGACTCTCTCTTCAGTCTGAACCTTTGAACTCCATACTGCTCCCTGTTTCCCTCTGCTTCCCCTGATATACCTCCCTATCCTCCTCCCTCAACATCTCTGTGTACTTTCTGAATGTAACCCTTTTAGCCTTTACCTTTTCATACCTCTTTGAGAACCATAGCAGTCTCTTTCCCTCTTTTGCTCACTTGCTTGGCCGCTGAGGTTTGTGCCTTCACTATGCCCCTTTTGGCTTTGCCCACTGTTCCTCCACCCTCATGTCATCCCCTACCAGGTCAACCCTGGAGGCATTTACCCATCTTTATAAAATCTGCCCTCCTGAAGTCCAGGACCCTCACCCATGTGTGGTTTGATTAAATTCGAAGCTGTCCTTATGTTGAACCACACTGTACAGTGATCACCTATCCCCAGGTGGCCTCCCACTTTAATGTGTGCTACACTGTCTCTGTTAGTGAGTACCAGGTTCAGTATTGCCCCATCACAAGTGGGCTCATTGACTTGTTGCCTGAGGAATGCCCCAGCAGAATCCAGACTGCCCTGCTTCTAACTAAAGCTGCAGCTGGGAAGCTTCAATCTACCAGATTAAAGTTTCCCACAAGCAGCACCTCCTCCTTTTCTGCCATATTGCCAATGGCTTCCAACAGTACCAAATCTAAGTTCTCCACCTGTGCCAGAGGTCTCTAGGTCATGCCTGTGTGAATAGTGACTCTGTTCCCTGTCTCTAGGGTAACTTACTATACCTCCATCTCCCATATTCCCTGCATTTCTGTCACTTTTATGCTTTCCCTTAAGTAAGCATTACACTCCTCCTTTCCTTCCTACCCTGTCTTTTCTGAACAGTGTATAGCCTGGTATAGCCATGTCCTAGTCATGATTTTCAGTGTACCATGACTGTAGTGGCCACTATAATCAGGTTGGCCTCTGCCACGATGGCCTCTAGGTCTGGAATCTTATTTCCTAGACTTCTATCCTTCACATACATGGCCTTCCAGATTTTGTTAGCATTCTACTTGTTACCCCTTTTTCCTTTTGCCTCCTCCTTCCTTCTCTCTTTTACTGTTTCTGTTCCTTTCCTATCTGTAAAGGGTAAAGGTTATAAACCAGAAAGGTTACTAAATAGAAGCATATGGAAAAGACAGTCCTTAAACTTCCATTTTGCATGGCTATAAATTTATTCTAACTTACACGTTGTATGCCCCACTTTTTTGTTTTTGTTCATTTAGAAAGGAAGGACAGCTAGTGGAAATGCATAGGCATTCCACACAGTCACAGGAGTAAACAAACATTTGCACAAGGCAAAACTGTTTGCTCCTAAGACACATAGCTCCATTATGAAATATGCAATGCAATGACCACTTTGACTCATGGAAGGAGCAAAGAGGGTATTTGCATGTTAGTATAACCTCAATATAATATGAGGAGCTAATATTTGCTTCTCCAAACTGGTGATGGCCAAGTGATTTACACTGCAGCCTGTCTCCCAGTAGGCCTCATTGTAGCACCTCCTGCTGGTGTCTCAGGTCTGAGCATAGGTGTTATGAGCCAGGGCCTGAGTGGGTAACTCTGTCACCTGTGGACACAGTAGCACTGTTACCTACTGTTGTTTGCCCTGCTGTGGTCTAGCATGGTACTGTCTGCTGATGTACTGGGCTGGCATTACTGGTGATTGTTCACATATGGTATGGCACATGGTATTATTCCATTTATGTGTTTGTCAGTCACTGGCAGCTTAGGTACATTACTGTTCTGATACAACAGGCACATATCAGTGTCATGATTTGTTTTACAGTGTGTGGATAGCCAACGCCCTGCCTGTTACCAAATTGTACCATTCAGAACTGCACATTAGTGGACCTGGTCATGAGTTCTCTACATGTGCTTGTGCATTCTTGTGTGTCCTCCACTCCACCATGAATCACAGTATCCACACACAGCATGCATTACTCTGGCAGTGCACACATTTCAATGTGGTTACCCATCATCTAAAAAGGTACATTGTGTCCATCTACTTTCATGGTGTACACTTATCTCCTGTTTCCCCAAACAGATGTGTTGCTCACTGCCATTTATGTCATGGCTATCACACTGTATCTCATATGATACATCCTGCACCATATCTCACACATCATACTGTATGGTGCTCATGCATATCCATGCATATACAGTAATTACCAACCAGTTACCTACCCAAGTGATTACTAACCAGTTAGCTACCCATATGTACCTTGTTCTAACATTCTGCACAGTCCCAACTGATGTCATATATATGAGTCATGTGCTCCCCTGGATATTTTTACCTTGGCACTTGTGATGCACAGATGCATCACACACACCCCTGGCAGTTAAGTGCATGATATCACTATCTGTTGATGAATGCTTCACCCACATGCCCTACTGGTGCATTTAATGCCACAGGTGTGCAGTCAGTGGCACCATAACCAGGGCATGTGTCAGTCCCTATGGAAGACTTGCACTGTGGCTGCCCTCTGTGCTTCTATAGCAGGCAGCTGTATGACATTGACTGGAGTCTGCCATGGTGCAGTCATACCTGGACATTGTGGCCATAACAGAGACCTGGTGTAATGATAACCATGACTGGGAGATGGCCATACCAGCTACAACATATTCAGAAGAGACAGAGCAGGCAGGAAGGGAGGAGGTGGCACTTTGTGTGAAGATGACATAAAGGCCACAGAGATCCAAGAGGAACAAAGGGGAGAGATAATGTGAGTTAAGCTGGAAAGGAAAATGGGGTCAGCCATCTGCATAGGGGTGGTCTACAGACCATCAGACCAGGAGGAAAAGACAGATAAGGAGTTAATGCTAGCCATCCAAATGATGGCAGACACGGGAGGTGTTGCTAGTTAGAGACTTCAATATTCCAGATGTGGACTGGAGCTTCCCAACAGTAGCATCTACCAGGAGTAGATTTACATAGAAACATAAACTTAGACTTTGATGGCAGATAAGGACCACTTGGCCCACCCAGTCTGCCAATTTCTCTTCTTATTGGATAAGCTGCAGATTCTAATTAACCAACAGCCTACTTCTGCTACCCCCACTACAATTGCCTTATGTCTGTCCCATGCATGTTTGAATACCCCCACTGTTTTAGACCCAACAACCTCCCCAGGAAGGCAGTTCCATGCACCCACCACTCTCTCGTGAAAAATAATTTCACATTACCCTGAGCTGTCCCCTCTATCTTTAAATTGTGTCCCCTTGTTCTTATACATCTCTTTTCCTGAAAGATGCTACCCTCCTGGACTTTGTTGATTCCCTTGAGGTATTGAAAGTTTCTATCATGTCCCCTGTCCCTCCTTTCATCAAGGGGTATACATACGAAGCTCTCTCAGTCTCTCTTCATATGGTTTCTGATGCAGACCCTGCACCATTTAGTTGCCCTCCTCTGGACTGCTTCCATCCTGTCTATGTCCTTGCGTGGGTATGGTCTCCAAAACTGCACACAGTATTCAGATGGGGTCTCACCAACTGTCTGTGAGAGGATAACCACTTCCTTTTTCTTGTATGCCCTTACTATGCATCCCAGTATCCCTTGGCTCTCCTTACTGGCTTCTCACATTGCTTACCCACCTTTAGGTCATTTGATATGACTACCCCAAGTCTCCCTGCTATTGTGTACTCTTCCCTGGGTTTTGTTTCCCAGGTGCATTACTTGCACTTCTTTGCATTGAATCTAAGTTGCCATATGTCTGACCATTCTCCAACCTTGCCAAGTCCCTTCTCATCCTTTCTACCCCCTGTGTATCAACTCTGTTACAGATCTTTGTGTCATCTGCAAAGAGGCATACCTTCCCTCCAGACCCTCTGCAATGTCACCTATAAAGATGTTAAAGAGGACTGGACCCAGTACTGAGCCCTGAGGTACTCCACTAATATCCTGGACTCCCTTCAAGGTGCCTTCCTTAAGCAACTGGTCATGGAACCAACTCGGCAGAAGGCAATACTGGACCTCATGCTTACAAATGGGGACAGTGTGATTTGAAACCACAGAAGGAGCAGAACCAAACCACACAAAACAGGCATCCTGGATTTTAGGAGGGCAGACTTTGGGAAAATGGGGACATGCTTGAAAGAGGCACTAATTGGAATGGGAGGGAATCAGGGTGGAGGAACAGTGGACAATATTTAAAACAGGGATTACAAGAGCAACAGAATTATGCATTAAGCAGGATAGCAATGGGAAAAGGAAGAGGAGGCCATTGTGGTTTTCCAAGGAGGTAGCGGAGAAAGTGAAAGCCAAAAGATTGCATTCAGGCAATACAAAAGATGTTGGCAGAAGGGGGTAGGGAGATGTACCAGGAGAAGCAAAGGAGGTCAGTAAGGGAAGCCAAAGCTCAGACAGAAGAGTGCATCACAAAATCAGTGGGTAGAGGGGACAAAACCTTTTACATGTACATTAGTGAAAAAAAGAAGGGCAAAGGGAGGGATAGTGAGACTGAAGAGGGAGGACGGGGCCACGTGAGGAGGACAACAGTAAGCTCACATACTGAACAGATATTTCTGCTCAGTCTTTATTGAGGAAGAGGAGGGTAATGGGCCTGAAGAGATACAAGGGTGGGAATGGTGCAGAAATGGGCACAAGTCCCTATACACAGGAAAGCGTCCTAAAGGAACTGGAAGAAATAAGAGTCATGTAAAGCAATGGGGCCAGCTGAGGTGCACCCAGGGTCCTAAAGAAAATGAGAGGTGGTGGCTGAACCTCTGGCAATCCTGTTTAGCTGATCACTGGAAACAGGGAGGTACCCAAAGACTGCAGGACAGCAAATGTAGTCCCCTTATACAAAAGTGGGAACAAAGAGGAAGCAGGGAACTACAGACCAGTCAGCTTGACCTTGGTAGTGGGAAGATCATGGAAGCACTACTGAGGAGATTTGTGGAACATCTGTTTGCCAACAGCCTACAGGACCCAAGGCAGCATGGTTTCACCATGGGGGGTAGTCATGCCAGACCAACCTCATTAAATTTTTGACTGGGTGACAAGGGAGGTAGATCAGGAGGGGCAGTGGACATGGCCAATCTGGACTCCAGCAAGGCCTTTGACACTGTGCCACATAGAATGCTATTAAACAAACTGGGGAACATGGGAGTGGGTAGGACAGTAGTGTGGTGGGTGGGTATTGGCTTGGCAGAGCAGGACACAGAGGGTGGTGGTAAATGGCTGTCACCCACAGAGGAAGAGTGACCAGTGGGTACAACAGGGATCAGTGCTGGGACCTGTCCTATTCAACGTCTCTCATCAGTGACATTGCACAGGATCTAGAAGGCAGAATTTCCTGCTCACTGATGAACACGAAACTCTGTAATAGAGTGGATACACCAGAGGGCGAGACAGAATGAGGAAGGACCTGCAGAAGCTTGAAAAATGGTCAGGGTTGGCAGTTGAAATTCAATGCAAAGAAGTGCAAGATAATACATATGGGGTACAAAACCCTTAGAACATCATATCAGTTGGGGGAGGATATAGCATGCACCAAGCAGGAAAGGGACATTAGGTAATCATCTCTGATGACCTCAAGGTAGGGAAACAGTGCAAAAGGCAGCAGGTAAAGCAAATAGGATGCTGGGATGCATAAGCAGGGCATCACCAGCAGTACAAGGGAGGTCATAATTCCGCTTATACAAGACACTAGGGAGGCCCCACCTGGCATACAGTGTACAGTTCTGGAGACCTTACCTACGTAAGGACATAGACAAGGTAGAGAAGTTTCAGAGGAGAGCAAAAAAGATGGAACAGGGATTGCATCAACAGGTCCTATGAGGACAGGCTGAAGGACTTGAATATGTACTCCTGGAAGAGAGGAGGGATAGAGAGATATAATAGAGACATACAAGTATCTTACAGGGAGGAACAGGGTACAGGAATATACTATTTTCCAGCTAGTAAGTAAGTAAGTAAATATTTATTTTATACAGGAAAGGTGTTTCAATCACATAATTAGGTCAAAGACCCATTTTCAAGATGGTCCTGTTTACTTTAAAATTACAACATTGTTACAGAATAAAGCTAAAAGATGTTCCAAGATTAGAGGGCATGGGATGAAGTTGGAGGGAGGGCGATTCAGAGGAAACATGAGCAAGAATTTCTTCACAGAAAGGGTGGTGTACAAGTGGAACATCCTGCCAGGGGAAGTGGTGGAGGCTGAAACAATTACGGATTTAACAATGCATGGATAGGCATAAGGGAATTCTGGAGATCAGGGTAAGAGGCAACAGACTTTTAGAAAACATAAAGGGAACTTACAAGCTCAAATGGGCAAACTGGGTGGACCATAGGTCTTATCTGCTGACAGTGTCTATGTATCTATTTATCTATGTCTGCCTCACCAGACCACTGAAGAGCTGCTTGAGGAGCACTGACATGGCTGGCTGAGTGATTCCAGTTATGTCTTCAATGAGAGTCTGGGAGGTTCTGTGGGTTAGAAACACATGGCTATTAATTTTTAAATTAAAAAGAAGTTGTTTCATGATCAGCAGTGGAAAAGATGATACCTGCTATAGATAATAACGATACCAAAGCATTTTTGTGTATGGTTGCAAAAGGATGCAAGGAATGGAGAAACAATTTGGTTCACCAAATAGATTTGAAAACCTGGACTGACTATTATAGTAACATATTGTTTGATCCGGCTTGGTTTCTTCATGGAAGAAAATCAAAATAAAGAACATAAGAATTAATCATAGGTCCATTTCCAAACTAGAAGTACTGAAAGCTACATCAAGCCTGAAAGAAATAAAGCCCTAGGACCTGATAAAATACCAGGTGAACAATACCTCTGTACAATTGAGGGATGGGTGGACTTAGTGGTGCCCTTTTAATGAATGTATTATAAATAACTATATCCCAGATTCTTGATCTGGTTCAATAAATGTTCCTATCTACAACAAACTCTAGCCAGAGCCGATCCAGCTGTGACAAGCTACCAAATGACCAAAGGTACACGTGTGCATAGAAAATATTGAACACCGGATGTAATTTGACCATTTTTGGAGGTGTTGCACCAAATGCTCAATATGGCCTTTTGGGACCCCACCCACAAAGAGTGCCAGTGTCATTTTTGTTCACTTGTCCCAAAAGGTGATTTTGCAGAGCAACCATACCATTTTGCACCACAGGTGTGAAAACACATTTTGGGCAGGATGTGAAAATGACAGTTATTCTGTTAATAAGGAGGTGTGCAAAAATGGCAATGTTGAAAATCTGGAGTGAAAATATTAAAATTGTGAAGTTAGGGTGTGTGTAAAACTGCACAATGCATGCTCATAATGCAGTGATTTTTTTGAATTTGTTCACCAAATTTGTAGCATGGGCTTTTTGGGACACCACCTCATGAATAGTGCCACTGACATTTCATTAATCGGTCCTAAAAGGTGATTCCATGCTGCAACCATGAAATCAATCAATAAATATTTTTATTATTCGACCCAAGGTCTTTACAAATTTTTTAAAAACAGGATACAATAACAAATAATACATAAAACTTGGGACAACACAGCATCCTTATAAAACAAATAATCCTATTATAAAAACATACATTTATAATTTCAGTGATAATAAAAGCGACCAAGTCTGTACAACACAATTTTTCCTGGGAATTAATTAGGTACATTAGAATATTATCCAGGGGAGACTGAGGCCTGACAAAATTTGTCCCATCCAATGTTTCCTATATTTTTCATATATAGAACATGCTAGGAGAACATGGCTCAAGTCATCTGGTACTTTAAGGTTACATTTGCATAATCCATCATTAATATCTTTCTTTTTAGTAATCCCCATTTGACCTGTGAACCTCTTAAAGGCATTTGATGCTGTTATTAATTTATGCCTTATTAATTTTAGATGTTCCATCCATTTAGTATCTTGTGAAAAGACATGTCTAGATAGATGTAACTTTTAACAGTGCCTATTTTTTCATTATCTATGTATAATTTTGGTAGATTATTCTTTTATGGTCAAAAACAGCAAATTTGTTTTACTTTTGTTAATTATTAACTTATTTCTCTACACATTCATGCAAGTGGTCAATTTTTCTTTGTAGAACTAACAGTGAATTTGATAATAATACAAGGTCATCTGCAAAGGCTAAGACTGGTATTTTCCTATTTTTAATACTGGGAGAATGGAATTCTGGTGTATCCAAATTTTCTATATGTGAGTTTATATATGATTAAACAAGACTCAGCCAACAGGCAACCCTGCCTGACTCCTAGGTTTGTTTTAACTCCATTTGTTAAGTCACCTTTCTGGTTAAATTTTACTTTCAGCCATGTATCTTTATGGAGCCTTACTATATCAAATAGGGTATAGTCCATGTCATAGGATTTAAACTTGCCCCATAACAATGCTCGGCTAATTGAATCAAATGCCATTTTGAGGTCAACAAAACAGCAATATAATTTCCCCTTTTATTTTCACTTATTTCATATCAAATGGGAAAGGGTATAACAATGCTGGATTGTTGACCTCCTTCTCTAAACCTTTGAAATTCACTGAGTACAGTAAATTCTCTCCTCTGTCCATTTCATAGCCTATCTAGGATGATTCTACAAAACTTCTGAGATGTACTAAGAGTGATATTGGTCTACACATCTGCAGATCTGATGGGTTTCCTTTTTTCTTATATATAGACAAATCAGGCTGCCTTTCCAAATATTTGGTGTTTCTTCTCCTGTACTATTTTGTTAAACATTATATGAAAACTGGGAGTCCACCAATCTTGGAAGCAGTATGAGCCAGAGGGGCTGGGGGTGGTCGTCCCTCCTGGCTGCCCCAGTGTGAGTAGCGCACCCTGCCACCATCTTTTATTCACTGTTTAGTGCCCATTGTGGAGCCTGTCAGTGACTGAATGGCCTCCCTGGCTCCCAAATGATCCCAAACCTGGCTCCACTACTGCTTGGAAGTATTTGCATACTTGACCGCAAATCACCTTTTAGGATCGAGTAACAAAAGGGCAGTGACAGTGTTCACGAGGTGGTCCCAAGAACCCCATGCTGAAAAATTTGGAGTCAGAATTCTAAAACAATGGCTAATTTATCAACATAAGTTGAACACCATTGACTGGCAGTATAGCATGTTTACCTTTGATTCTTCAGTTTGCGGTTCAGCTTTGAAGAGTGCAAACATGTTCCAGTCCAAAGAAGATGACAGCACTGGCCTCAAAGGTAAGTATGGGGTAAGGGTGTGTGTGAGGAGGTGGGTGCTCAGTGGAGGGTGGGGAAGGGGGAGGGGACTGGGGTGATGATGAGGGACTGTTTTCTTTTTACAAAAAGACATCATTTGGGCACACTGGGGTGGGCTCCCCAGTGTGCCACATGAGTTGGGGTACATGATACTGACACAGGGATCGGGTACCCCAATGTCAGAATGGGAAAAATAAAAAAAACATACATTTGGGCACACTGGGGTGGGCTCCAGTGTGCCCATGAGTTGGGGGGTACATTATGCCAACACGGGAATTTGGCACCCCAATGTCAGTGCAGGGACAGGGAACGAAGGGAGCAGGGAGGACAGCAGCAGTGGAGGGTGTTCTTTGCTGCCAGTACTGGGAGGAACGGGGACGGCAAGAGCAGTGGAGGGTGTGGGAGGAGTACCATCTGAAAGATGGATGCAATGACACAACTGCACATGAGTGGCACTCACACATGTGATAGTTATGTGAATGGCATGTTGCCATTCACATGGCAGCATCAGTGGAACTGCATGTGCAGCTCTTGCCCTGGAATGCAGAAGTAGCATCCAAACAGTGCAGCTGTTATTCCATAGTGGCTGATCATGGCAGAGTGTTTCAAGCTCCGCTGGACTTTCAGAAGGATACTTCCAAAGACCAAAGGAAGGTTCCACGATCGCCATTTCTGTAAGATATGATTGATCTTAAATGGCTGTAGGTCTACCACAGCCGCAAAAGGATCAAAGGAGTGATCCCTCAATGTAAAGACTCATAGGTTTACTAGATATTTTGGGTAAGATCTATGCTAAAATTCTGCTGGATAGATTAAAGAATGAAGTTGACCAGGTCAACCTTCATTGTGCTTCACACAGTTTCATATCTTAAGTATTAACTGTCCTTTATCCTTGTGCTTAATGTTGTCATTCTTTCTTATCAAGTTCAATAAAGTTTTTCAATTTGGAAAAAATAAAGAATGAAGTTGAAACTTTATGGGGTTAGCTCCTGCTCAAGCTGGCTTCCGAGAGAAACACTCTACCCTGGACAACTACTTCGCATTTGCTCATCTAATTGAGAAGTATGTCACAGTCAGAAAGCAGA
Organism: Neoceratodus forsteri; assembly: GCA_016271365.2. Taxonomy (NCBI): domain Eukaryota; kingdom Metazoa; phylum Chordata; order Ceratodontiformes; family Ceratodontidae; genus Neoceratodus; species Neoceratodus forsteri. The sequence goes on along the minus strand of CM057452.1, from coordinate 554,933,795 downwards.
AACTGTATCTAGCATTTATAGATTACAGTTCTGCATTTGATTCAATAAATAGAACTATTTTGTGGGATGAAATGCTGAACAGAGTATCTCCACTGTCCTTGTCAATAGTATTAGAAACTTGTATTCAAATACATGGGCACAAGTAAATAGGGAAACAACTTACCCTGTAGTATAAAGACAAATAAGGGTGTAAGGCAAAGTTGCATCATGGCACCTTTGCTAGTCTGTATATATCTAAATAAATTACTTTTAGAGCTATAGGATTCAAGTCTGATTCCCCAAAATTGGCACAAAATTTTGTTCCTCTCTTCCTTGCGCCGATGATCTGGTGCTATGTTCCCAACTGTATCTGGACTTCAAAAAAAACTTGACCTACTGTCAGAACATCAGAATCATTAGCTTTAAAGATAAACTTGAAAATCTAAAGTCCTAGTCATAGGAGCCAGGAAAACTAAGTATTTATGGAAAGTCAGTCATAATAACCTTGAAAATGTTAATAATTATATGTACTTAGAATTCTGTATACAAATACTGGATCATGGAATTGCCATTTTCAATATATAATTTCTAAAACTAAAAAACAGTGGGGGCTCTGTACGATATAATTATGCATATTGAGGACACTCCGTTGACCCTTGTTATATACATTGCAAGCAAAATTTAATGCACAGAAGCTTAATGGTGTAGAAATGATGGGGACAAGCCATATGACCAACTAGAAAAAACAGTGATTAAATTATTGAGGACTGTACTATTGTTGAAATCAACTTCAGCTCAATTCATATGAGCTGAACTGGGTTTGATTAAATTACAAGCCTAGGTTGATATCAGGATTATTAATTACTGGATCCAGATCTTAAGTTTCCTAATGACAGATGGGTTAAACAATGTCTCCTGGGAAAGGAAGGCTGGAAAAACAGGGGCTCCAAAATTGTGTATGGTACCAACATTTGAATAGACTCTTGATAAACATGTGTTGTCTTTCCTTATGGCATATAGACAAAAGGCATTAGTAATAGTGTATAGCACAGTACAGAGCTTATATCAAGAAAACAATCATGCAATACTTCAAGAATATAGACTTGGTATGTATTGGTGCCTCTAATTATGCTAAAATGGTATTCATATAACGATAACAGACATTGTTTCTATACTACCTGATGTACTTCAAGGTAGAGAAATCATTAGGAGCAGGACTGAGGTAAATGTAAAAAGGCAAAGGCAGTAAGGACAGGAATGGGGCTAAAGGGGTAAGGCCATCAAAAAGTGGAGGTGATGAGTATCAATGCCGTAGTCTGTGTAACAAGATCCCTGAACTAGTAGCCTTGATGGAAGAGGGTTGCCTGGACATTGTGGCAGTCACAGAAACATGGTACACAGAGAACCATGACTGGGATGTCAACATACCAGGATACACAATCTACAAGAGGGACAGGAGGGTAAAAGAGGAGGAGGAGGAGTAGCTCTCATGTAAAGAAAGGGATCAAAGCAACAGAACTAAAGAGTAAACAGGAGCAGATGAGGCACTCTGGGTCACCCTGGAGACAGGAAATGGCACCACACTGCATGAGGGTTATATACAGACCCCATCTCAGGGGAGGGAATGGACAAGGAAATGATAGAAGGCTTCCTTAGAATGGCAGAAAAGGGAGATATTGTTGATAGGGGACCTGAATATGCCAGATGTTAACTGAGCACCTTGCTCCAGGCACATCCAAGAGCAGGGTCATACTTGATGCCCTACAGGGGGCATGCCTCAGACAGCTAGTATTGGAACCCACTCAAGAGGGAGCAATCTTAGACCTGGTACTCTAAATGAGTATGGAGAAAGAATCTAAGATTTAGAAGTGGGTAACCATCTGGGAACAAGCGACCACCAAACAGTGTGGTTCACGATAAACACAGCCATACAATCAAGCCATACAAAATCAAGAATATTGGACTTTAGGAGGGCTGACTTTGGGAAAATGAGAGAGTGCCTCAGCAAAGACAGCAAACAGGCAAGAAGGAGGGTGGAGGAACAATGGGGAATAATCAAAACAGCCATCACAGAGGCAACAAGCCTTATGTAAGCAAATCAACAAAACACAACAAAGGAAAAAATGCTATGGTTCTCAAAGAGGTGAGGGAAGGTTAGGAGAAAAGGATAGCATTCAGGAAATATAAGAAAACACAGAAGGAGCATGACAGAGAACTTTATCAGTTAAAGCAGAAAGAGGCTGGGAAGGCAGTCAGAATAGCAAAGGCCCAAACCAAGGAAAGGATAGCCAACTCTGTTAAGAAGGGTGATAAGACCTTTATAGGTACATTAGGAGACAAGAAAGACCAAAGGAGGGATACTGACGCTTAATAAAGGGAGAGAATGTGGTAGAGGGTGACAGTGAAAAGCAGGATACTGAATGAATATTTCTGCTCAGTATTCACAAAGGAAGAGGAGGGGAGGTACTAAACCAAACAAGAGAAACACTCTAAAGACGGGGCCGATACCAGTCCATTTACAGAAAAAGGGTTCTGAAAGAACTAATAAAATTGAAGGTGGACAAAGCAATGGGGCCTGATGGGATTCACCCAAGAATTTAAAAGAACTAAGGGTAGAACTAGTGACACCGCTGACTACTCTCTTTAACATATCATGGGAGGATGGGGTGGTACCTGAGGACTGGAGGAGGGCGGATGTGATTCTCTTCACAAAAGTGGGAGCAGGACAGAGGCAGGAAACTACAGACCAGTTAGTTTGACCTCAGTGGTAGGGAAAATGATGGAATCACTTTGAAGGAAAGAATTGTTGAGTACCTAGAGGCCAATGGGGCACAGGACCCAAGACAGCATGGATTCACAATGGGAAGGTTGTGTCAGATGAATCTAATAGAGTTCTTTGACTGGGTGACCAAAGTGGTAGACCAGGGAGGGACTGTGGATATGGCCTACCTAGAGTTTAGCAAGGCATTTGATATAGTCCCACACAAAGATTAGTACATAGTTAGCTAGCCTTGAGTGGGTCCAAGGTGGTAGCCTGGATAAAAATTGGCTAGACAACAGGATGTAAAGGGTGGTAGTAAATGGAGTCCACAGTGAAGACAGGAGGGTTGCTAGTGGGGTACCGCAGGGTTCAGTACTTGGACCAGTCCTTTAATGTCTTTATAAGTGACATTGCAGAGGAACTGGATGGAAAAGTATGTCTCTTTGCAGATGACACAAAGATCTGCAACAGGGTTGATACACCAGATGGAGTGGAAAGGATGAGAAGGGACTTGGCAAGGTTGGAGGAATGGTCAAATGTATGGCAGCTCAGATTCAATGCAAAGAAGTGCAAGGTAATGCATCTGGGAAACAAAAACCCAGGGAAGAGTACACAATGGGGGGTGAGATACTGACAACAGTAAAAATAGAAAGGGACCTGGGGGTAATTATATCAGATGACCTAAAGGTGGCAAGCAATGTGAGAAGGCAATAAGGAAGGCTGGGGGATACTGGGATGCATAGGAGAGGCATCAATAGTAGAAAACAGGAAGTTGTTATCCTCTGTACAGACAGTTGGTGAGACCCCATCTGAGTACTGTGTGCAGTTCTGGAGACCCCATCTCTGCAAAGACATAGACAGAGTGGAGGCTGTCCAGAGGAGGACAACAAAATGGTGCAGGGTCTGCACCAGAAGACATACTGAAGAAAGACTAAAGGAGCTTAATATATATACCCTTGAGGAAAGAAGGAGAGAGGGGACATGATAGAAACTTTCAAGTACCTCAAGGGAATCAACAAAGTCCAAGAGGGTAGCATCTTTCAGAAAAGAGATGCACAAGAACAAGTGGTCACAATTTGAAGATAGAGGGGACGGCTCAGAGGTAATGTGAGGAAGTATTTTTTTCACACAGAGGGTTGTGGATGCATGGAACAGCCTCCATGAGGAGGTCGTGGAGTCAAGAACAGTGGGAGATTCAAGAATGCATGGGACAGACACAAGGCAGTCCTAGTGGGGGTAGGTTGAAATAAGCTGTTGGTTAACTTGGCTCTGCATCTTATCTGTTAGGTAGGAAAATGGGCAGACCTACGTGGGCCAAGCGGTCCTTATTCGTCAAATTCTATGTTTCTGTGTTACTTGAGGATCCCAACACATGTAAAAAATTTCACAAGATTCAGGCTTGAACTGTTTGAATCTAATCCAAAACTGCCCTGTATAAAAAATCACAGGCTACTGGAGATACTGTAACTGTAACAAAAGTGAAAGAGAAGAGTTAGTGGCATGTTTTACTGAAATGCCCTTGGTATAATAAAATCAGGAATAACTGGCTACAACCTGTTATTAATTTTATAACCCCTATCAGTGAGACTGAATTAATTACTTTTCTACTTACAACTGAAGATCCATTAATAATATATAGTCTTGGAAATTTTATTCCTCACTAGGAAAACAAGGAGGAAAAGATTTGGTTACATTAATGGAGCTGTTCAATTGGAATAAAGCTTTTTATGAAACACTGCACACTATGGGAGGAGGGTTCACAAAGAAATTCACTCAGCGCATCTCAGTTGTAACAGTGCAAATGAGATGCACTGAGTCCCAACTGTGGTATTCACAGAAGATGCTCCCAGCAAATTCCCTCTGTGAATACTGCAGTTGCTCCCAAGCCAGAAGCACTGGCACATCCCCGGTTGGGCTGAGAAACTGATGGGGCAGCGCAAACTCCTCCGTGTTGTGCCCAAGGATGGTATTCACAGCCCCAGACATGCAAATGGGGCAATTAGGCATGAAGGCAAAATGGGGCCATTTGTATGTCATTATGGCCCCTTTGAATGATGCTTGCAGGGATGCATCCGCAGAATGTGCCGGGCTCCCAGCAACGACTGTGAGCAGCAGATACAGCGATGAACCCTGGTAGCCTAGCGCCCCCCACCCATATCCCTGTAAACATAGAACCACTCCCCAAGAATCCCTGGTAGTGTAGTGTTCTCTCCGCTCGAAGCCCTGTAATGTAATAATCTATACTAGACATCCCTGGTAGTCTAGTGGTCCCCCCCTCCTGCCCGTAGCCCCATATTATGTCACGTGTGCCAAACATCCTGGTAGTCTAGTGGAACCCCTCCACTACCCCAGCCTGATCACTACCACATGTAAATCCAAAGTATCCCTGATGATCCAGTGGACCTCCACCCTCTCAGGCACCCCTCCCTCCCTCCCTGGTCCCCAGCAGTGCCAAATGTCAGTGGGCAGCACAACCCACTCGCAAACTGCCACGGCTACCACCAGCTGAGCTCTCAGTGAGTGAGAGCGCACAGTATGCCTGTAAGCCCATTGGCCCTGTCAACCAGTGGACTTGCAGTGTGTACTGTAGGTGTTTATTCACAACTTTGTGAATGACCTGTCATTCACAAAGTTGTGAATGAAGGCTTAGCACACACTGCAAGCCCAGTGGTTGACAGGGTCTACCAATGGGCTTACAAGTGTGCTGTATGCTGTCATTCACTGAGAGCTGTCGTAAGCAGCCATGGTAGTTTGCAGGTGGGTTGTGCTGCCTAATGACTTCCAGCACTTTTGGGATGGGAGGGGGTGGGGACAGCGTGCTTTGAGTGGGTGGAGGGTCCACTGGACCACCAGGGATATTTTGGATTTATGTCTGTCAGTGCGATCAGGTTGGCGAGGGTGGGGGCTCCACTAGACTACCAGAGATGTTTGGGAATACATATTACTTTACAGGAAGGAGGGGGGACCACTGGACTGCCAAGGTAGGCAGGCTGCAGTGCTGCTGTCTGCATATGGCAGCCTGCCTGTAGGCAGACACCCACTTAAGTCTACTGTTTTAGACTTAGCTTTTGGATGCACATCTTTGGACTTGCTCCAGAGATGAGCCTCCAAGGTGGGTTGTGAATAGGGTTGTGTGCCTTATGCATGGGCACACCTCCTCCAGATGCACCACATAACATAAGGGTGGTGTGCAGCACATCTGTGATGCACCAGCACATCAGCGATGCACTGGCACATCACTGCCCTTTCAGATGGTGATTGGGAGCAAGTCCAAGATGTGCTGGTGTCATCTCAGATGCGCTGGGGGATCCCTTTGTCAATTCCCCATTATTGTTGGTCTGGAACTCTTATCTGTACATATTTTGAATTGTAATGATTTGTATCACTTTGTACACAATGTCTTTGATGTTTGTTAATGGGTTTTAATCCTATGGAGCCTAGACAGGTATCTCTGTACTGTCAAAGTCTCCAAGTGGGTACAGATGGACACATAAGCCGCCAGCTCTATAAGCACTTTAGTTGCAGAGGATACCACACAAAGGCACCTGTAGCCTGTTTCAGGTGAGCTTATTTCTTTTCTATACACAGAAATCCTTCAATGTACTTATTCTCAGTGTATCTGCTATTAGCTATCACGCTATCGCTATTGTATTACTTGCGCTATTACACTATTACATTATATACATTCGCGAAGAAAATGCCACAGTAAAATGGAAGTGTATTAAAACAGCTAGCTTTCAACCAGAAGCACAGCAACTTGTTCTTCACAGATACTGAGGGTGTTTTAACTACCACACCCCATTTGAAGCTCTCAAGCCCCTGGTTTTATAAAGGACTTTTTCCTAATACCTTCTGACCTGTTAGGTGTACCAAGATGGGGGGACAAGGACACAACACCAGCAACAAAAATACATGGGTGACCAATCCATGTAGGACAAACAACAGTGTACATACAAGAATAACATACAGAAAAGAGGAATAGACACATAAGGAACCCCCTTCTTGGCAGGCATATACAGTCCTAAGCAAAGTCCGAGCAGACTCATTCACATGTACTAGGACAAACAACAGTTTATCCATTGTTAGGCTCCAAATGGTTAATATGCATGTCATAATATGTATGTCTTACGTAAGTCTGTATCTGTTACTTAGTACTTTGTGATAATCATTTTAAACATTGAACAAACAAAACTGACTTTGACTACATGGCTGTTGTGACCTTTAGCTCTACACTGAGGGCCTGACTCTGTGTGTTGTGCTCAACAGCTCGTCCTGTAGCATGTCACATAGTTCCATTAAGATTCTCCTATCAAGCCAGCACCAGTCCACAATCTGAGTACTTATCCACTCTATGAGAATGTGTCACTGATAAGGACCTTCACCACAGTTCCATGGGCTGTGTGGTAGGTTGGGTTGCAGTTGTGCAACTGCCTCCTCATCATTTTCCTCCAGTATATCCTGCAGTGCTAGGTAGAAGGCCATCACCGGCTTGTTTCAGTTTTCCTGTGTGTCTTCCTGCATTTACTCCTCACTAAGTGCACTGTTGAAGTCTGTTTTATTCATGCCTTTTATTATTGCTTGTGCTAACAGGTACTTTGAACATCCAAATTGGATTTCGTTATTTGTTTGCTCATGGTAAGCATGACTCCAGCCATTATTTGCCCGTGCAAACTATTGCCTTTGCAACAGAGTGGTATGTATCATGGAATCGCATGCCATTCGTTATGGCCCTGCTGGCACAGAGCCAATCACAGAGGTGTTTGCACTGTAACAACACACTTTGCACTGTGCAAAGCATTCAGTTATGCTGTCTCTGCCTGCTCCCAACTGGTCTTACAATTGTGGTTTATGACATCAGTCTGTTGTCATGGTGAGCAGCATTGTGATGTCCTAAACAAATGCAGTATGAGATGAGCAGAGGTCAGTCAACTACTTGTTAGGCATACAGTTTGGACAGGCAACCAAGATATGGTGTAAACACTGAAAAGGGAAACTTAGAACTAAAAAGATATTCTCCAGTGTCCTGTTATATCTGAAGCACCACGTTTATGAAAGTGTATGCAGAAGTGGAGAGCTGCTTTTAAGAATGCTACAAAAACCATCAGTCATTCTGTGAAGGCACAATATGAAGCATTACATTATATAAATGTTATAAAATTACCTGAAACATAGAGAAGAAAAACTATTATATTATGTATTTCATTTAAATAGCAAATTGCATCATGAAAGTTAAAGCTTCACCCATTTGACAATACTTGAGATAGTGTTCTGCGCTTGCTGGTAATTCATTTAGTCTCCAGTATACATGGTAGAAGGGACCTGTGCAGCTTCAGGGACCTGAAAGATCAACTAGGTTCACTGTCAGGATTAATTGGGAGGTAAAGCACAATCTGTTATCGAATATGGCAAACAGGGTGCATTAAAACCTTTATATATGCATGTACCAATTCAAATTTCACCTCAAATTGTTAAAACAAAATGCTGATATAAAATATACAATCATTGCACTATAAAGTACAAATTAAAGATACAATTCAACAAGACTAGACTAGCCAAGAAAACTACAGAATTATTTTAAATGCAGGTGTAACCCCACTGTAGGAGGAGGAGACCCAACAGTGGGTTAACTTGAAACAAGCTGTCCCTTTAAGGTACCTGGGCCTAAAACCCATAAGGTTATTTTCCTTCCCCAGGGGATCTGGTCAGCCATTAATTGGGAGTACCCCAGAGGGTGGTCTCCCTTGGGCCACGTGGAAGAGCACAGGCTGAAGGAAAGGAGTCTAAAGGTGGGAGTGGGTCCAATTGCCCCTTCTGCAGAGCCAGCCTGTTCACTCAGTGAAAGGAGGCCTAGTCAAGATCTGGTGAGGATGTGGCAGTAGCCACAGTTTATGAACCTCTTTTGAGGTGTGTTCACTGCTGAGAAGAGAAACAACGAGTTATCTGCCACTAGCCAGCATGGAATTGAACCCAAAGAGAGCAGGGACTGCAAGTCCATGAATATGAGGTTAATGGGCTTCATTTCCTAGGCAGGAAGCATCACTTGCCACTAAGCCTCTGGGAGTTACGTTGGCACAGGACATAACTCTGCAGCTGCAGTAATTTGGACTTGGGACCCTTGCCCATAGGGATCCGTTTGTGGGTGAGGATGGGAGATTGGATCTGTATGGCACCGTGGACCCTACAGAGATTCCCCTCCCTTACCTGCAAAGATTTAGAGCCCTCCAGAGCTGAAGTGTGTCAAGCTTGAAGGGTAATCGAGCTATTCAGCTGCAAGCAGCGCTTCAGATAAGTCATTTTTGGACGATTTTATGTCCAAAAATCAGCTAAAAACATCAAAAATGCATTATCTGGAGTCATTGATATCAGTAATAGTTATGTAGTTTAATGCTGATGCCTGGTTTTTATAGTGTGGATGTCATCATTTGTTTTACTCAGCTTGCAGATAGTCTAGCCCACCCACAGTGGAGATGACAAGAATAAGCGCAACAAATGTTTTTTTTCCAAGTGCCGTCCTATCCATCTGCTGCGCACCATCCAAAAAGGCCAATAATGCTCCTTGTGGCTCCTGCAATGGTGTAGCCAAGTATATGCACCAAAGAATGATGAGTAAGGAGGAGGAGGAGTTGGGAGCAGCTTTGCTGGTGCTTCTAAGTTTAACCGTGATGCACCATAAGTTGGCGGGTGAGTGTGCCACCAGCAGTCCGTCGCAGAGGAGGCAAGGAAGCTGTGGCTGCACAGAGAGCGATCAATTCATCGGTGTGCATGTTGTCCCATTTAGCGGCCCATTCAAAAAAATATAGTTGTTTATTATTTCATTATCAGACAGAGATCTGTCTGTGTCATCCCGTCCACTCCAGTGTAGACTAGAGGCCAAGAGCAGGAGTCAGTGACCCCATGGTGCCCATCATTCCTGAGTGGCCTTGGCTCCTGGCTGGGTATTCTCACCTAGGCCAGCTGAGACCATGAGAGGGTTCGCTTCGGGTTGCACGGGTCCAGTCTGGTTTTATTTGGGTGCCGAGCCATGGTCAGTTTCCCAGACAAGTCCGAAGAAGCATTGCCTGCCTGCAGGAGCCAGTTAAAAATATATCAGAAGTTAGAACCCCTCCTGGCTGTGGTGATTCTTCTGGTGGTGTGCGCCAGTGCCAGTGGGGTGAGTGGGCTGGGGCCACAGCTGCTGCAGTGCATTGTGTGGTGGAAGGGGTACCATCACGTACCACACAAAGCAACTCAAGCTGAACTGACAGTGTCAGGCCCTGGAGCTGAGGAAGAGAGGCTCGGAGCCACCTGAGGGACAGCCAGAAACAGCAGCCTGGAGGATCGAGTGGTGTGGATCAGACAAGTGCACCATACGCACAAAGAAAACAGCCATTGCTCAGCCTGGGGGCGAGGCATAGCTTGGAGCCACGAGTGCCAGTAGTGAGTGGAGGGATAACGGATCGACCGACCGAGTCCGAATGCCTGCCATCACAGCAGCCAGTCAGTCCTCAAGGTGGGTGCCAATTAAAATTTAAAAGCTTTAAGTTAAGCTAAAGGACTGGGTGGGTGGGTGACTGCCTGTATGGGACAAGAAGCTTTGGATTATTTGATGCCACTGCCAATCCTTTAGAATTTGCTGCCTTGTTATACTTGATTATTTTTTATAATTTATAAACTTATGAGGTGTGGACTGACTGAAACCTAAACTGCAAGTTGTAACAATAGCTAAGCTAACCATGTTTCAAACTATGCCCCAATGAAAGTTTATTCCTCATAAACAAGGATCTGTATTAAGGCCTCTTCTCTTTTAGTGTTTAATTATAATGACTCCTGATGAATGCAGAAGTGCCACTTAAAGGAACCCATGACTGCTTGGTGTGTGGCAAGGAGAAGGAGGGCCGAGGGTGTCACTAGACACCAGAAAGTGCTTAGCACAGAACAGGGAGACATTGAGGAGGCACCACCAGTCACAGAGAGTATGAGGTGGGTGGGGGGGGTACTGTACCATACTGAGAGGACATCACTGAGTACTTGATGCGAGATAGTTGTGTCATTATATACCAAAGAATGCTGTTATTGGATGGGAAGAAGGAGGACTGTCATGCTACTAAACACCAGGAAGTACTTGATGCAGAAGGGAAAACTGTACACCAGAAATTTCTTAAAATAGACCATGTGATGGAGTATGGTGCCAGTGGATATCAAAGTGTATTTAGATTAGGATGGGGTCGGAGAGAGGGTATCATCACTGAACACCAGGAACTTCTGGAATGGGTTGGATAAAGGGAGGGTGCTCCTGGAAATCAGGAGTGTTTGGTAGAGGATGGGTAGTCATTGAACACCAGGAGTGCTATTCACTGGACAGAGAGGACGGGTGCCATTAGATGCCAGAAAGTGCTTTCTATGGGAAGGGAATGGGAGGGGCCACTGTACACCAGACAGAGTTTGGAATGGAATTGGATGGGGCACTGGTACCAAGGAGTGCTTGTGTGGGACAGAAAGAGGAGAGAAAAGTGTCACTGGACACCAGAATGGGCTAGGCACAGAACAGGGAAACATTGAGGTGTGACTGGCCACCAGGAAGAGTTTGTAGTGGGACAGAGATGAAGTGGGGATGCTGGCCACCAGAGAGTGCATGGTGCTGGATGGGGATAGAGAGAGAGTGTGTGCCACTGGACACCAGGGTGTTCTTGAAATAGACCATGGAGAGAGGTTTGGGCCAGTGAGCATCAGAAAGTGTTGGAAATGAGGGAGGAGGGAGTTGGTGTAACTGGGACTGCTTGCAATGGTTTGGAAAGAGGAAGGCGGTAACAGAATAAATGAGGTTGATTAACTAGAATCTGCAGGCTAAGCTTATCAATCAGGTAGGGAAATGGCCAGACTAGGTGGGCCAAGTTGAGGCGGTCCTTATCTGCTGTCAGATGTTCTATGTTTTCCAGACTCAGTCAGTGCTGCACCTGTGCCCGGCCTGTAATATGACTCCTCCATCCTCCCCACTGCTCACATTCCTAGGGACTGAGTAATGTCTGTGTGTGCCAGTCTGGGGGTGGTTGTTATATCACTCCAGAGATTCTTGACATGAAAATCTCTGTGAAGCAGCACGAGCAACTCAAGGGTGCTAAACATAAGAATCTACTGGAGCTGCATACAGCAAGGGCTGGTGCTGTTGAATACATGTTTTCTTTACTAAGAAAACAGCAGTGTTTGCATTGTATATGAGGAGGTGTGTGTGCACTTGTGTTTTGCTATATTCACCTATTTCAAGCTTGCACCTGAGCAGTTCTTCATCGATTGCATGAAAACATTGGTTTTGAATTGTGTGTGTTTGTTAACCAAGACTGAAAGCACATTTTGCTTTTTTGATTGTCTGTGTTGTCAGTCAGGTAGGGGATCACTCCAAGTCTTGAAATGAAAAAGTTTGGTTTGATGATACAATCACAATATCAGTGCGAAGCATCTTGGATTGTTGCAAATGTAATAGCCATGTAGAGTAGTAGTAGTAGAGTGGTTTCATACGAGGTGGCAGTGGCACTCTCACACAACCATTGAAGCACAGCACTATCTCTATAAAAACTTCATACGTTTGTTTCCTTTTTCCTGATGCAGGCATCATAGCATCTGACTGGCTGGTGGTGAGCTGACTGAAGGAGTCACATCACACTAGTAGAAGAAGTCAAGCAGCAAGGTACACTGGGTAGCATGTGGTGATCGTCATGATATTATTCAGAGAGGAAGCCATCACCAGTGACAGCATTTCATCACCTTTATTTGCAAGGTACTTACTTACCATTACCTCTACTGTACCTCTTCAGTAGAGAATTGTTAAAATGCTTTTTTTGTTGGGTTTGAGGCCAGGTTGCTGGGGTAGTGGGTGGGGAGAAATACTTCTGTGGATGTAGGGTAGCTACCATAGATATAGAGGATAATGCATGAGCATCAATGGTTAACCATAATGTAATTACCTCAAGCAGATGCCAGGATGACCATGTAAACCTCTGCAGCTCGAGAGGTGTACACTTGTCATGTTAACCATGAATGTTAATTATTACGTGTATGGTTGAGCACCATAACTCAGGCATTGTATGTAGTGTAGTATGGAAAAATAAGCACTGTGGATCAAAAATTCCTTTTTTTCGATGCATGTTTAATTTCCTGCTCGGCTATGAATGCCTCCTGGTTTGAATATTGAGCAACGGAACTGCTGAAATTTGACATTAGTACTATTGCTGCTGGTACGTAACTGTCAAAATGGAATGTGTGTTTGAAGTACTGTCTAAGCAGCAGATCACCTTTCCTTTCCAATAAATGTGACATGTAGTGACAAGTATTGTCTCTGTGGCACAATGAGGTAGGGCATTAGGTCCTTGAATTAAACATTAGGGTTCAACTCCACCTAGGGATATATTTTAGGGGTGATGAAAAGGGACTTGGCAAGGTTGAAGGAATGGTCAAGTATGGCAGCATTGATTCAATGCAAAGAAGTGCAAAATAATGCACCGGGGAAACAAAACCCAGGGAAACAGTACACAATTGGGGAGGGTGGGAGGTAGTTACAACAACAGCTTTGGGCATGTGTACCAGGCTCAGTCTGTACAGTTGGGGTTTGTGTTTACAGAATAAACTGTGTATTTACCACCGGGTCCAGGAGATTAATGGGGCCATGCTAGACCTATCTTCTGAGGGAAACTCAGTAAGTCCATGCATGAAGCAATAACGTAATGTCCAGACCTGCAGATGGGGTCCTACAGACTAGTGTAACTTTATTAAAACAAATTATCTTTAGAACAAGGGTGGTCTGGTCACCCAAAGCTTTACAACATAACTCTTGGCAAATGTATTAACTTCCATTAACCCCATACATTGCAATGGGGTTCCAGACTTTTTTGTCACCATGTGATGACAGTCATGTGTGATTGCTGGTAAAGTAGTGTACACATGTTGAAACGACTTTTATAATTGCTTTAGATAACCTGCTGGCTGACAACAACCCGAACCAACTGTGCATAAACAACACCTCGTAACAAATTTTGAGAAGGAACTGTCGTGACACAATCGAATATGTCAAGCTCAGGTCAAGCCGTGCAAGACCCAAAAGAGAACCACCACTACCACAAAGTCTTTATTAGACTGCTAGTTAATAAATAAATGTCCCGCAACTCAGTGCCTTCAAGTTCATCTTCTGTGAATGGACCAACTGCTGATTGTTCTTCCAATTCCAATACTGAAATGGAAAGTGACAGCTACAACCTTGCTGTAACTTCAATTTGTTATTCTGATGATTTCCTTCACTTCAGTTATCAGATAGTGATGATTGTTCTTCTTATGAGTGTATCCTACAATCTGCAGTTTCTCAGGGTCACACACAAGTGACACAACAATGATCAGTTGTCCAGAAATCATGCAGTAGTGACACTAGAAATAAGAACAGTCAGTTATCAGATGCTGTGAAATCTGTTGTTATGCGTATTACAGACATCAGTGTGAAACTGAATTTGATTGGCTGGAGGCAAGAGATGGGAACATTTTTGCTGTGTGCCGTTCAGATCACTGTCTCACAAACAAATTTGCTACTACAGGTGCAGGTGCGTTAATGTGCATGCAGCATGTCTGATAGTAACGGTTCCACTCAGCCTGATTGGCTGTCACAAAATGGGCTTTGGCTTCTCCAGGTCACAGTGGTGGTGGTTGTGAATTAAGTGGTAAGGCATGCCATGAGTGACATGATGATCATGACCATCTAGAGAGTTATGGTGTGATAACGGCCCGCCCACCTCCAGATGGTTTGAAGCACGAGGTGCATGTAGCAAAATGCTTCCACCACACGAGCAGAGCTCCCGTTACCCGCAAGATAGCACTCATGAAGTGCCATATTGTGCTAATGAAATGTGTCCTTTTGGAAACCATTATGAATTTTAAACAGGTTATTTCAACTGGGCACGTTGCTGTGATAATAGTCAGCAGGAAGCATCTGTCTGCACAATCAGAATTCAGCATTTTTCTTCACCTTTCATAATCTGATATGGAAATCAGTAGAAAGATGCTGAATTCTGATTGGCAGACAGATGCTTTTTGTATGACTGGCCCATAATACCAACAGCCCAGGTTAACCTCTTTAACAACTGGCCCAACAGCCCAGGTTAACCTTCTTTAACAAATTAATAACATTTCAAAAATTACCAATTTTATTACCGCAATACAGCACTTCAGGGGTGGTAGGGTGCTTATGTAATCAATAAGACATGACAGGGTGTGGATGGAACAAATTTTACCACACCCATGGCCAGCCAGGGCATAATCTGGCACAAGGCCTGGCCGAGTACCTTTAGCCCTTGATGTGTGTAAAATCTGTTCCATGCATACTGTCTTATTGTTACTTCATATTCATCATAGTTCATCTAGTGAAGGTTTGCTACTTTTATTAATAATTTGTAACAGAAATGACAATTTATGCCTCAAGTATGCTGACTTTGTCACCTGTGTTTCGGGACTGCACTGTCCCTCCCACCCAGATACTAATAAGTTTAATAACTTGTAGCCGGACATAGCATGGTGGAGTGCAACCGATAGAATCCTGCAGTCTATCTGTACAGAGAGTGTAATACTGAGTCACCACACTAGTATTTTTACTTTTAGAATATCACAGAACATACATAGATCTTCTTTGGGGTGACCTCACTCATCAGGTAGGTATGGTACCAGTACCGCAGCAGCACCACTAACATCATAGCCATAAGAACATCACTGTCAGTGAATGGGAATCCACATGGAAGATTCTCCGCAGTACATTGCTCAGTTCTTTTCCACCATCAAGTTGCAAGCACACTTCCACTGATGAGCAGCAGTGCAGTGTTGGTGGATTTAGCACCTTTTCAAAGTAGGGCCTACTGCCACTTGAAGTACAGTAGTATCACACAGTTGTTTCACCGAGTATTACTGTCTTGATATATTTAAGAGTCCATGCATTTTTGGAAGGGATGTCCTGCAAAGACTCCTGTCTTAAGTTTATGGAGTCATGGGCAGATTCAGTTGCCAAGGCCTTCTGTCTTAAGCTTAAGAAGATCCTTGGCTTGGCCATTTGCTCCAAGTCTCCTGTCTTACATTTATGGAATCATGGGCAGATTCAGTTGCCAAGGTCTTCTGTCTTGAGCTTAAGAAGATCCTTGGCTTGGCCATTTGTTCCAAGTCTCCTGTCTTAAGTTTATGGAGTTATGGGCAGATTCAGTTGCCAAGGTCTTCCCCAGGGCTTGCAAGTTGTGCGTTGATCTAATCCTCTTTACTAGAGTGATGGTAGGAAAGGACTGTGGAAGGAGGTGTGTGAATGACCACTGCCACAGCTATATTGGGCTGTTGAGGTCTTGCTGACGGTGTCACATGTGCAGCCAAAGTTGCAAACTTAATGAAAACCTAGTATGTTTACTGTCATTCCATGATGGTGAAGAGTTCCTATGGTGCACTTGGAATCCACCTGGTGAGTGAGATCACCTCAAAGATATAATCTTTATGGTACGCTCTACTTATCTGTTATTTCCTTGTGTCACTGATGTATGCCATTTCATTGTGTGTGTAAAAGCAGACAGCAGCTTAGCCTTTACAGTTTTATTCTCCTCTTATCCAATTCCATAGTATTTACAAGAAAATAATTTTCTTATTTTAGAAAATTGTCAGAAATCAACCCTCAGGAAGCACAGTCAGACAAAGGACCATTGTACAGCACTGGAAGCAGACATTCTTAGAAGATGGTATGCAGTTAGCTACAATGATGAGGCAGAAAGTTCAGAAGATAATGATTCAGCTATTAAATTTGTGAAAGACAGTGAACGTAACCTGGTTAAATCGGTGTACTTTGCAGCAAAGACAGATATGGCAAATTGCAGTGTCAACCAGCTTTTAGATTTCATTCGCTGGACAGGAGGTCAATGCTCAGTGCATGATGTAAGTGACTACACTGTTCATGATGTTCATAGAAGTATTGTGAAAGTATTAGATAGCAAAGTCACAAAAGAAGCATTGAAAAGTCCTGTGTTTGGCTTGCTAGTTGATGAATCCACAGATCTTTCAGTCCACAAAACTGTAATAATGTATATTCGATATGTCAGAGAAGGGAAATGAAACACAACTAATTGGCAACAACAGGGTAAAGGATGGTTCAGCACATCACTTAACTGAGGCTATTGTAAACAGATGTCAGGCCCTGGGCTTTTGTCATGAGTAAACTTGTGGGGTTAGGTAGTGATGGGGCTAGTGTAATGATGGGCAAGTCCAATGGTGTTGGTGTACTTTGACTTCAGTGCATTTACCTTTATGGTTCATGTCCACTGTTTGGCTCTATAGATTATCTTTGGCCTGTTCACCGTCCTGCTACTCACTTTAGATGCCTACAAGACTTTCAGAGTAACATTAATGGTACATATGCCTATTTCAGTACATCTGCTGTTAGGCAGGCAAAGCTAGAAGATATGAAAAGGGTGACTGGTACAGTAAAAGGAAAGCTGAAAGAAGCAATTAACATACGTTGGTTGTCAATGCAAAATCCTGTAAATGCATTATATAAATGTTACCCTGCTATTCTCCTATACTTAAAGAGGACATGAATCATGCCAAAGCTCAGGGCCTTCACACGCTTCTCACTACTTATATTTCTGCAGCTGTTCTATGTGTGTTCTGTGATATCCTTAAAGTAATGGGAACTCTTTGTAAATCCTTTCAAAAGCAGGATCTGCTGTATGTGCATGTGAAATCACAAGTGTTCTGTGCAACTGGTGAGTTAGAAAACATAAAAGTGAGCCAGGTGCATTACTGACAGCGCTTCAAGAGGCATGTGAAATTGAGACTAGCAATAGACAAATGACAGTATGTTCGAAAATAAAGGAATCTCAGCAAGATGACATTCAGATTGAACTCAAGTGTTCACATAAAATGACAGCACAATTCTCAAAACTGAGGAGGAGTATCTCAATACTCTTATAAGCAACAAGAAGTGTACGTTGTGCCCAAATTCTAAAACAGAAGCACTTCTGGATGCCATTGCCAATCTAACTGACCCACAGTCTCGTAGTAGACTGTAATACAGTCAGTGTTCAGAAAAGTTTGAAAAGTTTGAAATTGTTTGTGAAAAATTTGATTCCAACACACAATATGACAGTGATCAAGATGATACTGAGACAAATATTCATAAATGCAAGCCTTTACTAGATGAAAATTGTCTCCGCCAGACTGGGCAAAAGCAAAGGCAATGATGCTTGGATGCTATAGGAACCTTAGTTCTGAAAGCTTTATGAGAAGGGTATTTCAAAGTACTCTGATACAATGCCAGTATATTCAACATTATGTAATATCGCTTTATGCATTCCATTGACATCTGTAGAAGTGAGCATGGTTGCAGGTGCAGAATAGGATAAAGAAAAATTTTGTTGTTCACTAACAGAAAATAGCCTAGAGCTACTAATAAAACTAAACATGGGGCCTGACTCTCCGACTTTGAAGTTGATAAATCTGTGAAGTGTTGGAAAAAGAGAAAAAGGCACTATATGTCTTTGTGGCAAAATCAAAAAGGAGGAGACTGGAGAAGCCAAAGTTCCAGACAGAGACAGTCAGGTTTCATGTTTCTGGTAGCAGCAGCAGCAATACTGGTGGCAGCTGTGCCATGTTCAGAGGTAGCCAAACATCAAACAATGATTATGTCAGTATGTCACCTTGTATCAGCAGCACCTGTACTGACACTGCAGATGATGGCGGCACGGGTGCCAGTGCCACTGTAGTTTATCATAGAAGCAGTACTAACAGAAGTACTCATGATGGGGAGGGCTGAAGATAGTGAATTAGGTGATGAGGATTTCCTGAAATAATAGAGGGCATGGATGACAACAATAGAGAATAATTACATTACTCTGTCTCCCCATATCAATTCTCCACACGTAACCAAAAACTGGTTTATGTACTCCAGCAAGACAACATCTTGCCAGGCCATTAGTCACTCACTGCTATATATTCGACAAATTTTAGCACTGACTCACACAGACTGATTTTTTGGCCTTGATAAGCATCAAAAATGTCATCACTGCAGGAGTCACCCAATTTCTGCAAAGTGTCAAGTTCAACCAGCCAATGCCAACACCTATGGTACCAGCAAGTTCAAATGTTTTATGTTTCAAAGTATAGTAATTGTGGCTTACCAATTTGAATGTTATCATTAGCACTTTTACCTTGTTGAATAAGTTCAAGTTAGAATGGTAAGGTAGGTTTAAAAGAGCTGTTTCTTGATTGAGAAAGACTGTACAGTTAAATCTCATGGATGATGCACACACAATACCCCACCCAGGCACTGTCAGGCTGCACCCAGGCACTGTCAGGCTGCAGCAGGCACCCGTAGGACTTGGCTATTTGTCCATGATGTATTACAATACATATACACAATACCAGGTAGGGTCAGCCAGATACATTGGGTTAATACATCATGTTATTTTGGAACAATTATTTTTCACTTTATACAACATCATATTTCACTGTACTACAATTTAATTAACTTGTTATAAATAATGTTATTTCCACTTACAATGTAGAAATGGAACAGGAAAAAACACACAGATAATAACAATGGTCCGGATAGGAAAGAAAGGCAACTTTGAGATAATACAAGGTAAAACACAAAACTAATACAATACTGCAACAAACAGTACATAACCATTGAAAATGGTGTTGTGGTATAGCAAGGACTACTGTTTTAAGTTTATGGAGTCCTTTGCAGATCCAGTTGTCCTTTTGTCAAGATCTTCTGTCTTAAGTTTAGGAAGATCCTTGCAGGTGGCTCTATATAGCATGTGGGGTGTGGTATATAGGGGACTCCTGTCTTAAGTTTATGGAGTCCTTGCAGATTCAGTTGTCCTTTTGTTAAGATATTCTGTCTTAAGTTTAAGAAGATCCTAGGCTCTATATAATACCACCATACCATTTGTACTGATTGTTTGTGGTGTTTATCTTTGTTTTACCTCAAAACTTCCTTTCTTTCCATTGAATGTCCATATGTGGCCGGAAGCCCATTATTCTGAGTTCAATTACCAGGCTAAAAGTGGAGAAAACATCTTGTAATACGTTACTAAATTGTAATGTAAGTGAAATAAATGGTGTTATAAAGTGAGAAAAATATTTATGCAAAAATAAGATTTATTTAAACAGTTTATTTGCATTGCCAGACAGTGCCACTTGAGTATTTATGATGCATTGTGGCAGTCAGCAGAATAGCCCATTTTTCCAACATGAGTTGTGATGGTAATAACAAATTACTAAAGATTTTACTTTATAACTATATAAACAATGGGTAGTAATCAATCACTGATTACCACACTGTGAATCATAATGTAGCTGGCAGCAGCCTCCATACTGCTAGCAGCAGGCATCTATCTGCAAGCAACTGAAAGAGCCGCTATGCCAAAAGTGCTACATTGCAGATTCTGAATAAGCATACTGCCAGTAGATCTCATACCAAAACTAGATTTTTATGTTACTTTATTTTATTTATTTATTTATTTTTGTTGATTGGGTAAGTGCACTAGACAAATCCTGCCTATTTTCAGGCACCGACCCGAGGAGGGGGATACAGATGAATGCCAACTGATCTTGAACCAGATTAAGCTGTTGGTGGTATTTTTTAGTGAATGAGGAAATTTGGCCAGAACACCGGGAAATTTCCCTACTCTTCAATAAGTGCCATGGGATCTTTAACATCCACCTGAACTACCACCAGTCCAGGCAGATGAGACCTCGTGTAACGCCTCATCCGAAGACGGCACCTCAGAAGTGCAGCATCCTCTCATGCTGCACTACAGTGTCAGTACTGGGATATTAACCCAAGTGCCAGATGTGGGAACTGAACCCACAGCCCACTGATCTCCGGCCGCAGAGGTGAGTGTGCTACCTACTGAGCCACTGACACTTTTAAAGTCATTAGCCATTTTGTAACCTTGACTGTGCTACTTATGCAATAAAAGCAGGTGTTGTTGAAGAGCTGCTAATTATGTCAGTAGCTCTGTAACATACTAGATAATATTGTATACAGTACACAAATGATTATTACTAATTTATGCACAACGATAATTTGAAGATACTTGATGGCATGGCATTGTCTACTATACAAGAACTGAACAATTCATGAAATAAACACATTGCCTGAAAATGATTACTGCGTGCTTACATTTTCATTTCTTATCATTGAGAAATGTATTTATGTAGATGTAGTATGGATTACAGTAAGGTATTCAGATGAGCGATGAGTTCACTATGAAAACTATAGAATTTGAAGCATTTTGACTTCCAAAATTTGGTGTCTGGAATAATTTTGACTTCCAAAAATTGACCGCAGGAGTATTTTAACCCAAGTGAAACTGAAATGACTTCCAAATTTCAACCCATGGAGGTATGCCTTCCACCAAAAAATGTATCTAAAGGCCTGGCTGCAAGGTATTTGAAGAGATGAAGTAGGGACGACTCCCTGGTACATGTCGCCCATACTAAGAGGATCAAGGTTGTTCAACGGTTGCAGGGGATTGCAGTCATTCTTAGGTAAGGAATGCAGTCCAGAATTCAGATTTTAATGACAGCTAGTTTGTAGATGATAGGGTAGCCTTCCTATGTAGCCAACTGAGGGAAACTGGTTTGGATTTGCAAATGAGAGAGTCAAAGCTGCCTGATTGTTTAAAGTGCTGATAAATGGTAACTGAATGCTGCCCTCTTATTTGAGGCCATCGGAATGATCACCCTGGGCACTGAATATATGAACTTACGGACAATGCATGGACATTGAAGTAGCGGACCTCTGGTCCATTGCTTTAACTTTTCCCTAATGAAATAATGCACAATCCCTTTGAACAACTCCATGAAGCAATCGAGTTCTTCTAATTAAAGGATCCATTGCTGTTCTTTAATTGCTGTTGGGAGTTATTCATGCTTGCTATGTTCTGTTTTTTTTGTTGCTAACCAAGTTTGCCTCCTAGCCCAGCACCCAGTGGAGGAAGCCTGTGCCCCAGTCCCAAAGAACAAACCTAAGTCATCTTTAAAGTTTCTGTTGTGGTCTCCTCCCTTCAGACTTAACACCAGCATACCTCTAGTCATTGGGGAAAGGAACTACAAGTAGGGGCCTCTGGGATTTGGGGTGCCCTCCTGCAACTGTTTGGCTCCCTGGTGGTGTCTAGGTGGAGTGGTGGACTTGTTTTATGGGCTTTATTGTTCAAATTGGAATGCAAATGGTGCTGGGGAACTGTGGAATTTTGCACCTTTAAGGTGACATACAACTGAGTCATGTGAGGATATGCAAGCAGATGGAAATCAACCACGTTATGAATAGGGATTAGACCACTAAGTAGAAAGGGATGTACAAAGATTGCTCACTGTTTTGTCAGGGTGTGCCTTTTCAGAAGAACTGTGTGCCCAGTGCAAGCTTTAACAGTTTCTATCTTTTGAAACTACAGTGTTTCTCCTGTTTTATATGAGCCCCATTTGAGTGACCTATGTCAGCACACTTGGACTCTTAGTGGACTGTACCTCAGGAAGTACTTTTACCATTTCTGCTGATCAGAAGTGAGGAGTCCTAGTGAAAAAATTAAGCCTGATTGATTTTGGTGCATTGTGACTGTGTAGGGCACAGGTTTGAGGAAGGAAAGACAGAGCAAGTGTGTTGGGACTGGAAAGTAACCATCTCTTCGCTACTGTTGTTTCAATGGGTGAACAAACTATAGGCAATGCCCAAGATGGCAGGGAATCCTGGGAGTTAGACATTACAGTGCCATTAAAACTGTTATGGTGGTTGTGTGAAACTGTGGAGAATAGGTCACAATCAGGGAGTATATTTTGTAAATATAGGTGGCCAGACATCAAGCTTATCCCGTGTGCACGTGATGTTTTGATGTGGTGCTGCAAGATCGTGGCCTTTTGCATCAGATTGACTCCCAAAGGTGGGAGACCTGTCTGCACAAGCAGCTAAACCAGCGAAGTCTTTGCAGGGGGATGGAGAGGCGATTTTGTCAGCATTCCGCAGAGAAGAGCCAGAGGCTGTTGTAACCACTGAAAAGTATGAGTCCACTGCCCAAGCCAGTGCAGCTCCAGAGAAGAGCCCACTTGCAAGCTATAGTCATAATTAACCTGTCCTCAAGGTGGCACCATCCCCAAAGTTACTTGACTCTTGAGGGCTTTAGCACTACTCACCTGGGAGTAAGTTGGAAAGCTCACTGCAACCCAAACGCCTAGCACCCATTAGTCTGCCCCTCGCTGGTGCAACGCCTGTGCTCCTTCCAACAGTATCTGCTAAGTTCTTCCCCTGTGGGGCAAGAACTTGAGCAAGCATGCAAAGAGAAACTCACCTATACAGATAAAGGACCAGAGGTGGATGTGGAGTCAGTATAAGAGGACGACTCCTCTAGAGGCACCACTACAGAGTGTTACTCTGAGATCCTCTCATTGCTTGAGTCCTCCACCAGATGTGACCCTAAGATCTAAGCCACACTCCAAGACCTCTAGAAGACAGTTGGAGGCGGGAACCAATACCAGGAGGGTGTATGGTTTCCTCTGGGAAGAACACCTTGGACAGCTGTACAGAGCTTATCTGAATTGTCCCAGGCAGACAGAATAGTCTGGAGGCAAATAAAATAGGACTACCCCAGTATGAATATCCATATCTTCTGGAGTGACTCTGGGATTTCACTGAGCTGAAGAGGAAAGAATGGGTTTATTGGCCACAGTGCAAAGATTTGCCATAAGCATGGCCTGGATGCCTACAGTTCCACCTTGGCTTTGCAGGAAGCACAGAGGGTCACAAAGGGGATTTGCAGAACAATGCCTATGAGGGGCTAACCCTAATTATTATGCCATGGTCCAGGATTTAGATGGGGCAAGAGCAAGGTACAGTGAAGAAGCCAAGGACTTGTTTGGATGTCCCTGCACCAAACCAGATCACTGGTACTACTTTGACCACCATAAGCAGCCTCCGACCCACAAGACCTTTCAGCCGATCCTTACATGAAGATTTCCATTATAGTTATACTAAAACAAGTTTCCATTATAGTTATACTAATTCTGAGTCCCATTGGGCCAATAGTGTTGTATTAATGTCCAGCACAGAAAGAGCCACACTAGGATATGGGGTGCTCTGTGACAAGGAAGCACTATATGTAAACACAGTCACAGCACTCACCTACACACCACCAATAAAGAAACCAAAGCCCATGATTGAGTGAAACGTAAGAATAATATTTGTGCTGTGCCTATGCTGTTCACTAAGCTGCTGCTCCTTCAGTAAAGACAATACCTTTTGCATAAGCTTATGCCTTTGGTTTCTTTTATTTATGGAGTGTAGGTGAGTACCATGGCTGTTTACATATAGTGTTATATTAATATATGCATTTCAATCATGGGGAAAGGATGTTCAACTATGGGGAAAATGTATAAGGCAATTTCTGTTCTTGGGCAGTCTGGAAATTTGGGAATTTGGGACAGTACTTAGGCAGGAGAGGTAGGATACAAGTGGGCAAGATCTTGGTCTGTCAATGGTTAGATCTGGGTCACCACTCACTGAGTGCTTTGGCACAGCATCCTGAGGGTCCAGGAGGTTGGGCAGCCAGGGAGGCTCAAACGGATTTGGTGCATCAAGCTCCAAGGGGCCCCTGTTTTCTTTTGTAGTATGAGGTTTGCCACCTTCAGGACAAGACAGCCATGAGCCTCTCTAGGAACAGGTGAGAGCTGAGTGCACATACCCTACTTGCTGCAGGACCTGGGTGGGTGGCTGGTAGATGTTCTGGGATGCTCACCGAGGATGGTGAGCTTTAAAAGGGGATGAAATGTAACCACCTCTGAAGGAAGAGAACCTACAGTAGCTTAGCTTGAAATATGTTGTCCCTTTAAGATTCCCAGGCCTAAAACCCATAAGAGGTTAATTTTCCTCTGGGGAGCTTGTCAGCCATTGGCTGGGAGTACCCATGGAGGGCGGGTCTCATTTGGGCCACATGGAAGAGTGCAGGCTGAAGGAGTGAGTCTAAAGGCTGAGTGGGCCAGTGCCAACTTTTGCAGATCCAGCCTGTTCTCTCAATAAAAGAAGGCCTAGTCAAGACCTGGTGAGGGAGTGGTGTTGATCAGAGTTTACTTAGACTTCGGGGTTGACTGCTGGAAGGAGAAAGAGTTATCTGACCCAAGCTGACATTGAATCGAACCCAAAGGGAGCAGGGACTGCAAGTCCATGAAAATGAAGTTAAAGCAGGCTTCACATCCATAGTGGGAAGCACCACTTGCTACTAGGCCTCTGGGAGTTTGGAGGCACAAGGCATGACTCTGCAGCTGTAGTAATTTGGACTTGGGACCCTTGCACACAGGGGGCAGTTCATGGGTGAGAGTGGGGGTTGGATCTGTGTGGAACTACAGACCCCTGGGAGATTCCACCACCCCCGCCCGCTTAAAAATTTAGAGCCCTTTGGTGCTGAAGACTGTTTAAATTTGGAGGGTAATCGAGCTATTCAGCTGCAAGGCATTTGTGAGAGTTGAAACAAGATGACTCCCTGGTAACCTGCTGCCCATACTAAGAGGGCGAGGTTGCTCTGAACAGTTGCAGGGGATTATGGTCAGTCTAAGGTTGGGACTTCATTCTGGGATTAAAGATTTAATGCCAGTGGGTTTGTAAATGACAGGAGGAGCCTGCTTGAGAGAGTGTAGCCAGCTGAGGGAAACTGGATTGGATTTGCAAATGTAAGAGCCAAAGCTGCCTGATCATTTAAAGTGCAAAAGTGGTAACTGTATGTTGCCCTGTTATTTAGGGTTGTCAGAATGACCACCCAGGACACTGAATATATGAACTTATGGACAATGCATGGACACTGAAGTAGCGGACCTCTGGTCCATTGATTTAACTTTTCCACATTGGAATATTAGCTAATCCCTTTAACCAACTCCATAGAGCAGTCAAGTTCTAGCAATCAAGTCCTCCTAATTAAAAGATCCTTTGCCATTCTTTAGTTGCTGTTGGGAGTTATTCTTGCATGCTATGTTCTTTTTGTTGATAATTGAGTTTTATTCCTATCCCAGCACTTCATGGAGGAAGCCGGTCATGGAGGCGAGAGATGGCGTGCCAGTTGCTGGCTGTGTTTCGGATGGGGAGCAGGGTACTGGATACTACCTGCTGCGGTGGGGTGGGGTACACTAGGCCACCAGGAAGGGTTTTTAATTCATGATGATTACAGTGACATCGGAGATCAGGAGAAGTGAGCACTAGACCACCAGGATGGGATTATGAAATACAATATACTTACCATGACATTAGGAATTGTGGGGCACTAGACCACCAGAACAGGGTTTTATTTATTTTACAAGGGGATCAGGGATGGAGAACCACTAACCTTTGCTGCATGGAGCCTGCAGCAAACACCTCTCATGTGTCATGTGTTTGTCACATGGGAGAGATTGCCACAAGTGTGGGGACTTAGGCGAGGGAACCTTCCTGTTCCAGAATGTTGTGCAATGTCCCTGGCACTGGGCTTCAGTGCAAGCTGCTGTTTGCTGCATTTAAGCCCTCTTTGAGAATTGAGACCCCCATATTTAAAATCCATCTTGCCTCTTCCTTCTGGAGCAGGGTAATAATTATATCCCTTCTCTTATTCTTTTTCTAACAAATTCTAAACCCTTCTGAGGGGCATAGCCGAGGGGGTCCTGGGCACTGACCCTCCCAGCTTGCCTTAATGTTTTAAAAACTCCATTGCCACATTAACTGACAAGAGCTCAAGCCAGTGGTAAAGTGGGGTCACTAGGTCAGGCAAATGCCCAACCATTATGTTCTGCGACTTCTATTATGAAATTTGCATCATCAGGCAGACCCATAATTCAAAGTGGTGTACTGTACTACAAGTTCTGGCACACCCAGCCACCACCACAATGTTTTCCCGCTGCGCTTTGTCAAAGGTGCACTTGTCTGCAAAAGGTTGGATTGTGTGAGGCTTAGTGATGGGACCCGACTGAGACCTACAGGAAACAGAAGATCCAGCAAGGAAGCAGATTATGACAAGTAACACCAATACCCACAAGGAATTTTGTAATGTTATTGTAGCACCCAGAAATTACGCTGATGGCAGTGCTTTGATTTGTGGTCTTGAAGTTGTTGAGTTGGTACTGTAACTAAATAATGGGTGTTCACCTTGCTTCATTTTGCAATATGGAATGGACATTTACCTGCTGATTATAGTTAGATGTTCTGGTGAATCAAACTCCAGAGACAAGATACGTCAGTTTTGCATCAGCATGTAAAGAGTTGTATTATTGCAAAGCTTGAGGGTTGGCTATAGTAGATTTGATGTTTGCAGTGCAGACTGAGACTTTAAATACGTTACAACAGTTTTTTTTTTTAACCATTTAAATACAGTGTATTTCTGTTTTGTCTGCATGTTTTGGAAAGCATTCGAGCATGACAGGCTAGGTATACGAAGAAGCTCTTCTTGAAGAGGCTGTACTTTAAGCCCAGTGGTGCAGAGGGTTGAGGACTGGATGACACACCTCGCACCACACTGGCAACCTGAGTTCAGGACTGGACACAGGTGGCCAGGGATGGCAACGGGGAGAGATTGAATGTCCAGAGGACTGCTCTCTCTTCTCCAGGGCGAGTTAGGGAGATGACGCTCAATGAGCAACATCTGGCGGAGGCTGGGGGGTGGCAGCAAGAGTGTCGTGGCAAATGCCCAGGGGTGGAGCTGCATCGGTCATTCCTTGGCAGCCGGCTCCACAGGGTAGAAAAAAACAAGAAAATACCTCCCTCCTCCCTCCGATAGCGAAAGTGCCTCCCACCCTAGGACCACCTCCCAACAGTCAGACTCAGCTGTCTCCTCAGTAGCTTCCTCCCGGCCCGGTTTCAACTCTATGAGAAAGAGATGCCCAGGACAGGGTGGCCCCGGAGGTAGCCCTGGGGACTACCGGAGCTGGGAGGATTGGAGACAGAGTCATGCAGGGAGGTAGAGTCCTGGTCTGGGTGGTTGCCGAGAGAGTTCGGTGGGAGTCTAGTGGGGAAGGAAAAATAGAGTTAGACAAAAAAAAGAAAGAAATGTTGTGCTGAAAGTGTATTTTCTGATTTTGGTGATGAATAGTTATCATTGGCAGGTGAATGTGCAGACTGCTGTATTAACATAAAAGAAAACATAGGTGACATATTCTTATGCAAAGGGAATATTTTATAACACTGGCAATGGAGATGCTAAAATGTAGCAAAATTAACTAAAACATTCACACTTAATCTTAAAGTCTCAACTTGTCTCTGTGTTAGACATAAGTCTGTGTTCGCATCTGTGGCCTCCTGCTATGACTGAGTCTGTCTTTAGTCCAGTGAAACAGTGAAGGTGATGTAGAGATGGTAACAGAATGGGAAGAGATTTAGAGAAGAAATATGGAAATATAAACAGGGAGAAAAGAATCTGAGTTCAACTCAAAGACCTGTGACTCTGGAGGATGAACTGACAATTTGAATTTTGATGCATTTTGTAACTCAACAATTATTACCAAAATGCACTAAACTACACCATTTAACTCCTAAATTTTCATATTTTTCTGTGGCAGCATGCCACGGACCTCCTAGAAATATTTTCAAACCCCGCCCACCAAATCCTGGCTATGCCCTGCTTCTAGTTAAGCCAGTTGGTCACCATTGTAAGACCTCTCAAAGTAAATACCCACACTAGAACATTGTTTCCTGTTGTTAATGTCCCTATTACTGTATGTTCTTGAATACTTACAGCAGAGGTCTCACTGTCCTCCTATATTCAGTACACCTTCCTGCAAGGGCATAAACACGTAAACAACAAAGTTGGTACCACAGGTAATACATTTCGTATTTCTATCTAGTGATCATATTGGGGTTTGTAAAGGTACTGTATAGCCTATATTTGCACATTTGCATACTAAGCAATTACCACACATACAGTATGAAGTGTTGATGGCTTTAGGGCAACCAGTTCCTATGAATGGTATCTTTTGGATGAATTGGCTTCAAGTTAATATATCCAAAATGTTTTCAATCCTTTAAAGGTAATCCTTGGTGCCTCCCTGCCTAAATTCTCCATTGTCACTTCTTGTTATAGACTCACACATCATTTTTTCAATGTGTCACCACTCTGGCATCCAATTTATTATAACAGGTAACATAAGTTGTAAGGATTTTACATTGTTCCACTTTTAGTAATGTGTCAACAGAGTTTGCCTGTTTAGTCTCTGAGCTTTTAAATATGTTGATTGCATTATTTCATTGCTATAACCTCTGTTCCTAAATCCAGTACACAATTCCTGGGATTATTCTAATAAATATTTTGTCCTGGGAACATCTCAATATTATAAATTGCCTATAAAAGATGCTTGTGATTAAACCAGGTGGGTGTGAGCTTTTCACGTGTAACAAACTGTTGCATGCTGTGTCTTTCCTAAACCTATCAACTCAATGTTCTTTGTATTTGTTCCTTGGGAAGCAAATTCAGGAATTCATTTTACCCTCTTCCACTTCCACTGCAAACTGAAGGTTCAAATAATTGTGATTAAGAAAACAAGAAATTACACAGCTTCCTCTGTATTCCCTTGTCAAATACATAAAAAAAATTAGGTGGGACATTTTCAAAGGAGATGTGCAGGCACATATCTGAGATGCGCTATTGGCAGTTAAAAAATGCACCACACTGCAATATTGAAATAGCAGAGATGTGTTGCAGAAATCTGGATGCACTGCACTGCAACTATAGTGTACGTGGCGCATCTGGAGGGCATTCTCATGAATGTTCTGTGAATCTTTATATTCAGTCCAAATGGGTGGCACATGTGTGGCACATTTCCAAAGATCGCCAACCTCCAAAGATAGGCATAAAAGGAGGTGGCCTAAATGCAAGCTACCCACAGGCAGCCAGCAGAACCACAGTAGGCAAACAATGGATGAGACAGCATTCTTCATGGTGGAGGTAATGAGGGGTGTGAGGAGACGGCAGAAAGTAATGTGGACGTGGAAGGACCCATAAGCATTATGTCCAACAGAGACTGTACCGTGCTGATGTCACCTATGAACAGCTGATCAACACAGAGATTGTGGGCTGATACCGACTCAATAGGGGTATTCTGAGAGCTCTGTGCTGTGCCATGATGAACTGCAGGCACCCACCAGAAGGAATCATGCCATGTCGGTGGAGACAAAGGTGACAGTAGCAATGTGCTTGCTGCATGGGCACCTTCCAGATACCAGTGGGTGACACCACTGGGATCACACAGTCTACAGGTCCCATCTCCTCACACAGTTACTCACTGCTCTGCTGCCACATGCTTCAGAGTTCATCCAATTCCATAGCACATAGGCAGAGTGGACAGAAACCATGCAGAAATTCCACAGGGTGGCATGCATGCTGGGTGTGATAGGGGCCATAGACTACACCATGTGGCCATCAGGGCACCACCTGGCCCAGACAATGTAGCATATATGAACCGGAAGAGCTACTATTCCATCCATTTGCCAGGTGGTATGCAGTGCCACAGGGTGCATCATCAAAGTCTGTGCCATGCAACTTGGGAGTATACATGGCCTTCACCTGGCACCATTAGTCCTTGTGCTGCATGTTCAAAGGTGGGGACATCCTCACCCAGCCACCTAGTGGGTGAGTTCAGCAGGACCCCATGCCCACACCATGTACTCCATGGCACAACACACACAGCTGGTGGTAGTGCGGGGGATGGTGGGTGGGAGAAGAGTGATAGGGACAGTGCAATGGTAAACAGCTATGTTGAACCATGGAACCTGGGGTCCTGTCAGACCAAGATCCACAGATACAGAGACAGTGGTGTGTAAGGCCACAGGGTGAGCAGGGCAGGGGTGCTGCACAGCAGGCACATGTGGCAGTGCGAGAAGCAATAAATACAGCCACTACCATTGTCCAGGACATGGACAAGCACAATGGCTGGACAGGACAGTGGCATGGTGCCCACACAAGCAGGGATTGGACTTTCGAGGACTGGAGAGAGGTTGGCCTGCTGCGCCCAGGCCAGCTGCAAACAAGGACATAAATGTGGGTCCCGCATGGCGTATAGGGGCTGCACAGTTGGGAGGTGTGAATGGCACCCAGGTGGACAGACAGTGGCAGAATAGACAGGTAAGGGGAGGCTGTTGTGTCAGGTGATGCGCACCTGGGTAAAACTAACATGTCTCTGTCTCCCGGTGGCAGTGCGATTCCTCCGGCCATGGCTGCTCACTCTCATATGATGGCCCAGTAATGAGGCCAAAGAATGCTACAATGAGGCATACACCACAACACGCAACATCATCAAGCATATATTTGGCATGCTGAAAATGTGGTTCAGATGCCTTGACAGGTTTGTGGTGCCTACAATATGGCCCTGAAAAGTCTATGGCATGTTCCTGGCCTGTTGCAAGCTGCACAACATGTCCATAGACCATGGAATACTTTTCCAGCACTGGAGGTGACAGTACAGATGAGGATGAACCCCAGGGTGGGGGTGGGCAGCCAACCCTGGAGGAGGGACGCATGATTGGCTGCAAGGGCACGGTGGCATAGGGACACCATTGTGGAGGAGCACTTTGGCAACCGGAGGTGAGTAACCCAGGAGGAGCCAACTGGGCAGTCAGTCACACACAAACACACACACACACACACACACACACACACACACACACACACACTGACACAGGGTGGGATTGAGGGGATGACCACACGCAGGTAGGCAGATGCTGCAGCAGCTGCAGAGTGTACACAACCATGCACAGGCATCCAGTACAGTGCCACCAAAGACAGGGGGACACAGTATCAATTTGGAGGCTGGCATGGATCAGAGGGTATCTGCTGGCCCACATGCTTGGCAGACACAGTGCTGCACTCATCATGCCCATGCCACACAGCACAACATCACTTCCCCCACACATGGCCATTTCCACACACAAACAGCAAAGGCAGGTGTGACACTCAGGCACATGTGTGCCACAGCATGCAGCCCTGGCCACTGCCAGCCTGGTACATGGTCAGCAACAGCAGCAGAGTACCAGTGACATGCCAACCGCACTCAGCAGGACTCAGTGTGAGTCAATACAGCTGCCACAGTCATGTGAGTGGCCATGCCTCAGCTGGGTGGACGCCACAGGCAGGTTACTAGCCACAGAGGGTGAAGACTTCACCCTGGCAAGGGTTGATTATGAGACCGTGACTGGGTGCTCATGACTGCTGCAGTCCCAAAGTCCAAATGGGATCTGGGTGTTGGGGATGACGCTGGCTGGGGACAGCATCAGCATCAATGAGGCCACCTGACACCGTGGCTGGGGGTGCTCATGGTACTGTGTGGGGTGCAGTGGGAACTCCTGCAACCACGAGATGCCAGGGAAGCAAAGCCCCCACAATGGCCTGTGCAATCCTGTTCAGCGCAGCAGTTCTCGCCACCCACAGCTGGCATAACTGGCCATGCAGCTGCGCATGTCTCCTGGCACCATGCTCATCCATGTGCCCCGCCTGCACCTGTAGTCCACAAAGCTCCTCCCTGAGCACTGCCTGGCCTGCCACAGTTTCCTGCAGGAGCCAAGCATGCTCATCATGCCTATCAGCAGTCATGCATTGGGAGCGGGGTCTGATGAGCAGGGGTCCCGGCCTGCTGTGCCCCATCCTCATCTGGGAAAGCCACACAAAGGCCACTGTCCTGGCAGGGACTGTGCATGGGCATGCATGGCAGGCCTTAGAGCAGGCTGGACATTGTCCCCTGCCAGCCATTGCAGCATTGCAGCACCCTGCTGGGTAATGCAGGCAGTCCCAGGCCCCACAGCAGCACGCATCCCTGGCTACCCACAGCCTCTGCAACAGCTGGCAGGGGCATACAGGGAGGCATGTGTGTGGGCACAGGATCACTCGCACTGCTTGTTGCTGCCCATGTGTGTACTAAGCCCGTGGTAAGGTCACTGTGGCCTGTTGGCCCCACTATCTGTGTGGCATCATCACCATCATCATCATCATCCTCCATGGCCGGTGCAAGCAAGGTGATGT
Source organism: Neoceratodus forsteri (assembly GCA_016271365.2). Taxonomy (NCBI): domain Eukaryota; kingdom Metazoa; phylum Chordata; order Ceratodontiformes; family Ceratodontidae; genus Neoceratodus; species Neoceratodus forsteri. The sequence continues at coordinate 554,901,068 of CM057452.1, read as the reverse complement.
CATCCTCCAACAGAAGACCGGACAAGGGGTCATTGTCAGCCAACCCCAGTAGGTTCAACAGCATATATGTTGCACCATGGTCTTCAGCACTGGCCATGGTTCCAGAGAATATTGAAAGCACAGCCTCATCCTCTACCATTGCCACGGGATGGGCACCAGATGGTGAAGCACCCCTGAGGTGTAATGGAGCTGAAAGGCAGAAAAGAAAGCATGGTGAGTGACACATGGCTGTAACGCAGGTAGGCAGCTAGATGTGGTGTGTGCATGTGAACCACAGAAGTGCTTGTGCCACCACACAGGCCTGGGACTACCATTGTGGCCTGTGTAGTGCAAACACACTGGCAGTGTGAGACATGATGTGTGCTGGGTTGTGCACTCATGGCAGCATGTGGCACAGGGCTGCAATGGACTGACTGTGGCCAGGCCAATGCCCCCTGACCCTGCCACAGACACTGCCACCCTACTGTGGACCACCTGACTACTGTAGCCAAATGGTGCAGGAGCCCACTGTGGATGGCTGGGTGCCACCACCAATGACATGAAGGCCCATGTGGGCATACATAGCCACCTGCAGCCTGTGTTGTTGGGCCACCCCACCCTGGGTCCCGCGGCATGCCACTTGTCATGCACAATGGCACACAGGGCAGCATGTGGGCCCATGATATGGCTGTGCACTGGCAGCAGTCCTGCACGGCACACCTGGACATGGTTCTGGCCCCTGTGTGCATACCAGCCAAACCTGTTGCTGGCATAAGCCGCCCACAGGGAGTGACACATGTATACTCACATTGCTGTGATGGGCTGGCTCCAGTCTGGAGCCACCCCAGGACACCCTCCACAGATGCCCGGCTCATGGAAGCCACAGTCAGCTCCTCACTGGGTGTGAGGCTGGGTGAAGTGAAGGGGCCACCACCAGTCAGCCTCAGGGAGGCCTGTGTAGTGGCCAGTTTCTCCTTGGCCCTCCGATTGTCACTGATCATCCCTTCTTGCACCCTGGGGAGTGCAGTTGTACCTCCCAAGGGTATTGATGTACCAGCCACCTCCCTCCTCAGCCCTTCAAACTCTCTTGCAGGGCGCCTGTCTTGGCCATGAGCAGTGCTTCCCTTTAGAAGTAGGCCTCCACCAGGGCACACTGCTCATCATGTGTGAAATTAGGCCTCCACCTGTTCTGCTGCTCTTCCTCAACATGGGACATCATGTTGCCTGTGGACAGGAATGGAACAAGCATGAGCACATGTCCAGCATGATCTGGAGTTGAGCAAAGTCCCACAAATGCAGAATGAAAGAGGCTGTAGCAAGGGAATGTAAACAAACCTATCTTCAAGGCTGCAGTTCCAGTCAATTACCTGTGGTGTGGGTATGCTTTAATGGCCCATCTCATACAAATGAGGTGTGGAGCAGCCTGTAATGAGATGCTAGTCAGTTAACTTAAGCCTGAATTGGATAATGAGGTGACATGCATTAGCATATCCTGACTGAATATTGCAAGTTTGCTGCAGGCCTATCTCATGTCTGGTGACACATATGAAATGCACCGAGCATCTCTGAATGGCACATTTCCTGCATGCATGATATGCCATACCATAGTTGACATGTGAGCGGAGCATGCCCAATGCTACTTACCATGTATCGTGCATCTCCCTGTGCTGTACCATTGCTCTCTATGGCACATGTCTGCAAACATGCACCATGTGATTGGCTGTAAGTGTGGCATTGTCTGCTCTCAACAAGACGGTGCTTGTGCATGGATATGTGGGCGGGGGTCACTGGGCTATGACCTCATTCTCCCACCTGGCCTTTCGCTACTGCGCATGTGTGGTGCTATGCAATTGGTGTCAAGGCGGATCCCTATAGCACATGTGTGAGTCGCATGGCAGAATACATAGCAGGCCTATCACGCAACAGGCACGGCCCAGCCACACATTGTGGTAGACTGCCACAGTGAGCAATTAGACATTCTGCTGCCTGAACACTGTGGAGATGGCATGTGCAACTGAGGGCAGGCCAAGGCACTAAAGTGGAGCAAGATGGAGGTGGGCAACTAGTTTAGTGGGGAGGAGCTGCGGAGGCACGGGCCCATGTGTGGGCCCATGTGGCAACCCAGCTGGAGTGCTGGACTGGCATCCCCAGAAATAGGGAGCAGTGTCTCCACCAGTATGGGGACCTCAGGTGATGTGATCGAGAGACTCTGGAGGGCTGTGTGACCAGGCCCACATGGGGAAGGTGCCATGCCCAGATGCGTATGTGCTCTGTGGTGCTTTCTTCACCTGCTCTTGTGGGTTTGTGGGTGTGCAGCAGGTGCTGTGTCCCTGCTCACATGGTCGCTATGGACCTGGTTGTAGGGCCAGGTTATTGCTACCATGCAAACCATGGGTTGCCTTGTGTGGACTGATGATCCACTGTGTTGTTGCCATGGCACTGTGCCTCCACATCATCTGTTGCCCTTCAGCAGGGTGCCGCTCATGCTGCGCCATGCTACATCATGTCACTGTTTTGGGGCAGGGTTCCAGCATGCTGCTGATGGTGCTGTTCCATTGTGTTTCCCTTGCAGGTTGGGTGGAGCATCTTCAGGCCAGGGCAGGGGCTGAGAGGAGGTCCGGAGCCACTGGAGGGCACGCCGGCATGTCACGCCCGTTGGCAAGTAAAGTGACTGCATGTGCTGCCTCTGTGTGTGCATGGGTTATGGGGGTTGCATTGCCCACAGTGGACCAGTGCCTGCTTCTTGTGCATGTCCATGTGGTGGCAGTCATATACACATGGACTGTTGTGTTGGCAGCATGTGATAGTCCTGTTGTGCACATGGCACCTGTGTGTTTGTCCCCATTTGCCATGTCTGGTCCTGACTGTGGGCACCCATTGGTGCTCACATGGGGTGCTACAGGACCTTCCTGATTGGTGCACACAGGTAGCAGGTTCACATGCTGTGAGGGACATGGCCACATGTCCCTTGGTGACATGCTTTGCATGCACCTGCAGGCCTTGCCTGTTCCCTGTGCCACTTCCCATTCACTGTGTGGCTGTGTAACTTGGCATGTTGCTGGTGTGTGGTGTGCATTGTGGGTTGTCATCCCTCTGCATGGGGCCAGGAAACAGCAGGCATGCACATCAGGCCCACTGGGAGAGCTGTGCTTGTGTGGGCTGTGGCACTGAGTATGTGTTCTGTTTCCCCAACATAGCTTGTCAGGATGCCAGTGGAGCCCAGCAGAGGAGGGGTCGTGTGGTGGCGGGTGGCTGGCGGCGCTGATTTCCACCAGATGTACTGATTGCCATCTTCCAGTGCCAGGGGACAATTTTGATGGTGGAATGTGGGATCCTGGCCGAATTGAGTAGGACATCCAACAGAGACAGTGCCAGGTGATACATCACCAGGGCCACTAAGCCTCTGATGCAATTGGACTGTGCATTATGTGGAAAGCCCCATTCACCCCATCCAAACACCTGCAATCTTGTCTATATAAAGTCCCCCTGCATTCTCTGTTCCCCTTCTGCAGTACTCCACCCTCTTTGTGCTGTATATAGTTTTATTGCTTCTATTGTTATTGTTGTTGTTGTTATTTTCCCTTTGCTTATTTTCTGGGTTTGATAATATTACATTTGTTGCATCTGACCATCTGGGTCTGGTCCTTCCTTAACTGTTGTTACATTCACCTGTTTTATTGCATGGTTAGCCCACTACCCCTGTGTATCACTGCCTGTTTGTGTCTGTGCCATTGCACAACAGTATACCCTGTCCATCTTGTTATGCCCCACAGTGTTTGTCATGCCGTCCTCTGGGCTGCCTCTGGGGTATCCATCAGTCATGCTCATGTTGTCCTTGCACATTGCCCTTGTTCCACAGCTGTGCACACCTCTGCTGTTTTCCTGGTCCCCTGCTGCTGTGCTGTACTATCTGCAGTCCTGTGTACCTGTGGGCATATGCCATCAGTGTGGCCTACAGTCACCAGCCTGTGTACCATTCTGCCTTGGACCACTGTGCCTGTGCTGTGGCTACCATGACTGCCCTGCTTGGTTCCTCTGCACTGTTGTCACGGGTGCATGGATGGGCCACACTGTCCATTGGGCCTCTGGTGCTGGGGTGCTTCATTCCTGCCCTCCTGTGCATCATGCCCATTGTACCTCTTTGTCCCCTGGGTTGGTGGTGTATGTGTGGTGACTCGTACTGTGCCCATGGGGGCTGGATCTGAGTCCATTGTGCACTTTGGCAGTGCCTTTCTTCACCCCATTTGCCTTTGGATGCTTCCTCCCTGTTTCGGCTGTTCTACCTCACTCATTTCCCATTTCACATCCTTCCTGTTACTCCACTGCCCCACGGCAGACTACTCCTTTCCTATATTCAGTCCTGCCCAGATGCTCCTGTGGATTTCCAGGTGCACCGTACATTTCAGGATGTGCTATGGTGCATCTTTGATATATTCAGCCTGAGATACGCGCGCATCTCACTGCGCTTCATCTGAATACTACAATATTTTGCAACAGTGCATCTCGGATACACAGAGCAAGCACTTGTGCCCTTTCCAGGTGCACTTTTGAAAATTGGGGCAAGGTCTCTTTAATACAAACAGTACAACACCCCATCTTTGTATGGGAAAGATAGGTGGCCATGAACCCTTCCTCTCAGCAACCAAGAAAATGTTTGGCATAGGAGGGGCTATGCACGTGTCCATGGACATACCTCATTGCTGCAGAAAAACATTGTCATTAAACAAAAGTTATTATTTGTCAAAATAAAACTCACTGCATCTAAAATAAAACTAACAGGGGGTGCACTGACCCATTGCCTTTTGTCCAAGAATTCTTAAGTAGGAGGCCTTCGCAACTTGGGATTGAAGCGACAATGAAACACAGTCAGTGGAAAGTCATAAATAGCTGTCTTGCCATTCTAGAGAATGCAATGTTTTAAGAATATGCATAGTATCTCTAGCAAAGAAGACATCCCAGAAACTGTTGGTTTTCTAGGCAGGTTGACAGGCTCTTGTGGACTTTAGGTACATATTAAAACATTGGGATGTCTTGATTATGCTTCAAAATAAACTTTTCTCACTCTCCATAAAATCCACTCACAATGGCCTTATCAAGTATATTGCATAATTCAGAATGAAAGGAGTACCAGCTGTTTGATACTACATTCAGTATGTGGTGGTATTACCTATCACCTAATATTCTTAGTACCTCTCTGATAGCTCTCCTTATTAGGAATAACCAAATTGCCACCTTTATCCACCTTTTAAAGATTGATAGTGACCATATTCTTCAGTTCTTGTGATACTTCTCTTCACCTCTAGAAAAATTATTTTGCCCAGATTACATGGTCCTGATAGCAAGGCATTCATGTCATGTTTAACCTTTTTTTTAAAAGGGTTATTTTAAAATTTCCTGCTGCATTTGGGCAATGATCAGAAGGTGGATGAAACAGATTTTTGCATTTCATTCATATTACCCGCCCTGTTAATTTTCCCACTATCCAGTACAGAATTATTTTAGGTAAAGGTTAATGGAAATTGGAAGTATTTGCAGTCTTATTCATCAGTAAATCCATTCAAGTCCTCATCATCTAATATACCTGGCTATTCATGAAAAGAATCCTTATAATCACAATTCCTAGGCATGCAAGAGGAAATCAAAGAGTAAGACCCTATCATGATTTCATCAGTGCTTTTCTCCTCAAAGTAGGGCTTTCACACCCTGGTTGTTGATCCTATGGGATCACAAAATGTATCTTAAATGCAGTTTCCTATAAAACTTAAATAAGACCTAGACATGGGGCATGGTAACAGAGAGTGTGAACACCGGTGATGGCTTGTATATGGGGGATTAGGGGTGCCAGTTGACAACAGGGAAGGTGGAAGGGTGAGGGAAAAAGGAGGAGGTTTTTCACTGAGAGGGTGGTGGACCCTTGAAATGCATGTCTGGTGAGCTGGTTCAGAGTTCCACAGTGGAGGGCTTCAAAGAGGGCGGGACAGACACAGAAAGCGGAAGTATCAGATGATGGCCTGGCCCAGGGGTGGGGATAGATGATAGGGTTTCACACAAGGGGGGGAGGCCTCAGCACCCAACTAGGGATCTGAGGTTCGACAGACTCGATAGACCATAAGGCCCTAATCTGCTGGCAATTAGTATGTTAGTATGTTAAGGAGCTTCAGCAGAGAAATATCACTGTTAGGCTGGCCCCTCTGCATGCATCATCTTACGCCCCAGATGGGCATTCTTTGATCTGTGGTACTCTCCTGTTTGAGGCTCAGATGTGGTTTAGATCTATTCTCCCATGATTCCACATGACACACTGCTCCTTATACATAAACACAAAGCCCTTTTAGATGCATGGAGCTCTTGGGAGATCAAACGAATGTTTGCCCGCTTGCCCAGTGTAGCAAAAAGAAAATAATGCAGTTTAACTTTTTCACATGCATCCCTCTGCTGCAATATTTCACAGAAAATTAAGAAAAAACACTGGCATCACAATGACATAATAAATATAAAGAGTAAATGGCATTTTTAACTAATTGAACAGATAACCACATTCCTAAGATACAGAAATATAACAAGAAAAAAACTCCTGGATGGTTAAACTCTGAGCTGAAAAAGTTAATTAAGAAAAATAATGCATTGTATAAACAGAATAAATCAGAAACCATTTAGGTGACATAGCTTATAGAGAATCTGCCTGAGTAGTGAAAAGGGAAATAAAAAGCAAAAGCACAGCATGAGATTTGGTTGGCAGCCTAGGTGAAGGCTAATCACAAAGCCTTCTATGCCCATGTCAACACTATAAAAGGAAGATCCAACACAACTGGCCCTTCACTGACAAGAATGGCCACATAGCTGATGGGTGACATACAGAATAACTATTTCTGCTCTTTTTAATAATTGTAGCTTGAGGTTACTAAAAGGCAATGTAACATCTACTCCAGGACAGATTAAAATAGATCCCATGGAAGTATTAGACAGATTGCACAAATTGAAGGTAAATGAATCACCAGGCCCAGATGACATACACCCCAGAGTACTTCAAGAACTATCAGTAGTCTTAGCCCATCCTCTTGCTTACTGTATATTTTCAATCTTCTCTGGATAGAGGGAAGTGCCATAGGGATGGAGGGACGCTATAGTGGTTCCCCTCTTAAAAATGGCCCAAAACCAACCCAGAAAACTTCAGACCTATAAGTTTCACGTCTCGAATGGGGAAAATATTGAGAGTATTTTAAAGACCATATACAAAATTATTTGGAGGCAAATGACCTAGTGGACCCCTTACAACATGGGTTTAAAAGCTAGGTCATGCCAGACCAATATGTTTGTTTTTATGAACAAGCTAGTAGAATTTTAGATCAGGGTCATCCAGTTGATGTTGTTTTCCTGGATTTTTGAAGGCCTTTGACAAGATCCTACACATTGAGCTAATTAACATCTTAAATGAAATTAAACTAGAATCTAACATAATAAATTGGATAATGGAATGGCTTGTAGGAAGAAAACAGAGGGTTATGGTAAATGGTATACTCTCGGACTGGGCACAAGTGATAAGTGGGGTTCTGGACCTACCTTTTTAATATCTATGTTTCTTCCTTAAGATAGGGTAGCAAAATATTTGGTTATCCAAGTTTGCTAATGATTGCAGAATGGGGCAGTGGTAAATAACTATGATGATGCTATGGCACTGCAGCATGCCCTGGATTATGTTTATAGCTGGACCATCAAAAATAAATTAGAGCTAAACCTTAAAAGTGCATGGTGATGCATATGGTAGGCAAATGGACATCACAAGTATAAGATGGGCAGCAAATCACTTGTGGCAACAACTGAAGAAAGAGACTTAGGGATTAAAATCAGAAATGACCTACAGTTTGGGTCACATTGTGGTGACATAATTAAAAGGCTAATCAAAATCTGAATTGCATCCTGAGGCATATAGCTAGCGAGACAAAGGTGTGATAATGCCACTGTATGGGTCCCTGGTCAGACCTCATTTGGAGTACTATGCTCAGGTCTGGTCACCCTATAAAAAGAAGAAATAAAAAGGATAGAGGTATTCAGCGGAAAGTACCTAAATCAATCAAGGGTTAAAAACACACTATATGAGGAAAGGCTCAAAAGACTATGGGCAGGATTCACAAAGAAAGCCAAAATCCGCAGCTGCGGGAAAAGGCCTGCAGCACTGTGGAAGCGCAGTTGCATGAAATTCATAAAGAAATTTTGAGCAGGTGCGAATTTCATAAAATCCCCGCAGCTGCGGAAATTCAGTAGCTACGGAAATTGCGCATGTTGAAAATCCGCAACTGCAGATCCGCAGCTGCAGAAATTGCTTAGAAGGCACAGCGATAATGAACTTAATTAGCTGGAACAGCAGACTTTAACAGGGCTGCTCTTAGAATGAAGCTGAAAGCACTCACAAAGAGACCAGCAACCAGCCCTCAACTGGGACCACTGCAGCACCACAGGTACCAGCACTACCATGGCACCACAGTGGCCAACTGTCACTGCTGGTCCTCCCTCCCTGGGGTGTTCCTGTTGCCTGCAGGAAGCACTCATTGCAGGCTGGCCAGGCTCTACTGCCTGTGGGGCTCTGTCATGGGCTGCACTGTGTCTGGTGGTTGTTGCCTGTTGCCATATCATGGCAATGTGTGCTTTGTTGCTGTTACAGCAGCCACTGTTATACTATCTGGGATGCTATTACCTGTGCCTCACCTCCACCTTAATTGATTCCAATTGCTGGGTACTACTGCAGTTTGCTGAGGGAGAGTTGCACCTCATTCCACTGTGTGTAACATTTTTCTCCAGAATCATGGAAAAACTGTTTGTGAATAGCCTTTCAGGGGCTGTGCCTTTCTTATCTCACACCTTTTTTCCTCAGGGACTCGCAGCTGCACTTTTTCCACAGTCCTTAGTGTTGTTTTCTACAGATGCAGAAGGTTTTGTGAATAGCACCCAGTGCAAATTCCTTTGTTTCCTAGCTACAGCAGTTTTGGGGACTTAGGAAGGTTTTGCACCTGCAGATAGCTTTGTGAATCCAGCCCTAAAGTTTTATTCTTTGAGCTATAGGAGGATTGAGGGGTATGTATGCTGTTTATGGCATTGAAAGATTCTAGGAAAGGGAGGAATATGGCTTGGTATTCAAAGACTGCTTGTATAGGAGCAGAAGGCATCCCCTGCAGCTTTCCACAGGCAGATGGAATTTGATCAAAAGAAGGTATTGGTTCAGTCAATGGGTTGTCCCTTACTGGAATAGCCTCCCAGTAGAGGTAGTGGAAAGTAAGACTATGGCAATGTTTAAAAGTAAATTGGATACTTTCTGGAAAGAAAAAACATACAATTCTAAATAAAAGTGGCAAGCACCAATGACGAAAGTCTATTTAAGCTTGTAAAATCTATAAAATCTATGAAACACAATTTTCAAAGGTGAACATGCAGGTAGATCCTCAGTGCTGATTTAAGCAATAAGCCATGAGGGGATGTGGGTTATCAGGGGATATACCATGGCTGGAGTGGGTAACCGCCAGCCATGAATTCTAATAACCACATCCTCCGAGTGGCTTATTGCAATTATACCTAGGTTCATTTTTTTTTTATTATAATAAAATACAAATATTAAAGAGGTTGATTTTTTTTTTATTTTATTCTATTTGTTCCTGTGCTGCAGATGATTCACTGGATACATTGGATTATAGTCTCATCAACAGCCATTGATTATCAGAGGATTTACACCGTGGTAAACTGCCAGTCTGATGATTTCATTGGCTGTTCACTTATGTCCATGGTATAATGATTAATAATTGCTGATTAATTCTAATCAAAGAACTTTAAAATTAAAAAAGCTGAGAAATGGATCAAAGAACCAATATGTCCATCTCTGACTCCCATACTTTCTCTGGCAGTTAGGTTTGTGACTAATTTTTGTTTTGTAGTCCTGTTTTCATGTCATTTAAATAGTATAAAAATAAATTATAAAATATCCATTCATCTGTAATCTAGGGTTTGTGCCAGAATGTAGTGTACATCTACTCCTTTCTGGTTTAACTATTTTTAAATGCTTCCCTGGATAGTTAGAAAAGGCAATTTAATAAAGTCAGCCAGTCAAGCTAGTAAGGCCTCCAACCTGTTCTTCCAATGATTGTGGTACAGTATGTAAGCAATAACAAACATACATATGAAAGTACAAAACTTGCCAGAAGAAAGTCCATTGGTCTTTCAAGTCTGCTTGTGTTGTGGAGTCCTGAGTAACAAATAAGGCCCCCAACTGCTACCCTTACTTTGCCCCTCTCCTTGGCCCTGACTTTCCCATTCCACCTTCTTTGAAGCCTTCCACTGTCTCTAGTGATCACCTCCTCAGGGAGCTCATTCCACCCTGCAACCATCTTCTCTGTAATGAACTGCCTCCTGAACTTTCCTAAACTTTCCCCTTTAGTTTAAGATAATGCTCCTAGTAGTGTAGCTTCCCTGAGACTGAAGAGGCCCCTTTTGTTCACCCTGTTGATGCCTTCTTTATGTACTTAAAGGCCTCTACCATGTCACCCTTTTCCTCCAGGGAGTACATGTTTAGATCCTCCAGCCTCTCCTCATATTCCCTGTCCTGCTAACATTTAACCATTTTTGTAACCTTCCTCTGGATTGCCTCTAGCATGTTAAAGTCCTTCTTCAGGTTGGGACATCAGTACTGCACGCTATACTCCAGGTGCAGCTGCATATATGACTTTGTCATGCCTGCTCATTCCCCTGGCGATGCAGCCTAGCATTTATTGGCATTCATTGCAACCTTCCTACACTATGAAGAGCACTTCAAGTCACTAGTGATAGTCATCCCAGATTTTTTTCCTCAGATTCAGTTAGCAGGATCCCTCTCAGGCTGTACTCTGTCCTTGGGTTATTTGTCCCACGTGCATGACAGTGCACTTCTTTTGAACCCAAGTTGACATATTACTGACCATCTGTCAAACTTGACTAGATCTTTAATTAGGTCCTGTATCACTTCTGCTGTATTCCCCCACAGAGCTGGGTGTCATCTACAAATGGACAAATCTTGCCTTTTATATCACCTCCAATGGCATTAAAGAATACATTAAACAACACCAGTGAAGGAACCGAGCCCTGTGGAACCACTCATGACTTCCCTAGCTCCCTGGCTTCTACAGTTCCCCGATCACAAAACCCAGAGACCCCATGGGGAGAAGAACCTGCTGAAAGTGGTTTATCTGGGACTCGGCCTTGTGAGCCAGAATGTTCATTTTGACAGGAGGAAGTGTTAGGTAATCCACATTGTCAGCTGCACTATGAAGACAAAGGACAGTGCTCAGGAGGTGGGAGCAACTGGACACCTTTCACCTTAGCAAGAGTCTTGACAGCCACAGAAATAATAGGATGTGATTTGAGATTACCATTTTACGGGAGACACTAAACTACATTCTATTGGTGCCCATAGGGTTCCAGGACAGCGGCTGTGTTGGTGAACCAGAATATGTCTTGCCTAACAATTAATGACTGATGGTATTTTGCCAACATGGTAGTTTAAAGCCCCTAGTCTCCAATCAGCTGTTATTTTACGTAAATGTAATTGAGGTGTTTTTGGTTTGTTTGTTTTTGTCCAAGAGGAATGTTTTAATCATTTGGTCCAGTTTTGAAAACAACCTATTTCCTTTATATACCAGTATATCGTTAAACAAGTAATATAGCTTTGGTACTATAATCATTTTAATTGAATTTATTTTCTCCCATGTGGAACAATGTTCTTCCATTTTCTATGTCCATGGCTATTTCTTGTATGATGGGTTCAACATTAATCTGTAACAGTCTTGTGGGTTATGAAGGTGTCTTAATCCCTAAGCATTTAATATTTACTTTTTCCCAGTCAATTGTTACATTATTTTTAAATGTTCTTATGGGGGTAGGAAAGCAAGCAGGGAAGGAGTGGGGAGACATGTGAATCAATGCAAGGAGTCTGGGACAGAAAATTCCAGACCTGGAGGCCATCAATGGTGGTGGCTAGCCTGGATTTGTGCCATAATAGAGTCACTGACAGCCACAACAGGGATGTAGCCATACCAGGCTACTCTTTGTATAGGAAAGACTGGGAAAGGAGAAGGGAGGGTTTGTACTATATGTGAGGGAGTAATCAAGGACATGGAAGTGCAGGGGCACCTAGAGGAAAACAAAGGGCTGAAGGTGCTGTAGTCATCCTGGAGACAGGTACTGGGGCTGCTGGTATACAGTTCTCAGCACAGGGGGAGAGGAGTTGGGCAAGGCACTTGGGAAGCCATCATCAGGATGGCAAGTAAGGGAGGTGCTGCTACAATAGTTGGGGAGTTCAGTCTCACAGATGTGGATTGGAGCCTCCAGCTGCAGCTTTGGCAAGGAGCAGGGCCATCCTTGACCCCTTCAAGGGCTTTTCTCAGGCAGATAGTGAAGGAACTCACTCAGGCTAAGACAGTGCTTGACCTGGTGCTTAAAAACAGGGTGGCATTGCAGATGTCATAGTAAATAAAAACAGAAGAAAGCAGGAAAGGCAGTGAGAGAAGCAAAGGCACAGACAGAGGAAAGGATAGCCAAAGGGGCAGCTATGGGGATAAAACTTTATTCAGATATGTAAGTGAGAAGAGGAAAGCAAGGAGAGGGATTGTGAGGATAAAGAGGATGGTGGTGGGGGGGAGACAACACAAAGAAGATCAAGAAAAAGCAGACACCCTGAACAGGTACTTCTTCTCAGTCTTTGAAGTGGGGGTCACCATGGAGTAGCGGAATAAAGGGGTGAGGAGGATACAAATTTATTTCCAGAGGAAACAGTCCTGAATGGATTTACAGCTCTAAAATGGACAAGTCTATGGGATCACACAGGATACATGCAAGGGTACTGAAGTTTAGCTTAGTTTATTTTTTACCAGAGGTGAACTGGGCACAGCCTTTTTCAGTCACACCCGATGTAAAAACATACAGCTCACATAATGCAGCATATTTATCTTATTTTATTTAGTTTTTGTTTACGGGCAGGTGCAACTAGCCATAGCAATGACTATTTTCAGGCATGACCCAGGATGGTACAGAGCAAATGACAGAAAACAAATTACAGTACATATACATTACAGTACATAGTAGACAATAGCATATCATATGAACAGTGTCAGCAGGCGAAACAACAAAGTGGGGTAAATACATAACAGTGCAAAGGTAACTGCCATTAAACTCTAAAAATTATAGACATTAACATTGACATTTGACATAAGTACTGTACAGATTTTTTTAAAAGATAGTTAAAATACTTAACATTGTGTGCCTTTCTAAAATACATGACAAATAATTTAAAATAGTTGGTCCAAACTAAGAAAGTGATTTCTTACATTTCCAGCTTTAAAAGGGAGCAGAAAAGAGTGCAGAGACTCTGTTCTTGGTACTGTAATGTGGAGACAAGAGTTTAAGGGATGAAAATAGGGTTTTGGTACTAGGTTTTTAAATATTGTATGTGCAAATGTCACTGCATTATACTTGATCCTAAACTGAAGAGGTAAAAGCTCCATCTGCTGGTATAATGTACAGTGGTGTGTCCTATACAGTATGAGGCCTTAAGAGCAAATCTACAGATATTATTTACGATTTCTTGGTATTTTTCTCCAAAGCTGCAATTATGATGCACAAATAATATATTACCATAATTCAAGGTTGGACTCAGAGTCTGCTTTGCTATCAATAACTCCATTTCTTTATCAGTCGAAGAGTTAAGGTTTCAGTATAGAAATCCTAATTTCTGATTTATTCTCTTACTCATCTTTTCAATGTGTGGTACCATAGTTAAACTTGGGTCCAGTAGGAATCCTAAATAAAACACTTAGAAATAGACACTGATGGCAGTAGGTTCCCATTTTCCTGTCTATCTGCAGTGGGTCCTTCACCCTAGCCAGTCTCTGAGTGGAGCCAAATAACATTATGTTAGTCTTACTTCATTAAGTATTAACTTATTTGATTCCACCCATAAGGCCAAGATATTGTAGTTAGCCTTGAAAAGATTTTTGTAGTTCCAGTATTGAAGGGGCAGAGTCACAAAATAGGTATCATCTGCATATAGCAGACTATTGCCACCAGAAAATATGCTGGAAAAGTCATTGACAAAAATAGAAAATAACAGTGGCCCAAACACCAACCCTTGGGGTATCCTGGCCATCACTGCCATGGGCTCTGAAAGTACATTGCCCATTCTGACCCTTTGAACACAATTCTCAAATAACTAACAAACCACATCTGGCTCAGTCCATTTACCCCTATTCTTCCCAGTTTGTCTAGGAACAACCCATGATCCACTGTATTGAAGGTGCCAGCCAGGTCAGCAAACATTGTGCCTGTGACCATCCTCCTTACAGGCTTTGAGTACAGCATCCTCAACCCCATCCAGCACCATCACAGTGGACCTTCCTTTTCTGAAACCATATTGTTGATCTTTTAATAACCTGTGCTCCTCCAAATACAATCTTAATTGATGGAACACACATTTTTCCATCAGCTTGCTTAATCCTAACAGGAAATGGGCCTGTAATTTGATGCTCTGAGTTAATTCCCTGCCTTGTACATAAGAATTATGGTGGATTCCTTCCATTTAGACAGTACAACATGCCTGATCAGTGATAATTTAAATAAGAATGTCACTGGTCCTATTAACCTAATGGCAGCTATTTTCAAGAGTCTCGGTACAGTTTATCGGGTCTTCAGCTCTTCCTTCCTCTAAACCATCCAATAATTCCAATACCTCCTTTTCCTCAATCTGTGTAAAGCTAAATGTTGAGGTCTTCTCCTCAACTACCCTTGTTGTTACAGTTTGGGTAGTATAATTCCAAAATTACATCTACCCCTTTTCCCTGTCAAGTTTTAGAAATGAAAAGTTTGTTAAATAGGTCCACCATCTCCTTTCAACATGTAATAAGTTATCCCCATTATTTATGTGTTTTCTTCCTGATCTGTCATTGGGGCTACATATTTGTTTGAATGATGCCCAGAAAGTTTTGGGGTTGCCAAAATTATTTGTTGCTGTTAATAGTATTGGGATTTGGAATTTGTATCACAGCTTTAACCTTGTTTCTTAATGCTTTATATTAGATCTGACTTTCTGTGTCCTTATTTTTAAGGAATAGGCTTCTCATCTTGTCCCTCCTTCTCATTAAGTTCCTAATTTCTTTGCCCAGCCATGGAGAGTATTTACCTTTTACCCATTGTTTTTGTAAGCGGGTATTTTCTAAATGTGCTAACCAAGTGACTAGTAATTTGTTCAGCTATTATGCCCAGAGTAACATCGGACCTACCTTGGTTCTTCTCAACCTGATAAATATCCTGCAGGAATCTTCAGCATTTAACCTGCATATACCCCTATTCCAAAACATCTTAGATTGCATTTATTCCTCATATATTTTTTTAAATAAAAACAGGACAGTGGTCTGATATTACATCAGGCAGCATTCCATACCTTAAGATATTTTTTGGACAACTGGTAATAAGACAGTCTATACTTGAGTGGTTACTGGACTTGTAATTGAAGTAAGTCAGAAAATCAATAACCTGCATGAAATAAAATGCCTATTTTTGATTATTTTTTCACTCTGTTTTCTTCCCCAGTCTAAATTCATGTCACCTAGCATTATGTGTTCCAGACTGTTTTGTGACATGCTGTCCAGGACTCAAAAATGTGATTATTCTCAGAACTGCACATGGAGGGTCTACTAAAGCATGTTAGATAAAGATGTTTGCACTTGCAGTCTCACAACCTTAACTTTATTGTCACATAGTCAGTCTGTTCCCATGGGTTCCCTTCTCTACCTCCTGAACCGACAGTGTATCTTTTACATAGAACATAACCCCTCACTCCTTTTCTACTCTCCATTCCATGCTGTCTGTATATTGTAAATCCTAAACAAATTTGATCATTTGTAGTATGTCCTTTTAACCAGGTTTTGCTAAGGTCTATAATATCATAGCCCCCAGTTCTACCAAGGCCTTTATTTCATCCATGTGGACCAAAGGCTTATCACATTTAAATGCACAATTTTTAATCCTCAAACTTTGACCTCCACTTCTCCAACCAAAATCATCTGCATTGTTAAACTCAGTTTGTTGATTTCCTTATGCTTCAGTTTAAGGATTACCTCTTTTCTAATCCCATTATTCAGTTTGCCTTTAAAGACATTTGCCCAGGATGACAAGGTTGAGGATGAAAACTGCAAAGGTCTGGGACCTGTATCACCCCATTTTGATAGACAAGGAACTCGGGAGGTGCTAGCTGCTCCACTAAGGGCTAGAATGCAGTGAAGTTTTACTCCATAGGTGAATTTCTGGTGAAGTCAACCAATCAGTATCCATGAAAGTGTTGCGGGTTGCCTACTTACAGCGAATTTAGCCTATACCAACTTCACCTTGTGACTTCACCTTGCATTTATCAAAGTGAAGTTACCAAAAAAGGCTCTGTCACATATCTCAGTTTTGCAGGTCACATGGGACATTCCAGTCAGCCAGGAAGTGACTAATTTGCTTTCATTTCTCAGCAGTGGTTGTGTGAGCAGTAGCTCTATACAGACTGTGTAAGAAAGAGAAATTTAGTTGGAGAAAGCATTTACTTTCAAAGCACCTCACTTTATTTTGTTTACCTTACCTTATCTGTTCAGTTTCCTTAGCTACTTAATCTTTCTTTTTGTATATAATTTTTGAGAGGTTTTTTCTGTCTTTCTGTCTGTCTCTATCTCTGGTTTATCATTTTAATTTTTTTTACTAATGTATTATTTTTGACAATTTAAAATGGAGGAGGGACCTGTAGGTGGATCCAGTGGGCTACGTGGCTCAAGGATGCAGGGTGGGAGTATCATCCATCTAAATAGACAAATGTTTGGCACTGGGAGTCAGGCACCCACCTCAACCTTTACCACCACCAGTTGAGGATAGGAGGTGTGCTGCACTGGAAATTATTGAGGAGTGCAAGAAGATCAGCAACAAGAGTGGCCTGAGCAGTTGGAGCAGCAGCCTGCGGTCCCTGCCCCACCTCATTCCACCAACATCACCAGCCCCCAACAGAACAGCCCACAACATCTGGAGACCCCACCCCCAGCCATGGCAGCCAGAAGCTCACCAGTATGTTCTTTTAATAGGTCACGAGATGATGATAGCATCATGATCTGTAATTTGTGTGGAAAGACTGCACAGCATGGTGAAAAAGCAGCCACTTGGGCACTGGTGGGCTAAGGATCCATCTCAATGTGCACCACTGTGCTGGAGTGGCAGGCTAGGCTATGGGATGCAGCAACAAATGATGTTGGATAATGTGAGGGGCAGGCCATCATGCTGAGAGTTGGTGTACCAGGACTCAGAGTTTACTGGTGAGGGACAGGCAATTGGTGGCACCTGCAGCCCCAGCAGCCCCACACCAGTAGCACCAGCAGGAGTAGCCACACAGGCAGACCGGCTGTACTGTGGGCAGAAATGGTTAACCTCTGCCAGAGGTCACTGAAGCATGGCAGGACATTAAAACCCTGACTGAGAACCAGGAGAAGCTCATAATGCCGTGGAGGAGCTTCATGGCGCACCAATTCATGTGGCTGATTACTTTCTTTCTATAAAGATACTTTTATTTCCTTGAAGATTTATTGTTATTCCCCAAATACAAAAAGTAAAAACAAAATTGTTACCCTCTCTTTGATTTTTCTAATTTATTTTCCTTCTTTCTAATCCTTTTCCTCCCTCCCAAGAATTGTAATTGTCTTTATCGCCTGAATTTTTCCTTCCTGTTCTTTCCTCCTTGTCCTGTTTTATTCTGTATTGTAATACCCCCAAAATAAAAAAAGTTTAAAAAAACCCTAAAATCTTTCCTATCTTATCAAAAGTTGCAGACTGCTACATCATGCTGCCTTACCATATGCCATACCATAACTGAGATTGTGTAACAGGAAATGCCAACAGTAGTGGAGAAGACTCCTCAACAACCAAAATGCATTGCTTATTTGTCTGCTTGCCTTGAAAATTTCTGCTAATAGCCATAAATGTGAAATACTGCCCCAAGTCCCTCCCAAATCATTTTCCTGTTGCTACGTGCTCTGTTGCAGTGGTGCAACTGTTACGTGAAGATAAGTTGAGAAGAATCATATGAGAAACTTTCATGAGAAAGTAAACATAATTCTTGTTTTTGTCTTGAGGATTTCTCCGGCTAGCCACAAATGCAAGTATTGGCTCAAGTCCCAAACTGCTTTCCTGCTGCTAGATGCCCCTGTTGCAGTGGTGTGCAACTGTCAAGATAAAGTCAAGAAGAATCACAAGAAACTTTCCTGAGAAGTGAAACATAATTCTTGTCTTGACGATTTCTCCTGCTAGTCACAAATGTCAAGTAGTGGGTCAAGTCCCAAACTGCTTTTGTGCTGTTAGATGTCTCTGTTGCAGTGGTGTGCAACTGCCAAGATAAAGTCAAGAAGAATCACATGAGAAACTTTCCTGAGAAGTGAAACATAATTTTATTTTTGTCTTGAAGATTTCCCTGCTAGCCACAATGTCAAGTAGTGGTCCAAGTCCCAAACTGCTTTCTTGCTGCAAGGTGCCTCTGTTGTAGTGGTGTGCAACCGCCAATAGAAGTTGAGATGATGCACATGCTTCATGCTGGTGCTGCTGTTGAGGAAATGCAGGAAAAAGTGGATGAGAAGGAAAATCACTATCTCATGTTGAGAAATTCTCATGATGCCTACTAATGAGAAGTTTCAATGAGAAGTTGAACTGCTGCTGTTGCTAGGTGCTGGTGGTCTCTGCTGCTGCTGATGATGTTGAGTAAAATTGGGAAAACAGTGGACAAGAATGACAAGTTCTCTTTATTGCTGTGGTAAAGTGTGTAGATGTCCACAAATGACAACTGTTGGAAGGATAACTTGCTGGTTTGCCTTTATGTGCTGCTGGTGGGGACAGATAGATGTTGCGGTGCAGCTGTACTCATACTACTAATGATAATATTTTTTTTGGTCGCCCTCGAAAACAGGCACTTGTGCCTAGTGAGCCTTACCCAGTTACCAAAGACTAAAATAAAAAAATAAAAATAAAATAAAATAAAAATAAATATTTAGTGGGATTGAGAAGTAAATTTAAATCATTGTGTTTGTAAACATCTCATGTGTCTGTTTCCTTGCAGGGATTGATTATGAAGATTCACTCCTCCTGCTGAAGGAGTGTATTAGCTATGATGCTTTCTTTGGATTGCTGCATAGTATGGGAAGGTAAGTATTTTTGAGGATTCATTTGTAAAGTACAGTTATGTAGGAACTTAACCATAACAGCAGATCTTCGAGAGGCTCTCTTGCAGCAGGTCACACATTTGGGATCATATCACTGGAAGGAGCTCCATTGACAGCAGCTTCTTGCAAGTAGTGTACCCAGAGCCACCCATGACGACATCATCCTATTGACATGTATATAGACGTGGCGGCTCCCTTGACTCCTCAGTTCCCTACTGGAGACAAGTCATGACACCGACCTCTGAGGGGACCAAGCAGGGTAGGAGTTAGGCTCACACAAAATAATGCATGGAACAGAGAGGTAACTGTGTTAGAGAAGGAGGGGTTGGAGGGAGGGAGTCAGCTTGACCTGCTGCAAGAGATCCTCTGAAGATCTACTGTTATGGTAAGTTCCTATGTAACTGTACTATCTTCATCAAAGGTATCTCTTGCAACAGGTCACTCATTTGGGAGTGATTACTCAACAGTTGCTGGACAGCAATGGTGAGGGTGGAAGTGAATGGCAGACTAGGAGAGAAGGTCTTAAAGAAGTGTATGGCTGAAATTTGCTCTCCTCTTAGAGGCAATGTCCAAAGTGTAATGTTTTGTGAAAGTGTGTACCTTACCCCAGGTAGCAGATTTAGAGATTTCTGATTGAAAGGCCTCTGAAACATGCAGGCAGGCAGCAACAGCCCGTGTGGAATGTGGTTTGACAGTTGCTGGGAACAGCTTGCTATAGCCCCTGTAACAAAAGTTATGTGGTTGACCCACCATCTGAATAGGCACTGTTTCACAACCAGTAATCCTTCCATACTGGATGCAAAGGATATGAAGAACTGCAGCATCATTCGGTAGTCCTTCATGTGAGCAATTTAATATCTAAGTGTCCTATGAGCATCTAATGTATGGAGCAATGCTCCCCTGGATTGGTATGCTCCAGATACAGTACTGTAAAGTTAATAGATTAGTTTAAAGTAAAGTCAGAAACTTGCTTTCATAAGAAACTTTGGGTTCATCTGAAGTGGGACCATGTCTTTGTGAAAATGAAATGGGGATGCTCACATTGGCCTTGGAGCTCGAAGGTGTTCGAGCTGAGGTAAAAGTAACTAAAATGACACTTTCCACAACAGAAAGCATTGCTTGTAGGTCGCAGCCAGTTCAATTGATGATGATGTCCACTTTACCAGAATAAATTTGAGGTCCCAAGGTTGGACAGGATTCTGTATTGGAGGATTTAAGCACAATATGCCTCTCAAAACAATTTGGTGGCATCTGATTGTGCTACTTGATGGTCCCTTATAAGGACATGGAAAGTCGATATGGCTGATACATGGGTATTCATCGAGAATATCCTCATCCATTGGTCGATAACAACCAGCGGTAGTATACAATGTGTGTAACAGGGCAGGAGAAAGGATCTAAGCCCAGTGAAAACCATTTGCACTTCATAGCATACGTTGTTCTTGTGGACGGTTTTCTGGAGGCAAGAAAACTTTAGCCAGAGGCAACAGGATACAGTACTTGGTTACCACCATATCCTGGGAACCAGGTATGGAGGTAAAGGTATGTGAGGTTGGGTGTGTGTGAGAGAGCTTTCCTGTTGGGTGAAGGCCAGACTAATTGAGAGGGGAAGTGATTCTTCCACACGCAAGTTGTTGTAGGAGGAAATGTACAGTATGTGAATAGCACCTTTTCCATGGCAGAGATAAGATGCCTGGAAAGTAGAGTTCTGGTCCCAGTTTGGTGAAATAAAATCTGAGTAGCTTACATTCTTTTGTGATGCAGAGATTGATCCCTGGAGTCCCCAGTGATCAAGAGGTTTGTAAGTATGGGGACGTCAGCTCCCTAGGAGTGGTTACTTAGGCTCAGATGGTCTGCCATCATGCTGTGGGTCCCATGAACATAGACTGCCACTTGGTGTAAATGGTGCTGTGCTCTGGCATACTCTGAGAGTCTCCCACCAAGAGGGAGAGAGCTTGTTCCCTTGCTTGTTGCTGTAGTAGGTAACTGAAGTGTTGTCTGAATAAATCAATGGGAACCCGTAAGAGAAATGGTTGAAAGGCATGAAGGGCATAATAAATCATCCACATGTCCAAGATTTTGATGCATAGGAGAGTCTGTCAAGGGGTCTAGTGGCTTTGAATTTGATAGTCTCCTAATTGGGCTCCCAACTGAAGCTGAAGGTGTCCATTGTGAGGCCCTGACACAGGTTGTAGCATGAAAGGGTAGTCCTGATAAATATTGGTGGGGTTTGGGCCACCAGGTGAAAGCTTCTGTAAGGAAATGGTGATGTGGACCTCAACCTCTTAGTTGTCATTCTTATGGTGTCATTGGGCTCTCATGACCCACTGGATGACTTGCATGTGCATTCTGGCATAAGCATGGTGGCTGTCATATATCCCAGAAGTCAGAGGTGTTTGGATGATGTCCATGAAGAGGTACATCTTTCTAAGACTGTATCCAAGATGGCACGGGCCATTATGTCAAGAGACATATTGCCACCATGGCACAATCGTGCTGCGCGACGGCGCCATAAGGCATATGTCTTTGTGCTCTATGGTGGGGCTCTGCCCCCACACACCCTGTTATGGGGCTGCCCCCTGGACCCCCCACTAAAGATTCTCAACTCTGGGGGACCAACTCAGGAGCACACAGGTCCGGGTTCGCTATAATGCAGCACGCTATTAGTTGCAACATTATGACCCGTGCGGTCCAAGACACAGGGCTTTGGAGGCACTGTGAGGGAGCTGAACAGTACTTGCAGGCATTCACCATAATCCTCTGTTGGCAAAACCAGTGAAGAATTCATTGAAGGGAATGAACAAGGAGTTCTCTGGATGTGGCCATGAAGAGCCAATTGTTCAGGGGAAGGAAGATATATAGTCCATCCCTGTATAGTGCTGCTACTACTACTGCTAGGCAGTTCATGTACACCCAAAGTGTCCATGAAAGTCAGACTTGAAGAGCCCTGAAGTGAAAATGTTGATGGAATAGTTGGAATGTTAAGTGCCTGCGGTGAGCACAGTGAATCTTGATATGAAGGTACAGATAGGTATCCTTCATATGTAAAGACCATAGCAAATCACTTTGGTTTAGGAGAGTGAGTAAGCCAGGCAAGGTGGCCCTGTGAAATGTTTTGTATTGAATGAAGTGGTTGAGAGCTCTGAGGTTCAGCATGGGATGGAGATGTCCAATGCATCTGGGCATGAGGAAAGAGTGAGCGATACTCCCTCGCCTATGGGCTCAGTAAGTATGAGTTGAACAGCCCTCTTCTGTATGCCAGAAGGATAAGTGGTTAGCTCCAGGATATGATCATGGTCTATGAGTTGTAACACCCAGTCAGCTGTGATTATCATTTTCCATGTCTCCAGATGTAAGGAGAAACAGCCTCCAACTACAGTATCTCTAAGATTGCACTGGCTGTGGGAAGAACCCTGAGAAGTCAGGCTGTAGGTGGGTGAGTGGCTGGAGGTCTAGCTGTGATAGGTTTTACCAACCTACTAGAGGAAGGGAGGAGCCTGGCATTGATTGTGAAGCTTTCCTTTTAAGTGGTTGTTTCATACCTAGCTTACTTCTATTTGTGGCTCGACGAAAGGGTGGCACTGAGAACCTTGGGGCTGGAAGTGATATTTGGTGTGATGTGGTAGTGGTGGGCCTGAGGCTTGCAAGTTTCTCAGTATATCCTGCGCCTCACCTTGGAACAGTTTATGTCCCCTGAAAGGGCTTTAAGGAGAGACTGCTTTACATCCACCAAAAATCCGATACTCTCAGCCATGAGTGTCATCTCAGTGACCCCTTACAGCCAAAGATCTTGCTGAGGCACCTACCGCATCATAACTGGTCTTAGTAGATGACGGCTCATGCTGTCAAGTGCTTATAGGGTTGACATTAGCTGATCCTTTCACTAGTCTTTGGCATTAATGTGGTTGTTTTAATGGCCACAGCCCAAAGAGTCTTTTGATAATTCAGCATGTGGTCCAGGTCATTTAAAATTTGTGTGGCCAATACTGAGGAAGCGTAGACTTTTCCCATTAAGTCAAGTTTTCTTGACTCTTATCTGAAAGGAGGAACTTAACTGTTTTGGGCAGCTGGTTCTGTCACATGCTGTGTTAATAAGTATAGAGTCAGCTTGTGGTGGTGAGGCAAAATAAGATTGCTTCATTGGGAGTTGATACAATCTATCTGCCTTTGTGTTGATACACTCTATCTGCCTTTTGTGAGACTGGTAATAGGGTATAAGGGTGATGCCAGACAGCAGAAATGGCATCGTTGTATGCTTGGATCATGGGTGGAACAACCATAGCTGGAGCCTCAGGAGTTCCAGGTATGCTGCCAAATTACACCATTGTTGGTTCTGCTGTGAATGAGAATCCCATAACTTGTTGCAACTGCTCCATGATCTCCAAGAAACTGGGATCATCTGGTGGGGAGCAAGGTGTACAGGTTGTGGGCTCTCACCTGCTGATGACATTGTGGAGGTGCTAGATGGGGTGCATATTCCATCATCATCATCATCATCATCATCATCATCATCCTGGTAGTCTTCCTCCATGTAGTCCATGTCATAGTTGTCCTCGCCGACTGGGTGGTTCAGGGGCAGCAATGACAGAGGATGACTCTGTTCTGCAAAAGCGTTGTGGACAAAGAATTAGGAACCAATGATGAAGAAGAAGTCCTAGTGTGAAGGAACTCTAGGACTGGGTTCAGCCAAGCTGGAAAGTCAACGGAGAAGCAGTCGCTGGAGGCAGTACAGTTGGAGTGGTGGCTGTTGACATATATGGAGGTGGCAACACTGAAGAGACTGGCTTCGCTGAGGGTATACGCTGGTGGCTTAGCCGGCAATAGATGTCCATGTAGCTGACGGATAAAACATTGATGAAGCCTGCATCGATGGAGGGACAATATGCATTGAGGCCTCATTGGAGGTGGTATCAACGGAAATCCCATCGATATGAAACCTGGTGCCTTGTTTCAAGAGGCAGCGAGCATGAAAGGCACCATGTCTGTGTGAGGGGTTTGGACAATAGTGGGTGCAGAAACTGTTAATGACCACAAAGCCATGGACACCGACAAGAGAAGTTGACCTGAATGTAGCACCAGCAAGGTTGTTATTGAAAAGAGCTGGGAAGTTAGAACCCACAAGGAGCTCATCAAAGGCTGGTTCAAGGCCTGGTGTTGTACTTACGCTAAGCTTTTGGTAAGAGCAGACAAGACCACCTTTGTCTTCTATGGTAGTCAGAGAGGCCACTATCTTCAATGGCGGCATTTGTACTGAAGTTGTCAAAGAACAGGTGGACTTGCTATGATCCCCAATGGTCTTCTCACAGTCTGTATGCTTATGCTTACCGGGGTGATGTTTCTCCTTCAATTGTGGTGTCTGTGAGCTCGTCAAGGAGAGGGTGAAGAATAGGAGTGCTTAACTTTTCTAAAATAGCCACCTTCTGCTACATGAGAAAGTTTTCTAAGTCCTTGAGACATCCTTGATGGCAGCTTTGTTAAATTCTTGACAGTGCTCACATGATGAAATGTTGTGAGTGGCTCCCAGGCACCAGACACAGAAGGTGCAGATTGTAATGGAAATGTTTTGTCCACACTGACACTTGTGGAATAATAATGCTGTTGTAGACATGCAGCTTTGCTTTACATGCCATGTGTAATGAGTAGCTGGTGGTACAAAACTGGTGGTCAACTTAATGTGTCTGCTGGCTGCATCCACCTTGTCTGTGTGTTTGTGTTATTCAAGGTCCCACTAAGAAACAACCAGGGTTGGGGTAAAGCTGAAAGGGCAAGACAAGACCCTGTTAAATGAGCCACCAGGTGGGTGACAGTAGAGGAAGCCCCATTTCAGTAAAGAAATGCCCTGAGGGCAAGCAGTAAATTGGTCTAGTTGCCCAGAGGAATTCCAGATAGCCCAAAGTCACAGAGCTAGTAATATAATTGATTGAACTGCAGGCTAAAAAGCCAGAGAGATAGTTAAATAATAAACTGAACAGTGAGTAAGTAAATAATTACTAAACTGCAGACTAGCTTTAGTCAGAGCATGGGAAAAGGGAAGCAGACAACCACTAGAGATGTGTGAAGTTGCAAAATTTGCTCCATGTAAAATTTTAGTGATTTTAACTGATCCGAGAAGTTTTCTGCAGTTCAGAGTTGCACTGCATTACATTTGCAATTTCGGGATTTTCAAACTCAAAACTTCTGCATGTTAATTCAAATAATTGAAGTATCTCAGATCCAGAAACTAGAACTTCGCCATCAAGTTTTTATAATAATAATAATAATAATAATGTTTTATTTATTTAGCACAATTCTAAAAATCAAAGCACCATACATACTTAAAAACATCTTAAAACAAACAGCTCAACTAAAAATTATTTACAATATAATTTAAATACTTCAGTTAAAATTATCCCAAGATCCAATATGAAATACTAAATGCTAAATGCCTGCTTAAACAAATATGTTTCTAAGCCTGTTTTAAAGCTCTCCATGGTCCGCACCTCTAATCTGATGAGGTAGAGAGTTCCACAGGGATGGGGCACCAAACATAAAAGCCCGGCCCCAGATGTTTTCAACCACACCCTAGAACTTCTAACAACCCCTCGTTAGTTGAGCGGAGAGGACGGCCAGGGCTATAGGGAGTCAGGAGCTCTAGCAGGTAGCTTGGACCTAGTCCATGCAGGGCTTTATAGGTCAGAAGACTGACACTGAAGGTGATCCGCCACTGTATAGGCAGCCTGTGCAGGTTGTGCAGCATGGGAGTAATATGACTAGAATGAGAGGTCCCAGTCAACAATGGTGCCGCAGCATTCTGCACCAGCTACAAGCAATGGATATCAACCCTCGGAAGCCCCAGGTAGAGGGAGTTGCAGTAGTCCAGGTAACGAAGTCACAAAGGCATGGATCAACGTAGGCAAATCACCAGACGGAACAAGGTGCTTAATTCTGGTGATGTTCCTAAGATGATAAAAGGAAAACTTGTTGACTGCCGACACCTGTGCATGTAGTGTCAGTTCATCATCAAGAACTACCCCCAGATCACGCACCCTTTCAGAGAAAGATAGTTGTATACCCTCAAGCCAAAGCCCAGAGGGTAAACCCACTACTAACCTCTCTATCCGATGACCCGGATCCACCACCAACACCTCAGTCTTCCCAGAATTCAATTTCAACCAGCTGGATTTCATCCAGTCATGGATTTCCACCAGACAGCTGTTAAACATCGAGACCGCACTATTCAGGGTGGGTGCAAAGACAGATTGAGCTGTGTATCATCAGCATAGCAGTGAAACCTCAGCCCATACCATCTTACAATGTCTCTGATGGGCAGCATGTACACTGTGTACAACATAAGGACAGCACAGAGCCCTGAGGGACCCCACTGGCAGAGAGAATGAATCAGAGGAAAATAACCCGACACCACCCTCTGAGATCTGCCGCTAGGAAAGACTGAAACCATCTGAGAACTGGACCAACCAGGTCACAGATAACCCTCGCACTTGAGCAGCACCCCATGGTCCACAGTGTCAAACGCTAAGGAGAGGTCAAGAAGCACCAAGATGGAATGGCGCTTCTAATCTCTCGCCATCAGGAGATCATTACACCAACCAGAATGGTCTCGGCACTATGTCTTTTCTGAAACCAGACTGGATAGGATCATAGATGTCGTGGATGGTAAGATGGTTCTCCAGTTGCAGCACAACCACTTTCTCAATCAACTTCCCAATAAAGGAAGGTTAGAGATAGGTCTGTAGCTGGCACAAAAGTTTGGGTCCAAAGCAGCTGTCTTAAGAAGCGGTGTCACCACTGCCTCCTTCAGGGAACTAGGGAACTCACCCAAATCTAAGGAGCACCACACAGTCTTTGCAAGGACTGGGCCAATGGGCTCCATACACCCCAGTAATACAGTAGATGTGTAGGGTCCGGATCCAAACTACAGCATGTTGGTCACAAATTTGAAAATCCGCACGATGTCCGTGATCTCTGCCCAGTTGAAAGATATCCAAGAAAACCAGGGCAAAGCGACTGTGCACCAACCACCACCAACCCCATAGAGAGTGCTGGATGGATCTTGGCCCTGATGTAAGCCACCTTATCCGCAAAGAATTAAGCAAACTCATCACACTTACCTTGTGAAAAGTGCCTCGAACCTGTAGACAGGTTGGGTTTCACAGCCTGTCCATGGTTTGAAAGAGCTGAGCCGGTCTATTTCGAGCAGCAGCAATCTCACTGGACAGGAACTCTGCCTTTCTACGCAGTGATTGCTGATTGATAGCTTTGATAATGATCTATCAAACTAAGGTGGCTGCGCCAAGAGTCGATTTCTGCCAGTGACACTCTAGCCTTCATCCTACTTTGTCTTAACTCCTCAAGGTCCCATCAAACCAAGGGGACTGAGGGCGGAGAGAGAGAGAGGATGAACACAGACTGGGGTGATGGAATCAAGAGCCTCAGTAACAGCCTTATTATAGGCTTGAACTAGACTCTGGATCCCCGCCACCCCTAAGAATCCCGACAGGTCTACACTGCCAGAAGGCCTTCTGGGGTGCATCCCTCAATGGGTGATAGCTGATCATCTCCACAGGGGCAGGCCTATAAGTGGAGCCTGGAAACTGAACCTCACTGTGTGGTAATCGGACCATATGACTGGTTCCACCACCAAGTCAGAGGTCTCGATCCCCGGGAGGAAGACCAGATCAAGTGAGTGACCGTGACTATGAGTAGCAGAGGCAACTACCTGTGTGAACCCCAACAAATTTTTCTTAAGTTGGAGAAAGTCTTGACCAAACTGAGCGAGTTCATCGTCAACCCAGGCGTTAAAGTCACCCAGGACCATCAACCTGACAACTCAAACGCTGTATCGATGATGAAGTCTACTACTTCCTGCAGGAACAATTGCTCACCTCTGGGTGGACGGTAGATGAGAATGATCCTGCAGCCCACACCTGCTACTACGGTGAACTCAAATGATCTGACTTCATCAACTGGCACACCAGTAAGGCCCAATTCTGATCTAAAAATATTCAAAGATTGCAATGTACCATGGATAGAGATCACATGTTGCTGAACAGCCAATGAGAAGCTAGTTTGGTCATTCTCTGAGTCTAGTGTGTTGGAGAGACTTAGGCCCTGTTCACACTACACCGTTTCCGCCTGGTAACGGATGCAATCCGCTACGGCCGGGAGCTGCAGTAGTGTCCACAAGCCGGGCGGTGTCTGTTATGGGACCAGTACCGCTGGTTCACACCTAGGTGCCGGCCATCGCTACGGCAGCACCTGTTCCCAGGATGTAGCTTGCGCTGGCGCCACGGGCCCTGCAGGGGACCGTACTCACGCCGGCCCACACTTCACCCGGTAACGTTACTACAGCATAATCGATTATATTCCGCTGTTGAAACCACCTCATATGTGGTTTCAACAACGTTATGAAAACGCCTTCTGTAACATTACAGGTGTAAACGCAAACTGTTGTGGTAACGGTTTGGGCACTCTGTAACATTACAGAGGCGTAGTGTGGACAGGGCCTTAGACAGCAGAGTTTGTGCTTGTTGTAGAAGCCTGGAGTCAAAATCTAAATATGAAATAATATAAAAGATCATTTTGGTGGTCACATTTCTTCAGAACTGTGTTTGTGAGTGCCCTGTACACACGTTACTTTTATGTTGATCTTCTCCTGTATTCTTTACTATAAGTATTCAGTTTTAACAGAGAAGCAGTGGTTTGGTGGCTTGTGTGGGGAGGGTGGCAGCAATTTTAGAAGGAACACTTGTATTCAGTAAAACTCACTGGGCCAGTGCCCTGTATTTTCTTAAGAAAACATTACTTTTCTGGCTGTGTTTTAACCAGAGTGATTGCTGTTTGTGTCCCAGTCGGCACACATGTATTAGGAAAAATCACTGTCCTCCTGACTGAGATTTAATCACAGTGATTGTTGTGTCCCTGCATGCACACCTGTGCTAACAAAGAATCACTGTCCTCCTGACTGCAATTTAACCAGACCAGAGTGACTGTTGTGTCCTCAGCACACCTGTGCTTAGAAAAATCACTGTCCTCCTGATCATGCATTTAACCAGTGATTGTTGTATCCCTGCATGCAAACCTGTGCTAGGAAAAACATCACTGTCCTCCTGGCTGCAATTTAACCATTCC
This sequence comes from Neoceratodus forsteri, assembly GCA_016271365.2. Taxonomy (NCBI): domain Eukaryota; kingdom Metazoa; phylum Chordata; order Ceratodontiformes; family Ceratodontidae; genus Neoceratodus; species Neoceratodus forsteri. Next base: position 554,871,726 of record CM057452.1, on the reverse strand, counting down.
AGAGTGACTGTTGTGTCCCTGTGTGCACCCCTGTGCTTGGGAAAAATCACTGTCCTCCTGACTGCAATTTAACCAGAGTGATTGTTGTGTCCTCATGCACACCTGTGCTAGGAACAAAAATCACTGTCCTCCTGACTCCAATTTAACCAGACCATAGTGACTGTTGTGTCCCTGCCTGCAAACCTGTGCTAGGGAAAAACTAATTGTCATCCTGAATGACATTTAACCAGACCAGAGTGACTGTTATGTCCCTGTGTACAGACTTGTGCTAGGAAAAATTACTGTCCTCTTGACTGCAATTTAACCAGACCAGAGTGACTGTTGTGTCCCCGCAAACCTGTGCTACGGAAAAAACTAATTGTCATCCTGAATGCAATTTAACCAGACCAGAGTGACTGTTGTGTCCCTGTGTACAGACTTGTGCTAGGAAAAAATCACTGTCCTCCTGACTGCAATTTAACCAGAGTGATTGTTGTGTCCCTGTGTGCAGACCTGTGCTAGGACAAAATCACTGTACTCCTGGCTGTGTTTTGACCAGACCAGAGTGATTGTTGTGTCCCTGCACAGACCTGTGCAAGAAAAAAAAATGACTGTCCTTCTGACTGCGATTTAAGGATTTATGTGATAATGGTGATCGCACAAAGCGATCGCCAGAGAATGTACATTGGCTAAAATCAATTTTATCAGTTTCTACACTCCTGGCACACAGTAAAACAGAGCTGGGATTTGCTTTTATTTTGTTTATGTGGAGGGCTGTGCCCTGCACCTTACTAATAAAGGATTCTTAACTCCAGGGTCTGCATGTTGGGGGGTATAAAACCCAAACAAAAAGTTTCAGTTGGGTGCACAAAGAAATGAACACGAGCCCAGAACTGAATTCGCACCCTCGGAGCTCTAATCTGCCACCCACCCACCACGCCATAGAGCCAGCTCGGCAACTGACCGCCGCACTACCCTCACAAGCCCTCTCCCTTTCTACCCATCACATGGCGTGCTCTGCCTCCATGCGTGTGTACATATAGTGACAGAATGATGCTACACCTGCAGTCGCCCCCATCCAGTAGTCCTGAGAACAGGAGCCACTATTGAGTCACCCTTTTGTAAGCACTCAATCCCTTCTCTCGGGTACCACGATTTAACCACAGTGATTGTTGTGTCACTGCATGCAGACCTGTGCTAGGGAAAAAAACTGTCCTCCTGACTGCAATTTAACCAGAGTGATTGTTGTGTCTCTGCGTGCTCTGAAGAATGACTGGAAGAAAAGGGCAACTAAAGGGAGAGGCGGGATCAGCCACAAAGAACATTGCTCAATTTGTGGTCCCTAATAGCAGTGCAGGAACCAAAAACGTGTCTGTGATAGCAGAGAGACAGCATTCAGATGACTGTGGCAGGCAGTAGCAGTAGCAGCAGCATATTTGCCCTGCTGGTGGTTTTCCTGCCTCTAAGTTTTCTCTGGCAAATCTGCAGCAGACATAGTTGATGGCTGTGTCAGTGCAACTGACACAGTGATAGAAAGCAGCAGCACTACCACCAAACAAGGGTTCTATGTGATAATAGCGACCACAGGTGCAACCGCCATTACGACTAAGTCAGAGCACTGAAAATCAATTTTACAGCTCTGACTCCTCACGCACAACAAAACAGCACCGGGACTTGTATTTTTATGTTTATGCAGGGACGCCAGCTCCAGAACCCCCACATACACACCCTACTTAAAGATTCTCAACTTCAGGGGATGTATGTTGGGGAGGTAAAAAAATCTGGCCAGGCACAACAAAAACGAGCCTGCACCCAGACCTGAACCCAGCACCCTACCTACCAAAGCCAGAAAATGACCCAGTATGCCACAGGGCCAGCTCAGCAGCCTACCATGGCATCCACCCTCAAAACCCCTCCCACCTCTTGCGGCGTGCTCCTCCACCCACCCCTGCGTGCGTACCTCTGGACCGTGCTCGCTACCACCACACACCCGCATGCGTACCTATAGTGACTTCCTGCCGCTACAGTCACCAACCCATCCCATCTGGTCGCTGTACCTGACTGGTAGTCCCTGTGACATGCACCATGATTGAGTCGCTTTAACGGTCACTCCATCACGGTCGCAACATCACGGGCTACCCCAAACAACTGAGGGCATGGAGGCAGTTGATTTGGAAATGCAGTTAGAAAATGGTGTTGTTGGTGATGGTGGGTCGGAGCAGGTGCTACCCCACATAGTGTTTGTCCAGTGAGTGAGGGTGAGGTTATATATGTGGAGCAACATGAGGACACCAGTCATGAAGAGGAGGTGTGTTCATAGAGCCTGTTGCTACTGAGAAGGACAGATCTGCAGAGGATGATGAGAATGCCAGCTTTTTGCAGACTATGATGTGGATGATGTGTCAGATGACACAGGTCCCTCATCGAGCCTGAAAGAAAAGTCCAAAACAGGTTGTCACAGAATGTGTGTTTCCTGTTGCCTTAACTGCTACAACCACCAAGGAAAAGGACTCCCTAGCACTGTTTCTCTCATTTTTCCATTTTCCAGTCACCCCACAATATAACAAAGAGCAATCTTCTCTTTGCTATCCCAGTCATCTTGGCACCAAGTAACATAAAGGCCCCAGAAATCCCTAGTGTGGATTTGTGTCTACTGGCCCATCTGATGAGACAGTGGAAATTTGCCAACTGGTCAAACCCGAGTGTAACCCCTAGATGGCGCTGTCCCAGGGGCTACTACCCTGCCTGATTTGCCACTCAACAGGTTGAGGGGCCTGGATCCAATGACGGGTGCCTCCACCCAGAGGTCAGGGTTTGCAATAGTTAAACTAACTTGTCACAGCCCTCTGGGACACTGCAACCCCCTTTCTTCCCACTAGTGGCCCACACAATATATCAGAATTACCTTCACAGTATACACTTACCCCAGGTCTGGTTCCGGCACTGGGACCTCCTGTGAAATGAGATACAGTGCAACAATCACAGTACAGTACTTTAACATAGACAAATACCTCAGGCAGTATAACTTTGCTGAAACAAGCAGCTCTGATTTATTTAGGGGATATAACAAGGACAGGGGAAATCAGGTTAATTAGCTTATCACTCTAATAATCTACCTATGGCTCTGTGCACAGGCCTATCCCTATCAGTTACTGTCCCTGGGTACCCAAGCCCTAGTGGCTAGTCCAAACCGTGGCAGCTGGTAGGGGCCCTTTCACACAGAGAAAAGGAGAATTAAACAGTCAGCAGTACAGTAATTCCATTTGGATTTAATGTGGCAATTCAACAGGGAGCAACCCTGAATTAGTACTCCCGACCTCCAAATAAGATAGGGTCCTTCAATGTCAGCAGGGCTCACTTGAGGTACACAAAACCTCTTCACACATCCATATAAAAGAAAGTACTATACCAGGCAGGCTGCATCTGTATCCCGATCGCAATTACTGCACAATACCCGGGAGAACACACAGCAGATTCAGTTCCTGACAGACCGAGTGCAATTTTCAGCAATTCTTCCAGTCTTCTACAGGGTGAGCCTGGTTTCACTCTTCAGAGATCCTTTGATTCTTTCTCACAGGACGGATTCAGTCCTACAAGCTGCAGACCGAACTCTGGGCCATTACACGTTTTTTGACTAAAACTGCACACTGAAAAGCACAGGCTCCTTCCTTCTTCACTGCCAAAGCTCAACTGAACTCCAACTGACGAAACCGGCACTTCCTTTGAGTTCCTCCCAGTTCTTGACTGGATTGGCTGTCACTCACAATAGACTGCTGCTGTTGGTCCAAAAGGCACTGAAGTCTAAACTACATCTCCCAGAGTCACTGCCATACAATCCTCTTGTGGCTGGCTCAGATTATGAGTCCAAGTTCTGATTCGTCCAAGGCATCATTTTAGAGCTAGCTTACCCCACACTGATTGGTCCAGTTCAGCAGTTCAAAACTAGAATGGGAACTAGCAGACACAGTTCTGACTGCAAAGAAAGCAGGTTAGACAAACTGTAATTTCATTATTACTCTAAATAATTTCTGGCAAACAGTTACATCTTTCAGATAGGTTCCCTTTGCACCCTAGTGACTGCAAAATGAAGTGAATTGGCAGCAGCTTGAGTGGTACTCAAAGAAACACACAGTCCCCCATACAAACTAATTATGTCTGCAAGCAGACAGCTCTTAAAGAGACAGTACCAGAGGTTCTAAAAACACTCACTGATAAATGGCTTAAATGCCAAACACCATTCAGGCTTGGAGCATTCAAGCAAGATCCTGGAAGTCTTTTGGGAACCCCATTTGCAGGGTTACCTTCCTGGCCTGAGGAAAGCCAGCGTCCAAGCACAACAAAGTACCATAAGTTTAACTGCAACCATATACATTTACATTAGGCTCGCATGTAATCATCAGTCAATATATCATTTTACCAAGAACATATTTTGAAACATTGCACGTCACTCTTTACACAGTATTACATACACATTGTACCATAACTCAAGTTGTTACCTCTTGTACATGAAACCTGAAGAGGGGCCCTTCCTATCAGTTACCTTGGGGCTGGATGGGGCAAGGGCACCATCCATAGAAGGCAACACAAGTAATCTTGAGTTAGCACTGATGCTCAGTTTGAGCAATGAGCTCGGGGACACATACACCTTTATGGACAACATTGAGAGGCAAGTCCACAGGCCTCCCAAGTGAATCATAACTGAGGGTGCACCACAGGCTTTACAGCTCGACCAGTCTTTCTAGGGGAACTGTTACAGTCCTGCACTCTGAGCCTCATTTCAGCATTGTCCTCACTTGTCAGGGGAGTCTCCATGGGGGTAGAGAGGCTAGAACTTAGGGCACTTTCAGCTCCAGGAGTTACAGTTTCTGAGTCCCACAACATTTGGCTCGCTATGGAGCTTTTCGGACACTGGCAGTGGACTGTCAGGGCACTCAAAATACTCTTTCTTGTTCGGGTGTATCACCAGTCTGCCCCAATCTATCATTTTCCTCCCCTGAAAGCTCAAACAGTTCAACCATGCACAATGATTCCATTTCATCTGATCTGATGCTTTGCACTTCACTCTCTCTGGGACATGTTCCGGGGATGAAGCTGGGGGCTTAGAGCAGTCCAGAAGGCCCAGCTCATCTCCAGTATTGACTAGGGGATTTGCCCCAAACAATTGACTCAGTTCAAGAAGGATAGTATTCAAAGTCACTCTCACTCTTCTCCGATATGGACTGCTCATGCTCAACTGGGACTTGTGGAGGGAACACTTTAACTTTTGCTTCTGTGGGCAGACTTTCTTGATCTTTTCTTAGCAGCAGCTCTAGTCACTGGTCCGAGAGGGCATCTTCTAGGGCTCAGACTCAGGTAGGAATTTGTCCAATGGGCAGTAAATGATTTCTATGCATTGTTTTACATCTTTTGAATTATTCTCAGGCCTTACTTTAGTACACTGGCAGATCATCTAGTTTGCCCACTACAATGTGAGGGAGATGGTGCCATCTGTCAGCAACTTGTGCTTGCCATGCAGTCCCAGATTTCTTAGCAATACTCCCATCTCCCTCCTGGAGTTCCTGTGCTTTCACCTTTATCATACCTTTGTTGGCTAGATTTCTTTTGGCAGCCATGGTTTGGATCCAGTTGGTACGCATGAGTTAGCTGGGCCTTTAACTTTTGCACATACTGTAAATAGTTGTCAGCTTGAACCCCATCAGAGAGACCTCCAACACACACATCTACTGGTAGTCGAGCTTCTCTCCAAACATCAGGCGGTAGGGGAGAATCCAGTGGCATCACTTTTGGTGCAGTAAGCATGTACCAGGAGTGCTAATTTGTTGGGCTCCATCTAGGCTTGTCCTTTGGGTGCAGGGTGCCTAGCATATCTAGCAAAGTGATGTTGAAACGCTCAGGCTGTGGGTCCCTGGGGTGGTAAGGAGTGGTTCTGGACTTCAGACTTCACAGAGAAAGCATCTCTTTGATCAGACGACTCTAAAGTCTCCCTTGATCAGAATGGATTTCTTTGTGAGCCCCATAGTGAACAAAAAGTTTTCTACAAGTACTTTGGCCACAGTGGATGCTTTCTGGTCTTTGGTGGGAAAGCCTGGGCATATCTCGTGAAATGGTCAGTGACCACCAGCACATTACTGATATTTCTTTGATCCTGACTCCAAACTCAGAAAATCAACTACAGACCAGCTCCATGGGTGCACTGGTGGTGATGTTAACAAGGGGCAGCCCTCTGGGGCAAAGCTTTCCTCTGTAAGCAGCACTGACAAGTTCTAATGTGTTGCTCCACATCAGCCCCATCTTAGGCCAATAGAATCTGGATCTCACCAAGTCAAGTGTTCTGTCTATACCAAGGTGCCCCATGTGGTTGTGCAAGGACCTCAGTACTGAGTCTCGAAAGGCAGTGGGCAGCACTAGTTGTTGTTTGTCTACTTGTCCCCTCTGTCTACTGTTTCTCTGTATAACAGTTTATTGATCAGTTTAATCTTAGGACCTTCTTTGTATAACAGTGCAGTTCTCAAATCAGTGGAGCGTAATTTGGACACATCTTTTCCTGCATAGAGGGCTTCTCAAAGCTTCTTTTGATCATGGGATCGAGTGATTGAGTCCACTGAATACTGTCATTGTCCAGCTGAGGCAGTGCACCAATGTCTATTGCAGAAAAGTGGCACAAGCAGCAGGTATGCAATTCTCAGAGGCTCCTGGGTTAACTCCATCATGCAGTCCACTGCGTCCGTGGACATTTGTTCCTCTCGTCAAACTTCCGGCAGAGTGCCTGAATGTCAGGTTCTGCCAGTCGGACCCAATCATTCTGGGAACAGGCCTCCGGAGAGAGCATCAACATCTGGTTCAGACCTGCTCGGTATTCGAGCATAGTCATATGTAGATATGCAGAAAGCCACCTATGGCCAGTGGCATCCAACTTGCTGGTCTGCACATAGGTCAAAGGATTATTGTCAGTTTTACTTGTATTTTAGCCCCATACAAGTACTCATGGAATTGGTCAACAATAGCCCACTAAAACTAGGAACTCTAACTTATGTACAGGATAGTTCTTTTTGGATTGGGGTCAGGCTTCTACTGTCAAGGCCACTGGTCTCAGGCCATTCTCTGCTTCTTGGTACAACACAGCCCCCAACCCCTGCAAGCTAGCATCAGTGTGCAGGACGTAAGGTTTTCTTGTATCGGCCTGTAGGCCAGCACTGGAGCATGGGTAAGTTGATATGATCTCATGAAAGCAGTCTCTACAATCAGGAGTCCGGCGGGCCTAAATACTTCACTTGATGAAAATACACTCTTCAGTCTTGAGGGATTTCGACTTTTGGTATTTTTTGTGGGTTGGAGGATACCCTTGAGTAAGGTTACAAAGGGCGGATCACTCTTGAATAGTCCTTGATGAAGCGCCCGATAATAACCACAGAATCCCAGGAATCTTTGCAGTTCTTTTAGATTTTTGGGCTGTGTGGCAGGTGGTGAAGCCTCAACTTTACTTGGGTGGTCTCTATTCCCTCGGTGGATACTATGTGTCCCACATTACTTTACTGATGTTTGAAAGAATTGACTATTATCAATGGACAGTTTAAGTGTGCAGTCCTCCAGTCGGTCCAATACCTTAAATAATCTGCTCTCATGTTCCTCCAGTGAGCTGCCAATACTATAACATCATCTAGGTATACCAGGCACTCTTAGTAAGTTCATGTCCCCACTGCGCTCTATCAATCGTTGAAAAGTGGTTGGGGCACCTGAAATCCCTTGAGGCATCCTCATGAATTCATAGAAGCCAAGCGGACAGATAAGGCCTTGTCTCTCACGGGTCCTCTGGGGCCATCGGGATCTGGTAGTACCCACTATGGAGATCCAGCACAGAGAACCACTTGGTCCCGTTTAGGCGGTCCAAAGCATCCTGAATGGGGGCATTGTGTACTGATCAGGGATAGTCCGGCGGTTTAGGTGCGATCAATCCACACACATCCTTACTGTTCCATTCTTTTTCCTCACTACCACAATGGGGAAGCATAAGTGCTTCTGGATTCTTGATTTTCAACCTTCTTACATCTCGCACAGATGCCGTCTCATCATCTATGTCAGCATGGTTAGGCGTGAGACCTCTCCCGCAAAATGGTCTTTCGATGCAGTCGGATATTGCAGTTTCAGCCTGCACGCATCCCACATCCCATTCCCTTAAAGAAAACACCTGGTCTCTCTGGGCAAGCTTCTCACTGATCTTCGCTTTCCATTCAGCTGGCAGCGAAGTCGCCTAAATCAAACAAGTCAGGCGTTACTCTGTCATTCTTCCTTGAACTCTTGCTGCTGGGTAGCTGCAGTGTCTGCACAATGCACATTAGCCAGGATGCAACTCTGATTTTTCTCGAATGTCTCTTTCAGACACATTATGAACTTGGACCATTACCCTCTGGCATAAGCATGGGCTCTAGCGGGCAAATATTAGGCTTGACCAGCAGTCCCTCGGGCAATTTTCCATCGCCTGGTGCATCCAACATGTATTTTATTCTTAACATCCTTTCTGATACGGACCTCTCCCTGTAAGGTACACTGGGCATTTAGGCGCCAGGATCAAGAGACTCAGGATCCTTCTTCCATACATTCCGACCGGGTTCCTCTGGTTCTGTTTTTTCAGCATCTCTGTGCTCATAGGCCTTCTTAATTAAAGCGAACTCTTAAAAGCTCTACTAGTCTTTGACCCCTGTTTTTCATAACACAACTGTGCCAGCCTTCCGAACATATGAGCATTTGTTCCAATCAACAAGGGACACCATCCTTACAGTCCAGTGGGGGCACACACTAAGGCTAAGGTCTCTACTTGTTCAGCCACTCCAGCCACGGGTGGGGAAGACAGCCAATTCGGATATACCGGAATAGGGGTAGGCCTTCTCACTTAACCCCATACATGCAGTCCTTCTAATGGTTGTGAGTGCGTCTGACAAATGCTTCTGATACCAATCCTGGAACATAATTGTCACTTGGGGAGCCACTGTCTGATACAGCTCTTGTAGACACTCCATTCACCTTTACAGTGGTCTCCATGGAGGACCCACTGTTCTGGACCAGTCTGGAGGCGGTAGTGGGGCCTGGGCAACTGACCTTGCCACAAAGGACGTGAATTAGCATTTTGGTGCCTCACTGGATCATGTGCACCTCTAGCCACTGATTTCTTCTCCAGGCTCTTGTAGCTATATGCAGCTTTGCGGTGTCTTTGGGGACTGGCTTTCTTTCCTGTGCCATCTTTCCACAATTATGGCAAAACATACTTTCGGAGTTTGAGCTGGCCGGTCCACTGGGAGCCAGGGCGGGTATTACTAACTGGACCTGTGCCATCTCTGTCTCGGTGCTGATAAGCATTTGGAACATCTCGTCAGTTTCTCCACTTCCATGGTCAAGGGTGAGTTTGGGCTGTCAGCAGGATACATGGTGGTACCCCCACCCCCTAGCAGATGCAGTGGGATATAGGTCAGGGCCCATACTGCAGGCGTTCATAAAGGACTGTTTTTTAATTCCGGATCTCTCAACAGTTCGCCCATTGTGGCATATCTTTTCCTTGTCAGAGCACTCATTGACTGTCAACCTCTGCCCCTGAATCATGATGGGTCACCCTCAGTCACTGGTCGTAGCCACAGCTGTTGGTGCAGGTACCTCCGGTCTCCTTTTCTCATCTCTAATTTCTCATTAACTCATCATAGGAGGGTGGGGTTCCAGTCGATTTGCCAGGCGTAATTGAAGCAGCAGCAGTTCTGAGAAGGGGAGGCTTAAGTTCTGTCAGTTTGGTTCGGTCCAGTTCAATCGCTGGCAAACTCCTTTCTGAGGCATTCTTGTAACAATTTTTCCAGCGACATACACAGACAACAACTCCCTTTGGTACTGTTGTGCATTTCTTACTCCACCATGGGTCCTCATCAGAATCTGCCCTTTACACATTCTGGCCTCAAGATAGGCCTGTGCAGTCTTCAGGGCTGGCCTTTTATACGGATGTAGCCAGGCGGGACCTCGGGGTCTCACTAACCCTCTTCGGCTTTTCCTGACATTGTCATTCTAGCACTTGGGGGCATGATAGTCTATCAGGTCTCCAGTCATCCTCCCTTGGGGGTGGGAGGTGCCAGAGAAGATCCTCAACCTTGAGGAGTGTGTGATATTGCAGGTGCAGAAATAGGGTCTGCATTGGTTCAGCCGCCATTACGGACTTGAGCAGGAGAGGGTGTTGGGAGGAATGCCCCAGGTGGCAAGATAGTTTCTTCCGTCTCACAGTTTCCCTCTCCAGCAACCATTCAGCAGTTCTCCTCAAAAGTTTCAGATAGTGTGGGGCTGATTCTCTCGGGTCTTCACTGTCCTTATTATCACTTCAAGCAGTGAGGGGTCCCTCTGGGGTAATGGTCTGTGTTTGGAGCTATCTGGGATCCTTAAACTCTACTAGGCCAGGAGGTGTGGTGAGCAGATTAGCATGTGGCCCACCACCACAGGGTTTGTAAACCTTCCACCTTGAGAGTACTCCTGCTGGTGTCCGTATTGATACCCAGGGGTGTCAGGATGATCATAGCATTTTGGGGTTGATCTCCTCCTAGTACACCACTCCACCAGCTGCACAGCCACTTCTGTCGGGTACCGATTTTTTCTTAACAGTGGTTCGTGAATATGGCCACTAGGACACACAATCAGCGGTGAGCTCCAAGATGTAACCTAGATGGTGCTGTCCCAGGGCTACTACCCTGCCTGATTTGCCACTAACAGGTTGAGGGGCTTGATCCACTGGTCCTCCGCCCAGAGATCAGGGTTTGCAATGGTTAAACTAATCTTGTCACAGCCCTCTGGGACACTGCAACTTCCTTTCTTCCCACTAGTGGCCCACACAATATATCGAATTACCTTCACAGTATACATTACCCAGGTCTGGTTCCGCACTGGGACCTCTGTGAAATGAATACAGTGCAACAATCACAGTACAGTACTTTAACAGAGCCAAATGCCTTGGGCAGTATGACTTTTGCTGAACAGCTTTGATTTATTTAGGGTATATAAGGACAGGGGGAAGTAGTTGATTCTTTATCACTCTAACATCTATTTATGGCTCTGTGCACAGGCCTATCCCTGTCAGTTACTTCCTGGGTACCCAAGCCCTGGTGGCTAGTCAAACCGTGGCAGCGGTGGGGCCCTTTCACACAGAGAAAGGAGAATTGACAGTCATGTACAGTAATTTCATTTGGATTTACTGTGGCATCAACAGGGAGCAACCTTGAATTAGTATACACCTCAAATAAGATAGGGTCCTTCAATGTCAGTAGGGCTCACTTGAGGCGTACAAACCTTTCACACATCCAAAGCAGTACTATACCAGGCAGGTTGCACTGTCCCCGATCGCAATTACTGCACAATGCCGGGAGAACACACAGCAGATTCAGTTCCTGACAGACCGAGTGCAATTTTCAGCAATTCTTTGATCTTCTACAGGGTGAGCCTGGTTTACTCTTCAGAGATCCTGATTCTTTTCTTGTGCCGGTTAGTCTAACAAGCTGCAGACGGAACTTGGGCCTTACATGTTTTTGGCTAAAACTGCACACTGAAAAGCACAGGGCTCCTTCCTTCTTCACTGTAAGCTCAACTGAACTCCAACTGGCGAAACCGGCACTTCCTTTGGTTCCTCCCAGTTCTTGACTGGATTGGCTGTCCTCACAATAGGCTGCTGTTGGTCCAAAAAGGCACTGAAGTTAAACTACATCTCCAGAGTCTGCCCATGATCCTCTTGTGGCTGGCTCAGATTATGAGTCAAGTTCTGATTCGGTCAAGGCATCGTTTTAGAGCTAGCTTACCCCACACTGATTGGTCCAGTTCAGCAGTTCAAACTAGAATGGGAACTAGACACAGTTCTGACTGACTGAAAGCAGGTTAGACAAACTGTAATTTCATTATTACCTAAATAATTTCTGAAGCAGTTACATCTTCAGATAGGTTCCTTTGCACTTAGTGACTGCCGAAATGAGTGAATTGGCAGCTGAGGTACTCAAAGAAACACACAGTCCCTTCCTAAGCTAGTGTCTGCAAGCAGATGCTCTAAAGAGACAGTACCAGGTTCTAAAAGACTACTGATAAATGGCTTAAATGCCAAACACCATTTCAGGCTTGGAGCATTCGAGCAAGATCCTGGGTCTGGAACCCCATTTGGGGTTACAGTGAAGGTGGTAAGGGTGCACCCTGGCACAGGTGGGGAACATACACACCTTAAAACAGGCACCCAGTTTGGTGGTGTGGACACAAAAAGGCAGTTACCAGTGGTTCTGGTCCATCCAAATCAGTAGGCAATGTAGTCAGATACGCCAGCACTACATGAGGGAGATGAGTGCAGGTGAGGAGGAGAACATCTTTGCGGTGTTGATGTGGAGGATTCTGTAAGTGAGCCAAGTAGTGGTCTAGCAGCACTACCACCCCAAGTCAGTGTGATTGCTACCCAGTAATGAAGAACAAAAGGGCACTGAGATGTTTGTAGAGTGCCTGTGAATACCATTGGCAACCCCAGTCAATGAGCACCCATTAATGGCGCTGTGATGCGTAAACTGTTAGCACCTGGGTGCATCACTGTTAGCAATATCAAGAAAAGTTAGCGACTCGCATTCCATTTGGATTGGCAACTCAAATTCCATAAATCATGGTTTAGCGTGGTAGTTGGACTGCAGTAGCTGCAGAAATGCTTGTGGATTTGTTGCCAAGTCCTTTTTTTGAGAATGTGGGATTTAGGCGGTTCATGGCCCGCCTTGCCTAAGTGGCGGGTGCCACCACGTACATACTTTTCAAAGTGTGCCATCCGGAACTGTGGAGTAATGTGTGACATGGTAAGTCATGCTGCAGCATTCTCAACAGTATACATCTGAGTATGGACATGTAGACCAGTGGAAAACAGTGATATTTCTTACCTGTGCATTACACACTGCGGTACTTGGGGTAACTGGCCGGTGGGGAGGGAAGAATTGCACTAGGACAAACTGTGGTGGTGCAACATGCCTGGTAGGCAGCATGCAACACTGACCATAGGGTATCCGGATACACACTGGAAAAGATGCTGGAAGTGGTACTAAGAGAGTGATAAGGGTTCCACCCATGTACTGAAAAGATGGATTCATTGCCGGTAATGGATCAAATGTGCGTAAATGCATCACTGATGGGGCATTTGTTGGATTCCATACTTGGCATACACTGTTTATCCTTGTTTGCAGACTTTTATCAACCATTCAGTTATAAAAGAAATTTTGACTCTGGCCTGACACATCTGTGCCCACTTTATGTTCAGCAAAGCACATGACCATCTTATTGCTCTGCAGGTAAAGAACAAGCTGCCGCAGCAGTTAAAACTTGACATTGTCCTGGTGGAACTCCACCTTGTACATGGTGGAGCATCTATACCAGCAGCAAAGGTATTTCTGAGTATCTGCTACTTCACGCAGTCGTGACGGCAGTGGGGCAACCATGTATTTCACAACAGGCAGTGGAGCTACTGATGGGCTCAGCTCGAGTCTAAAGACCTTTGAGCATGCAACACAGGCAGTGGCTGGGACACTGCCAGCATCAATGAGTCCATTCTGCTATGGTGCTGAGGCAGACACTGCGTGTGCAGCAACAGTTGAGGCAGGTGGTGACGAGCATTTGCTCATTGATGGAACTGTCCCTTAACTCCAACACCACATAAAGTGTATTCTGCAGTCTGAGGGTTTGGATTGCTACAATGCTTGATCCATTACAACATGGGCTGATAGCCATATTAAGGTGTCAGGGGTTGAGGCTGGCAGAACTACTCACCAGAGGGTGGGTGTACAGTTGCTACTACGGGCACAGGGGTCAAAGCCACATGAGGATACTGCACAGTGAGCTGGTGTTCTGCCACCACTGCTCATCATCCCAGAGGTGTCAAACTGCACAAAAACATGGGTTAGAACCTATGCTATGCGATTTGGGCACCTTCAGTCAGTTGGAAGTCAAACATGGAGAAACTGAGGTTGAGGAGAAGGATGATCATGCTGCAAGTCTTCGTGGAAAACTATGGTAGATGCATATTTGCAGATACAAAGAACCTTTCCATTGAAGATTAGTCACTGCTATACTGGGACACTGAGATCAATGACTGGCCAGCACTGACAGCTGTTGCCTGAAATATCTGAGCTGCCTGTCCTCCAGTGTCGGTGTTGGTGGTGTTCAGTTCAGCGGGTGCCATGAGCATACCAGGCATCAATCTCTCCCAAAAATGTTGGCATGCTGACATTTATCAAAATGAATGAGGCTCACATTCATCAAGAGAATAATGTCTCTTGTCCACTACTGTTTATTGTGATGAGGAGGAGGAAGGTGCTTTTTCCCGACCGGTATGTGCCTCATGTTGTCTCACAGCATTGGTAGATGAATCAGTGATAGAGAGGTTTCTCTATGGTGACAATTCAGTCTTGAAGACTGTGAGGATGTTTATGGACAACGTGGAAGTGACAAACTCCAATTTATTTTCTCCTTCTGCCTCCTCACCATCTAGCCTGTAATCTGGATGTCAAATTAATAACAATTATAATGTTCACATTCAGTGCCATATATAAATCCACAACTATTTAGTGATGCTTTAATTGCATCAAATGGAACACCAGTAAACAATGCACTATGCTACTTACATGAACACTGCCTAGCCAGCAAGACACACCATGGCTGTGCAGCAGTGACCTCAGCATCTCAATCTCCCTCCTCCCTATCATCATGTGTGTAGTCACCTTGATTCCTCCAACACAGGCAGAAATAGTATGGCGCTGCACTTCCACCCCGGTGGTATCTACTAGTCACAGTGATTCATAAGGATAATGAATGTACGATACATGCACGGTCGGCACATGGCAGTCACCTGATACCGAAAACCCTCCTCAGCTCCTCTGTACTCCTGTGCTGCTTCAGCTGTGTCCTCCTCCTCACAGCAAGTATGAAACAGCGTTGTTACCACTTCCACCACTACAGTGATGAATCATTGCCAGCAATGTGATCGTGAACCCTCTGTTCCTCCTCAAGCTCCTCTTGCCAATTCATTTGGTCCTCCTCACAGAATTGTCACACAGCATGCCACAACATTGCAACTATTAGCCCAAGGGCGATGGTCCTACAGTCTACACGCGACTGACTAAAGCTGGCAAGACCTGGTTATGCGGAACCACACTACAGCAAGGACTTTCTTCAGCAGATGTGATGGTGAACACAGTGTTTTCAGAAACTGCAGCCGCTATCAGCGTTGAGGCAGAAAAATCATCCGAAACTCAGTGCAGCATTAAAATGTTTCCATGTCAATTCTTCTTCATGCAGGTTTAGCTGGTTCCAATCGCACACAAACCATAAATACACCACTGTACACAGCTAGCAGTAGTACTCTGACAATAAGTATAATTAGAATTTAATGTTTTTCCTTTCCTTCCTCTCCTTTCCTTTACAAAAACCTTTCTTGTCTTCACAGGTGCTAACTGGACTGAAATTCTAATGATATAGTGCGTGAAGAGATCCTGCAGTCAAGCAAGCCATCTCTATCTTCTCAGTTAAGTCAAGTATATCGCAGCACATACACAATCTTGAAAGTACTGTGTCTGAAATCATAACGACAGCAACAAGAAATACTGATTATTGGTAAGGCACATTGCCAATGAAAATACCCACACCTCCAGAAAAGGAAAAGAAAAATTATCACCTTGAAAGGTGCGTGCAATACCAGGGATCAAGCTTGATGGAAGTTGGAAGTCAGCATGTACGGCCCGGTGCTATAACTTCACATTTCTGGCAAAGTGCTGGTGGTGGTGGTTGGGTGGCAGGCCCAAAATGCTTAGTACCATAAATATGTTTACGTTCTCTTGCAAGTTTCACATTTGTTTTCACCGCCTTCTCAGGTGTGTGCAGCAACATTATTTGACTGAAGGAAGCATTTTCTCTCTGGGGACACAACTTCACATTTCTGGCAAAGTGCTGGTGGTGGGGTGGCAGACCCAAAGATGCTTAGTACCATAAATATGTTTAAGTTCTCTTGCAAGTTTCACATCTGCTTTGTACCACCTTCTCAGGTATGTGTGGCAACACTATTTGACTGAAGGAAGCATTTTTCTCTCTGGGGACACAACTTCACATTTCTGGCAAAGTGCTGGTGGTGGTGGTGGGGTCTCTGAGGTGGCAGGCCCAAAATGCTTAGTGCCATAAATACAGTATGTTTAAGTTCTCTTGCAAGTTTCACTTCTGCTTTGCACTGCCTACTCAGGTGTTTGTGGCAATAGTATTTGACTGAAGGAAGCATTTTTCTCTCTGGGGACACAACTTCACATTTCTGGCAAAATGCTGGTGGTGGTGGTGGTGGGTGGCAGGCCCAAAATGTTTAGTACCATAAATATGTTTACGTTCTCTTGCAAGTTTCACATCTCGTTGCACGCCTTCTCAGGTGGGTGTGGCAACAATATTTGACTGAAGGAAGAGTTTTCTCTTTGGGGACAAACTGGACATTTCTGGTGACCGCAGTAAACATGTTAAGTGCTTAAAACAGATTTATGTTCAACTTCTCAGGAGAATAGCTCATGTTTGTGTTATGGTTTGCACTTCTTTGAGTGGTTGGTGGTTGCACACAACTAACAGTCACATACCATCACATACCATGGGTAAACAATTTATTTAATGTGGCAAATACTTGACATTTGTGGATAGCGGAGTACACATGATGAATCAGTAACAAAAGTGAAAGGAAGGAAAGTGGTTCCTCATGTGTAAAAAGGAGTAAAGAAATAACAGAAATGGACAGGCAAGGGACATCCAAATGAACAAGACAATACTAAAAGAGAGGATAGAGAAAAAGATATGAAAACAACAGAGTTTTTTTCTTTTATAACATTTGATATTTTGGTTTTTTTTTTTTTAATTGGGGGACTAGAAGTGGAGAAATTAAGAACACAGATTATGGAATAACTAAATATAAAATAAACAGTTTCTGGCAACCACTCAGACAACCCCACCAGCACTGCCAGAAGCTGAGCCATGCCCACCACCACCACCACACATCTTGGCCAGGAGAGTGAGGCTCCTCTACTGGCTGGACATAAATTGTCACTTGATCCATCACTTCCTGCCAGAAAGTGTTAAAATCAAGCTGCAGATCCTGCACCTTGGCCCCACAAACTGCCACATTGCCATGTGTGGCAGGTGCCCATACATCAGGCTGCTGTCTGGGAGGTATGGGCAGTACTGCTGTGGTCACTCCTGCTGCTGCAGCGATGACTCACAGCAGCATCAACGCCGACTTCCTGCTGCTTCACATTTCCCCAGAGACATCACCACTACCACCATCACATGATGCAGCCGCATTGTGCTCCTTGGTCGTCCACTCATTGAGGTGGTGGATGCGGAGGTGCGTCCTCTAGCCACCGGTCCCAGGTGGGTCCCTCCCCACTTCACAGCACCTGCACACCTTGCAGATGGCCACCGTCTCATTTGCAGGGTACATTTTCAAAAATGTCCCACACTACAGAGTGCTGTGGGAGTGGAGGAGCACCAGATGAGGAAGGGTAGGCTCCTGCTGGGGAGGAGGACTTGTGGCTTCTGCTGCTGCTGTTCATCCTGCTGCTGCTGCAGTTCTGGCTGCTGCTGTTTCTTGCTGTTGTTGCTGCTGCTGTTCTGCAGCAGCAGAACTCCTTTCTTGCTTGGGGGCAGCAGTCTCTCTGGTAAATGCACGCCTACTAAGGTGAATAACTGCACCTCCACCAGCCCCACCCTGTCTCGACACCTCCGAGTCCTGACGCTGCCCTCCATTACAAGAAAAATTTAAAGAAAATGAAAGAAAAGAGAGTAAGAAGACGTGAGAAAAAACAGTATAGACTAACAAAATTTATAAATTCAGAAACTACAGTAAAGAAAGCAAAGGAACAGAACTCAAAAGGTGTAAAATATAAAATGTTAAGAAGATATATAAAGATGTTGCTGCTCAAGTGATCAGTGACTGTTTAGCACACTGTCTACTACAGCCACAGTTGCTGAAATGAAAGAGAAACATTCCTTCCTGCCTGCCTGGAGTCCCCATGTGACCTGCTGTAAGTGAATCATGTGATAAACCATGTTTTCATTAACTTTGAAGTTACTAACAAAGTCGAAGTTAGCTGAAGTTATCCAGTGAAGTTTGGCACCAGAAGGCAATTACCTTGAGTTACTAACATAAGCTAAAGTTAAACTTTTAAGTTAACCCGGCAAGTTTGGCACCAGAAGCTACTGGGAAATGTTTCCACGGGCGCAATTTGGTGACTTGAGGGGATCTACAAGAGTAAATTTGCAACATCTCTAACAACCCCGAGCAACATCGCTGCCATAAGCCCAAGCCAAGAGTGAGTTAATTTAAAAAGTGAGTTAAAGAGTACTTTACTTATCCAGAGCACCTAGCAGAGAAGCGACAGTGGACATGGGCACCCCACCCCCACAAGCTCCACTAGATTGTCCCAAAGCAAAGAGGGAAGGACTGCTGTTATATTAAAAGCTAATGTGTATGCCTGTGGGAAGGAGGGCTAGCCCATGGTCCCCAATGTAGCCTAGTACATCCAAACCCATTTACAGCCTGAACTTGGTCTCACAGCCAAGGCATAGTCACATGTAGCCATTTTAAATTCAGGCCTCCTCACGATGATCTGTCCTGCTATAGTGCCCCTAGTTACAAGCCAAACTGGTATGTTGAACTGCTATTAATGTAAATGTAGCAAATACCTGAAAGAACATTTAAAACACAAGTGTATTTCAAGTCACAATGTCGATTGTGGAACTGAGAATTTAAAAGTAAGAACTGTGTTGTATACAAACTGCACTTAGGAAAGCGAACTATCATTGCATACTCTGAGATTGCGTAACTGCCCTTGCTTTCACCAAATTGCCTTGTCTGCTCAAAGTTGCCCTGGTTTGCTACTAGACAATTTATATTGTCCTCTATTGCTGCAAAACTACATAAATGGTGACTGCATGCTCAAACATTATGTAACCGCCATTGCATGCTTCAAATCAAGTCACATTGATTGTGCTTGCTCCAAATTGCTTGTTAGCCCTGCATGTTTCAGAAATTTCCCCATGCTGTTGCATGGCTTAAAGACTGCCAAAACCACTATCCAAAAGTTAAACAGACAGCACACATTTGATAACCAAGTTTTATTCCTGCCAACTGCAACATCAGCACACAAATAAATCTTCCTGCAAGATCTGGAGACTGTGAACCATCTAACTGCGCTGGCAAGTCAAGAGCCAGTAGTCGATAGTAGGAATCTTGTAGTTAACTAAGGAACTCCTTGCCACCTGCTTTCCTGTGCTCCACCAGGCCAACCTCACCTAAAAGTGAGCTAGGCAGTGGAGGGAACCACACCACTTCACAGAAAGTGTTCCAACTCCTGTGGGGTGGGAGTTCTTCTTACAGGTTCTTCAAGTGCTTTCCCAAGGTTAACAGCTGGAGATGCTCAGGATCTGCAGCTTCATCCAGTCTACAGTTCTTCAGATTCTCTCCCGGGGATCACGTGATGCAGGATACCGGTAGAAGCTCCTCTGCATAGCTCCAACCTCCTAATCACAAATAATCGCTATTTTGGTTGTAATTTCTTCCTAAAAACCAGAGAGTTTATAAATGATCGCCTTCTTAATATCCTGGGCTCCAGTTTGCTTGTTGCCAGTGGCGATGGAGGTTTATATGAAGAAGACTCCATGAAAGCATACACGCTGGTAACTCCCGAGAAGGCCAGAAAAAATCAAAGAGGCGTTGAGTGTTGTGGATAAGCCAAAGCTTCAAAGCCTGATCTCTGAGCAAGAGCCCCTAACTCTGAGCAGATTTTGAAGAATTCAAACCCTTCGGGAAGAAATTAAAGAAATCTCAGCTGAAATTAAATCCCTTTCTAAAAACTTGAGGAGGTCACGATGAAAACCTCAGATAATGCAGCCCATATCTTATCTCTTGAGAAGCAAGTGGAAAAATACGATCTCAGTCCTAGTAGTCATGCGGCAAAGATTTCTAGCTTGGAAGCTAAGTTGGAAGATTTGGAGGCCGCAGCTGAAGAAATAATGTTGTTATCCTGGGCCTTCCAGAAGGAGAAGAAGGCCAGAATATGCTGAGGTTTGTGCAGAAGCTGATTGAAAAGATCGCCGGTCCCTTTCCTATGGGGCTAATCTCATCATTGAAAGGGCGCATAGGTCCTTGAAACCCAAGCCATCCCAGGAGCAACGCCATGTCCCATTATTTGCCACTTTTTAAATTACCTAGAGCAACAGCACTTTCTAGGAAATGTGAGAGTTACAAGAAGTGAAATGGGAAAATACCAGGATTAGAATTGCCCAAGATCTGCGGTCGGTCAGGCAAAGCATACTGCTTTTCATCCTATTGTATCAAAAATTATAGCTGCAGACCTTCGGCTTCAAAATGGGGTATCCAGCTAGGCTACAAGTTCTAGTGGACGGTACCTGATTAGCATATGAGAATCCTGAAGCTGCTCTCTCGGGATTGAAGGCTGCTGTACCTGATCTGTTTCAGGACACCTGATCTGGTTGGTCGGTCTTACCCACCCGGTTTTGGAAAGGAAAGAACTCTTTCAAGTTGTTATACCAAAAGAGGACTGAGTACTAGTCTGGTTTTGTGGACTTTCAAATTTTGTAACGGAGGACTATCTTCAATGGAGTCTTGACCTTTTGTATTTTCCATCTCTCAGCACTCAGTGTTTTGGAGCATCCTCGCATCTCGGGACTTTCTCTCTGGGGGTAGTGTTTTGTCTGGGAAGTGCTCCTTTCTATTCACACAGATCACATTTTCCATTTTTTCATTTCAGGACACTTAATTATCTTGCATGATATAGTTAATATGACAAAACCCTCAAGTTTGATGTTTTTGATTATTGGGGACGCAGTCCGAGTGAGTGTCCTTTGGTTTCAATGTTTTTGGGATAATATCACTAGAGGCGCTTTTGCTCTAATTTTGGTGGTTCAACCCCTTTATCTATTTGTTTCTGGAATCTATTTCTACCAGTATAGATAGCAGTGGGGGCTTGGACACAGATGGAAGCCCCTAATTGGGAGCATTTAGTTTACTAGTGAATATATGTCTCGGGAAAGTTTTCAATTTTATTAACGGCAGCAGTTATGAGAGCATATTCAAGTAGTCTGCCTTACATCATGTATTTTCTGTTTTTCTCAGGAATTCGGGTTTTCTGGATTGCTCCCAAGTAGGAGTTGCTCTCTTCTCTATTTCGTTCTAGTCATTTTGTTCTGGATTTCAGGAGTCCAGTGCTTACCTATCATTATCTACATTACCTTTATCTTTGATGTGATGTTATTGATAACTGTTTCTATAAGAAGGTTTACATTCTAAAGCGGGTTTTGGGTATGTGTGGAAGTTTGGGGGAGGAAGAAAAGCGGTATTCTGCTGAACGTTGCTCAGGACAGTTGGGGGAGGAGGGAGGGTGATATTGTGTTCAGGTTTGTCATATTACTTGTTAGTTGGAAAGGGATGGAATATTTTTGGAGGAGTGGGGGTGGTGGGTGGGTGGGAGGAAAGTTGATACTCGGGTGGGAAGGGTATAGAGCAGCAAACAGGGGTTCGGGTCATTTAAGTCTGATTGTTGTAATTCCTGGAGTTCATATAATGTACTTTCTCTTTTTCTGTTTAGATGGCCAGTAGTATAAACATTACTACATGGAATGTGAAGGGATAAGGAAAAGAGTTAAACAATACCAAGTGTTAAAACACTAAGTTTATTATCTTCTCAGATTACATTCCTGCAAGAATCTCATTTACTGGAAAGTGAATCTCTGCAACTTAGGAGGCAACAAATTGGGCAGGTTTTTAATGACTCAGGGTCCACTAATAGTTGTGGGGTTATGATTCTAATTAATAGAGGCATCCCTTTATTTCCAAAACAAGTTTTCAGGGACCCGGATGGCAGATATGTCCTAGTTCAAGGGAGTCTCTGGTCTATGCCTATTTTACTTGGCAGCATTTATGGTCCTAACACACATGATCCGGGCTTTACATGAAGCTTACCTCCATACTCCTTCCCATGCTTCCCATTGGTATAATAATAGGCAGGACTTTAATCTGGTTCTTGATCCTGAAGTAGACAGGTCCGGTACTGGGTTGAGGGCTTGATGCCGGACAGAGGCCCTTAGGGATTTTCTGGACCAGTGTGGACTGTGCGATGTGTGGCGTGTGTTACACCCTAAGGATAGGGAGTATACCTTTAACTCACCGTGCACAGAACCCAGTCTCGCATTGACTATCTTTTCCTCTCTCAGGCCCTTTGCCGGGATCTTAACTACCTCGATCCCGCCAGGTCCAGTGTCTGATCACTCTTTGGTAACTTCAAGCTGGCCTTCCTTAACATTCCCATAAAGAAACCTGATGGAAATTAAATGGTCAATTGCTCAAAGACACTAAATACTGTGATCTAATAAAGGAGCAGATTGATTTATTTTCTCCGCAATTCCTCTGAGGATATGACACCTGATATTTTGTGGGTGCTTTCAATCATACATGACAGGGATCATTATTAGTTTAGCCACAAAAGGAAAAAGACTAGAGAGGCAGAATTACTAGCTTCACTATCTCTAATTAGGTCTTTAGAAACCAGGTTATCCTGTAATGCCTCGGAAGAGGATATGAGGAGGCTCTCGGTAGCTAAAGATAAATATTTAGATCTATTGAGGGAAAAGCAGAATTATCTATTATTTGTACCAAAGCAAACTATACCGATCAGGGGAAAGGCAGGTCGCCTGCTAGCCTTAAGTTTAAAGCAGCAAGAATCAGCTAGATTTATACCTCCAATTAGGGCCCAGGCAGATGGATCCTTGAAGGTATCTCCTTCTGAGGTCATGCAGGAGTTGCCTCTTACTATGAGGATTTATATAGGGATATGGACAACCCTCCTTCCTTAGAAGAGCTTGAGGCCTACTGAGGATTCCTCTCTACCTTCTCTTTCGGAATCGTGGAGGAATTTTTATCCTCATCAATATCGCTAGAGGAAATTTCAGAGGTCATTGGGGCTTTACCCTCAGATAAGGTCCCAGGACCAGGCAGTTTTCTGCTTTATTTTATAAAACTTTTCAATCACAATTATTGCCAGTTCTCCACTGGTTGTACTGTCACATTCTTTCTGGTGCAAAAATAGATACACATTTATTGTACTTCTCCCTAAGCCCAATAAAGATCCGAATTAGTGCAAAGCTACAGACCAATCTCCTTATTGAATCAAGATGTTCAAATTCTCTGTAAGATATTGGCTGATAGAATAACATGAGTTCTTCCTGACCTGATTAATATGTCTCAGGTAGGGTTTATGAGGGACGTTCATCAGTTGACCATCTGCGTACTCTCTCACACATAGTCTCGTGTCCATGGATGCTGCCTTTCCCACAGGATTGGTCTCCTTGGATGCCAAGAAAGCATTTGATTATATCAATTGGAATTTCCTGTTTCAGGCCCTTAAAGTATTTGGCTTTCTGGCTAGTTTATAGAGTGGATTCGGCCTTATATCAAACTCCATCTGCCAGAGTCTCTGGCAACAGAGTATTTTCAAACCCTTTCCTTTGTCTTCCGCACCCAGGAGGGCTTCCGCCTCCCCTTTTATTTAATTTATACTTAGAGCCTCTTATCTGAAACATTCTCAATAATCCAGAGATAAGCGGTATCCCGATTGGCAATCAGGTGGTGAAGATCACGGCTTA
This sequence comes from Neoceratodus forsteri, assembly GCA_016271365.2. Classification (NCBI taxonomy): domain Eukaryota; kingdom Metazoa; phylum Chordata; order Ceratodontiformes; family Ceratodontidae; genus Neoceratodus; species Neoceratodus forsteri. The sequence continues at coordinate 554,848,050 of CM057452.1, read as the reverse complement.
CGCTGACAATCTCCTTCTTCATTTATTACATCCAAAACTTAAATTCCTGTCATGTTGATGGAAATCGCTAAGTTCAGTGCTCTCTAATTATAAATTGAATATAAATAAATCCTCCATTTTCCCTCTTAATCATAAGGTTTTAAAAATGACTTGTCGTCTTTTGGTCTCGTTGGTCTCCACATGTTGTCAGATACATTGGCATTAATTTGACGCGTAACCCTCCTCCTAGTTTAAGGAAAATTTTGACCTCTCTCTCAAGTGATAGTTCAGGATCTCAATAGATGGTCCAAACTCCTCTCTCTCTTTGGGGTCGATTAATATCATTAAAATGATTGTTTTCCCTGTTTGTTTTATCCTCTCTCGCTTCTTAACTCCTTTACACCATTATCATGGTTTCATAAAATGCATGGATTTTTCACAAATTTAGTCTGGTCTAATAAACAAGCCAGGTTAGCTTATTACAAACTAGCTGTTCAAAAACTAGATGGAGGACTGCAGATTCCCCATCTAGCAATTTATTATTAGGCTAGTCATATTGCAAAATATTTATGTGGGGTTAATCCAGGTCCAGAATATTTAAGACCGGTCTGGCTCAAAATCGAGTTAGATTCTATTCAATCTGAGAATATTGACCCGGACAATGTTCTATCATAAAATTGCCTCCTTCCGGACACTATTAGTTGTCCCATTATCCAAACATCCCTCAGAGTTCACACGCAGCTTTGTTCATTTCTGTGGTATTCTCAGAAATGGACCTGTCCCAGTCCATTTGGAATTCCCATCTTTCTCATTAAACAAAAGATGATATTCAGAAATGGTTGCCCCATATCGGATGGATAATTCTACTTTTCTGGATGACGAGGGAATGGCTCTGTTTCTAATATAATTTGCAAGTTTGATATCCCGTTAACTTTTACTAGGGTGGCCCAATTGAAACATCTACTCCGCAGTACTTGGTAATATCCTTCCTTGTCCATCTGCTTTTCTGTTTGTATCGATCTCTCCCTTTATTGGGGTCACCAGGTGCTATTTCTAAAATATATTGTGTCCTATATCAGTGGAAGTATGGGAGACCTGAAGGCCCCACTAGGCTCTGGGTTTCTTTTTTTCCTCAATATACTCCTAACTGCTCAGCTTTATGGAAGTACTGCCATAAATATGTTTCTCAGGATAGACTCCTCCTTATGCAATACCATATATTACATAACATGTATTATACCCTGTGAAGCTAAGGAAATGGGGTCTTATAAGTTCAGGGCCTGTACCAGAGGATGTCAAGAGGAAGGTACCTTCTACATCTTTTGGTCATGCCCGAAGATAAAGCCATTTATGGATGGCCATACAGAATAACAGACCCCATACTGGGTTTGCAGGAATACTTCACCCCAGGCGTATGTTTGTTGGGGATTTATCCTCTCAGGTTAGAGAAATCAGAAGGTTTCGTGTTTCCATGATTGCACTGTCTGTTAAGAAAATTGTACTTTGGCATTGGAGGATACATTAAGCCCAACATATCAGGAATGGATTAACGAAATTTTGGATTACTTACGTACTGAGAAAGTGATAGCGAGCCTCCACAATAAGTTGCAGTGGTACAAGAATACTTGGGATCCCTTCACACGTTACTTATGGTCAGAGCTGCTAAATGAGTCTGTATATTCAATGCTTTTGATTTGTGATACTATATTGTATTCTTCTATTTTGTAAGTACCTTGCTGCTGTATGGGGGTGGGGGAGGGGATGGGGACAGCTCATGTATTATTTTGTGTATAAGCACTGTATATGGTACTTCTCTGTCCCCTGTATTAGTAAAAAAAATTACCAATAAAATATGTATTATAAAAAAAAAAAAAAGATTCTCTCCCAGGTTCTGTGGTTAAGGCCGGAGGCTCTTCTAGTTTCATCCAGTCCTTCAGTTGTGGCACATTCTGCAGGTCCTTTCCTGGGGTCCACGGTGACAACCTAGGGGCCTTTCAGTTTGACTACTTTCAGTTCTTCTAGTGCTTTCCCAGGGTCCATGGTGACAGCCCAGAGGCTCTTACTTTGTCAAGTTCTTTAGAAGTTACACATTACATTTTTTTCCCAGGGTCCTTGGTGATGTCCCAGTGGCTCTACAAGTCAGTGTCTGTGGAATACAAATATTTGCTTTGTTCTCATTCCTGGGGTTTGTTCGATGCCCAGAGGTTCAAAGTTCTTAGCTCTTCATAAAATTTCAGTTCTTTAAGCTGACAAGTAAAAGCATGTGCTTACATGTTCCTTTGCTTCTAAATCTCTCTGACCAAACCCTCTATGGCACCTAATGCATCCAGCTGGACTCTAGCATAACAATGCTTGCAGTTTGAAACTAACCTTAAAAGCTTATAAATCTTTTTTTTTCTACCCTCCTTTGCTGCTGGAAGATCCTCTCTTCTGGGATCCCTAGATTGGTGTGTTCCTGTAGTCCCACCCCAGATACCTCCTCCAGGTGCCGGCCAGCCTGTCCCCATCCTGCCTCGTTTACCCCAGGCGGGGTGGGGAGACCCATTCCCCTCTCTTAGTCCTTAAGTCTGCGTCAGAAGGCTTGCCAGCCTTTCTATGGAGCCTGGTTATGGGTGTTCTCGGATCGGCGGGTCCCGCTACTGGAGCCTGGTGCAGGATTTTCCAGTTTTCTCCCAGCCCTCAAGACGCCCGTGGTACTAGGGAAGCTCAGGGGCGGGCGCACCACAGGATGCGTTTGACGCTGTGGCTCCCAGCAGACGCCCCTCCCACCTCTGCTGTGTGCAGTCCGCTGCACCTCCACCTGTGGTGAACCCAGGTGGTGGTGTTGCAGCGGACTTGCATCCACCCACCCGGAGGGAGGAGGCAGCCACTGGGCGCTCAATCCTCCCTTCCCCAGCCAGCCCTCCAGCTGCCCGAGTCCATTCCCCCAACCCGGCGCTGGTGTTGCGCGTAGTTCTATCAACGCGCCAAGGGCCGGCTTTAAAGCTTATAAATCTTAAAGCAATTCAGAATGCTTTTATGCAAGTGATAAGTTAAAGTAACATTTATACAGTATTCAAGATTACCATAATAGAGTATTTAAGAAGGCTACCATAACAGAGTATTTAAGTAAGTTGCAGCAATATTCACAGAGTGTTTAAGTAAGTAACAGTGATAGGGAGGAATGGTAGGCTGCATGGACAAAGTGGTCCTTATCTGCTGTCAAATTCTATATTTGTATCAAAAACAATAATTAGGTTTATACCTGTAATTTCTCAAGACCTCATGCAGTATTTGCAATGTCTTTGTGGAAGGCAGCAGGGAGGGTTTGCAAGAGTCAAAGGTGGAGTGACCTTCACCATCAAAGTGTTCTGGGGCTGGAGCCTGCTTTAATCCAGCCCTGGCTGGCACCTGGAATTCATCACCACTGCAAGATGAGGTATGGGATCAGCAGGGAGATGTCACTTCCACTGCTGTTGCTGCCACTGTTGGGTGCTGGGTGGTCCAGATGTCACAGCTCCTCCCAGAAGACTGCCTTGCCATCAATTGCTGGCTCTTGGGGTCCAGGAGGACATCTGGTTCATGGGCTCTGAAAATGTTATGGAAAAAATCCAATCGTACATCTCATTACTCTTTCACAGGTCCCATAGTACTTACTCGGTAAGGAAATCCACCTACTTATTATTGGATGTACCCAGAGTGCGTACCTCACATGGTAGAGGTGCAAAACAGTTTTCCATCCCTTCAGCTTGGAACAGCATTCAATCTGTGCTAGGCTCTTGATCTTGTTTCCCTGAATACATTTAAGATCTTTGCCAACAAATACCTTAAGGATACTTGTCACTGTCTGGATAGATAGAGCTCTCCATATCCTTCATGCTGAATATTTTGCCTTATCTTTCCCATTACCCTGAACTCCCCCACCCTCATGTTGCACTAACCTTATGGTGTGGGAATGGCCAATATATATCTGGTCAGGTGTCACGTGTCTGTTCTTGAAAGATTTGGCACTATCGTTACCTTCCGCCTGTGTTCTATTGTTATCATTATGCTTGTATGCTTTGCTGAATGTTAGTAAAATCCAGTGGATCCAATTTCTGGTAAGGCAAGGCAGGAAAACTCTAATCCTAGTATAAAAGCTTTGGATAGGACTGACTTATTCAGAACTTCTTCATACAAGTATTTCGGCATTTTCCTGGATGAGTCCCTGAAATTTGATGTGCATATAAAAATCTGTCTGCTAAACTTAAGAAACTCCTATCATTTATCTACTGAAATAGGGCCTGCTGCAGTTTCTTTATCTGTAAACAGTTGTAGTTCTTTATTTATTCAACAGATTGATTTTAGGGCCTGTATCTATATGAAGACATCAGATGTGGTATTGAGACTGCTTGACCCTCTATACCATAGTGCCCTGAGATTTGTCTCCTCCTGCTATGGAGAACCCACCACTGTAGTTTATATTCTGCAGTTGGTTGGCAATCTGCCTACCCGGAGACAATCACTGGAGTTATTGTTGTTTATAAGTTTGTATTAAAAATTCTTCCTTCATATTTGCTTAACCTGTTCCACTCTAAGCAATCTAACAAGTATACACTAAGGTCTACCAATCTCCCACAGTTCACTTTATACCCCACATATAAATAGGACTAAGCATGGTAATAATATGTTAGCTGTTATTGTGCCTCGAACATGAATTGCTATTCAGAAGAAACTTCATCAGACCATTTGCCTTCTCATAGAGGTATCTGGAACACCTCCTGCTAAATATTCACTCTGCACAATCCCGCCACTCATCTTCTCTCCTCCTCATAGGCACATTGTCCAAGTCTGTAACTGCACCTAGTACCCTCTCTTAATCTACCTCTCTTGCCTTTCCCCACCATCACTCATTCCCCCTTGCTCCCCTCCTCCCCTCCCCTGTCCTCGTCCTCCATCCCTTTGTTACCTCTAGCCAGGCCCCTGTCCCCCACTCCACCCCGCTACTCCTCTTCCCTCATTTCCTTTCTGCCAGATCCAGTCCCTTGGAGTTCTCAGCATCTGGAGCGGTGTAGTCTTTCGGCCATCCCACCTCCTCTTTCTCCTCTCTGCCAGGTCCCATCCCCTTGCATGGTATTGACACCCTTTGAGGAATAGTTTCATGGCCACCTCCTTCCCTTCTTCTCCTTTCTACAGGTCCCATCCCTTGCAGGGTCTCATCATCATCATCCTGAAGAGATATAGTTCTTGGCTGCCTATCCTCCCCTCCCTCCCTCCTTTTTCTGCCAAGTTCTGTCCTCTTGCCGGGTACTCACATCCCGGAGTGGTTTAATTCTTGGCTTCCTTCCTCTCCCCCACCCTCCCTCCTCCTCTCCACTTCTCCTTCTTGCTGGGCCCTGTCAACTTCAAATGTTCAGCATCCTGGGGGTATAGCTTTTAGCTCACCACCCCTCTCTCTCTCTCTCTCTCTCTCTCTCTCTCTCTCCTGTGGCTTGTCCCTCCTTTTCTCCTTTCCCCTCTTTGCTGGGTCCTGTCACCTTGCAGGGTTCTCAGCATCCTGGAGGTGTATAGTTCATGGCTTGTCCCTCCATCTCTTCCTCCTACTCCTATCTCACCCCTCACCCTTTTCTCCTTTCACCCTAGCCCTTGCAGGGTTCTATTCATCTTACAAGGGTTTCTGTTGTTGGCTTGCCTCTTCATTCTCTCTCCTCATCCTTCCTCTCTTCTCCCTTTTCTACTTGGGTCCTGCCCTTTCAGGACTCTCATCATCCTAAACTTTCTCTCCTCTTGAGTATGAATAGATAGGCCATTGGCAGAGTAAAGGTCTATGGCACATTCATAAGGTAGAAAAAATGGGCAGACTGAATGGGCTTTGCAGTCATATCTGCTATCAACTTCTATGTTTCTATGTAAAATTGCTTGGCTCTGGCCTCCCCCTCCCCTCTCCCCACCCCCACCATTAACCCCTGTCACCCCTACTCCACCTCTGTTCATTCCCTCCTCTTACTCCATATAGCATTTAGTAACCTTTTGAGCTAATTAACACTTATTAGTCCCAGTGCTCAGCCCGCCATCTTAGCTCTCACCTGGGCTATACCATGCTGACTACCCTACCCCCCAGATTGCTAAATTTATGTCTATCTGTGCTCAGTTCTGTTTACCAGGCAGGTCTCACCTTTGCTAATGATTGATTATTACTTTGTTATCTGACACTTCTTTACACGTCATTGTCTGTATCTAGGATTGATATACATTGTATTAGTGCCTCTCGTTATGTAATTGAAATGCATTGAATGTACTGTGTGTTTATAATGTCTTTGCTTAATCCACCCCATTATGTAACCCCCTCCCCGGATGCTTCGGAAATGAGCTGTTCAGCTCATGTTGTCTCTTCTGGTGAAACCTTTTCAAATAAATAACTTAATTGGTGTCTTATATCAATTTCCCATTTTAAGAACAGTGTTAAAAACATTATGATTCATACGTGAGTGTTATGGCTAAATTTTGTATCAGAGTCAAGTCTAACAGGACACATGTTATGTCTTCTATATGCATTTTTATTGTTAAATGTTTTGGACGCAATTGTAAAGGAAAGTGTACTCTAATTTGCTTTCCAATAAATGAATTTGAATTTGTATTGAATGTGTTCATTCTGTACCCAATGGACTATTCCAGACAGTTGTGTGACCAGTTGTAATATCCAACAGAGTGCCTGTTTGTACCTTATATATTGTACTGTATAATTGTATTGTGATGTATTCCTTCTTTCCTTGTATAATGTTGTTATTCTATTGCCTTGCCTATCAGGACCTCCTTGTGAATGAGCTTGCTCAATGGAGTATGTCCTGCAATCAACATCCTGCAGTCCCAAACTCACCACTATGACCAGATGCCATCTTCAGACAGGATGGTGAGAGAGATGGTCTGCCGAGAGCAGGCTAGACCACCAGTGCAGGTAATTTACAGCTCCATCAGCCTCCTGCTGCTGCTTCCCACTCCTCCACACTCAGAAATGCCTGCCCCAACAGCAGCTCAAGTGAATCTTCAGGGCTTGGGGTTCAGGCTAGAATGACCTGAACCTCATGAGCCACCAAACTGCACATTTTTTTATTCAACATTTCCTACATTGCCGAGTTTCAGTTCAAAACTCCCATGTAATTGCTAATTTCTCAAGTTTTTTTTTTGTTGCTGTTTTGTTGTTTTTTGTTTACCTTTTTGTTTATGGCATTTTATTGATTGCATGACATGTATAGAATACTGAGCAGGTACAATAAAGACACATCATTCATTACATTAATCCAGGAGAAAGAATACCTTTTCGGTTGCTACAGCATTATAGGTATGATTCTCTTGTGCAGCAACAATATTTACTTTGTTTAAGCATTGACAATCAGTGCCCAAAACTAAACTCCTCATGAATAAAAAGTACCTCATACTTTGTAACCATCCTAACAATACACTTTCTTTGCTAAATGTCATCATTTAATAAGTCTGTTTATCAACATTCTTGAGCTCCTCAAGAAAACAACCTGCAACATTAGCTACAGTACCTATATACTGTACTCAGGATGTTTCTAGTATTTGGATACATTAGGGGCTTGAGCCCACCTCCAAAATTCTAAGCAATAGGCTGGAGCTCTGTCCAGCCACCAGGTCCCAGAAACTCTGGGATTTGGGTGCTCTGTAGTGCATTCTGAGGCTTATTCTATATCCCCTTGCATTACAAATCTGCCATGCATTTTGTAAGGAATGCCAGTAATTTTTTAGCAAAATGTCAAAAATCATTTTAGCTTGTTGGTCATCATGAGATATTTGTTAAATAAATTTTCTTTCCTATAATGTAGTGCATGCTAGTTCTCCTGCTACTGTACAGCTTCTTAGATACATTCCTGTACTGGCTGTGCATGGGTCACTTCCTTATGTCTAACAGGCCGAACTGCCTGTGTGGCTGGTAACACTGGTTAACAATGATTCATATTCAGGTGCTATGAGGATGAGTGCACAATAGGTCAAACACACACAGCCATTGTTTTATGTTTAAATTATTATTCTTTGGAACCATATAAGGCTCACTGGGTGCAAGACCAATTTACAAGGGTGACCAGGAGGTTATGTAACTTGTTCAGGATCACACAGTATGCAGGTGGAAATTGTGGGAATCAAACCCTGGTTTTCTGTTTGTAACAAGTTCATTCACAGCATATTGCTCTAACCTCTAGGCCAGTTAGCAGTGTCAGTAGCTCAGCAGGTTGCACACTTGCCTCTGAGGCCAGAAGATCAGAAGGCTGTGGGTTCCATCCATACACCAGGAACTTGGGTTCAATCCCATTATACAATGGCAGGACAATTTCCTGTATCCTGATTGGTCAATGGGTGCCTGGAACAGTGATGTTATTTCACAATAACGTCACTGTATGAAGTCCAAAATACATATGACCACATAACATACAGAAATCATCCCACAGCTCCACCAATTACCACCGCTTAAACTGCTTCAGCGAGGATGTCCATGGTATGTAGTAAGCCATCAAGACGACTCCAACCCCCAACACACACATTCCATCCCCTGGTACTGGTGTGTTTTCTCCAGACACTTTCTTATACTGTGAATAGCAGTATTAATTTTTCAAATGCAGCAGTCCAGCTTCTGTGAAGGAGGGACTGAACAAACAACAGCCACTGAAACAAACAGCAGTGCACTACCAATCGCGATCACTGCTACTGATAAAACTCCTGTGTTTATTCACCATAAGTAAAGGTTTTCTTCAAAACTTTAATTCTGACTGGCTTTGCAGGAGCAGAAGTTGAAGAACTGTGTATACGCGTCAGCTGCGATATTTCAAGGGCTGAGGCGCCAGTTGTCAGCTTCACGGACGCTCACTCAGCACAGCTAACAAAGAAGAAACACTAGTGTAAGTACAACAAGATAAAGTAAAAAAGACAGCAGAGTGTGGAATTAGTAACAGTTACCTGATGGAGTGAAAACAGGCAGAGAGCAACAGATTGGTGGAGGAGGAAGGCTGCCTTACAGACAAACAAACAGAGAGAGACCTACAATGAGATACAAAACAAACATGTGCCAGCAGTACCACCTGCTGGAAAAAGAAACTACGGACTCTTTTAATAGGTACACCTACCCTAAGAAAAACTTAGGAAAAAGACAGCATTTTAAACATATTTTGAAATTTTCTTTTTCTATTGCACCATTAAGTAATTAAGCAATAATGCACGACAGGTGTAGTATATCATGGATCTTGTCAGCCTTGGGTGGTTGGGCACAAGGCGCAGGCCGAAAAGTATCCAACGTACCCAAGAAGTGATGATATCCCATGATACCACATCCTGGAGTGCATATACTAATATGAACTGGTTTAAATGTTTTAGAAGAAAAAAAGTTTTTAAACCTAATAAAAATGCAATTTGTGGGGTTGTTAGGGAGTACCTTTCAAAAAAAATTCCTGGAGGGCTGTGGACAGCAGGTGGTGCCGTTGAAGTTTGTGGAACTCTATTTGCACTGTGGCAATACTACTCCTGGTTTTAAAGTAAGCTTTTTGTGAGTTTAACCCTGTCCGTTTAGCTGCAGTTATGCCCTGTGCTGAGAAGCGTGATTTGAATATGAGGAATGTAGGTGGAAACTTACGTTTCATCTTGGATAATTAGTAAGTACCGAGGTAGCTGACAGCCATTTTGGTTTGTTTTCTGTGGAGAGCAGGTGCTGTACTGTATGCTGTGGTCAGTGGCACATTATTTGTTCAGCATTGTTGGGACTGTGTTTATTTGGTAGTTTAATTGTTTTATTTTCATAGCAATCATCTCAATCTGTAGCAGGCTTTCTTGTGGTGTTGTTTGCTGTGCAGTGAGGGATGTGGAGAGCTGCAGTAGGAGGTTTGTCATTGGTGGGAGTGGCAGTTTCAATAGGAAGCTGCCAGCGAGGAAAAAAGACACAGACACTCATGATGTGGCCCAGTCAGTGGTCTTTTCCAATTTTTTTCAGTTTGACGAGCCGCCCGATAGGAACATTATGCAAGATATGGGGCTGCTGCAGTTGGCAAGTGGAGGAAGTTGTGGCAGTGACAAGGCTGGTAGCTGGAGGCTTTTTGAAGCTGTGATGATGTAGCTAGATATCATCACGGCTTCAAAGAGCTGCTGGCCAATCAGCTTCTTAGATGCACGGTCTCCAGGTCATAATAGTAGTTATACAATGGGCTAAATCCAAGAACCCAATCCCTGCAACCTGATTGGTTGTCTGGCACCTTTTCACCATGTATAAATCAGCCAGCGTACCCACAGGAAGAGGTGCCAGCCAACCAACTCATGCCACCTAACAGGTATCACTGCCACCAGTTGACATCAAGCGAAACCACTGCCATTTTACTCACCGCTAATTGAACTGAGCCACAGTAAATTCAAAAATTAACAGCTCCTTCTGTTTAATAGACACAGATGAGCTCAAAACTATTTACTGTAAAAATGAGCCATCCAACAGTGAAACATTACCTCTACAAAAATGTAAAATCTGCTGTCGGCACCTCCGACTCACACTATCACAAGAAACTCGGCAGCAGCAAATGCCGACTCCTCAGCTCCACTCAGACTGTGCATCGATGCTCAACCACCAGCCAGTCTTCACTCCGGCTAACAAGCATGAACCGTGACTGAAGGTAGGGCTTCTGCTTCTGGGCTTTTGACATTTTCTGTGGTGTTGATGGTTAAGGGTACTTGGAATAGGCAGCACTGTTTTGACTGAGATATGGTCATTTTATACAGGTTTGTCAGAGGAATGTTACTGTTTAAACAACACACAAATTCAAAAACTCTGTGTTTAAAAAGGGTACACAGTGCACTTTGGCATAAAAACTTTTACAGTTCATTACGTACTGTATTTCCTACAAAACCTCTTTGTTACCAAATTCAGAGACAGCCAGTTCATTAAAAAGTCTACACTTCCCTTCTACCATAAATACCATAGCAACAGGAACTATTTTAGGTGGAAGAATATCAATACCATTCCAGCTAATATTTTATAAAATCACACAACAAAAATATGACAAAATTAAAAAAAAAAAATTTCCATTGCATAATAGCAATGTACCACATCAGGATGTGGGTACATGGGTGAATTACCACTTTTGGTGCTGGTTAAGTCACTTGGCTGCACCTCGTGACTGAACCACACCAGCTGTGGTAAATCCTCCCATATACCCACACCCTGTTGTAGTATATTGCTCAATAAAACACTCCAGGGTGTGTGTTATTGCATAATAATGTCACTTCTTCATGTTGAACGACTCAGCCTATGGTCTCATGCTTCAACCACCCAAGGTGTAACATACACCCTGTCATGCCTTATTGTTTAAGTATTGACACTGAAGTGCAGAATGAGGGTGCTGCACTCCTGAGGTGCCATCCTTCAGATGAGACATTAAACCAAGGTCCTGACTGCCTGTTCTGGTGATTGATCAGATGGACGTTAAAGATCCCATCACACTTGTAGAAAACAGTGGGAGAATTGCCCCGTGTCTGGCCAAATTTTCCCCATTCACTAATACCACCAACAATTTAATACAGTTCAGTCAGTTGGTTTCCATCTATATCCCCCTCCCACAGGATGAGGTTGAAAATAGGCAGAAGTGACTAGTCCTCCTTTCCTGGTAAAAAAAAACAACTAAAAAATAACTCCAGCCTTTGCAATACTATACATACAGAATTAAGGAATAAAACCAATGCTATTGTCTAGTCTTCATAAAACATCCGTAGCTCAGCTGATAATATTAAGAACTGAATTACTTGTAATAATTAAATTCCTAGTTCAGTTGTCTGTCACATATACCACTTGCCCTCCTTGGTCTGTATGATCTGCCACTGCAGGCTGCTGTTTGCTTGGTAAATGGTAATCAGTCTGCCTTGGTTCACCCTGTCCCAACCAAGGACATAATGTCTAATAAGTTTATTGTCCAACTCTTTAAGTTTGTGTAATTTTGTTCTTGGTCTCACACTGTTGACACAAGTATTATCTTTGTGAAAATGACAAATTTAGTATCTCACACTCAAAAATTTAACATTTGCAGCAGCTCTCTGAGAAGTATCTCTCTCTCTCTTCTTGTTCTTTCTCAGTGAGAAGCTTATCTTAAACAGTCACACATGGTGCACTATACTATATACATTAAACTGCTATGGACAAGCCACACAGCTGATCAGAGTGGAGGGGTGGCTTGGCTTTCTTTAATAACAAGAGAGAAAAGCAAGTGTCTCATAATCATTCAGGGCTACAGCTGAAAGATTCTGAGCTGTAGCCCCAATGCTCACCCTTAGTGATGCCCTGACTCTATTCACATCTAAGTCAATGTTTTAAAGTCAAAAATAGTCACTGAAGAAAGGGAACTTGAATTGTACATGAGGCTGACTAACATGCAGAGTTTCTGTTGCTGCCTGTGTGGTGAGATAAGGCCATATTTTGTTATTTTGGGACATGTTTATATAACTTTATGTGAGAAATGCATCAGATGCCCATAGTAGCTAGTGTAAGGGCAAGGAATCATGGTAAGGGTACATGGACCCTAGAGTAATGTTGGAACTCTTGTTACTGAGGAGAAACTGTTTTCTACTACCAGAAACCAGAGTTAATTAAATTATCTAAAAGGAAACAAAAGAAATAATTAAGCTGAGCTGGCCAGCTGGCAGACCATTGTGTCTCAATGGACCCCAGCATCATCTGGTGCCTCCTCATCTACCTGTCCTTTGTTTTTCAGTAGCTGTACCTTAGCTAAGCTTGTTAACAAATGAATAGCCTACTATTTATGATAAACAGCTGTATTTAGGGTTGATTAACAACAGCCATCTTCCATAGGGAGGCTGAAATGTTCTCAAGAAAATCTGGTTTGAGATGGATAATCTCATTGTTTTCGATAGTCCGAAAACTGCATATCTGTGTCATAGTAATAAAATACTGAACTCTGATTGGTTGGGTAACCATATAAACTGAAATGCTAGCCAGTCACCAGCCAGCCACTATCAACTGGATCTGCCCTCCTGAACACCTTTAAAACCAGGATGCAGAGAGGGTATCAGAGCCCTTTTGCTGCCTTTCACTGAAGTTTGTTTTACCATTTTGCATTTGGAACCTTGTCTACCTGCCAGTCTTGAGCAGAGACCATTTTCTCATGAATCACTGAGAAGCCAAGACTTCATCTATTACACCTTTTAAGGACACTTTCTGCACTTCAAAATTTCAACTAAGGACTCCAGGTAGACCCTTAACCCCAGAGTTTCTAGTGTAGGTTTTTACTGTATTTATATTTTCCTTTTTTCAATATCCTGTAACCAAGGTCTAAATATTTTGTCTTTTTGTTATTTACTGTTTTCATATTAATTTAATTAGTAAAGCCTTTGGCTTATTTAAAAAATAATTCTGCCTATGTCGTTTGTGTATATGGCTGCCTGGGTAAAAGTTGTTCAAATGATACCACACCTGTTGACTGTTTTAAGGGTTAAAACACTACCAAAAGTGAAGTTCACTAGGGACTTCTTGAGGAGGGAGGGAAATATGAAGGGTCTCAGGAGAAGCCTGTGGTGGGATTTGAACTGAGCACAGCCTGTCTGGGGAAAGACACATAATTCAATGTATAAGGGCCCCCAAAACCTACACATGCCTGTGGCTTTCTGGTTTGTGGTGCAGTGGCTGAAAAGGTTCTACCCAGGAACACAGACTCAAGACTATATTTGCATCCCCTCACATGGAGAAAGGGTACTCTGGACCCCATCCTTCCATGACAAAGAGATATTCGCTGTGATGCAGAGAGAAATCCACCCCAAGGAAGTGGGCTTTCACAGATTTGGTGAGCAATGGTGCGACATTGGTGAACTGTTTGAACAACCACACACAAGAGGGCAGAAAACTGGAAAAAGGGCAAATTGGTTACAAGATATAGTTTCCCACCCTGTTTTATAATTTTTTTTTGCTAAAGACAGACTAGTAGTAGTGTAGGAAGAAAGATGACTTCCAAGTACAGTGACTACACTGTAGAAAAGCTGAAACAGCTGTGCCAGGAAGAGGATCCATTATGAGTGGCAAAGCAAGAAGAACATCATGGAGGCTCTTGTGGCAGCTGATGAGCAAGTGACTGCCCAAGACCTCGAGTCACAGCTGGTGACTAAAGGGATCAGACAGCAGGTGTGGGAGTGCCAAGGGCGTCACAGTGTCCAGTCACGGGAGGAGGGCAGCAAGACCAGAGGGAACCCAGAGCCACAGCACCAGGGAAGGCCACCACAGAGCTGGAGCTAGAGAGGATCAGGCTGCAGCTGGAGTTGAGAAATTGTAGCTGCAGAAAAGCATTGAGAAAGGGAAGTGGAGCTGGATTTGAGCAGAGAAAGTTTGAAGCACAGTTTCAGAGAGAGTGAGAGGCTGAAGAGAAATGGCACCAGCAAGAAAGAGAGCAGATGGAATTCAAACTGGAGAAGTTGAGACTCCAACGATCAGCGCCAGAGATAAGAAGCTGGGATAGACCAGAAATTCCAGGGCTGGGGTATAAATTAAGTTCCAAATTAATTGTGGAATTTAAAGAGGAGGAGGATATGGAAGCATTTTTAATTTGTTTGAAAAGGTCTGTATCAAGCCAAAATACCAGGAGTCCTGGAGCTTTCAGCTATCCCCACCGCTTACTGGGAAAGGTGTGAGGCACTAAGCCAACTGGATAATAGTGATATCCAAGACTATGAGAAACTTAAAGCTGCTTTACTTAAAACTACAGTATGAACTGACTCATGAGGCTTACAGGGTAAATTCTGTAACTCTGAAAAAGCCCTGACATGAGCTTTGAAGAACTAGCCACAAAACAAGGAGTTGGTGGAGGAGGTGTGAAGCAAACTCTGTGGGGAAAATTGAGAGGCATACTTTTAGAACAGTTCTTTTAGGCTTGCCCAGCAGAGTTGAAAACCTTGCTGGAGGACCGGATCCCAAAACAGCACAGCAAGCTGCTGAGCTTTCAGATTGCTATGCCAGGAGCAGGCCTGCTCTGAATGGAAGTTGGGGAGCAGGTGCTGCAGGGCAGGATGGAAAAGCACACCTTCAGGGCAGCTAAAACCCTCAATGTCTCTGCAAAGGGAAGCCCACGTTACCAAGAAGGTAGGCCTTGTGGAAAAAAGAATGATGCATATTGGATTTGTAAGCAGCCAAGGCATCTGGCTAGACAAAGTCCTAAAAGGTACAGAGTGGACAAAGTGCCCCTCAAAAGGAGGTGGGTACACTGTGTATCCCTGAGAGAATGCCTATTAACATGAGGAGCACACACTCCTTGTTACTGTAAATGGGGTGCAGACCCATGGGTTAAGGGACACAGGGGTGTCTTACCCTGATAAAGGGATTTGGTTGAACATGAACAGCATATGCCTAATCAATTTGTCACTGGGAGGGATTCACAGGAGAAAAAACCCTGCCACTAGCTAGTGTTTTCCTGGACGAGAGTGAGACAGAGAGAGGGTACAAAAAGTGGCAGTGGCAGACAACCTTGCTCTGGATGTGATTATAGAGAATAATATACAGCAGGGGTGATGTGTGTGGTTACCCACAGTCAGACAGCTAAGGCCCTTGTATTTCCCTGAACCCTACAGAAACACCCGTGGAAGAGAATAGGAGGCTGGTCCCCAGCCTGTGTCTCATGAAAAGGAAAATAGTGAAAGAAGTAGGACTTCCCAAATAGATGTACACCAAACAGCTACAGAAGGCTACTCTGAGGAGGAGGGTAACCAATGTTCAGAAGGTTAGGAATAGCAGTAGCTCTGAATGCCCTGAGCCAAGTGCTATGGACCCCAATTTAGGAACTGAGGGGACATGTCCCATGCTTTGGCAAAATGTGAAGATTCTGCAGCTGATCAGAGAACTGACCCTAGTTTGGAGGCTGAGAGCTTGTGCAGAATCTGATGGAACACAGGAGGTAACATGAGACATAGGGTATTTTGGAACAATGGACTGCTGTATACACAGGATGTGAGCACCGAGGGAGGGTGATGGGCAGGCAGCTTGTCGTTCCCCAAGTATCGTGAGTGGTTGCTCAAGGTCGGCGCATGATATACCCATGTCTGGACATCTAGGAATCACACACCATGCAGTGACTGGCCCAGAATTTCTATTGGCCCAACTTCACCAGCAGGTGAAGGAATATTACAGGTCTTGTCACCTGTCCCAACAGATGGGAAGGCAGGTAGTAAAACAAAAGCTGCCCTACTTCCCTTGCCCATTGTCAAGGAGCCATTCCAGAGGGTAGGAATGGATATTGTGGGACCCTTGAGTACCCCAAGCTCCTCCAGAAAAAGGTATATCCTGATGGTGGTAGATTATGCCACCCAATACTCAAGTCAGTTGCCCTGTCCTCCATTTAGGCACCCAAGGTGGCAGGTGCCTTGCTAAGGATTTTCTCCTGTGTCGGGTTCCACAGGAGTTTATCTCTGACCAAGGGATAACTTCATGTCGGACCTGATGAAGTCTTTGTGGAGAAGTGTGGGTGGTGCAAAGACATATGACACCTTATCACTCACAAGCCAATGGACTCCTGGAAAGATTCAATGGTACCCTAAAATGATGCTCCAATTGTTTGGTGAACAGAAAGTAAGGGACTGGGAGAAATATCTTCCCCACCTGTTGTTTGCATACAGGAGGTGCCTCAAGAGTCAACAGGGTTCTCCCTTCAAACTCTTATACAGACATAGGGTGTGTGGACCCCTAGACTTCTTCTGTGAAGACTGAGAAGGCAAGCATGCCATTCAGGGAACTCCCATAGCGGAGTATGTCCTTAGGCTGAGAGAGAAGCTAAAGGAGTTTATGGGATAGCCCAAAGCAATCTGTCAGCTGCCCAGCAGAAGCAAAAAGTCTGGTGTGATTGCAGAGCCAGAGCTCACTCATACAGCACAGGTCAGAGTAATGGTCCTGAATCTAGTTCGGAAGGACAAGCTGCAGATCAAGGGGCAGGACCATACAAGGTAGATCCAACAGGTAAATTACATGAATTACATTGTAGAACTGTCTGACTGGAGACATATCTATCAAATGTACCATGTTAATGTGATGAAGCCATATGTAAATAGGGCCGACATGGTGTTTGTTGTCTGTAGTCCTGGGGAGAGGATGGACAAAGATGACCCCTCCTGCATTTGCTAGAGAAAGCAAGTGGAGTCATCATTGGAGACAATCAAACTGTCACTTCAGCTGACCCCAGAACAAAGCAGGAAGTGAGGAGGTGTTAGAGAACTTTGCCCTTTATTTACAGCCAGAGCGGATGGACCCCTTAGCGACCCATGATGTGGACATGGGGATGCAAGTGCCTATCGACCGACAGCCTACCAGGTGTCTCAGGCCATCCTAAAGGACATTAGAAGGGAGGTGGAGAAAATGCTGGCATTACTGGTAATCCAGAAATCCCCAGTCCCTGTGCCTCACCTGTAGTCCTCGCCCCAAGCCGAATGGGTCTACTTGATTTTGTGGACTATCATGGACTCAACGCAATCACAAAGTCCGATGCCCACCCAATGCCCCAGACAAATGAGTAGTTGGACAAATTGGGAGGGCAACTCACCTAACAACTATAGACCTGACAAAGGGGTGCTGGCAGGAGGAGTTGACTGCCAGAACTAGGGAGCAGTCAGCCTTCATCACCCCAATAGGCATCTTCAAATTTAAGGTAATGCCTTTTGGGTTGAAGAATACCCTAACACATTCAAGGTTGGTCAACCTGGTGTTACAGGGTACAGAAGAGTACGCAGTGGCTTATCTGGACAATATTGCCATCTTCAGCACCAGCTGGAAGGAACACCTGTCCCATCTTAAGGAAGTGTTAGGAAGGATACAGAAGGCAGGACTCACTGTAAAGGCCAAAATGTGTCAGGTTGCCATGGCTGAGGTATCATACTTGGGACATGTAGTGAGGAGAGGACAGCAACATCCAAACCAAGCCAAGATAGAGGCCATTGAGGCATGGCCAAGGCCAGAGACCCAGAAGCAGATCAGAAGCTTCCTGGGGACTGCAGGGTACTACAGAAAATGTGTACCAAATTACAGCACCTCGCAGCTCCCTGTCTAGCTTGTAAAAAAAGGCAACCCCAGAAAGTAAAATGGGACCCAGCATGTAACAGAGCCTTCACCCAGCTAAATGCCAAACTGTGCAGTGCCCCTGTGCTGGCTAGCCCAGACTACGCTAAACCAGTTGTTGTTCAGGTGGATGCCTTGGATGTGGGAATTGGTGCTGTCCTCAGCCAGAGGTCCCAACAGGTTAAAGATCACCCAATTGTGTACCTAAGCAGGAAGCTACTTCCCAGAGTAGGCATACTCCACTGTAGAGAAAGAATGCCTTGCTCTGGTGTGGTTGTAGAAACTAGAGCCATACCTCTATAAGAGGTCCTTCAAGGTACAGACAGACCACAACCCTCTGGTATGGCTAAACCAGATGGGAAAAATGAGCAGGGAGACTTCTTAGGTGGAGCATTGCACAGGCCTATGATATGGACATTAGACATAGAGCAGGGTCGGCTAATGCCAATGCAATAGCCTATCCCACCAGTCAGAGTAAGGCAGAACTGGTGGCAACCCTTACTAGAAAAGGGCATGTTCTCCCAAGATTCTGTTAAGGAGGAGGAGTGTGGCGGAGTTAAGGCCATATTTTATTATTTTGGGACATGTGTTATATAACTTTATGTGAGAAATGCATCAGATGCCCATAGTAGCTAGTGTAAGGAGTGAGGAATCATGGAGTCGGGTACATGGACCTAGAATAATGTTGGAACTCTTGTTACTGAGGAGAAAAACTGTTTTCTGCTAGCAGAAACTGGAGTTAATTAAATTATCTAAAGGAAACTAAAGAAATAATTAAGCTGAGCTGGTCAGCTGGCAGGTCCATTGTGTCTCAATGGACCCCAGCATCATCTGGTGCCTCCTCGTCTACCTGTCCTTTCTTCTTCAGCGGCTACCTCAGCTAAGTTTGTTAACAAATGAATAGCCTACCATTTATGTAAAATAGCTGTATTTAGGGTTGATTAACAACAGCTGTCTCCCACAGGAGATTGAAATATTCTCACAGAAAATCTGGTTTGAGCTGGATAAACTTATGTTTTTTTTATAGAAATTGCATATCTGTGTCACAGTAATAAAATACTGAACTCTGATTGGTTGGTTAGAAACTGAAATGCTAGCCAGTCACCAGCCAGCCACTATCGACTGGACCTGAACCCTTTAAAACCAGGATGCAGAGGAGTATCAGAGCCTTTTGCTGCCTTGCACTGAAGCCTCTGTTATATCATTTTGCATTTGGGACCTTCTCTACCTGCCAGTCTTAAGCAGAGACCATTTCTCCTGGATCAATGAGAGCCAAGCCTTCATCTACCACACACTTTTTAAGGACAATTTCTTCACTTCAAAATTCCAACTAAGAACTCCAGGTAGACTCTTAACCCCAGAGTTTATAGTTTAGGTCTTTTATGTATATTTTCCTTTTTCTTTCAGTATCCTGTAACCAATGCCTAAATTATTTTGACTTTTGTTATTTACTGTTTTCATATTAATTGAATTAGTAAAACCTTTGGCTTATTTAAAAAATAATTCTGCCTATGTTGTTTGTGTTTGTTGTGTGTGGCTGCCTGGGTAAAGTTGTTCAAAGGATACCACACCTGTGTGACTGTTTTAGGGTCAAAACACTACCAAAAGTGAAGTTCACTAGGGACTTCATGATGAAGGAGGAGGAAATATGAAGGGTTTCAGGAGGAGCCTGTGGTGGGATTTGAACCAAGCACTGCATTTCTGGGAAGACACATAATTGGGTGTGTAGGGCCCCCTCAAGCCTATACATGCCTGTGGCTTTCTGGTTTGTGATGCAGTGGCTGAAAAAGGTTCTACCCCAGGAACACAGACTCAGGACTGTATTTGTATCCTGCATGGAGAAAGGGTATCTCTGGACCCCATTCCCCCTCCCATCACAAGAGGATTCGCAATCTATGACAAGCCCTCTTCCTTTGGGACGGATTTCTCTCTCTCTCTGCATCATAGCCTGAGAGCCCTTTCCTATATGATGGATTTCACTGAACATTCCTGAATGAGAACAAAATGCTGAAACACCCTACCATTGCCAGAACAGATGGAGATCTGATGCTGCTGTTGGAGGATTCATTTTGCCATTCTGCCTTTCCTAGAGGTGTCACGGAGCACACTAAGCAGGAGAGGGGACTGATTTAGGTACTGTGAGCAGAAAATGGAATGTAAAATAGAGCACAGTTGTAGCAAAAGCAGAGCATCAGTGGTGACCAGGGGTATTAAATGCAGGCATTAGTTCTGTGATGCCAACAGAAGTGATGTGCAATGGAACAAATATTGGTGAGTGCAGCTGTGTTACCAGTGAGCATGAAAGTTTGCAGATGTTGTGCTGTGGAGGACATTTTAGTGTCAGCTGCAACACCAGTGAGTGCTGCTGGAGGTGGGGACTGTAAATAACTTTGGTTGATGCCAGTAATTGCCACTAAGGGGAGGATGGGTAGTATGACTTACAGAGGCAACACCAGTGCTATGTGGAAGAAAAGGATATGAGGTGTCAATGCTCTTCAGAGGTGTGTGTGTGTGTGTGTGTGTGTGTGTGTGTGTGTGTTTTTAACTATATTAAAAGAAAAACATACTGCAGGCAATGAGGACCTTGGCACAGAACAATTTAAAAGAATCAAGGTGGTGCTGAAATGGAGCTATGAAAAAAAAGACCTGAAATTGCTTTTACTGGTAAGTGCAGTCCTAAGGAGGAGGAGTTGACCTATACATGAGGCATATCCATAAATCTACTAATAGTCACCAGAAAGGGTTGACTTATACAGAGGCATCAAGCCAGGATGAAGCACAGTACCTTGCAGTATTTCAGCATTTGGGGCACTCTGAGACTATTATTTAAATTTGTAACATTTAGTATGGGGAACAAAGCTCAAGAAATGAATCTTGGGGGTGAGTAGATTAAGAAAGTTTGTGAATCAGGTGTGTGACTGGGGGACTGCAAGAGGTTTCTTGGGAAAAGGCAACCAGAGGACACCAGTAAGCAGGAAAGGGAGGTAAAAGGAGCAACAGTAAATATCCAGCGCCTTCCATCGCACTTAAGTTCAGTCGCATGAGGGGACAGAGTAGGAGTGGTGCATCTGCCTTGGGAGCATCTGCAGGACGCTTGCAGATAGTCTGCAGTTTTCAGAAGACTCTGCATGTGGGACACCAGAATAAGGTAGGCAGTATCACATAACTAGTCCTACATAACTGCTCTTATATATAGAACTGTGAAAACCAGCTAGGGGCAGGTAACTAAAACTTGTAGAAATAGTACAAGCATGTAAGGAGTAGCAGACACCCAGGAAAAAGGTAGGAAGAGGGGGCAGAAGAAAGGAAATCAGGAGACACTCTATCAAGGGTAGGGTAACAAACCAGATTGGGGCAGTAATGAATCAGTTGTAGGGAAGCAAAGGTAGGTCTACTACGAGAAACAAAACTCGTTACCCTAACACACTGTTGCCCGAGCCCAGAATCGAACCACAAAATCCCAACAGTGGGATTTTGCATGTTTTCGTGTTTTGGGGCACTCCCAGCATGGGGGGCTATGGCCCCACCCCCAGAATAATATAACAAACTCTGGGTGGGGCAAAATCCCACTGACGGGATTTTGTGGTTCAGGATTCTGGGCTCAGGCAACAGTCTGTTGGGGTACAAGTTTCGGGTTTTCAGAGAGGTAGGGAGTAAAAGGGAGTAGAAAGGAGGCAAAGGATACAGAAGTGCCTCAATCAACATTAGAAAAGGAAGGGAGATCATGGGTGAGGTGTAGTTCAATGGTTGTGGTGTTGAGAGACCTTTTGGAGACTAAGGTGCTGCTCATTTATACTCACCTCTATGAGCTGTGAGCAAGAGGTTGCTGGACTCTGGGCCAAACTTGCAGGACCATCAAGTCTGCCACCCATCCCCAGAGGATGCTTAGGGCAGAAGCAGAGCAGATGGACTTTGGTGGGCTCTGGGAGGTGGGGTGGTGGGAAAAGTGCACCTCCTCCACCTATACCACTGCACAGTTCCTTCACCATACTGGCTGGACAGGGCAGCCAGAGGAGGCACCTGTCACAGTGGAATGGTAGGAGGTGTGAATCCTCAGAGGTGGAGGTCTCAGGAGGGAGAAAAGGCCTCAGCCAAGGAGGAAGCAACTGCCTGTGGTGGACTCTATTGTCAGGGGCATAGATTTGGGAGCAGGGTGAGGCGAGATAGGGAGTTGTGTGCCTGAGCAAAGCTTTGGCTTGGAGGATGAAGGTGATCCAGAGGATTTTCAGGGCAGCAGGAGTTAGGAGGAGCAAGACATCACTGTCCACATCTGGGAGGAATAACCGGCCATACTGAGCTAGTGTATAGACCTTCAGCACAGGTACAAGAGTTGGACAAAGCACTTCAGGAAACTATCAACAGAATGGCAAGTAAGAGGGAGGCACTGCTGCGATTACTTCAGTCTGTCAACATTGAGTGGAGCCTTCCAACTGTAGCATCAGCAAGCAGTGGGGCCATCCTTGACTCCCTACAGGGGCTCTTCTCAGGCAGAATGTTAAAAGACAATAGGGACAGGGCAGTGATGAACCTGGTGCTTAAAAACATGTACAGCATTGGAACCGTCCAGTGGGCAGTCCCTGGGTACCAGTAATCACCGTACAATGTGGTGTAACATAAAGACAAGAACAGAGGCCAACCACATGAGGACAAGGGTCATGGACTTTAGAAGGGCAGGTTTTAAGAAATGAGAGGACTGCCTGGGAAACTGCATGGGGGTATTGCCAGGAAAGGTAGAGGCACAGTGGAAAAATAAGAGAGGGAATATTTAAGCGACCAACCTCTGCATGAAGTAAGTAAAGCAGAAGGAAAAGAGACTGCTGGAGTGACTGGGGAAGCGGCTAGCTGTAACAAGGAGTTCGGGGAGGAATCCAAGCGGCTGTAGCCCTTTTGTTGCCAGTGGCCATTGCTGCAGAAGGAGAGGAGACAGTGGCTGTAGCTACAAACAGAATCTTAGGTGACCATTTGCTGCAGCAAGGGGGCTCCAGATTGGAGGTGCCAATCAGGGCACCAATTAAGAAAAGGTGCCAGGATTTGAACTTGCAGCCAGGCTATAAATTAGAGCCGAACCACCGAGCAAGTACATCTGCTGGAGTGACTGGTGAAGTGGCCATAGCACTTAACAGAGGAGTTTGAGAGGAATGGGTGGCCATAGCCACACACTGAATCTGGCAGCCATTTTCACAAAAGAGAAGAGAGGCCATAGCCGAAACAGAATCTTCGGTGGCTGTTTGCCCCAGCAAGCTGGGATCCAGATTGGGGGAGCCAATCAGGGCACCGATTAAGAAAGGCACCAGGATTTTCTCCACCACCCTCCCAGCACCACCTCCAAATTAAATAGTCTCACTGGGCCCCTCCCAGTAGAGACTACACCAATCAGGAGGGAGCAGGAGGAGGTAAGCAGAGGCAGCGGCAAGGCAGCTTTGGAGTAGAGTTCATTCGACTGAAGATAACAGCAAAAAAGGACTGGTTAAGACTCAAGTACTGGGTAATGTGACATTGATAGAAGAATTGCAACTAGAACGCTGAGGTATGGGTACTGTGTTGTGGCTAGGCATTCAGTACAAATTACACTGGGTATTGGGATATTCGGAGAAAAATTGCTTATTATTAAGTACTGCTAATGTTGGACCATTGGCAAATTAGTGCATCTAGGGTATTCACAATTGTTGGGTGTCATGTGATAAGTGTAATCCCAGGAGTTTAGCCTGAAGTATAAGGGTATGGGGAATGAATCAGGTGAGCTTCTAGAAACATAAACGCAGGGCCAGGAGTTACTGGAGGGCTACAGAGTGGGGGCTGGGGACATAGAAATTGCTATTTGGAGTCTTTAGCATTTACTCTAAAATCTCAGCCTAGTGTTAGAACTACAGTAACTACCTCTATAACCTTATCCTGGTATTAAATTTGGGTAATCAGTGACTGTGTGGATAGACTCTCAAACTAGGGCCATAATGAATGACTCAGGATGGTGGAGAGGGAAGGGCATGGGTCTTTTGGATGGGATGGTTCGGTGAAAGACAAGAGAGGAGGTAGAATAGTAGGATGCAATGGATGTGGGCCAGCGGTGTTCATGGAAACACTGTGGCAGTTGAGGTGCTGTCCAATATGTGTCAGACTGAGAGGCAATTAAAATGGAGGTAAGCTGTCTAGGGGGAATTGGTTAGGAAGTGGAAGGACATGGGTGAGGGAAGATACAACTACAATGGCAGCAGGTGATGTGGGGTCTGCTGAGGCGGAAAGAGGAGGGGAGAGACGGCTGGGAACATGAAGAGACAGGGCAGGACAGGAGGGGTCAGGGAGAAAGTGACCAAGACCAGATGGTGGGTTAACTAATGGCTGGCAGAAAGTGAGGAGTAAAGGGAAGGGGACTCCAAGGGCTCAAAAAGGGTGCATATCTCACCAGCTGGGGAACAGAGCACACATGGTGAGTATTTCAGTGTTCAACAGTTACTTATAACTTTGACAGATAGAATGGAGGAGGCAGTTCTAGATCAATCAGGGACCAGCAGGTATGGGCCAGGAAGTGGGATGGGCTGTGGGGGTAGAGGCAGGGTAAGAACATGGTCAGGGGCAAGGGGAGGATAGAGGTAGGTTGGAGGAAGGGATAAAAACTCAGTGGGGTGGGGAGGGATGCACAAAGAAGAGAATCAGGAGATGCAGGGGGGAGCAGAGAGGCAATGAAGGGAGGAAAGGGAGAGGAGGAAGCAGAGGGAAGCCAGGAGGTAAGCATTGGCCTAGAGGGTCAAACCGAGGAGGTGAAGGATGAGGTTACCAGTTCAATGAGAAAATCAGAAGGAACACTGGCAAAAGAAGGGCATGGGGGATAGTGATTGCAGAAGGAGAGGCAGGGAGAGTAAAACAGCAGATAATGCCAGTGGGGAGGGTAAGGGGAGTAGTACTGAGGGGTCAGGGCTCAGGGTGAGGAGGTAGGCAAAGGAGATGATGAGAAAAGATAGATAAAGGGGTGCCAGGAGAAGGGTAAATGAAATAAGGAATAAACAGAAGGAAAAGGGACAGGGTCATACTCATTGGGACTCAATAATAAAAAGAATCAGATGGGGGAAGGAGAGTGCAGTTTGGGTGGAGTGCATGCCAGGTGTGACTACACTAGAGGCAATACACCATATTCCTCATGAGTAAACAACAGGATGGGAAAACATGACTGGTGTTCCACCTGGGGATAAATGATTTGGAGAAACAGTCTGTCGGAGGTACAGGCAAGATTCAGAGAGCTTGCTAGGTTTGTAGCAGTCTGTGCTTCCAATCTATAGCTTTTCAGGGTGTTGCCTGTGCCAAAGTGAGTACTGCAGGAGACAAGAGGATCAAGGCTTAATCAATGGCTAGCGGGATGGTGCAGGCAGATGGGGTATGGGTTAGTGGGGACTGGGGGTCAATATGGAAGGATGAGAGCCTATTTGCCCCAGACAGACTGCACCTAAATGGAGAGGAACGACTGTACTGAAAATCAAATTAGGAGAGTTCATGGAGAAAACATATAATTTAAACTAAATCAGGAGGGGTAGGAAAAAGCCACACCAAAAGACAAGAGAGACAGGGTGCTCAGCCTCCCTCCCAGTAAAGAGATGAAATGTTAGGCACCAACATGCCCAAGGGTACAGGGAAGGGGGAGATTTGGTGGAAGGGATTAACAGCCAATGCCAAGAGCTTGGGAAATAAGATGGTAGACTTGGAGGCCTTCATGGGGATGAAGCACTGGGCATAGTAGCGATAAGCAAGACTTGGTGAACAGACATCCCACCTGGAGACAGCCATCCCTGGCTACAGGCTGTTTAGAAGGGACAGGGCAGGTAGGAAGGGGCAGTCACTCTATACATCAAGGATGACATAAGGGTAACAGAGGATAGGAGGAAGACGAGAGACAGAGCTCCTGTGGGTAACACTGGACAAAAGGAGTGGGAATCCCTGAGTCTTGGGGTGGTATACAGACTGCCTATGCAGGGTTAGGAAGAGGTATAGACAACTGATACAGGCAGTCATACAGATGGCTCTGCAAGGAATTACTCCTGGTGGGGCCTAAACCTCCCAGATGTGGACTGGGCCATTCTGGATGCAGTATCAGCTAGAAGCAAGGAAATACTAGAGGTGCTGCAGGAGTATTTTGCAGCAACTGGTCAGGAGACAACAAGGGCAACAACCTGCTTGGCGTGGTCCTGGCAAATGGGGAGAAGTGCGGAGGAGGTGGAGGTGGGAGATGTACTGGGCACCATGACCACAGGACAGTAAGGTTCAGGGTGGAGGATGGGGGAGGCAAACTGAACCAGCACAACAGTTATGGACTTCAGGGCATGGACTTCCACAGTATGAGAAGGATAGTGAGGAAGAGATGGTGGGAATGGAGAATATAAGGGATGTGGAGGAGTTATGGGAAACTATTAAAGGTGGGTGCTGAAAGCAACACAAATGTGTACAATGAAGGTAAGGAAGCACCGAAAAGAGGAGGAGCAGACCACTTTGGTTTACATGGGAGGTGGCGACAGTGGTCGGGGACAGGAGGAGGGCTGTCAGACAATATAAGAGGACACAAAGAGAGGAGGACAGGGAGGATATAGGGAAGAGGAGGCTAGCAGGGCAGAAGATAAGGAGGGCAAGCAGACACTGAGGACAGAATAGCCAAACAGGCCAAAAGGGGACAAACATTTTTAGATACGTGGGGAAAGAGAAAGGCAAGGCAGGGGATTGCAAGGCTGAGAGGAGGAGGAGGGGTAATACTGGAAGAGGACTGTGAAAAAGCAGAAGAGCTAAACAAGTACTTTTGCTCAGTATTCGGAGGAGGAGGAGGAGGTTGGGGCCCGAGCTTAGGGAATGAGGAGGGAGGACAAAAGGGTGGATCCAAGCCCATTCAGTGTAGAAAGAGTTAGGGAGGAACTAGGCAGGTTGAAGGTCGATAAGGCGGATGGGGCCAGACAGACTGCACCCAAGTTTCACCCGGGAGCTGGGGAAGGTTAACCACCCCACTGATGAGTCTATTCAACTTGTCTCTGGATTCAGGGAGGTGCGGAGGACTGGAAGAAGGCGCATGGTGCTGCTGCTGAGGGGTAGTAGGGCGATGATGGAGACTATAGCCCAGTCATCCTCACCTCAGTGGTGGGGAAAGTCATGGAAGCACTCATAAAGGAGAGAGTGGTGGACTACCTGGAGGATAGTGGCTTGCAGGATGACAGGCAGCATGGCTTCTTAAAGAAGTCATGCCAGACAAATTAGATTGAGTTTTTTGATCGGGTGACACGGGTGGTAGACGGGGGGGATGGTGGAAGTAGCCTATCTGGACTTCAGGTTTTCCACACCATCCCCCACAGAAGGTTGGTGAGCAAGCTGGAAACTGTAGGGGTTGGTGGGAAATAACCAGGTGGGTGGAAAACTGGTTGGAGGCAGAAGCCAGAGAGTGGTGGTAAACAGGGTGTACTCTGGGACCGGGGATGATGAGTGGGGTGCCCCAGGGTCAGCGCTGGGACCCCTCCTTTTTAATATCTACATCAGCGATATAGCAGAGGGGCTGAGGGAAGGGTGTGCCTGTTTGCTGATGATACAAAAATCTGCAATAGGGTGGACACCACAGAGAGGTGGAAGACATAAGGCAGGACCTGAAGACTCTGGAAGGATGGGCAGAGACTTGGCAGCTGAAATTCAATGCCAAAACGTGTGCTGTGATACACTTGTGGTGAAGGAACCTGCAAGAAAGATATTCCCTTGGTGGGGAGGACATCATGGACACGGAGCAGGAGTGGGATCTGGGGATTATAGTATTATCTAACTTTAAGGTGGGAAACCAATGAAGCAGGGCAGTAGGGAAGACCAATGGGATATTGGCATTCATTGGCAGGTGCATCACTAGCAGAAGGGCGTGGCACTGCTGCCTCTCTACAAACCATGGTAAGACCACACCTGGAGTACGGAGTCCAATTCTGGAGGCCACATCTATGAAAAGATATAGACAGGATTGAGAGAGTTCAGAGAGGGCAACCAGGATGGCAATATATGCAAGGGAAGACATATGAGCAGAGATGTAAGAAGTTGGATATGTACACACTGGAGACTAGAAGGAAGAGAAGGGACATGACTGAAACTTTTAAATATGTCAAGGGGATCAGCAAAGTAAAGGAAGAGTGTTTACCTAAAAGGAAGGAAGGGGCTGTAACTAGATGGCATAGCCTAAGACTTCAGGGAGGAAGATACAGAGGTAATCGAGGGTATGATTCTTCATAGAGAGGGTGGTGGAGACATGAAACAGGCTTCAAGAGGAGGTAGTGGGGATGAAATGATGAAGGGATTCAAGAAAGCATGGGACGGTCATATGGGGGCTGTATAGTGGGGGTCCAGAATGGGGAAAATGAGTAATGGGAGGTATGGGGCAGACTAGATGGGCTGGTATGTCCTTTTCTGCCTCAAGTTTATGATTCTATGAGATCATTATGGTTCTCTAAAGAAGTGGCAAAGGTGATAAAGGAAAAACGGCCAACTTTCAAATGGTATAATGAAACTCAGAGGGAGGAGGACAGAGAGGTATACCTAGCAATGCAGAGGAAAGCAAGCAAGGCAGTAAGAGATGCAACAATGTTGACAGAGAAAAGGATCACCTAAGGGTTGCTAAGGAGATAAGACTTTCCTAAGATACATATTTGGACACCCTGAAAAAGAGCTATTGAGTTCAAAGGTCTTCCAAACACTAATACCATAAATAATAAACATAAGTGAGAAGAGAAAGTAAGAAGATGGATAGTGAGGTTAGAAAGGCAGAGGGTGAGACTGCAGAAAAGGACCAAGAAAAAGCCAACATCAAAACAGATACTGCTCAGTCTTCACAGTAGGAAGGGAGATAGACCAACAGAGGTGGCAGGAACAGGAGGTGGGAGGCAGACACAGTTCTATTTTAGAGAAACAGTCCAGAACAGACTTGCAGCTCTGAAGGTAGACAAAGCTATGGTACCAGATGGAATACACCCAAGGGTACTAAAGGAACTCGGGGAGCTGTTTCCTGCCCACTGACAGCCTTATTCCACAGCTAATGGAAACAGGCATGGTTCCAGAGGACTGTAGAAGAGCTGATGTGGTCTCTCAACATAACAGCAGCAGCAAGAGTAGGCTAGCAACCACAGGCATGGTCAATCTTGATTCAGTGATGGGGAAATTCATGGAAACCCTGCTAAAGGAAAACTGTAGAGCATCTTGAATCCAGTGGGCTGCAAGACCACAAGCAGCATGGATTCATGGAGGGAGGTCATGCCAAACAAATCTGGTGGATTTCTTTGACTGAGTGACCAGGAAATAGATCACTGAAGAGCAATGGACATGGCCTTTATGGAACTTCAGCAAACTTACCACTGATAATTAAAAGCAGACACATGAACTTGAAAATTGAAAGTAAATATGCATTTATTCAAGTAAAATTAAATCGCCATACATCCATGCAAGGACCGCTATAGCTCCTGACACATTTTGGATCTGACCTATCCTTTTCAAAGGTACTCAGATCAAGAGTCTTAGAGATATTGCAGATAAACCACCACACATGGCATACAGAAAAGCAGATACATTGAAGGATAAATTGTATATAGCCATCATGCCCTATAAGACAGGAAACTTGGTTGAGCAGAAATGTTAAAGGGTCCTTTTCATGCAAAAGTGTGTGTATGTATTGTCAGCATACCAGGCAAGGTAACACTTTTAAACTGCAACACATTTGGGAAACTTCTGAAATTGTAATTTCATTACAAGTAACACAGTAGGGGTTATTTACATAGCATTTTGTAAATGTGGAGCTTTTACATAGTGAAAACTAAAATACATTTTAAAATTTGAGTAGGAGAACACTAGAACCACAGAGATGGCAATTTAACATATGCTGCTTCCCTTCATATTCACGAGATGACTGATCAGACTGAATAATATTTGAATTCATGGCTATTGATAAAAGTTAACTCCAGAGGGAACTGTGGATAAACTGATTTTAAGAACAGAAAGGTTTTGGATTTTTACTTTAAAGGCAAGTAAGTTTCTAGGCCTCAGTACTGGATTTGACCTAATGCCTTATTTCAATTATAATATATTTATTTTAAATTTTAAAGTAATGTATCACTAAATGGTATATCAATTTTTCTGTATTTAAATTTTAGTTAGTTCTCCCACAAGTGTAGTTTCAATAGTTCCCCAACCCCAACACCCCCACCCCAACCCCTCCCATTCTTTACCCCCAACTCCCATCCTCCCCACCCCCAAACCCCACCACACCCCACCACACCCCCACCCCAAATCTGAACCCCACTCCTTCCCCTTTTACCCTTCCTCTTCCTTCCTTTTCTCCTGCTTCTGTCTCTTATCCTTCCTCCCTTTTTTCTTCCTGGTTTCACCTCTCATTGTTATCTATATGCCCTTTATGATGGATTGCATCTGTTTGAAACTTTTGTGATAGTCATTTGATCTCATTGGTGTCATTTTGTAGAAGCTGATTTTATGTAAATATGTATATCATTTTGTATATTTATAGCATGCTGTTTTTATATTTTATTGTATATGTGGAGAGGTTTATTGCATATTTGGATTGTAAGTATGTCTTTAAATATATTGTGATGTGTCTTTAAATATATTGTGATGTCATGTCGAGGTCATCACAATTCAGGTATAAAATGTATGATGAGTTGCTTTGAGTGCCTTTGAAAAGGCTGGTCAGGATTTGAAACATATCAGGTGCTATGGGGGTCCTTGCATGTATGTGGCAGTGTTGATTTTATTTGAATAAATGCATGTTTACTTTTAATTATCAGTGGTGAGTGTGACATAGACAGCCAGCTCTGAGTGCTGTATCATTTTATATAAACTGTATTACTGACTGTCTCTGCTGAAACATCTGGTGCTCTCAGAATGACCTCCTCACCCCCAGATTTTGTTAAAAGATGAAAGCCTTAAGAAAATGCTGACAGCATGTGAGTTCACACACACTCAGTTTTTAGAGACCATGTGTTACATGTAAGGCCTTAATTAAGGATCCTGTCTGTCTGAGTTAATTACAACCATTGTTGCTAGAACATATCCATTTTATGACATTGGAAGGAAAACCCAGGTTATTACATAAAAGCGTGAACATCATAAAGATGCTGTTATGTCCTGGAAGGAGGAAGCTTATTATGAGATCAAAGAAGTGTCATTTGAAGGACATGAATTATACTGAAGTTGCAGAATGTAATACTTTTGTATAAGATATATATTTTTAATCATAATCTGACAGAGGAGGAGCTAGCTGACCTCACACAAAATGGGTTGTCCCATACAGTTGTTTAAGGAATACTCTGTTTTACTTACACACTTTTACCTAGACTCTGACTGAGGAAAGATCTTTGGAGCACTTGTAAACAGATATTTAGAAAGATTTCAAATCTAAGTACTGTAAGTAGGAATTTGCACTGTTTAAACCTTGTTTCTTTTAAAAGATTTGTATGTCTGGTAGTATAACAGTTCTGTATTTTTGCGTTTACATATTTTTAACTGTTTTGGTAAAATTATTTTTAGAACTTACTTGGTCTGTCTTTAACTTCTTTTTAGTCACAAGAAAAGTATATGGTTATTGCAGATACTAAATATAAACGTGAATGGTGGTACCAAACTAGACAGAGAAGCGTTTTAAATCTGTTTTAAGTTTTAAGGGGTCATCTCAGTATACCTGGTAAGGTACCCATAGGCAAAGATATCTGGCCCCGAAGACAGAGATATCTGAGCCTGTGCATTGGGTACACTAGCAAGAGGTTCCCAGTTTGAATCCCTCCAGAACTTGAGACCTAAGGTTGATCCGAACTCACAAAACAGACAAGAGGGTTAATTTGTCTGTTATACTGTTCACAAGACTGTGCTCAGAGGTTGGCATTTTGGGAGTAGAGGGCCTGACCTGCTGAGTGGGTTTGTGACAGATTGGTTGGCAGCAGTGGCATAATTTTGGTATCACAAGCTTGTATTGTTATGTGTCAGCTGAGACCGTAAGCTCTCTTACAAAGAAAGAAAAGGCAGAGTTTTATTTTAAAAGGAAACAGAACTATATATCACTTGGCATACAGTGCAGTTCCTACCCATTTTATTTATTTTTTCTCTAAAGTGCAAGTCAGAGTAGCCGTAGTCAGGGAAGAAGAAGATGGCTTCTGACTACAGCAGGCCCTGTAGACTACTTGAAACAGTTGTGCGGGGACAGGGAGTCAGTTCGGTGACAGCTAAAGCAGAGACCTCACAGAGGCCCTGATGGTAGCAGATATGCAGAGCAGCAAGTCACCGACCCGTGACTGAAAAGGACAGCAGGGCCACTGTCAGTGAAGGCCACAGCAGCAGGGAATGGTCACCAGTATCCTGATTCCAGAGGTACTCAAACTGCAAATTGAGTTGTCCAGGATGGAACTGGAGGCAGGCGAGAACAGAGGAGGCAGACCATGAGGAGTGTGAGCACCAGTGAGCTGCAGAAGAGAAGGCAGAGCAAGAATGCAGAGAAGAAGAGAGGAACAGCGAGAGCAGAGCGACAACAGAGGAGGCAGACTGTGAGGGAGTATGACCAGCGAGCTGCCGAGGAGAAGAGAGAACAAGAACACCGAGATGCAGACCATGAGGAGAAGGAGGGCCAGAGGCAACACAAACTGGAGAAGATACGACTCTGACCAGTGGCACCAGAGCAGGTAAGTGGCTTGGGTTTAACTGGGACTACAGGATTGGGTTACAAATTGAACTCCAAATTAATAGCCGAGTTTAAGAAAGGGAGGACATGGATGTCTTTTAAATTCTTTTGAAAAGTTTGTATTCAGGCTAAAATTCCTAGAGAGTCCTGGAGCTTCCAGCCATCCCGCTTTTTTTTTTAATTTAGTTTTGTTGACCAGGTAAGTGCACTAGACAAATCCTGCCTATTTTCAGGCACGACCTGAGGGAGGATACAGATGAAAGCCCACTGACCTTGAATCAGATTAAGCTGTTGGTGGTATTTTTTTTTTAGTGAATGAGGAAATTTGGCCAGGACACCGGGAAATTCCCCCTCGACAGAGGGAATACTCTGTCCAAGATGGCGGGACCTCCTGTACTTGCTGCAGAGGTGGCTGGGGAGGCAGGAGACTTGGTCTCAGCTCCTGTCTCTGGCTGTTTGGAGACCTCGACTGACACTTTTCTAATTGAGGAAGTGACTATTTTTCTGGAAGTACATCCTTGAATGTATCTACTGTTGGAACTGTACCTCTCCCTGCCCTCACGGCAATGGACAGTACTACCTCTTGCTATCCCAGTGGTGAATGACACGTTCTGGCAGTGATGGAGTGCGAAAATGCAGGACCAGCGATGTTGGAGAAGCGCTTGGCTGAGTCAGCTTGCCGTTGGCTACATGCTCCAACAATGCACAATGACCTACTGTGTGTGTGCAGTGCTGCTACAGATGGCGATTGCTCTTCTGATCTCTGAGGGACTCACAGGGCTATCAGGAATGCCCCCTGTACTGTCACCTGCATCGGAGAGTTCGATGCTGTTAGACACTATTCTTGAAACAAGGGCCGCTTGCAGGTGCCGACGAACCGCTCTGCTGGAACACATGATCGCTCCCTGAGCCACCCCTGGATGGAAGACCATCTTTGCAAATCCCTGCACACACTGCTGTTAATGATTTAGAGCCTACCTGGTCAGTAGAATCAGCGTTGCGTGGTGCTGGGTGGATTCAGGAACCTGGACTAGGGCAGTGGGTCTCCTGTCCGTCCCCATTCGGTCCCCCATCCTGAGGACTTCCTGGAAGTGCAACAGGGAAACCGGCTTCACAGTGTTCTTCTGACCCCTTGAGCATGCCGATGGAACTTCAACTCCTCAGAATCCTGTTTTGTCCTTGGTGCAAGAGCCCACTTTGAAGTCTGCCCCCTCTGATGGCAAGGCAGTAACTGTCTTGGATTCTGTTACTGAGGATAAGACTCCTTCTGTGCAGGTGGGACAGTCTCGTTCCTTCTCCTCTTTATTTCATCACCTGTTCTTGCTGCGAGAAATGACATACAGCTGTGAGACTTGTTTATAGAGGTGGACTTACAGACCCTCCTGACCCGTGTATGTGGCCAGAACTTTACTGAAATTTTTGCCCATGAGATCTACGCTCTGATCCATGTATCAGAGCGAATCCACATTCGATGTGAGTTTTCAGGCGTCTCATGGCCTAGACCGCTTTGGGCTAGATACCACGCCTGCGGAATACTGCTTTGTGGACTTCCTTTCAGGCCTTCCCCTCTTGAAACCTGCCTTTAAGACCATTACGGTGATGTTTCAAAATGAAGGTGTGGATGTGTCTGATATTGTGTACTGGTTGAAACAACACTGTAAGGTACAGGGCCAACCTGAAGCTATCCTGGATACGGAAAATATTTGGACAGGAGGGTGGAAGTTTAAGGTTCTATTACATGCCAATGACTCTGGCCCTGTCCATTTACCTAATTCCTTTTTCTTAGGTCGTGATAGGGGGTCCTCTTTTACCGGGTCAGCCCAAAGCCTGTTACAGGTGTGGGATCCCTCACACCTGAGTAATGTTTGTGATAAGATAAAATGTAACAATTGTGGTGAGTTGGGTCATGTTGGGATCCATTGCGAAATATTAGCAGATGTAACTTTGTGAAGAGCTAGGACATTCTTTTCAAACTTGCCACTGGTCTGCTCATGCTCAGTCGAATCATGATGGTGGCGTTGATCAGCGCTTTGTGATTACACAGGCACAAAAAGCTTGGCTTTGTACCACAGTGACCGCACCCCTGCAGAGGCAGTGATCCCAGCTCTGCAGACCCCTGTGCCTGTGCCTACCCAGGTTATTGCTCCCCAGAAGGCTGACATTGTGAAACCCGTTAGAGGTGGAACCCCCACACACTGACACGTGCCCTGTCAGCTGCATCTGACTGGCTCAAATCCCAGGTCCTAGTACTATGCCACCCCTCGAACCTTTTACTGTCATCGTCGGAGGTCTCTGAGGGCTGGTCCTCGTGCTGCGCCGCCTCCTACAAAGACATTGCTAACTCAGCCCATAGCCCTGTCTAACACCTTGAGGTGCTTCAGCCATCTACTGATGGCGGGGTGGTGAGTCTGACACTTCCTCCATCGTCCTCTCTCCCTGATGGCTCTACAGGTTCGGAGCTCAGTTGGGCACGGCCTCTCCTAAGCGAAGGCTAGAGTTAAACTGAAAGGAAAGAATTTGGCTGGAGAGAGAAAGTCATGATGTTTCTGAGCACCCTACGTGTGTGACATGGCGCACTTCGGTTGCCATACTATCAATGTAAACAGTATGAAACGTATAGAGAAACATAGATTAGTGTTTTCCTTCTTAAGACTTTTGCCATTGGGTATCTTTTGTTGCAGGATACTAGACTCCATACAGTGCAAGAGATTAGGCAAGCTAAACAAGACTGGCTTTTGGGCCCATCGTTTTGGTCTATAGGCCCGAACCCCTGCTCAGGTCTTGGCATTTTAATTAATGTTTCAGACTTTCGGTTACTTAAATTGTTTGATTTAGTTCCTGGTAGGGTCCTCATTTTGGATTTTGTTTAGGTAACTGCCCTACAGAAGTCATTAACATTTACGCCCCAAGTTAAGTCGGCTCGCATAGCCTTATTTTCCTTGATTAGCCCTATTTACACCGTCCTTCCAAGTGATTTTTCTGGCGATTTTAACTGTGGCCTGAGTCTTCAAGACAAAAGTTCGTTGCCACCACCAAAAAATTTTTGTGACTCCCATGAATTGGATAAACTAATTCGGATGGCGCACTTAACTGATGCTTACCTCTCTTTCATGACCAATCATACCCCCACATTTCAGAAGGGCATGTTGGCAACAAGGATTGATTTTGTCTTTTTGTCCCGTCACGTTGCCAATAAGTTCTGCTCAGGTACAGGCAGTGGCCTTCTCTGATCACAAACTACTCTCAGTTGGTATAGGTTCAATCGCCTTTTAGCAAAGGGCCAGGATTTTGGAAATTTAACACTTCCCTGTTGCAAGACCTGATGTTTCAAAGATTTATTCTGTCCTTTATTTCTGCTCGTAAATCTGTGTTTTTTTGCTATAACGATTCGATCGTTGGTGGCTCGATACAAAACATGCCTTTGATTATATGTCTGAAAAGTTACAGTCGACAAAATGTAGGAGGGATTATTTGGCTTATTTACAGAAGAGAACTCATCTACAGCCGCTACTTTCTATAGCACATATGACTGGTCAGGACCTATCTCTTCAAATACAAGCAATACGGAGGGATATGCTATGTTTTCAGTCAAACAATCCCAACAATTGTACCATCAACATAAATTCCACATGTCAGGACCACGGGACGTGGTTGCCTCTTGAGTCTAATTCACGACTCGCTTCCCAGAAATCAATGCTGAGCCTAGCAAATTCTGTAGGTGCGTTGTGCTCTACACGTTCTGAAATTCTGCAGGTTGTGACAGATCACATGACCACCTTATTCTCCCCTTCCAGCTACTATGAATGACATTGCCACCCTGTTCACGGATCTTGAGAGTCCGCTCCCTTGGAACAGAATGTGGCTGTGGCATGTGCTACCATGATGGTGCAAGAGCTGTCTTCAACGATTTCTTCGCTGCCCTTGCAGAAACCCTGGCCGGATGGCCTCCTAGCTGATTTGTATAAAGTGTTAAATGTTCACTTGGCCACTGAACTGACCTCAGTATTTAATGCCTTGTTGTGTAGCGAGGACATTCCATTAGACTTTCTGAAAGGTACTTTGCTGTATGTCTACAAACAGAAGAGGCGACATTCACCTCCTTGAGAATTGGCCCTCTTTGCATGTTAAATACTGATTTCAAGATCCTAATGAAAACTATCGTGAAGCGTCTGACTGGCATTGTGGCGAGGTCCTGCACCCTGCCCAGTCTTGCTCTATACCTACCAGGCACATCTCAGATCATCTGATTCTCCTACGGGAACTGTTTTCCCATGGCTTTGCGGGCCTGACCTCTGGTATCATTGTTTCAGTGGATCAGAAGGCTGCATTTGATTTGGTTAACCACGATTTTTTGTGGACGCATTACGTTTTCTGCATATACCAGAAGACATGATACAATGGCTACAAAAGTTCTACAGGACGGCCACGGTGGTTCCTGTGGTAAATGGGTGGGTAGGACCTATGATTCCTGTAAAAGAGGAGTCCGCCAAGGCTGTCCTGTTAGTCCTCTGCTATATGTCCTGTTTTTAGGCGTCCTGCTTGATGTCTGAATGTTCACCCTCAGATCCATGCCATCTCCTGCTCCACTACGCTTGCACCGTTTACAGCTATTGCATATGCAGATGATATATGTTTCCTAGTAGCTGATCGTCCTCAGTGGCAGCCTCCTACAAGTATGTTCTTTGTTTGGAACTT
The DNA here is from genome assembly GCA_016271365.2 of Neoceratodus forsteri. Classification (NCBI taxonomy): domain Eukaryota; kingdom Metazoa; phylum Chordata; order Ceratodontiformes; family Ceratodontidae; genus Neoceratodus; species Neoceratodus forsteri. The sequence continues at coordinate 554,810,680 of CM057452.1, read as the reverse complement.
ATTGGGAGCCCGTCTGAACTTTGACAAAAGTGTGGGTATTAGGTTGGGATCGGTCATGGCCCGATGTCCCACATTGGCCAGCTACGTCTGGTGGAGGGCCCTATACGTATCCTAGGGTTTATTTGGGACCAGAGATTCTGATTTTTTAATTGGGATCATAAATTGCAACAGGGTAAACTGAAAGTGCTCTTGGAATAGAAGGTCGATTGGGAAGAAAAGAGAGTTTATTTGATAAAGACCTTTTGATTCCATTGTTTCTATATTTAAGTTATGTTTTCCTATTCAAAACAACTGGAAACAACGGTTTTCAGCCTATTCTTTCAAGCGTTATGGGAGCAGGCTGAACCCGATCAAGAGGAATGTCACTTATTTGTCTGCTATGGAGGGAGGTGATGGTATGATAAATCCTTTGTTGTTTTTTCTAGCATTTTTTTACGGCCAATCTGTGACCACTTCTGATCAACTCTCAGAGAGGATGGGAAATGTGGTTTTATGATTCCTGTGGAGTTTGGTTCCACCAGTGGGAACACAACTCCTTAGTATGTTACGACATACAGAAGGCACGCCATTGTATGTGAAACATATGTTTTACGCTTGAAACAATGGAAAGTATCGCCTCAGATACTTATTGCCCATTCGCATAAGACCCTATATAAGACTCTTCTCTCCTCTGTCTGTTTGACAATCCCCTTTGATAAATGTCCGTCCAGCATCTTTCCTCCCTTTTATCTTTATTCGTGTGAAAAGAATACCTGCACTGGGATTTTCACTGGCTATCTTGCCATGAACGGATAAATGTTAAAGCCAACCACAAACATAAACAGCTTCAGGATAGATGTGGTCTAGGCCATTATGCACAGCCACACTGGCGGACAATCTCGATCTGTTTTCAATGTACATTTATTCGGAATTGGTGGGCCTTTTAGCACGACAGTGGGCTACCCCGATTTTCAGTCTGTAACTTTTCAGACGCTTATGTATGGTGTTTTTCCCTCAATGGTCCTCCTGGCATGCAGATACTTTAAATCTTGTCTTCGTTGTAATTAAATGGAACATTTGGATGGCTAGATGTAATTTGCCCTACAACAGAAAGACTGTACATATTTGGAACTAGAACAAAAATAGCGAAAGATTTGAAAACCATCTCTGAACTTGAACAAAACATGCACTCAGAGTCAAGCCTGCTTGCGTTATGGATTGCACTTCCTGGATAACTGACTCAGATTTTGCTGTGACTTGATGGTTATTCCTTCATTATATCTTTGTACTGTTTTTCTTTTGGTTTGCAAATTGCTACATGCTGTATTACCTTTGTATTCTTTTTTCTCCCTCTGTTGTTTGCAGATTTTGCGTAGTACTGTTATGTGTTCCACGATTTTCTGTCTCAATAAAACTTTCCCTACTCTTTGATAAGTGCCATGGGATCTTTAACATCCACCTGAACTACCACCAATCCAGGCAGATGGGACCTCAGTTTAACGCTCAGTCCGAAAGACGGCACCTCAGAAGTGCAGCATCCCTCTCATGCTGCACTACAGTGTCGTATTGGGATATTAACCCAAGTGCCAGATGTGGGAACTGAACCCACAGCCCTCTGATCTCCCAGCCTCAGAGGTGAGTGTGCTACCTACTGAGCCGCTAACACTTACTGGGAAAGCTCGGGATGCATTGGGTCAAATGGACAATGAGGACAGCAATGATTACAGCAAGCTAAAAGCTGCACTGTTAAAAAGTTTGCCTTAACTGCTGAATCATACAGAGCTAAATTCGTAAGCTCAGGAGAAGCCCTGATAACCGCTACTGAGGAGCTAGCCATGAAACAACGCAGTTTTTAAAATGTTGGTGGGAAGGAATTGAGGGAAACTCTGTTGACAAAATTGAAAATGTAATTTATTAGAACAGTTTTATTGGACTTGCCCAGCCGAGCTAAAAACCTGGCTAGAGGACTGAGATCCAAAAACAGTGCAACAGACTGCTGAACTCTTGGACCGCTATGCCAAGAGCAGACCTGCTCTGAGAGTGAATGGGGCAGGCTGGCAGAGAAGGGGAAAAGCACACCTTCAGGGCAGCTAAAACCTCACTACCTCCACCGAAACCAGTTAGTCCCAGGTTTCAAATAAAGATTTCTCTGAAGTAAGAAATGCCTGTTGGTTGTGTAAAGAAACTGGGCATATTGCCAGACAGTGTCCCAAAAAGGCGAGCAATTATACACAACAGGGTGCTAGAAAAGAAGTGGGTTGTTTGTGTGTCCCTGGGAGCATGCCAGTGAACATGAGGGAACACATGCACCCAGTCATAGTAAATGGTGTACAGATGCAGGGGTTAGGGACACAGGGCATCCCTGACATTGGGTGAAGGGGATCTTGTACAACTTGGTCAGCTTATACCCAATAAATATGTTACTGTCCAAGGTTTACTGGTGAAGAAAAACATTGCCCTCGCTAGTGTTCTTTTAGACTGGGGTGAAACAGGGGAACTGTGCAACATGTGGCTATAGCCAAAACATTAGCAGTGGATGTGATCCTGGGTAACAATTTCCAACAGGGGATGGTATGTGCAGTTACCGTAGCCAAGCGGCAAGGGAAAATTGTAGTTCCCTGAACCCCACAGAAGCCATTGTGGAAACCACTGAGAGGCTGGTTCCCAGTCTGTATCTCCTGATTGGGAGACTGATAAATAGGGGTAGAAATTTCCCTGCAGCAAGTGACCACACAGCTACAGAAGGTAATTCAAGATGGAGGGGTGACCCATTGTCCGGGGTTGGGATTGACAGTGATCCTGAGGGCCCTGATGCTAGTGCTAGGGACCCTAGTTTAGCAACTGAAGGGACTTGTTCCATGCCTTGGGAATGTGTGAGGGTTTGCAGCTGCTCAGAGGGTGACCCTAGTTTAAGAAGCTGAGGGCTTGGGCAGACTCTGACTGAGCACAGGGAGGTGATGGCGGCATAAGGTTTATTGGGAAAATGGACTTATGTATACTCAGGCAGTACAGACAGAGGGAGGGATGCTAGGCAGGCAGCTTGTCATTCCCCAGAGGTATCGTGAACAGTTGCTCAAACTGCACATGACATTCCCTTGTCTGGTCATCTGGGAATCATCGCACTATATAGCGGTTAGCCCAGTATGTCTACTGGCCTAACTTCACCCAGCAGGTGAAGGAGTATTGCAGGTCTTGTCACCGTGCCAAGAAATGGGAAAGCGGGCAAGAATACCCAAGCAGCCCTGATTCCATTGCCCATAGTGGAGGAGCCATTCCAGAGGGTGGGAATGGATATTGTGGGGCCTTTAAATACCCCAGCTCCTCAGGGAAGAGATTCATCTTGACTGTGGTGGATTATGCCACCTGGTACCCAGAGGCAGTCGCCCTATCCTCACTGAGAATGGACAAAGTGGCAGATGCCTTACTTGGGATTTTCTCCCGTGTTGGGCTTCGCAGGAGGTAATCACCGATTGAGGGGTTCCTTCATGTCAGACCTGATGAAATGTTCATGGGAGAAGTGTGAGGTGGTGCAGAGATGCACAACATCGTATCACCCACAAGCCAATGGACTTGTGGAGACGATTCAATGGTACCCTAAAGTCACTCTGGGCATTTGCTGAACAGCATGGGAGGGACTGGGAGAAATACCTTCCCCACCTGTTGTTTGCATACAGGGAGGTGCCCCAAGAGGCGACAGGATTTTTCCCTTCGAACTCTTATATGGATGCGGTGCGTGGGCCCTAGACTTGATCCGGGAGGACTGGGAAGGCAAGCATGCCACCCAGGAACTCCCATTGTGAATTGTCCTTTGGTTTAGGGAAAGGCTGAAGGAACTTATGGGGACAGCCCAGAGCAACCTGGCAGCTGCTCAACAGAAGCAAAGGTGTGGTATGACTGCAGAGCCAGCTCACTCATACATGGTGGGTCAGGAAGTCATGGTCCTTATTCTGATCCAGAAAGACATGCTGCAAGCTGAGTGGGCAGGACCATACAAAATGGTTAGGAAGGTAAATGGCGTGAACTACATTGTGGAGTTACCTGACTGAAGACAGACAGAAAGGATGTACCATGTCAACATGATGAAGCCATATGCAAATAAGGCCGACATGGTGTTTGCAGTGTGTAGTCATGGGAGGGGACAGATGAGGAGACCCCTTCTGGATTTGCTGGAAGAAAGTAAGTGGGAGTCCTCTGTGGAGGCAGTAAAATTGTCTCCCCAACTGGCCCCGGACCAGGTCCAGAAAGTAAGGGAGGTTTTAGCAGACTTTGCCCCTTGTTTAGAGCCAAGCCTGAACTAACTCTTAGTGACACACGATGTAGAGACAGGGACTCAGATGCCCATACAGCAAACAGCATATTGGGTGTCAGAGGCCTCCAAAAGGACATTAGGAGGAAATGGAGGAGATGCTGGATTTAGGGGTAATCCAGAGATCCCACAGTCCCTGGGCCTCACCTATAGTCCCTGTACCTAAGCCAGATGGCTCTACTTGTTTCTGTGTGGACTATCATGGACTGAATGCAATCATGAAGTCAGACACCCACCCAATGCCCTGGACGGATGAACTCCTGGACATGTTGGGAGGCGACCTACCTTACGACTATTGACCTGACCAAGGGGTATTGACAGGTGAGAACTGACAGGCACAGCTAGGGAGAGGTCAGCCTTTATCACTCCAATAGGCTTATTTGAGTTTAAAGTAAGGCCTTTCGGAATGAAGAACGCCGAGAAGTGCCGGGTGGCCATGGGAGAAGTGGCATACCTCGGGCATGTGGTAGACCGGGGACAGCTCCATCCTAACCAAATAAAGATAGAGGTGATCCAGGTGTGGCTCAGACCAGAAATCCAGAAGCAGGACAGGAACTTTCTAGGGACAGCAGGGTACTACAGGAAATGTGTACCCAGTTACAGTGCCTGGCTGCTTCCCTATCTGACCTGACAGAAAAAAGATGCCAAAGAAAATTACCTGGGCCTAGCCTGCGAAGAAGCCTTTACCAGACTAAAGGAGGCACTATGCAGTGCTCCTGTTTTGACAAGCCCTGACTCTGCAAAACCTTTATAGTTCAGGCGGACACCTCAGACATGGGTATTGGGGCAGTACTGAGCCAGATGTCCAGCCAAGGGACAGATCACCCAGTAGTGTACCTGAGCAGAAAGCTGCTTCCCAGGAAGCAAGCGTACTCCACAGGTGGAAAAGGAGTGTCCTGCCACAGTGTGGGCCCTAAAGAAATTAGAGCCATACTTGTATGGGCAGGATTTTGTGGTGCAGACTGACCACAAGCCCCTGGTTTGGCTGACGCAGATGGGGAAAAACAATGGTAGACTACTAAGATGGAGTCTTGATTTACAAGGGTATGATCTAAAATTGTACATAGGGCTGAGCGAAGAACCAGAACTCAGATGGACTTTCTAGGGTCTATGAGGAGTGAACTGATTTGGGAAGTTCATCCCATGTGAGGATAGATCCCCTAATTTCAGTCAAGGTGGGGAGGAGTGTGACATAGACAGCCAGCTCTGAGTGCTGTATCATTTTTAATATAAAATGTATTACTGACTGTCTCTGCTGAAAAATCTGGTGCTCTTAGAATGACCTCACTCATCCCCAAGATTTTAGCTAAAAGATGAAAGCCATAAGAAAAATGCTGACAGCATGTGAGTTCACACACACTCAGTTTTTAGAGACCATGTGTTACATGTAAGGCCTTAATTAAGGATCCTGTCTGTCTGAGTTAATTACAACCATAGTTGCTAGAACATATCCATTTTACGACATTGGAAGGAAACCCAGGTTATTACATAAAAGCGTGAACATCATAAAGATGCTGTCATGTCCTGGAAGGAGGAAGCTTATTATGAGACCAAAGAAGTGTAATTTGAAGGACATGAATTATGCTGAAGTTGCAGAATGTAATACTTTTGTATAGGATATATATTTTTTTATACGTAATCTGACAGAGGAGGAGCTAGCTGACCTCACACAAAATGGGTTGTCCCATACAGTTGTTTAAGGAATACTCTGTTTTACTTACACACACTTTTACCTAGACTTTGACTGAGGAAAGATCTTGGAGCACTTGTAAACAGATATTTAGAAAGATTTCAAATCTAAGTACTTTAAGTAGGAATTTGCATTGTTTAAACCTTGTTTCTTTTAAAAGATTTGTATGTCTGGTGGTATAACAGTTCTGTATTTTGTGTTTTACATATTTTTAACCATTTTAGTAAAATTCTTTTAGAACTTACTGGGTCTGTCTTTGACTTGTTTTAGTCACAGGAAAAGTATATGGTTATTGCAGATACTAAACATAAGTGTGAATGGTGGTACCAAACTGGGCAGAGAAGCGTTTTAAATCTGAGGTCTTTATTAAAGTTTTTAAGGGTTCATCTCTGTATACCTGGTTAGGTGCCCATAGGCAAAGATATCTGCCCCAAGACAAAAATATCTGAGCCTGTGCATTGGAATGCTTAGCAAGAGGTTTGAATCCTCCAGAACTTGAGACCAAAGATTGATCTGAACTCACAAAAAACAGACAAGAGGATTACCTTGTCTGTTACACTGTTCACAAGACTGCACTCAGAGGGTTGGCACTTTGGCAGTAGAGGCCTGACCTGCTGAGTGGGTTGTGACAGTGAGTACCCAATTTATTTTGCTAAAGTTTTCATATTTTTTATTGGTAGCACCACCTTCCTAGTATGGCTGTTTTTGAATGTTAAGTGACCTATCTGGACATTAATAAGGCCTTTGACACTGTGCCACACAGGAGGCTGATAAAGAAAGTGAACTGCCAAAGGGTGGGATCCAAACTAGTGAACTGGATTAGAAACTAGCTAATGGATAGGAGACAGAGGGTGGTAGTAAATGGCACTCACTCTAATCAGAGGAGAGTGACCAGGGGTGCCACAGGGCTCAGTGCTGAGACCAGTCCTCTTTAATGTCTTCAAAAGAGACATTGCAGAAGAACTGGAAGGGACAGTAGGTCTTTCTGTAGATGATGCCAAAATCTGCAATAGTGTGGATACCAAGGAGGGTGTAGAGGGACTGTGCAGGGATGTTTGGAAATGCAAGTAATGGTCAAGAACATGGCCATTGGGATTTATTGCCAAAAGTGCAAAATCATGCACCTAGGGCATAGGAATCCAGGAGCGGAGTATTGAATAGTGGGGATGGAAGGTCCTGACAGTCATTAAACAGGAAAGTGACCTTGAATTACCATATCTGCTGACCTCAAAGCGGCAGGGCAGTGTGACAAAGCAATAGATAGAGTTAGTGTGATGCTGAGGTGCATAGGGAGGAGTATCTCCAGTAGGAGGAGTGAAGTGGTGTTGCCATGGTATCACTCATTGGTGAGACCCCACCTGGAGTATGTGACCTGTTTAGGAGGCTGCACCTCAGAAAGGGCATATGCAGGGTGGAGACAGTCCAGAGGAGGGTAACTAAAATAGTGCAGGGATTGTGCAAGAAGCCCTATGAGGAGAGACTGAGGGATCTCAACATGTAGGCTTTGCAGAGGACACCAGTAGGAAGAAGTGCTGTGTGACTGGCCTTCTCTACTGGGACTAAAGAGTAGAAGTCTTCTACTGGGTCCTTTAATTTAGGGTAAAGAAACTTAAAAAAATTAGTGTGAGAAGGCAGTAGGGAGGGCTGGGGTATACTGGGATGTATAGAGAGAGGCATCAGCAGCAGAAAACAGGAAGTTGTTATCCCTCTGTACAGACAGTTGGTGAGACCCCATCTGGAGTACTGTGTCCTGTTCTGGAGACCCCATCTCCACTAGGACATAGACAGGAGAGAGGTAGTCCAGAGGAGGGCAACTAAAATGGTGCAGGGTCTGCAAGAGAAGCCGTATGAGGAGAGACTAAAGGAGCTTAATATGTATACCCTATAGGAAAGAAGGAAAGGGGGGACATGATAGAAACGTTCTACTACCTCAGTGGAATCAACAAAGTCCAAGAGGGAAGCATCTTTCAGAAAAAGAGACTTGCAAGAACAAGGGGACACAATATAAAGATAGAAGGAGGGCGGTTCTGGGGCAATGTGTGAAGTATTATTTCACAGAGAGGGTAGTGGATGCGTGGCACAGCCTTCCTGAGGAGGTTGTGGGGTCTAAAACTGTGGGAGAATTCAAGAATGCATGGGACAGACATAAGGCAATTCTTGTTGGGGGTAGGAAGAAATAGGCTGTTGGTTAACTAGGATCTGCGGCCTATCCTGTAGGTAAGGAAATGGGCAGACTAGATGGGCCAAGCGTCCTTTTCTGCCGTCAAAGTCTATGTTTCTATGTTTCTATGTACACCCTGGAAGAGAGGAGGGCTCAAGGTGACATGATAGAGACCTATAAATACCTCTCGGGGTACACAGGGTGCAGCAGGGGAGTCTCTTTCAAATTAGAAAGAACACCAGGACCAGGAGAAATGTGATAAAGTTGTGGGGGAGAGTTTGAGAGAGATGTGAGGAAATATTTCTTCACTGAAAGGGTGGTAGATACCCAGAACAGAGCAGCAGACGTTGTGGGGGCAAAAACAGTGGGGCCTCAAGAATGTCTGGGATAGACATAGGGGCATACTAGAAAATAGACAGGAGGAGGGAGGTCACTGGAGACCAGTTAGTGTCAGTGGAGACAAATTTAGCAGGGGACATCTGGGCAGACTAGCTGAGCCAAGCAGTCCTTTTTGTCAACAAATTCTATGTTTCTAAGAGTGCAGCAAATGCTGCAGGGAACAATGAAATTCAATGGCAATTAAGCGCTTATGTGATGTCATGCAAGATTTTATGATATGTTATTTATTATGCTGCACCCACCTGTCTCCACTGTATGTGAGATCAGCATATACATGAACATACAGTGGCGCTAGCCAGGATACAATGTAGTACCTAGCAGTATTATTGCAAAATGCTGCAGTGTGCTGCAGGGAGCAGTGTACTTCAATGGCATTTAAGCCTTTTGTTATGCAGTATTTTGTGAAATGTCACTTACTACAAGTTCCTGTGATGCATCCTGGCTGACTCTATTGTATATGGTAATTCTGCAGAATGCCAGCAATCAGAAAAATGTGATTTTAAAATCAGAAACAAAATGAGACCTATGGGGTTGATAAGTGTCCCTGTAACTGGGACCCTCTCTTATAAAGCAGGTATTGTGCACCTAAATGAGTCTACTGTTCAAGTTCAGTTTATTGCAGGAAAACTCCGTTGAGCAGGCTCATTTACAAGGAGGTCCTGATTAACAACAGGGACATTACACAAGCATATACAAGTAATATGCATTAAACACATGAATAATCCATGAGAAGAAAATAGGACAATAATATTTACATCATATATGCATAGGCACACTAAAGCTAGGAGTTAAATAAATGGTTATCTCTGGGTAAGAATGCCAGCAAGAAAGTAAAGATAGTGGCACAAGCGGGTGGGATAAGGTCAGAGGGAAGTGATGTGATGTGAGCATTTTCAGTAAATACCTTTTAGATGATTTAGCCCCACATCGCACCTGTAATCAGTGCATAGGCACTAATGGGCTGAATAAATTATAAATAAAAATATAAATAAAGTTAATGTCCTTGGCATTGGATTCTTAAAATAGAAACGGAGCAGAGATGACAGGAAAACAGATAATATTCACATTCAAGAAACAGTAAATTAGAAAACAGAGTTTCAGTTCCATTTGATTTCCTTTTTTGTTCTTTATTTCTCTGATATTCCTCATATCAGACTGTGAGCATCTTCAGGCAGAGATCTTGTACTGTGGCTTTCTTCTTGAGAACAGAGGCAGTGTTTGACAAAAGGAGGTATTTTCCCCTGAGGGTTACACTAGCACCATTACCGCCTGTTCTTTACTCCTGAGGAGAATATTCTACCTGAAGTATTCTCACTGGAAAATAACTTTCATTTGATTGCTGCTTGCCCTATTATTTTCTGAATGACCCATAGTACTTATGACATTTTATTTTAACGATAGTGCTCTAGAGTCTAGAAACACTCCAGTGAATTGGCCCCATGTTGTGTAATAAAACTGTTTAAAATATTTCCTTCTTGTACTGATTTATGTCTATTTATGTGTATTCATTGAAGGAGCAGTAAAGTGCAGACAATGTAAAACCAATTGAACTGATAAGTATAATACATTATATAATTATATTTATCTGAAAATGTTCCAACTAGAATAGCCTCCATGTGATGTAGCATATAAGCTTTTATTTTACCATCACTTTTTATCCCAAGTCAAAGAATACTGTAGTTCATCAATGGAATTTTCCATCCCATTATTAATATGGAAGACATAATATATAATATTACTTTATGGTAGATCAAGTGCTAGTGAATCAACAAATATTACTGTATAATAACTGGTGACCCCCTGTAATGACTGGCTATTCAGTCCTCATAAAACGTCATAATAACCCGCCAAATTCCATAATAACTCAATAGCGGGTTATTACAGCATTTTCCTCCTCATGCTTTCACTTCACTGAAGCGCAAATGAAAGAACAGTGGCTCAAGACTGCTTTTATGTTTGCTTGTGTGCATGTGCAAGAAACATTATGGCAGCTTAGAAAGAAGTGGGTTGTGGAGGCGGCACTGTGACAGCCAACGGAGGCATTGTATTTGGGGGCTTGGCACTGGTGGACCAATGGAGGCACAGTGTGCTGATGACACTGGCTTCCAAAAAGTGCCACCAACTTGTAAGGTTTCGCCACAACAATCAGGGGCCGCCTCATCATTGCAGCATCACCCATTCCGCTGCAATGAGGGAGCAACCTGCCTTTGCAGGAGGAATGTTACCTATCTAATTTTATTTGTGAACTCTGTGGCAAGCCGCCGCCATGTTCACAAACAATATTATACAGCTTCTGCTACTGAGGAGGTGCCCAATCCCCCAGCAGCATGCACCCCCAAAACAGTCTTTGTTTGCCGACGGGCCCCAATCCCTGTCCGCTTCAGTCCCCTGTCCCAGTTTAATTTGTTGATGGGGAGCCCATCCCATCAGCATAATGTCCCCAAAAAGTAGGTTTGTGCCAAGGGGTGCCCATCCCCTCAGCTCTTGCGCCACCCAGACATGCCAAGGGGTGCCCATCCCCATCGGCTACAGCCGCCTCAAAAATAACATTGGTGGCATGCTGGGAGCCCACCCAGCATGCCAATGTCCCTCCGTGGCCCGCCCCAACCCGCTACCACCCTCTGTGCACCCTGCCTCACCACACCCCCACACCCCATACTCACCTCCGGAGCCCAGCGATGATCTTCAGTGGACCAGGAACACGCCTGCACTCTTCAAAGTCGACCACGAACTGAAGAAATGCCAGTAAGCTGTATAATGGCATAAATAGGTTTTTCAACTTTGGTGCATATCTCAGGCATTTTTGGTAATTTTGGCACCAAATGTTCAACATGGGGTTATTAGGGCCCTCCTCATGAATTCAGCCACTGCCATGGCATTATTCGTCCCGTACAGATTTCTCGTCGCTGCGTAGAATCACCTTCAGGACCCATTAACGTAAAACAACAGTCCCAGTGTTCATGAGGTAGCTCTCAAAAGTTTATGTTGCAAATTTACCTGGAAAATCCAATAAATTACTGTTTTCATGTGTAGCAGTAGCTGCTATGCACGCCGTAATTCGCTAATTTGCAATATTTTGTAATTATGGGGGTAGGAAGAAATAGGCTGTTGGTTAACTAGGATCTGCGGCCCATCCTGTAGGTAGGAAATGGGCAGACTAGATGGGCCAAGCGGTCCTTATCTGCCATCAAAGTCTATGTTTTTATGTATTTTACTCCAGATTTTCAACATGGCCATTTTTATGCACCTCCTTATGAATAGTACAGCTGTCATTTTTCACATCCTGGCCGACATGTGTTTTGCACTTCCGGCGCAGAATAGCGTGGTTACTGTGAGAAATCAATGTTCAGGACATATTAAGAAAATCACAGTGACACCTGCTCATGAGCAGAGGTCCTAAAATGCTTATGTTGAAAATCTTGTGACGAAGTCCATAAATGACTGTGTTATGAGCGCGTGTTGCGTAGTTTCCATGCACGCTGTAACTCTCACATTTGTAATATTTTCACCCAGATTTTCAACATTACTATTTTTCCACACCTCCTTATGCAAAGTACAGCTGTCATTTTTCACATCCTGGCCGACATGTGTTTTGCACTTCCGGCGCAGAATAGCGTGGTTACTGTGAGAAATCAATGTTCAGGACATATTAAGAAAATCACAGTGACACTGTTCATGAGCAGAGGTCCTAAAATGCCTATGTTGAAAATTTGGTGATGAAAGTCCATAAAATGACTGTGTTATGCTCCTGCGTTGCCAGCAGTTTCCATATATGCTCTAAAGTGCAAGCATTTTAATTTTCCTACTACAGATTTTCAACATTGCCATCTCTTCACACCTCCCTATGGATGGTACAGCTGTCATTCTTCACATCCTGCCCGATCTGTGTTTTCGATATGTGGCACAGAATGGCACGTTGCTGTTGGAACTCAAAGTTCAGGACACATTGACAAAATCACACTGTCACTCTTCATGAGAAGAGGTCCCAAATGCTTTCATGAGGTGGGGTCACAAAAGGCCATGTTGAAAATTTGTAGTGCAAATAACAACAAACGCCTGAGGTGTTAGTGTTTCTAATCACAGCGTCCCACCTTGTACAGACTGACAGGCATCGGTGTGCCTTTGGGTTGCCGACTGTACTGCTTATGCCATCCCACCCCACCCTCAGCCACTGACAGGTATCGAGGTGTACCTTTGACTCTCTGACCCCAGACTTCACCCCATTCTTCTATGCTGCACCCATTTCAGCATATGTCCTTATGGAATGGGGTGACTGTAAAGACAAACACCCCAAGTCACACTTCAACATGTGCCAGTGTCTGCAGAATAGGGTTAGATGACATGGCATGACCGTCCAAGGCGATAACCCAAACACTTACCCAGATGCCTGTCTGTCTCTACAGGATGGAGGTGGGGTTAGCGGAAGTTCAATACTTCACTGCCATTCCTCTTCTGCATCTGTCTAACTCCTGCATTTCCGATGCTAATACCAGCAAGCAAACATTCAGCATTGATAAATGCTTGTTCACTCTATCCCCATAACAAAGTGGTACTCTACCACACTAACAGTTCTGCCTTCAGCTAAACAGTCTCCCCAAACCTTGTACCAGTTATTATAACAAATAATGGCTTCACTCAGGGTTTATGGATTATCACACACCTAGAGTGTGTGAAAAATTCCATAACACACACCATCACAGGCATTATTCTCTATGTACAGTAAAACAGGCATGTACAGTATTATGTATGAGCCAATCAGAATTAAGAAAGAACATATACAGTATTAAGCAATTTAAAGCCCCACAAACTTTGCAGCCCTGATCAGTAATTTACAGTAAATTTGCTAGTCCCCAGATGATAATACACTGAAAAAGACCTGGCCATAATCAGTTATTTAATTTAACCACTCACTGTACCAAGTGCTGACCCTTAGGAACCCAGATACTATATTCTCTCATACCAGAGTGCCCCTCCTACCACCCTTTGAGCTCTACTCCCTAGTCAGTTTACTACTCACCTGGTTAGTTTCTCCCCTGTTCCCATGTCTGCCAGTTTTTGATCATCCTCTTGTGGGTGACTGAGTCAAAGGCCTTGCTGACATCCAGCTATAGTATGTCCACCACCTGGCCCTGTTCCACTACCCTAGTGACCCAGTCAAAGAAGATGATCAATTTGTTTGGCATGACCTCCCTGCTAGGAACCCATGCTGCCTGCTTCTCTGGAGCTTGTTTGCCTCTAGGACCTCAACCAAGCTTTCCTTTTGTATGGTTTCCATCAGCTTGCCAACAATTTATGTCAGGCTGACTGGTCTATTGTTCCCTGGTTTTGTCACTTGGGTCACTCTTGTAGGGGCACCACATTGGCTGTCCTCCACTCTCAAGGAACCACCCACCACCCCTGTGTCCAGCAAGATTTGAACAGGACAGCGAGGGGGCTGCAAGGACTGCTGCCAGCTCTCTCATCATGACATCTGGCCCAAGGATTTTTCCACTTTGAGGGCCTTGAGCCATTCGAGGACTCAGTCCTCTTTTATTGCTTCCTCCCTTATCTCCACTGCCCCATACCTATTTCTCCAGTAGAAGTGGCCCGTCCTTCTCCTTTGTGAAGACTGAGCAGAAGTACTCATTCAGTACTTGACTTCAGCCTGTTTTCTTCCACCGCTTTGTCCCTATTCTCAGCTTTACTATGTCCTCTTTTGCTGTTCTTTTCTCCCAGATACATCGGAAGAAGGTCTTGTCACCCTCTTTGATCCCCCAGCTCTTCTAAGGTCTGTCTCTGCCTTGGTCTGCCTTACCATCCTGCATGTTGATTTCAACAGCCCTTTGTATTCTGCCCGTTCACTTTCTTCTAGGACTTCTTGTATTCCCTATATGAAGCCCTCTCTCCATCACTGCTCTGCTCACCTCCTCTGTAAACCTAGAGGCTCTTCTTTATTTTTTTACCCTTCTGCTTAAAGCAGGTTGCAATGAATGCCTTGACCCCCTCCTAATTATAACCCACCTGTCTTCCAACCCCATGTCCTCCATGAGTTCCTCAGCCTTTCTCTAGCATCATTCCTATGTGTACAGAATCTGCCTTTTAATGTCCTGAACATGTGTTTTGTGTTCAGCACTTCACATCCCATGCCCATCTGAAACCACACAGACTGGTGGATGCCCTCCCAGGGGCTCAGCAACCCTAATACTTGATGTGATCACTAGTCATCAGTACTAGATCCAGGATGTCCCAGTCCCTTGTTGGTTCCAACATCCCCATGTCAAAATCCATCCTCAAATTCATCTAGGATCGCTTGACTCCTCTTCCTGCTCCTGGCCTGTAGGATGCTCCAATCCACATTGGGTATGTTAAAATCCCATACTATTACCACTTCTCCTACCTCTGCAACATTTCTTATTTCATCACCCAGTTCCCTGACTGTGGCTTTGTATTGACTTGGGTCAGTACACTATCCTCACTCCTTATTTTCTTTATCACCCCAGACTGCAGCTGTACCCATAGTGTCTTTGTACCCTCCTCCCATACCTTCCTTTTTTACCTTAACCCTTCCATAATATAGACTGCTACAGCTCTCTCCTTTCTACCACCTTGTGGACATTGCACTGGCTGCCTGTGAAGTGTTGCATCTCCTTCAAGATAGTTTTGTTAACATACAAAGCCTACACAATCTGTGTTCAGGCTACCTAAAAGCTTCTGTGTCAATATGTTCCTGATAGCCCCTCTCTGCTCTTCGGAGGTAAACCTCTTGATGGTTTCCAGATCCTGCTTAAAGCTGTCTGAGGACTGTGCTTTTGCTATTGTAGCTCCATTTTTCTGGAATCAGCTGTCAACAGAGCTTCGGAGGCTCCTTGATTGATTGTTTAAAGCAAGGGCTAAAACATCTTTTATAAAGCTCATATGACTGACACTTAAATAACTGTATCTATGATATAATTGTACCAAAAGCTATGTACTGTGCTGTTGTATCTGTGTAAGCCCCCTCAAATTTTGAAAGGGCTTATTCCTCACCTTAGGGCTTTAGCCTCGTCCCCCTCCTTTTTCCACCTTACCTCTCCCAGGCTTAGGTAGTTGTGTGAATGACCTGGAAGAGTTGTTTTCTGTGGACCGCCACTTGGGGCAGCAGAGGTTTAGGGATATAAATAGAGGGAGAGAGGAAGAGAAGAAGGAGAGCAGGAGAAGAAGCAGACCGCCGGGCACTGCTAGGGCAGTGTGAAGAGGGACCCCTTCCTTTAGGCAGGAAGACAATGCAGCGGTGAAGCGCTGGATCCTGGGCTGAGCTTTCCATGGAGGTGGGAGGCAGCCACAGATGTGGTCATTTCAGGCCCTGGGTCTCCTGGAGGGCTGGTGAGGAGGAGGAGCCTAAAGTAGTAGGTAGGAAGGAAGGAAGGCTAGGCCCCAGGGACACTGAGGGGCTCCTGGAGGAGTTTGAAAACCTGGGCTGCCAGGGCTGCAGGGGCTATGGTAGGGCTCCTGTGGGGGAGTGCATTGGTTGCCCTTTTCCTGATGTGGCAGGCCAGCTCAGGAGTTAGCTGAGGGGCTGCAGGAAGCCTTACCCATATGGGGCCTGTTTGGAGGGACAGGATTTGGGGCAGCAGGATGAATTGTCCAGGCAGGTCATAGAAGGCCCTTTAGGTTTCCCGATGCTGGTTTGCTCAACTGCACACAGGAGATAAATTTAGGGAGACTGCCTGTGACCAGCAGGTTCCACCTACTTTTGTGTGAAATAAGATCTGGTTCAAGGAAAGAAATTTCTGGGCAGCAGCAGAAGAGTCACTGAGGGTTCAGGGCCTCGGGATCAGGTGAACAGGACAGAGACAGGGAGGCAGTAGAAATTGGTTGCAGAGGAAATGGTGGCAGCTGGGGTACTAGCAGGCTGCACCATCCATGTCCCTTGGGCTGCAGTGAGAAAGCCAGGAACGGCGAGGGAGAAGCTTTTCACTACCCAGGGTGAAGGGAGTGGCTCGATGTGAGTAGGAGCCTCCAGTTTGGGAAGAGGGTTGGGATCCCTAGAAAATGAGGTGAAGTTTGGTTTTGCTGGTACTTGCCCATGTCAGTGGGTCCTAGGAGCTTCACACTTTGGTAACATCACTTCTGGCTTTGTAAAGATCAGTATCCTGTCTGTGTTGAGCTGAGAAAAATCTGTCTAAATTCTGCTCCTAAGAAATCTCCTCTCCTTGGTGTGCAACGAAAAGGTTAGCCCCATGGAGCTGTGTTAATCTAGAGTTTTTAAGCAATGGGACCCCTGGGCTTCTCCAGAATCTTTGAGGGCCCAGGTGATTCAATTTGTTTGTTTTAAAAGTGCAGTCTCTTTCATTTGATTTGGTTTTATTCAATAACTAATGCAATTATTCCTTAGATTGAGTAGTGTCCAGGAGCCTCTTAAGGGTGTTTTAAAACAGTTCCAGCCGATCCTTTCGGGTCCAGGGCCGGAGGAGAAGTGAGTTCCAGCTGTAGAATGGATTTGATATCTCCTGCTGGGAAGTATTTACGGGCAAAGGGCCTGCATCTGCCTGGTAAGATAAATTTATTTGTTTCAATGAAATCTTCAAGAGAGTTTTGGGGAGAATTGCTGTGGGTAACCACTTTCCTCGGGAGCATCGACCCCTTGACAGATAAGGAAGGGTGGGTTACACGTGGGGCTCATCCAGGATCTCTCATAGCCCCTCACCCTAAATTAATTAAAACCCCAAACTGGAGGGCTGGCAGGTCTGTTTCTGGCCTTCCCAGGTCATGTGGTGCAGTAAAAAATTCAAGTGGTGGCATGGTGGTAGGCCCTTCTGGTGCTAGGCCTCAAGCGCTCTCCTGTGTGGCACTCTCACGTGACTGTGGGTGACATGGTGGTTTCCCAGCAGTCCAATTGGCTGGAAGTCTCTGTGAGAGGAAAACAGACCAAAGAACCGTGCCATTTTGCAGCACAGTTTGGAGAGTGTGGTTGTGAGCAGGGGCCAGGAGACAGGGAACAGTAAATGAGGCAGAGAGAGCTTGGATAAAAGTAAGAGTACGCTGTTTTATCCTCGATGTTGGAAGAGAGTGAGAGGGAAGCAAGCTGTGGTCAAATGAATCCTTCTTTAAAATAGCTGGTATAGGATTTAAAGTGGAGGATGTGCCTCCTGAGGAGCCATTGTTCACAGTTCCTACATCGCTCCTTGCCTGGCTGTGGAATGCAGGAGGAGAGGGCAACTGGATGAGCACTGTGTCAGATGTGGATTTAGGGGAGGGCATCATGAGGTTTCCCGTCTGTGCCATTTGCTCCAGTTCTGCCCCTGGAGGAATTTTCAACCGGCCCCACCAGTATTCTATTGGGGTACTCTCAGCACTCTGAAGGACCCTCTCATTGTGGTCACAGGGAAGCGTGAGCCAGGGCTGCTTGAGAAGCTCTCCCTGGAAGATTCATCACCAGTAGGGAAAAGTTGTTTGAACACTCCCGGATGTGATAGTGGAATCAGTAGAAGAGGAGGTGGTCCTGCAGAGAAGGATCAAGGAGATGATGAGGCACAGACATCTGCCCCACCCTCGTTGCTGTCTGCCCACTATCCCAGTGGCAGAGGGAGGGCAGATACCTAGGAAAACCTGCAGGTGACTCCCCAGGGCCCAGGGGGTCCCCAACTTGGTCCCTGTCCATGGGCAGCCAACCGCCCTGTGAGCAAGGTCAGTTGCTTCAGCACCTGAAAGAACCAGAACTGTGATTAAGCTAGGAACCCTGGAGCCAGCCCTGAGTGACCATTGAGAGAGACGAGGTCTCAGAGGATGAAGATTTTGATGAGGAGAAGCTGCTTTATCAAAAGTTTGGTTTTGTACTATGAGATATATTATGCATTCCAAAGCCATATCATCGCCCTGTGATCACTTTATGTGATCACACCCCATGCCCTCTGGTTCGCCAAAGACCCTCGGTCCAGGATGGATGGATGGACTAAACCGTAGTGACCCTTTAAATATAACATATCACAAGGAAAATGGCTGAGTCAGGTATGGCCAGGAGAACAAGTGTTAGAGATCTGCCTGAGTGGAGCCAGGAGAGATGGTTAGAAAGAAATGCGAATTGAGTACCCACATTTGGAATACCTTATATACTTGAGATTTTGGGACATCATGGAATAAATGCATAAGGAGTGGGTCTACAAGGAGCAATTGGAAAAGTTAAAAACATCGATCGGAGCTGGAGGACATCCATGTCAGGAAATGTTTCAAAAGCTCAGTCTCTCTTCCATACTGCCCCATGGACTGGACTCACAATGTTCAAGCATTTTGCATTGGTCCAGTATTTGGCTGGGTGTCAGGTAAAGTATTACATTGTTTCCAAAGATTCTTTTGGGGACATTACTACCAAGTTGGACCTTGAATTCTATTTCCTACCTGGAAGTGGACCCATCACTTAAAAGCTCCTTTAAGGAGTCTGGGACTGTGCTAGGAAGCTGCTCCCTGGGGCAGGCAAGGGTAATTGTATGAAAAAACTATTTCTCCTAAGTTCTTACTTTACTTAGACCGAATCTTAATCTTTCAAAGAGTAAAATCATAATGTTTCCGCTATTGTGTGATGTGTTTGAGTGTGTATGTTTGGGAAAGTGCATGGTGTAAGTTTGAAATGTGTATGGGTATGAGTGGGTAGTGTTTTAGCAACTGTTATGGTGGGTGGTATAATCTGGGGTCACAGAAATATTGTTATCAACATCTACCTCATAATGTACAACAATTTTGAATTTCTAATCCTTTGATTGTGCATGCATTAAAAGGTTTATTCTCTATAATGGTTGCCTTTATTAGGTGTAGTACCTCCTGGCACAGGTAAACTTCAGGTGTTAGGTGTGGTATGGTGGCATTTAGGGGTTAGGCAGGTTTTGTCTCTAGGCCTGTTTCAGGCATCTATCGGTGGTCTGGGAGTGCCCATACCCAGGCTACTGGTTGGAGTGCCTGTAGTGTGAGGGCTCCTTGCCATCATTCCCAGGAGGGAATGATTTCCTGTAGGGGAGAGTATAAGCCTGCTCAAATTTTGACTGGGCTTATTCCTCACTTTAGAGCTTTAACCTCAGTCCCCATTCTTCCACCTTACTCTCTCCCAGGCTTAGGTAGTTGTGTGAGTGCTCTAGGAGAGCTGTTTCTGCTGGTCACCACTTGAGGCAGCAGAGGTTTAGGAACCAAATACAGGGACAGCAGAAGAGAAATGGGGAGAGCAGGAGATGGAGCAGACTGTCGGTCACTACTAGGGCAGTGTGAAGGGGTCCCCCTTCCTTTAGGGACAGGACAGCAATACAGCGGTGAAGCCAGGTCCTGGGCAGAGCTTTCTGTGGGGAGTAGCCACAGATGCGGTCATTTTCAGGCCCTGGGTCTCCTGGGGGCTGGGTGAGGAGGAGCCTAGAAGTAGTAGGTAGGTAGAAGGAAGGAATGCTAGGCCCAGGGATGTTGAGGGGCTCCTGGAGGAGTTTTGAAAACCTGGGCTGCAGGGGCTGTGGTAGGGCTCCTGCAGTAGGGGGACCAGTTCGGCGGTTACCCTTTCCCGGAGTGGTAGGGCAGCTTAGGAGTTAAGTGAAGGGGTGGGAAGCCATGGGACCTGTTTGGAGGGACTGACTTCAGGGCAGCTGGATGAATTTACCAGGCAGGTCATAGAAGGCCCTTTAGGTTTCCCCATGCTGGTTTGCTCAGCTTGAATACAGGAAGATAAATTTTAGGGAGACTGCCTGTGGCCAGCAGTTCAGGCCACTTTGTGAGAAATAAGAGCTGGCTCAAGGGAAAGCAATTCCTGGTCAGCAGCAGAGGAGTCACTAAGGGTTCAGGGCCTCAATATCAGGTGGACTTACCAGAGACAGGGGTGGTAGAAACTGGTTGCGAGGAAATGGTTGCAGCTGGGGTACTAGCAGGCTGCACCATCCGTGTCCCTTGGGCTGCAAATGAGAAAGCTTGGGGAACAGCGGGAGAAGCTTTTTGCTTCCCAGGGTGAAGAGAGTTGCTCGATGTGAGTAGGAGCCTCCAGTTTGGGAAGAGGGTTGGGATCCCCAGAAAATGAGGTGAAGTTTGTTTTGCTGGTACTTGCCCATGCCAGTGGGTCCTAGGAGCTTCACACTTTTGGTAACATCACTTCTGGCTTTGTAAAGATCAGTATCCTGTCTGTGTTGAGCTGAGAAAAATCTGACTGTCTAAATTCTGCTCCTAAGAAATCTCCTCTCCTGGTGTGCAACCGAAAAGGTTAGGCCCATGGAGCTGTGTTAATCTAGAGTTTTAACAAACGGGACCCCAGGCTTCTCCAGAATCTTTGAGGGCCCAGGTGATTCAATTTGTTTGTTTTAAAATGCAGTCTCTTTCATTTGATTTGGTTTCACTCAATAACTAATGAAATTATTCCTTAGATTGAGTAGTGTCCAGGAGCTCTTAGAAGCTGTTTTAAGACAGTTCTAGCTGATCCTTTGGGGTTCGGGGCTGGAGGAGCAAGTGAGTTCCGGCTGTAAACTGAATTTGATGTCTCCTGCTGGGAAGTATCAGGGAGCAATGGGCCTGCATCTGCCTGATAATATAGTTTCAAAGAAATCTTTGAGAGAGTTTTGGAGAGAGAATTGCTATGGGTAACCACCTTTCTTGGGAACATCAGCCCTAGACAGATGAGGAAGGGGTGGATTACATCTGTATTTGGATATGTTTTGTAAGGTGCTCACAGCCTGTGGGATTGCAAGGCTAGGAAATAAATGTACTACTTCTACTACTCCTTTGTTATGTCTTTCCTATAGAGGTTGTATCCAGGAACAGACAGATTCCAGTCATGGTTTGGATCACCCAGGTCTCAGTGACTGCCACTAGATCTGCACGAACCTACATCACCATGGCCTGAAGGTTGTCCATTTCCCTCCCAGACTCCTGGCATTTGTGACTATCACCCTCTACAACCCTTGTTTCCTGGCCCTCTCTGCCTTCCTAGTCCACCTTCCTTCCTCTGGTTGCCCCATTGGCTTCTATTCATCTCTGTCTTTTTTCTCCCTTTCACTCCTATCCACTCCCACTCCACTGTGTTCATCATATCCTGCAATCCCTCCCATCCTTTTGCTTACTGTGTGCGCTGCTTTCTGGGGTTCTTCCTGTTGTGATCCCTGGGTTCTACTCCCAGGTATCCCTCTTGCTCAGTTTAAATTTAGGCTGTCCCTGATGTACTCACCTCACCTGTCACATAGCCCCTGGTTCCCCCTACTGCTGAACTGTAGCCTGCCTGGCACATATGGGGATTTCTTATCCCAAATTCTTCCCAGTCCCCACACAACCAAAGTCCTCCTCCTTACACCAGTCCGTTAGCCATTGGCTGAACATAGAGATCCTGATCTTCCTAGTTGAGCTGTCCCTGGTTACCAGAAGCCCTCTGAAAATGCCACTGACCTTGACACCTCCCTAACTTTCCTCCTGAGCTCCCTAAACCTAATTTTCACCTCTCTACCTCACACACTCCCAGGTAGTTTGTGCCTTGGTGGAGGATCACATCAGATCTCCCCTCTCCCTGCACTAGCATGTGAACTATGGGTACAATCCTCTCAGCTGTCATACCTGGAAGGCACACTACACTTATGTGGTCCCCCTCTCCACTATGGACATCTAAGTCCCTTTACGACTGAGTCCCTATAACCAGAACTCTGCTCATTTCCCTTGTTCTGTTTTTCTTTTTTGCACTACTCTGGATACCCTCATCTCTGTATCTCCTCCCCACCTACTCTGTTTGTTCCTCCTGATCTAACATTTCCCTATCATCACCTCTCTGACTCAGTTCCTGTGTCTGCTGTTCTCCCTTCCCCATACTAAACCTCTTGCACACAATCCCCTCACTTCCTGTGCCATCCTCCCTTTATTTAAGATAGTAAGGAGGATGGGAAGGAATGCAGGTGTAGGATCACAAACAGCAAAAGAGGATCCAGAGCTAGTTAGAGGGGGTCTGCTTTAATGCCAGGAGTACATTGCAAGACTACCTGCTGGTGCAGCTGATTAAGGAACCCACTAGACAGGCAGCCATTCATGACTTGGTGTTTGCCATAGAAACATAGAAACACAGACATAGAAACATAGAACACAGAAACATAGACTTTGATGGCAGATGAGGACCACTTGGCCCACCTAGTCTGCCCATTCCTATGTACTGGATAAGCTGCAGATTCTAGTTAACCAACAGCCTACTTCCTCCTACCATTCACTATAATTGCCTTATGTCTGTCCCATGCATTCTTGAATTCCCAACAGTTTTGACCCCACAACCTCTCAGGAAGGTGGTTCCATGCGTCCACCACCCTCTCTGTGAAAAAAAATACTTGACGTTGCCCTGAGCTGTCCCCCTCATCTTCAAACTGTTCCCTTCTTCTTGCACATCTCTTTCTCTCAAAGATGCTCCCTGCCTTGGACTTTGTTGATTCCTTGAGGTACTTGAATGTTTCTATCATTTCCCCCTCCCTCCTTTCCTCGAGGTATACATATCAAGCTCTTTCAGTATCTCCTCATATGGCTTCTGTTGCAGACCCTGCATCATTTTAGTTGCCCTCCTCTGGACCACCTCCATCCTGTCTATGTCGTTGCGGAGATGGGGTCTCCAGAACTGCATGCAGTACTCTAAATGGGGTTTCACCAACAGCCTGTACAGAGGATAACAACTTCCTGTTTTCTACTGGTGATGCCTCTCCCTATGCAACCCAGTATCCCTCCAGCCCTCCCTTCTGCCTTCTCATATTGTTTGCTCCAGAGATGATGAGTGGAGTGAGGTGAGGAGAGCCACTGGGTCAAACAACCTTAACTCCATTTGGTTCAGACTGGCTCGGAACCAAAATGTCCCTATAAAAAATGAAAGTCCTAGATTTCAGAGCAGCAGACTTCAACCGGAAGAGGAACTGGTCCAAGACAATCTGATCGGGGTGAACAGCATCAATGGCATACAGGAAAGATGAGGACAATCAAGAGGACCATTCTATAGGCAAAAGTCATGCACAAGAATTGTTACAAAATGAAACAGGTACAAGAGACCAGTATGTTTCTCGGAAAAGGGTCAGAGAAGCAGTGTGGGCCAAGAAAAGGATTCCATCATGTAAAAAGGAAAAGCAGAGGGAGGAGGAATTGGGAGGGTACCAAATAAAAACTAGGGAAGCTAAGTGGACAGTCACTGAGAGCAAAGGAAGGGTTGGTGGTTGCTCAGTCAGTAGCAGTAGGGAGGGAGGAGAAGAGGGTGGACGGAGGATAAACCTCAGTATGGACCCTAGGTCCCAAGGCAAAATAGGGAACTCCAGGCAGAGTAGATTGACCTTTGGTCTTGTTCTGCCATCATTGTCTATGTTTCTATGCTGCCCACATCCCTTGCAGCTCACCACTCTCCCCTTCCTGTCTCTTGCCTGATCATTTCCTTCTTTATACATCTGCCCCAGATAGGGAGTAGATCTCACCTTTTATAACCTTTTCTGCAGGCTAACACAGACAGGGGTGGTACACTCCTTCTCTTACCTGCCTGCGGAATACCACCCCAGATATAGAGTAGTTTAAATCCTGCTAACCTGCCTCCACAGGTGCACCCCAGATAGAGTAGTCAAAACCTGTCTCTAGACCTGTCTCTCACATCCTACCCCAGATAGGAGTAGTGAAGTCCTGTCTGTTATCTGCCTCTGCAGGCCTAGCCCAGATAGCTATTTAAATCCTAGTTCCAATCCTATCCCTTCTGACCCTACCCAGTCACCTGTGCTTACTCTCCTCATACCCTATCTCCATTAGTTTTCTACCCCTTACAGCTTCCCAGGTTTCCATATGCTCCCTGTTAGATGGTCACTACTGGGCAATCTCCTGCTGACACTGTGGATGCCCTGCAAATGCCACTGATAAGATGCCATACTCCTGCTTCATGACACTCATGCTTGGTTTCTTGGAACTCTGGGTAATATGTACAGGACTGCAGCCGCAGCTATTGACTGGCTGCAATCACATGGTCTACCCCCACCACAATGGCATGAGATCTGCTGCCTTACTACGTCCCTCCCTCCCACAAAGTCCCTGCCTCCCTCCTCCCCTCCCTCCTTAATTCCCCACACTCATAAGCTGCCCAGAATCTCTTAGTAGAAAACAAGACAGCAAGCAATTTGTTATAAAAAAGAAGCTGCAGATTGGCAGCTGCTGTTGCCTTCAGTCACATCTCCCATGTGGAAAAAAACTTTCAGCTTTCATTTTTAAGGGTCTGTTGCAATTATATGGTCTTCACTCCACCCACAATGGTGCCAAGATCGGCTACCTTACTAGAACCCTCTCCCTCACACAATGCCCTGCCTCCTCTATGCCCTCCTTCATTCCCCACACTAACAAACTGGCCAGCATTTCTTAGTCAACAGAGAAACAAGACGGAAGCAATCTATTAAAAAAAAAAAAACTGTCGCAGCCCAGTTGTGGTTATTGTCTTCAACTTCAGGTCCCCAGTGAAGGAAAAAAAATCTTAGCTTTCATTTTAAGTTCAGGACTGCAGCTGTGCTATTGGCTGGCTGCAGTCATTGATCTGCTCTCCACAACAATGGCATGTGGCACTAAGATTAGTTGCCTTTCTACCACCCTCTCCCTCCCACTAGGCCTTTGCCTCCCTCCTCCCCTTCCTTAATTCCCCACTAGGGTTGTCAGAACTCACTGAAGTTCTGGGTTCTGGTTCTAGTCTAGAGCTTTTGAAAAAGTTCTAGGATTCTAATCTTTTAGAACTTGAACCCTAATTTTTAAACTAGGTTGCAAAGAGAAGATAATAAAATACATGTCATGAAATTGTGGACAAAAACAAATAAAATCTGTTCAATATAAGGGAAGAGAGAGAGGTGATCATGAGTGGCTTTTGACATGACTACTGTAGGTTTATCTGTGGTTTCTTCTGTTTGCAAAAGCCAGTCTACCTAGAGGTGCTTAGAGGTAACCCACCTACCTACATGTTAAAATCTTACTGCTACAGCTGCATTACATTTCCCAAAGGGTCAAAAATCAATACCTAGATTTATTTATTCACTTGAAGATTATATCATCGCTGTCATCGGTTTATTTGTTGAAGGCTTTTGCCATCTATAGTAAATCACCCAGATTCAGCAGCACTTACTAAAGTGGTGGCTTATATGCAGTCAAGAAAATATGTAATGATAAAACCATAATTCAGTTCAATCTGTAATCAAAGTTAAACAAGACTCAGTTTCTATGTGTTGTCTCATTTACAGAGTAGCTCATACTGTATATACTGTACATTAGTTATGCCAACAAATGAAGAAGCGTTCCTTTATTGCATGCTGAACATTCTTCAATGATGTAGGAATGAAAAGATTAATTTACATTAGCTAACCTCAGCTACTTGCTGCTGTTGCTATTATATAAGTAAGTTGAAAGCTGCTATATTTCAAGCTTTCTATCAATAACTAAGTCAAGGTATTGCAGCCACAGCATGTGGAATTGGTGCACACAGAAATCTACATATGTGATTAAACCAGTAAAAAGCGTTAATACATGCAGCTTTCTATTAGACAAGCATCAGAAACTATATAAGTAAAATGTAGTTCATATAAACAACAAAGTGTTTTCCTCACCATGTAATAACTCGGGTACCTTTTAATGCAGCTGCAGAAGTTAGTACCATATGTCATATTGTAAAAGCCTTTTGCCCTGTTCCACTGGTGTTAACTTTACCTAAAAAATTATTGACTTTTGGCCTTATATACAAAACAGCTTGCCATTAGACACAAATGGTGAAAGGTCTTGTGGACATGGTCCATAGCAGAACTACACAAATGCAGACACCACAGTTCTTCAGATTCTGTGCTTTAAAGAGCACTAGTTTTGGTGCTTTACTTAAGCCCCTGGAAGCAGCTTACCTCTCAAGGACTTCAAAAATCAACTTATTTGAATTTTTAAGGCCTCTGTAACTAAAGGAAAGGGATCATAACTCCTTGGTCAGAGGAGCAGGCTGCCCAGTCCCTTTCCTTTCCTGGTCCCTGATTTTATGAGCTGCCCACGCTCTAACATTTTGTGATGTATTAGTTTGGAGAGCATGGGAGTGCGGTGCATTGATAGTAATGGGTGTCAGTTTTTAAATACTATTTTTATGCTTTAGAATGCCACAGGAGTCAAATCAAGGCACAGCTCCACTAACAAAGGGCCTTGTTGGTGGGCTCTTGACTTTGGTTGACTCTGTAACCCCTCAAATATGCAGAATAGTATTTACCAGCTGGTTCAATACCCACCAATACAGCATGGCCCCATGCTCTCCAAACTAATACATCACAAAGCGTGAGTGCACAGGGGTGGCGCCTACTCAAATCAGAGACCAGGAAGGGAAGGATTACAGTCGGCTCCTCTGAACGAGGATTTACAGTCCCTTCCCTTAAGTTATAGAGGTTATAAAATTCTGAGAAGTGGACTTCGAAGTCCTTTAGAGGTAGGCTGCCACTGGAGGGCTTGAAGAAATATTTAAAAATCAGCTTGATTGGTGCTCTTTAAAGTTGCTATTTTTATTCACACAGCATTTACCAACCACCACCTGTGTTGTCATCATCCACATCAATCGCTTGATCTGGATCAGCATTCAGTATAGTTTTATGGAGATATGAACATTTTGCCTTATTAACTTTAATGAGTGTTAACGCCTGTACATTTTCTGGCAGCAATCTATTTCTGGTGTCTGTCACAATATTGCCAGCTGTACTAAACATGCATTCTGGAGAGACACTTGTTAAGGACAACTAATATATTTAAAGGTTTCATTGTACCAGCTTGGGGCCATGTTAACTTTTCAATCTCCAGTATTCAAAGGTCATGCATCAATAGGAAAAAGTGTTTTTAAAGGTAACTGCCTACTGGTTATTTACTAAAAGCAGAACTGCGCTGAACATCTAAGTAATTTTTCCCCAGTAAAAGCTGGTTTTAAGTACTGGTTCAATTTGTGTTATTTTTCTATCTATACAGGCCTTTCAGTAACCTCCAGTGGGTGTTTCTGCTTTGCAGTGTGGTGGCAAGTACCATTTTGGAACTGTATGATGTACTTTATGTCCCTAGCAGCCAGAGAATTCTATAGTAGAACATAGATGCATTTTGCCAACAATAGAAAAGCAGAACAGGGACATAAACTACATCACAGTTCAAAATGGTTCTTACCAGCAGAAGGTAAATCAGAAACAACCATTAGGCGAACTAAAATGCCTGTATAGCTCATAGGTGCCAGAGCAGGGGGCACTATGACCAGAGACCCCTACCACTTCCATAAGTGGCCCTATCAGTTTTGCAATCATGTTAATGTATTTAATAGGGAGAATTTACCTCTTACATCTTTGGCCCTATCACTTTTCAAACCGTTCCGGCACCAGTGGTATAGCTGAGCAATAACAGAATTTGAACCAATATTTAAAAAATTGCTTCTACTGGGAAAAATTACCTACAGATTTGGCACAGATCTCCTTTAAGACTTTACTTAAGACTTGCCATGATCAGTTATTCAATTTAATCACTGCCATGGACTTCATTTAAAAGACATGCCCATGATTGAATTAATCAAATCTGCACCATTTCAGAATCAAAGCAACATTTTTTTGTGTTTGTTTTTGTTTATTGAAAATTCAAGAAAAATGCAGGATACAACCAATATATCACATACACAAGCAATAGTTGAAGCAGGCATGTCAAAAGTAAGATAACAACAGCTAAAACCACCTGTTTTATTATAAAATAGTATCTAATAGGGAGAGAGAATCAACACTTATCAAGCAGGCGCTGTATGTAGTCTCAATAGAAGAATTAGTCAGGGCCGCAGTAATGGGAGGGAAGTGGGGATGTCGTCCGGGCCCCGAGCTCAGGAGGGCCCACCTGAGGAGCTGGCATTACCCTGACATTAACTGGTTTGGGAAACAGGGCCCATTTCAAGTGACTTGTCCTGGGCCCCAAAATTCATAGCTGTAGCCCTGATTATAGTTCCTTCCATATCTTGAGGAGGAAAGGGTGTAACCCTACAGAAAGAAAATAGAGAAAAGTCATAAGCAACTAGATTTGAAACAACATGCAATTCTAGAGATAGAGAACTCTTCAGCCCACTTACTAGATTATTGCAAGAAAGGTAAAACCACCAGTGAATTGATAATATAGTTAAACTGCTGTCAAATGTCCTCAAATGTGTTAGGTTTTTCTCTAAAGTGTAATGCACTTTTTCTGTTCTGTATGTCGAACATAAAGTTAATCTAAGTTACAAAGCTGGTTGAAGACGAATCTTTCCACTTCATAAGGATACATTTACTGTAAATGCATTTATTAAACTCATGCATACCAGTCTAAGTTTGGGTGTATCCATATCATATGGCCTGCCAATACATAACAATATACATTCCACATTTTAATTAACTTCAACGAGGATGCTAGTGTTAATGTTTTTAGCTCTTTTCTCCAAAAGGAGTCCAAAATGGGCAAGTAACAAGCCTGTGCCTGGTATTCAAAATACACAAAGCGGAGCACAAAAATATGCACTGTGCTGCGATAGCCAGATGTCGAAAATGCTAGATTCAGTGTAATAGCACACCAGCACTATTCAACTAAATATAGCGACATGTTGGCCCACTGCTAAACCACTTGTGCTGCACTGACGTGGCTCCCAAAATAGAGTGCCACAATGGCTTGTACCTGTACTAAATTTCTGATATTCAAGGGACCCATGCAAATGAGCCCACTGGCCATGCAAGGTGTTAGGGTCCATTTGCATGCTATTATAGGTTCATTTGCATGGTGAGTGAGGCTGGTTTGTTTGGAGCCACCTTCCAATTGCCCAGTCCCTGAGTAGCTATCTACCCTCCCTCCAATGTTATCCCTGGGTCCCATACATCATTCCCTGGTATCTAATGGTCGATCCCCCACTCCATATCCATGTCCAGTAGTCAGACACTCATTTTGTGGTGCCCAGCAGTCCCTCCCCTACCTGCTCCCATGCCTGGTGGTCAGACATCCATTTGTGGTGTTCAGTGATCCCTCTCCCCGGATGTCTGTTCAGTATGAAAGAGACAGATCCCTGGTGTCCAGCAGTCCCTCCCCTACCCGATCCCATCCAATATAAATGAGAAATTGCCTTGGCGTCTACAGTTCCTCCTCCCACTTGATGCCCAGCTGATGTACAACAATACTATTCCCTGGTGTCTAGTGGTCTCCCCCACCCAATGTCTGCCTGATGTACAATAATACTGTAACCTGGTGTCTAGTGGTCCCTCCCCTCTTAATCCCAATCCAATATGAAGAGAAATTACCTTTACAAGGAAGTCTCCCACCACAACAAAGCCCCGGTCCCATTCCTAATAGTGATCTGTGCCTCTCCCCACATCCTGTCCCTTGGTGATGGTCAGTAGCACCCCACCCATAGCACTGACAACCCACCCCCCAGACTCTCCACATGACTATCGGTGCCGTGGTCATTGGACAGTGGTAACTCAGCCCTCACACCACCTCTGCCACCAGCCATCTGACAGGAGCATGCAGCTTATTTATAGGGCTTGCCAATAAATTTGAAAGCTCCCTGTTCCTGTCAGATGTGGCAGCGAGATGGTGTGTGGAGGGCTGTTTGCTCACCATCCATCAACCGTGGCACCAGTAGTCAATTAGGGGAGACTGGGGTGGATTAATGATGCCACGGGTGGGAGGGGCCGCTTACCAGCACTGAGGGATGGGTGGGAGAAGGGACCACTAGACTTGGGAATATGTATTGTGTACATCAGGTGGTCATCCTGTGGGGAGGGACCACTAGACACCAGAGTAATTTCTCATTCATATTAGGCGGGGATAAGGTGGAGGAAGGAACTGTTGGACACCAGCGATATTTTTCCACTGGGCAGACATCAGGTGGGGGAAGGGGACCACTGACACCATGAAATGGGTGTCTGACTACCAGGCATAAGTATGGGTTGGGGAATTAATCACTGGACACCAGGAACACTTTTTGGATTGGGACTGAAGCGAGGGGGGCAGCTGCATTTCCTCCACCAACTGCTAGGGTTGCATGGGAGTAAGTCATGGTCTGAGTCAGTGGTATTTGTGCCATGCAGGGGACCACACAAAACACCCTAGCATGGTGCAAAAACTCTGAATATTAGATGACAATGATATTCAGGTCCCCACCCCTGCTTTGCATTGATCCCCCTCCACAGTTTGCCAGGCACAAATCCTGTTTGCTTGTGCTAACCAGGTTTTTGAATATAGGACATCCTTGCAACATCCAGACTGCACAGGCAGGCAAACTGGTACACCCAGGCAAACTTTTAAATATAGAATCCTATATGTTCTAATGTGCCAACAGAGTTGGTACATCTGGAGACAATGGATGGAGCATTCCTGATTCGTTAAGTTTAACTATTGGGTGTGTAATAAATTCTATATAAAATATTAAAATAGATTTGCTGCAGGTTAGTGGGAAGGATTCTAATTTGGGGAACTCAATAATGCAGACCCCATTCTTTGTAGAAATTTCACAACTTAATTTAGCTTCCCATTTGGATCTGAGACTTGAAAGATTACACCTACTGCTAGACTCAGGGATGCATACTTTTGATATGATTTTGAATCTAATGTTACTAATGAAAATATCCTCCAAGGCATTTTTTTATATGATGATATATCCACATGTTTTGCAATATATTCACAAATTTGAAGGAATCTAAACAAATCCTTTTGTGATAAGCTATACAACGATTTTAAAGTACTGAAATCAAAGTCCATTGTCACTAAATACATTTTTATTTATTTTAAGCTTTTAATACAATATTTTTAAATGCTGTGTCTAAAATAGAGGGAGTAAAGTTTCCATTTAAATTTATAGGTGGTGGCAGGAAGCCTTATGAGTTAAATTGGTTAAATTCCCAGGTTTTACAGGTTGTAATGGCACTTTCATGCAAAGTTTTGATATTTGCTTTCTGTATAAACCAGCATATAGTACAAACTAATGTCTTCATATGGGTGGAAGGCAGTCTCTGTTAGTTATGGTAGCCAGTCTACATCACGATGGAACCAAGTGAGAACCAGTACCAGGTTGGCAGCTACAGTAGGTAGCATCAATACAAGTTTGGAAGTGAAAGGCCACCTAAGTGCATGGGAATATAAATGTTCTCCATTTTTAGTTATGGCTTTTCCCCTTCCAATAAAACATTTTAATGTTTTATTTTCAAGGACAGAAAAAATTGTCCACAATCCAAATTGGAAATGTTTGAAATAAAAGTACAAATTTGGAAAGTATATTCACCTAAATTACATTTGACCAGCCAATTAATATAAGAAGGAGGGTTTCCCAATGGTGTACATCTTTTTAACTTCAGACACCAAAGGGTTAGCATTTAACTCAAGAGGTTTTAGAGGTCATTATCAATATAAACCCCTAGGAATTTAAACTGGGTAGCCTTTTATAGATTATGTATGCAGAGTATTTAGAATTTATCCAAATGAGCTTTTGATTCCATAAGCTCTGGTATGTTCAATATATTTTATAGCCTAAGGCTGTGCCAAAGTGAGTCAAGAAATTATTTAATTCTGAGAAGCACTGATTAAGATTATCCATAAAATCATTTTTATCATGTATTGGAATGTTAGGATACACCTTTGAGCAGAGCTCATTTACAAAGGTCCATGTCAGAAGCTACAGAAGACAATAAGACAGGTATGGTAGAGTACATTTTCACAGCAATATGTAGGGCCATGCAAGGTCAGGTATATGTATAATATTTAGAGGTTTCATCAATTCTTTAGAGTTCTGATATATATATATATATATATATATGATACAGGGATACAGCAGCAGTAGTCATTGCCTTGTTCATTTTAGAGCTTTGAGCAGAAGCAGAAAGCCTCTTTGTCTATATTATACCTTGTTCCAAGGGGCATCATAGGGAGACATAGTCAGTTGGGTTTGATTAGTGAATGCATTGGCATATGAATTGCTGTGTGAGATGTTTTTGAGAGATGATTTAAAATGGTTTAGTTTGGGTAGTTCCAGCTGCATGGTGGCTAGTTCATTTAACCAGGTTGGTGCTTGGTAGGGAAAGCCTGCATGGCTTGACTGGTCCTACAGTGTGGGACATTCAAGGTATTTCTTGCAGCACTCCTAGTAGAGGTGGGTATAGTAAGTATGTAGCAGGGCCTGAATGTAAGGAGGGTGAGTGCAAGTAGGGCCTTCTTTCCAACTTGAAATGTTTGGAATTGTATCCTATGGTCTAGTTGCAGCTATTTTGTGTCCAGGTAGAGGCTGCATGTGTGTGTGAGCCTGTTCACATCTAGGACAAGGTGACAGGCCTTATTTAGGACAGTTCTGAGTATGTTGAGGTTGGTGTCTGTTGCAGCTCTATAGATAACCAGTCTGTAGTCCAAGGTGAAGAGGACCAATGAGGCTACTGCAAGTTTCTGGGTCTCAGATGTCATAAAGTGCTTATGTCTAGACCCCCAGTTTTGTGTTAATTGTATGAACTACAGTACATGGTTTATATGCTGAGTATAAGTTTGTGCACTGTCTTGGTGGATACCAAGATATTTAAAAGTGTTAACCTGTCCTAAAAGCTCACCAGTCTGGTTGTAGATGGTTAGGGTAGGAGTTTTTTTTCTGTTGGCTAACAAATATCATTGATTTAGTCTTTCTATGGTTTAGAAGCAGCTTACTCTGCAAGAACCATTGTTCCATAGCAGTGAAGTTTCACTGCAGGGTTTGAGTAGCAGCTTGCTGCTGAATGCTATTGATGTAGATGATCGTATCATCTGTGTAAAGCAGGATGCATGCACTCATGCAGGCTTTTGGTAAGTCATTAATGAACAGGCTAACAGTACCATCAGAGCCTTGGAGTTGAATAGGACTCCATTGACTTTTATTTTGGGTGCAACCTGTCAGATAGTTAACAAATCAATCAACTGTGTCCCTAGATAGGCCAGTCCCGTGCATTTTCCATGAGTAGTATATAGTTTTATGAGGTCAAATGCTTTGGTTAGGTCAGTGAAGACCTGCCCAACCATTTCACCTTTCTCGAATGCCTCATGTAGTGAATTGGAAATTCAAGGAGGGCTGAGATGGTGTTGTGCAGCCATCTGAACCCATGCTGGGGGCATAAAAGGTTTCATTGATTCAGGTAATTCACCAGCTGGTCCACAACTACCCATTCTAGAGCATTGGGCAGGAATTTGAAGTAGCAGAGAGAGAGGCTGAATAGTTTGATGATTGGGGTTGCCAGGATGTCAGTGCTGAGGCAAGGACTTCCATGTCTATTGTGTCCTCCCTACCCTGGTCTGGTTGACACATTTTACATATTTGGAGTTTCCAACACCAATAATGTTCTTAAGTAGAATTTGGGGTAGTCAACATGTGCAGTCATGGGAGGTGGGGTGATATTCAAGGCATGTGGTGCGGTGTTTTGAGTGTCATGCTGTGTGGTGGAGTCTATCATGTTGAGGTAGGATCTAAGGTTGGTGAAGGCTGCATTAAGGATGTCAGCCATCTCCTTGTGGTCAGAGATGTGGGAGTTGTGTGTGATCAGTTCAGGTGCACTCTTGTCAGGGCTCACAAGGAATTCCTTTAGGATCCCAGAACCTGCTGCCATTGCCCCATAGTGTGGTTTGTTTCTCTTTGTAGCAGCATGCTTTGGATTCCCTGATTATGTGGGCACATTTATTGTGGGCTGCCTTCTATGTCTGGATGTCGGGTTACTAGCTGCACTAGCATAAGCCCATGTGTTGTCTCGAAGGCACACTAATCCATGCAGATCTGGGGTGAGCCATTCTATGTAGCTACCTCAGATCATCGCCTTTGAAGAGGAAAATCTGTCTGCTGTCTGAGTGAATTCCTTTATGAGGAAGTCCAGTGCCATTTCAAGAATAGAGTCTGTAAAGCCCCAATCAACTTGTGCCAAGTGTTGCCTGACAGCTTCTATCAAGTTTTCATGCATAAAGATTTATCTAGTGTTCTACCAAGTCTACTTTTAGTCCCTAATATTTTATTGGCTCTGATAGCTATTGCCAGAGGCTCCACTTCAAAAGCAAAAATAAGGGAAGAAGAGCAGCCTTGTCAAATGCCACACTGAAGAAGAAATGGGTCAGAGATATATTTATTACTCCTAATTCTAGCAGTGGGTTTTGAATCTAGAATATTAATCCAAGATCTAAAGTAAGGACCAAATTGAAAATGTTTTAAAATACTGTAACCCCCTGCAAATGGGGTTCCCAAAAGACTTCAGGAGCTTGCTTGAATGCTCCAAGCCTGAATGGTGTTTGGCGTTTAAGCCATTTATCTGTGAGTGTTTTAGAACCTCTGGTACTGTCTCTTTAAGAGCTGTCTGCTTGCAGAGCGTAATTAGTTTGTATGGGGGACTGTGTGTTTCTCTGCTTGAGTACCACTTGAGCTGCTGCCAATTCACTCCATTTTGCAGTCACTAGGAGTGCAAAGGGAACCTATCTGAAAGATGTAACTGTTTGCCAGAAATCATTTAGAGTAATAATGAAAATACAGTTTGTCTAACCTGCTTTCTTTGCAGTCAGAACTGTGTTTGCCTAGTTCCCATTCTAGTTTTGAAATGCTGAACTGGACCAATCAGTGTGGGTTAAGGTAGCTCTAAAATGGTGCCTTGGACGAATCAGAACTTGGACTCATAATCTGAGCCAGCCACAAGAGGATTGTATGGGCAGTGACTCTGGGAGATGTAGTTTGGACTTGGCCTTTTTGGACCAACAGGGAAGTCTATTGTGAGTGACAGCCAATCCAGCCAAGAACTGGGAGGAACTCAAAGGAAGTGCCGGTTTTGTCTGCTGGAGTTTCAGTTGAGCTCTGGCAGTGAAGAGGAAGGAGCCCTGTGCTTTTCGGTGTGCAGTTTTAGTCAGGAAACGCGTTTAAGGCCCGAGTTCGGTCTGCAGCTTGTGTAACTGCTTATTAGGACTGAATCCGTCCTGTGAAGAGAATCAAAGGATATCTGAAGAGTAGAAACCAGGCTCACCCTGTAGAAGACTGGAGAAATTGATGAATCTGCTCGGTCTGTCAGGAACTGAATCTGCTGTGTGTTCTCCGGGTATTGTGCAGTAATTGCGATCGGAATAGAGAAGCAGCCTGCCTGGTATAGTACTTCTTTTTACCATATAAATGTGTGAGGAGGCTTGTGTAGCTCAAGTAAATCCTGCTGCCATTAAGGACTTTTGCCTGTTACTGTTTACTATATAAATGTGTGAGGAGGCTTGTGTAGCTCAAGTAAATCCTGCTGCCATTAAAGGACTTTTGCCTGTTACTGTTTACCATATAAATGTGTGAGGAGGCTTGTGTAGCTCAAGTGAATCCTGCTGCCATTAAAGGACTTTTGCCTGTTACTGTTTACCATATAAATGTGTGAGGAGTCTCGTGGAGCTCAAGAGTATCCCTGCTGATGTTGAAGGACCCTATCTTGTTTGGAGGTCGTGAGTACTAATTCAGGGTCACTCCCTGTTGAATTGCCACATTGAATCCAAATGGAATCACTGTACTGCTGACTGTTTACCTAATTTTTCTTTTCTCTGTGTGAAAGGGCCCTACCAGCTGCCACAGTCTGGACTAGCCACTAGGGCTTGGGTACCCAGGGACAGTAACTGGTAGGGATAGGCTGTGCACAGAGCCATAAATAGATGAGTAAAGTGATAAGCTAATTAACCTGATTTCCCCTGTCCTTGTTAAATCCCCTGAATAAATCAGAGCTGCTTGTTTCAGCAAAGTTATACTGCCTGAGGTATTTGTCTATGTTAAAGTATTGTACTGTGATTGTTGCACTGTATCTTCTTATTTTACAGGGGTCCCAGTGCCTGAACCAGTCCTGGGGTAAGTGTATACTGTGAAGGTAATTCTGATATACTGTGTGGGCCACTAGTGGTAAGAAAGGGGTTGCAGTGTCCCAGAGGCTGTGACCAAGTTAGTTTAACTACTGCAAACCCTGACCTCTGGGTAGAGGCACCCGCCATCGGATCCAGGCCCCTCAACCTGTTAGTGGCAAATCAGGCAGGGGTAGTAGCCCCTGGGATAGCGCCATCTAGGGGTTACATCTTGAGGCACCGCTGGGATTGTGTGTCCTCTAGTGGCCATGTTATGAACCACTGTTAAGAAAAAATGGGTACCCTGACAGAAGTGGCTGTGCACCGGCTGGTGGAGTGGTGTACTGGGGAGGAGATCGACCCCAAAATGCTATGCTTATCCTGGACATCCCCTGGGTATCAATACGGACACTGTACAGGGAGTACTTTCCAAGGTGGAAGGTTTACAAAACCCTGTGGTGGTGGGTCGGCAAGCTAATCTGCTCACCACACTTTCCTGGTCCTAGTAGAGTTTAAGGATCCCATAGATAGCTCCAAAGTGCCACAGACCATTACCCAGAGGAGCCCTCACTGCCTGGAGAGTGATAACTAAGGACAGTAAAGACCCAGGGGAATGATCCGCCACCACTGTCTGAAACTTTCGAGGAGAAATTTGCTAAATGGTTGCTGGGGAAGGGAAAACTGTGGAGGACTTGAAGAAACTATTCTTGCAACCTGGGGTGTTCCTCCCCAACACCCTCTCCCGCTCTAGTACCATAATGGTGGCTGAACTAATGCAGACTCCTATTTCTGCACCTGCCATTAGTCCGCGACTCTTACCGAAGGTTGAGGATCTTCTCTGGCACCTCCCACCCCCAAGGGAGGATGACTGGGAGACCTGGATAGACTATGTTGCCCCAAGTGCTAGAATGGCAATGCTCAGAAGCGAAAAGTGAAAGATGGTTAGTGAGAGCCTCCGAGGTCCTGCCCTGGCTACCATCTGTGCTAAACGGGCCAGTAACCCTGAAGTGACTGCACAGGCCTATCGTGAGGCCTTGGAGAATGTGTATGGGAGCCCAGATTCTGATGAAGACCTATGGTGGAGAGTAAGAAATGCACAACAGTACCAAGGGAGTTGTTGTCTGTGTATGTATCTCAGCTGGAAAAATTGTTGCAAGAATGCCTCAGAAAGGGTAGTTTGCCAGTGATTGAACTGGACGAAACCAGGCTGGACAGGATCCTTAAGTCTGCCCCTTCTCAGAACTGCTGTTGCTTCAATTCGCCTGGCAAATTGACTGGAATCCCCACCCTCCTATGATGAGTTAATGAGAGAAATTCGAGGAGCTGAGAAAAGGCGACCTCGGGAGGACCTGCACCAATAGCTGCGGCTACAACCCGAGTGACTGAGGTGACCCATCAAGTGAAGTTCAGGAGCAGAGGTTGGCAGTCAATGAGTGCTCTGACAAGGAAAAGATATGCCACAATGGGGTGAACTGTTAAGAGAGATCCAGGAATTCAAAAACAGTCCCTTTATGAAGGCCACACCTGCAAGTATGGGCCCCGACCTATATCCGACTGCATCTGCTATGGAAGTACCCACCCATGTATCTCCTGCTGATAACAGCTCCAAACTCAATTCCTTGACCATGGAAATGGAGAAACTGACGAGATGTCTCCAAATGCTTATCACGCCGCAGACAGAGATGGCACCCAGGTTTCCAGTTAGTAGTACCCCAGCCCTGGCTCCCAGTGTGGTGCCTCGCCAGCTCAAACTCCAGGAAGTATGTTTTGCTATAATTGTGGGAAGGATGGGCACATGAAGAGGAATGCGGTCCCCAAAGACACTGACAAAGTTGCATATATGCTACAAGGAGAGCTGGAGAACAAATCAGTGGTTAAGAGGTGCACAAAATGATCCCAGTGAGGGCACCAAAATGCTAACTCACGTCCTTTTGTGGCAAGGTCAGTTGCCCAGGCCCCCCCTACCGCCTCTCCAGACTGGTCCAGAATAGTGGGTCCCTCCATGGAGACCACTGTAAAGGTGAATGGAGTGTCTACAAGAGCTGTATTAGACAGTGGCTCCCAAGTGACAATTATGTTCCAGGATTGGTATCAAAGCATTTGTCAGACATACCCTTACAACCATTAGAAGGACTGCATGTATGGGGGTTAAGTGAGAAGGCCTACCCTACTCTGGATATATCCGAATTTGGCTGTCTTTCCCCACCTCCGTCGCTGGAGTGGCTGAACAAATAGAGACCCTAGCCTTAGTGTGTTCCCCACTGGACTGTATGATGGTGTCCCTTTGTTGATTGGAACAAATGCTCATATGTTCGGAAGGCTGGCACAGTTGTGTTATGAAAAACAGGGTCAAAGACTAGTAGAGCTTTAAGAGTTCCGGCTTTAATTAAGAAGGCCTATGAGGCACAGAGATGCTGAAAAAATAGAACCAGAGGAACCGTCGAATTGTATGGAAGAGGGATCCTGAGTCTCTGATCCTGGCGCCAAATGACCAGTGTACCTTACAGGAGAGGTCCGTATCAGAAAGGATGTTAAGAATAAAATATTAATGTTGGATGCACCAGGCAATGGAAAATTGCCAGAGGGACTGCTGGTCAAGCCTAGTATTTTGCCGCTAGAGCCCATGCTTATGCCAGAAGGGTAATGGTCCAAGTTCATAATGTGTCTGAAAGAGACATTCGAGTAAATAAGTTGCATCCTGGCTAATGTGCATTGTGCAGACATCATGTGCTACCCAGCAAAAAGAGTTTGAGGAAGAATGACAGAGTAAGCCTCAGACTTGTTTGATTTGCGACTCCCATTGCCAGCTGAATGGAAAGTGAGGGTCAGTGAGAAGCTTGCCCAGAGAGACCAGGTGTTTTCTTTAAAGGAATGGGACGTAGGATGCGTGCAAGGAGCTGAGCACAATATCCGGCTGCATGACGAAGACCATTTCGTGAGAGGTCTCGCGCCTGGCACCTGACATAGATGATGTGAGGCGGCATCTGCAAGAGATGTTAGCTGCTGGTGTAATACAAGAATCCAGAAGCCCTTATGCTTCCCCATTGTGGTAGTGAGGGAAAAGAATGGGACAGTAAGGATGTGCGTGGATTATCGCACCTTAAACCCGGGACTATCCCTGATCAGTACACAATGCCCGCATTCAGGATGCTTTGACTGCCTAAGCGGGGCAAGTGGTTCTCTGTGTTGGATCTCCGCAGTGGGTACTACCAGATCCGATGGCCCCAGAGGACCGTGAGAAGACAGCCTTTATCTGTCAGCTTGGCTTCTATGAATTCATGAGGATGCCTCAAGGGTTTCAGGTGCCCCAGCCACTTTTCAACAATTGATGGAGCTTGCAGTGGGGACATGAACTTACTAGAGTGCCTGGTATGCCTAGATGATGTTATTGTGTTTGGCAGCTCACTGGAGGAACATGAGAGCAGATTATTTAAGGTATTGGACTGACTGGAGGACTTTGGCCTTAAACTGTCTATTGATAAGTGTCAATTCTTTCAAACATCAGTAAAGTATGTGGGACACATAGTATCCACCGAGGAATAGAGACCGACCCAAGTAAAGTTGAGGCCTTGACCACCTGGCCACAGCCAAAAATCTAAAGAACTGCAAAGATTCCTGGGATTCTGTGGTTATTATCAGCGTTTCATCAAGGACTATTCAAGAGTGATCCGCCCTTTACTTAACCTTACTCTAGGGTATCCCCAACCCACAAAAAATACCAAAAGTCAGCGTACCTCAAGACTGAAAGAATGTATTTTCATCCGAGTGAAGTATTTGGGGCCGCTGGACTCCTGATTGTGAGACTGCTTTTCATGAGATCATATATCAACTTACCCATGCTCCAGTGCTGGCCCATGCCGATCCAAGAAAACCTTATGTCCTGCACACTGATGCTAGCTTGCAAGGGTTGGGGGCTGTGTTGTACCAAGAGCACGAAATGGCCTGAGACCAGTGGCCTTTGCCAGTAGAAGCCTGACCCCATCCAAAAAGAACTATCCTGTACATAAGTTAGAGTTCCTAGCTTTGAAGTGGCTATTGTTGACCAATTCCATGAGTATTATGGGGCTAAAATACTAGTAAAACTGACAATAATCCTTTGACCTATGTGCAGACCTCAGCTAAGTTGGATGCCACTGCCCATAGGTGGCATTCTGCATTATCTACATACGACTATGCTCTTGAATACCGAGCAGGTCTGAACCACATAGATGCTGATGCTCTCTCCCGAGGCCTGTTCCCCAGAATGATTGGGTCAGATTGGCAGAACCTGACATTCGGGCACTCTGCCAGAAGTTTGACAGGGAGGAACAAATGTCCACGACGCAGTGGACTGCATGGTGGATTGCTTGGGACCCTCTGAGAATTGCATACCTGCTACTTATTGCCACTTTTCTGCAATAGACATTGGTGCACTGCCTCAGCTGGACAATGACAGTATTCGGTGGGCTCAGTCCTGCGATCCCATGATCAAATCAGCTTTAGAAGCCCTCTGTGCAGGAAAAGATGTGTCCAAATTACGCTCCACTGATTTGAGAACTGCACTGTTATACAAAGAAGGTCCTAAGTTGAAACTGATCAATAAACTGTTATACAGAGAAACAGTAGATAGAGGGAGACAAGTAGACAAACAACAACTAGTGCTGCCCACTGCCTTTCGAGAGACTCAGTATTGAGGTCCTTGCACAACCACATGGGGCACCTTGGTATAGACAGAACACTTGACTTGGTGAGATCCAGATTCTATTGGCCTAAGATGGGGGCTGATGTGGAGCAACACATTCGAACTTGTAGTCACTGCTTACAGAGGAAAGCTTTTCCCCAGAGGGCTGCCCCTTGTTAACATCACCACCAGTGCACCCATGGAGCTGGTCTGTATTGATTTTCTGAGTTTGGAGTCAGATCAAAGAAATATCAGTAATGTGCTGGTGGTCACTGACCATTTCACGAGATAGCCTCAAGCTTTCCCACCAAAGACTAGAAAGCATCCACTGTGGCCAAAGTACTTGTAGAAAACTTTTTGTTCACTATGGGGCTCCACAAAGAATCCATTCTGATCAAGGAGAGACTTTGATAGTCGTCTGATCAAAGAGATGCTTTCTCTGTGGGGAGTGTGAAAGTCCAGAACCACTCCTTACCACCCCAGGGGACCCACAGCCTGAACGTTTCAACGCACTTTGCTAGATATGCTAGGCACCCACACCCAAAGGACAAGCCTAGATGGAGCCAACAAATTAGCACCCTGGTACATGCTTATAACTGCACCAAGTGATGCCACTGCGTTCTCCCCTACTGCCTGATGTTTGGAAGAAGCTCGACTACCAGTAGATGTGTGTTTGGGGTCTCTCCTGATGGGGTTCAAGCTGACAACTATTTTACAGTATGTGCAAAGTTAAAGGCTCAGCTAACTCATGCGTACCAACTGGCTCAAACCATGGCTGCCAAAAGTAATCTGGCCAACAAAGAAAGGTATGATAAAGGTGAAAGCACAGAAACTCCAGGAGGGAGATCGGGTATTGCTAAGAAATCAGGGACTGCATGGCAAACACAAGATTGCTGACAGATGGCACCATCTCCCTCACATTGTAGTGGGCAAACTAGATGATCTGCCAGTGTACAAAGTAAGGCCTGAGAACAATTCAAAAGATGTAAAAACAATGCATAGAAATCATTTACTGCCCATTGGACAAATCTTGATTGAGTCTGAGCCCCAGAAGATGCCCCTCTGGACCAGTGACTAGAGCTGCTGCTAAGAAAAGATCAAGAAAGTCTGCACCTACAGAAGCAGAGTTAAAGTGTTCCCTCCACAAGTCCCAGATGAGCATGACTGTCAGTCCATATCAGAAGAAAGTAGAGTGACTTTGAATACTATCCTTCTTACGAACTGAGTCAATTGTTTAGGGCAATCCCTAGTCAATACTGGAGATGAAACTGGGCCTTCTGGATTGTCTAAGCCACCAGCTTCATCCCTGGAGCCAATGCTCCCAGAAAGTGAAGTGCAAAGCATCAGATCAGATGAAATGGAATCATTGTGCATGGTTGAACTGTTTGAGCTTTCAGGGAGAAAATGATGGATTAGGGCAGACTGGTGATACACCAGAACAAGAAGAGTATTTTGAGTGCCCTGACAGTCCACTGCCAGTGTCCAAAGCTCTCCATCAGCCAAATGTTGTGGACTCAGAAACTGTATCTCCTGGAGCTGAAAGTGCCCCAAGTGCTAGCCTCTCTACTCCCATGGAGACTCCCTGACAAGTGAGGACAATGCTGAAAATGAGGCTCAGAGTGCAGAGACTGTAACAGTTCCCCTAGAAAGACTGGTCGAGCTGTAAAGCCTGTGGTGCACCTCAGTTATGATTCCCTTGGGAGGCCTGTGGACTTGCCTCTCAATGTTGTCCATAAAAGTGTATGTGTCCCCAAGCTCATTGCCCAAACTGAGCGTCAGTGCTAACTCAAGTTACTTGTGTTGCCCTCTAAGTATGGTGCCCTTGCCCTGTCCAGCCCCAAGGTAACTGATAGGGAAGGGCCCCTCTCATCAGGTTTCATGTACAAGAGGTAATAACTTGAGTTATGGTACAATGTGTGTGTAATACTGTGTAAAGAGTGGCGTACTGCAATGTTTCAGAAATGTGTTCTTGGTAAAATTATATATTGACTGATGATTACATGTTGAGCCTAATGCAAATGTATATGGTTGCAGTTGAAACTTATGGGTACTTGCTTGTGCCGGACATCAAGCTTTCCCAGGCTAGGAAGAGTGTAACCCCTGCAAATGGGGGTTCCCAAAGACTTCAGGAGTTTGCTTGAATGCTCAAGCCTGAATGGTGTTTAGGCGTTTAAGCCATTTATCTGTGAGTGTTTTTAGAGCCTCTGGTACTGTCTCTTTAAGAGCTGTCTGCTT